>OY292441.1:7315714-8535000 GCA_958496245.1 Perizoma flavofasciatum | reverse complement strand
GGTTCGTGACTGCGTCTTCAGTAGATTTATTGTAGCGAAAACCATATTGATTATCCGAGATCAGTCCTTGTTTTTCCAAATAATTTAGAAGGCGTTTATTGACCACCTTTTCTATTATTTTGGACAGTGAAGTAAGGAGTGATATCGGTCGATAGTTAGAAGCAATTTGAGGATCGCCAGCTTTGAAAATAGGTGTTATATTTGCTATCTTAAGTGAGTCTGGCATGATTCCACTGGTTAAGCTCAGGTTTGTGATGAACGCTATAATGGGTGAAAAGAAATGTATACCATGTTTAAGAAGGTTATTACTAATGTTATCCCAACCTGGTGCTGACTCTGTTTTCAGGGATCTGATTATTTTGGAAATTTCGTGAGGATCAGTTGGTGTCATGTAAAATGAATTGACGGGGGATCCGGTTGTTGGTGGATTTACTAAGGATACTAGCTGGTCTTCGGTCGTAGAGAGTGATTTAAGTATATCATTAGCTAAGTCTTTGCCTACTGATGTGAAATATGAATTTACTTTGTTAATAGCGGTAGTTGGGTCTTCTGTATTTTTTAGAAGTTCGTTGTTTTTGTTTTTAGTTGTATTTATGTTACATATGCTCATTATACATTCCATGTATTTTTACTATTGCCAATCGCATCTTTTAATCATTTTTGTTCATGTTCCCTTTTTAGATTATGCAAGAGTGTGATGCATATGTTATGATGACTATAAACACGAAGAAAAGTAACACGTAAACTATTTAGACAGTAGTAAATTATTGCATCTCTTTCTTGCGTGCACTATCAGTAAAAGAGAGCTATACTCTAAACTAAGTTAAGTTGGTGTACTAGAGAATCCGCACCATTATCTCCTTCGAACCGAAAGTCGGGGTATTACCCACTATGCTATAACGGCACACCAAAGATTTAACTGTCAGATTTTTTTTTGAATCGAGTATAATGTACATACACTGAGCACTCAAAAACAGTAAATGCTATATTCAACATTCATCCGAGTTAATATAAAACCGGGACAAAAGATATCCTTACTTACGTTGATATTAAATTCATTCAATTCCTTTCCATCCCGAGGGATTTCTGAAAAATCTGTTGAGAAAGCGCCCTAATTCCCCACAGCTTCGGGACGCAGTCGTTTCAGCCTCGTAACTAAAGTAACGATTGAACGGTTGAATATAATATTCATCTTAGGGTTGTCTGGAGGATGTCGCTTTAATATATTAATAATTTATTAAATATAATAATTTATTAAACAGTTATTTCCCTATTATGTAATGTAACTCTTTGGTAAATAAATGAAGTATATATAATAATGAAGTGTATATGTATGGATTGTATGTACCTATAATGGGATGCTTATTTTGTACTAACTCGTAAATGTATGCATACTTTCTGTTCTCATAACTTCAATATTCCCGTTGCAGTAATTAAAACTTCGGTTAATTAAACACTAAGCTATGTATCTATACTTTGTTTGTTTGTTTGTACCGAATAAGCTCCGAAACTACTGGGCCGATTTTAACCGCTTTTTTACCAATAGAAAGCAAAATTATCAGGAAGTAACATAGGCTATAATTTATTTTCAAAAATATTAGAGATCTTAAAGAAAATTTCAATAATGTAACCCAAAGTAGCATAATGTTGCCTATAAAATTCATTATTTGGCGTGCGCTGAGAAAACTATTGATGATACATAAAAATGATGTACTACATGATTAAAGTACTTATTATTATCTACATAAAAGTCCTCGAGGGAATATATCTAACTATCGTAGTTAAATCACAATAGTAGCTTTTGTGTTCTAAAATTTAATTAGTTCGCCGGTAGAAACAAAAGTTGTTCACATTCGTCGTTCAATTCTTATTCAAATAAATAGTTTTATCATCAAGGGTATTTATGTAACAGTAAAATACTTTACTGTTACTTTCTATCCCGATATTCCCGAGGAATCGAAACTTACGCGAGTGAAACCGCGAGGCACAGCTAGTTCTTTATAAACCATATTATTCGTATTGGTGGTTTAATATTGTTTTATTACTACCCAAGGTGATAAAGGAAGATTAGTTTCTGAAAACGCGCATGTTATGGCTCTGGGTTGCAAGCGTCCACAGGTTACGATAACCGCTTACCAACAGGTGGGGCCGTATGCTGCTTATTACACTATATACTTTCGTACAGTCTGTCCTATCCAACGGTTGTCTGTTAGAAATCGCTATGTAGCAATAAGATCGTCCATTCTAGTATAGAATAGGATAGAATATAATATATCTTTATTGTACACCAAAAACCATCTCTTCCAGGCAACCTTTGGATGGACAGAAACTGGAAGTACAAAGTCAAAGTCAATAGGTTTTTATTCATTGAAATCACAAGGATCATATAGAAACTTCAACTTAAAAACTATACGTGAATATAAAATGTTAAAGTGAATTTACGCCGGTTCCTCGCGCGCGACCAAGCATAGAAGAATCAGGCAACAAACTCTGCTTGGTTATTTTTTTGATGATCCTTCAAAAAAAAAAAACAATAAAAATAAACTACATAAATTGTATACATATCTATACTTTTATAAATACACTTAACAGCTACATTGAAAAACATTGTCAAAGTTTACTTAACTAAGTTGTGTTTTTTGGTGTGCAACGTATTTTCTATCTATCTATGCTTGTACCTTATTAGAAAATAATAATATTTAAAATAATAATAATAGGAAAAAATATCAGCTGTTCCATACTAAAGTTCAATACCTACTTGGCTGAAATGTATGGAACAGCTGATTTTTTTTTCGCGTTCACAGTGTTGATTCTATACTAAAAGTTATTCGTATTGATGGTTACTTTCACCTCCCCAAGGTTTTCGGGAGTAGTCTTTTTACACCCTGTGTAATAAATATGTTAAGATACATACCTACAGATTTACTACATATATATATACGCATACACATTATAATACGTCGGTAAAAGAGTTTCACACGAGTTTCTTAGCTAGAAACTGGGCGTTTCTTATCGAGACAGGTAACGCGTAAAGTATTATTTTTAGAGGGAACTTTAATCAGTTCTTGAACTCTGTTATAATTTCGCCTCACGTTTCTGAATTCAGTTTTACGTCCGGAACTTAAATTATATAGTTCCTTCCTCAGTTTTAGCGCTAAAGTAAGTT
Organism: Perizoma flavofasciatum; assembly: GCA_958496245.1. Classification (NCBI taxonomy): domain Eukaryota; kingdom Metazoa; phylum Arthropoda; class Insecta; order Lepidoptera; family Geometridae; genus Perizoma; species Perizoma flavofasciatum. The sequence continues at coordinate 8,531,834 of OY292441.1, read as the reverse complement.
TCTGATTAGTTTTTGCAGACGGCTTTTCTAGTCTTGGGAATATATTTTACTTCGTCGAATCTGTATTACGTTTAGTTTTGGAACAATATACTTACGATTTTTATACGTGAAGATTGTTAATTTGCTTCCTATTTTTACAAGTTTATCTATTAGTTACACCACTTTTGGGTTTTCCTAAATCCTACTCATATTATAAATGCGAAAGTTTGCGAGAATGGATGTTTGTTACTCTTTCACGCAAAAATTACAGAACGGATTTTGATGAAACTTTACAGTAATATAGCTTATACATCAGAATAACATATAGGATACTTTTTATCTGGGTACCACGCGAGTGAGCCATAGGCAAAAGCTAGTATCAAATAAATAAACATTTTAATTGGTTTAATGACGCTGATACTGGATTTTATACAACCAATTAAATTGAAATAGAGATATTTTTGTTCCAAATTCCACTTTATTAATCCTACTTATATTAGAGGTATAAAGGTGAAAGTTTGTGAGGATGTTTGTTCCTCTTTCACGCAAAAACTACTGAACGGATTTTGATGAAACTTCACAGTTATATAGCTTATACATCAGAATAACACATAGGCTACTTTTTATTCGGGTCCCATGCGGGCGAAGCCGTGGGCAGATGCTAGTAATAAATAAAGATAAATAATGCAGGAAATTGTTCACACAGCATCATCTAATCCCAAACTAAGCAGAGCTTGTGTTATGGGAACTATGACTCATATACTATACTTATATATTTTTTGTAAATACATATATATTATACATAGAAAACACCCAGACCCGAGACAAATGACATACATAATGGTTGAAAACTAAAAACCCACACTCACGACTGTAGCGTTTATTGACATACTCAGTACGCAGATCTTTGAAGACAGCAAGTAGGGGGTAATCAGAGGCACGTCCAAACATTATATCTGACGTATACCCTCATTTTGCAAGTATTTAGTATTCCAGGTTGCAATCCCATAGCACCGTTTATAGGAACACATAATGGTTGAACCCAGATTAATATATAATACATTTGTTTATAGATATTACCGGTTCCCAATCCATTCAACTGCTTTGGATTGGATCAAATGATTCTTATTAATTGATATTGATCCTGAGATATTGTCTATGGGTTAGGTTGATTAAAATTAATGAGTATTTCATATTACCGGGGTCAATATTGGTCCAATTGAACGTTCAAAACTTAATAAGTGAGTGAGTGAGTGAGTGAGTGAGTGAGTAAGTAAGTGAGTGCGCTCATAATAACATAACTTAAAAATAATTAAAAATTTCAGTGGCGTAGTGGGTGAGTAGGTTCAGGCTGAAACGCTAGAGGTGCTGATTTGATTCCCGCTGCTGGATAAATAATGAATGAATGAATGAATGAATATATTTATTGCATAAAACATGGTATATAAGGTGATAATGTACGAATAATATGTGCTTATATTTCACAATTTTATAGCATGTAATTAGCTAATAATTATGTCTTAAGGTTGATAAATTCATTAATGCCATAAAAATTTGTAAAAGCCAATTAAACAATTTCTTTTTAAATAAATAATCATTGAGTTATTTTAATTAATTTGGAATCTTATTATAAATCTTTATACACATCGTCAGGCAGCTTTTTTGATGTTTAGCTGTTTTTGAGGCCGCATAATAAATAAATAATGCTGGACATTTTCACGCAGCATCATCTGACCCCAAAGTAAACCAAGCTTGTGTTAAGGATCCGGCGTACAGCGCTCATAACTTAAATACGAAGCGCGCCCAAAAATATAAATATATATATCTCTTTCTTTTTGACTGATGCAGGCCCGCCCGTGCTTGCGCGATAGCAATATTAGCCGTTCAGAATTTGGTGGTAATACCATTTCCGTAATACCAAAAAAGATGAATGAAAACTTGTTGTATTTTTCACATTGTGTTGTTTTCTGTAACTAGAAAATATAATCTATGTACCTAACCAAACGATACGTAAGGTATATATGACGTAAAAATCTCTAAAATGCGATTTGTTACATTTCGTTTTAGGTAAGTATTTTGAAAAAATATATAGCAAGGTACGTAGATAAATACTATTCCAATGCAAATAATAACATAATATGGTAGAAATAAGATCTAATTACAAATGACTATGGTATTACGTTTGTATGGGCAATTCATCCAACGCAGGCCTCTTAAGGAAACTATATGACTGATATACTACTTATATATTTTTATATATTTTTTGTAAGTACATACGTATTATAAAAACACCCAGACCTAAAGGCAAATATTTGCAGATCATACAAGAAAATCCAGAATATATTTCCCAATCATTTGTACAAATGTTTGCATATTTTGCAGATATTTGTTCCGGGTGTGGTACCATGGTACTTATAGTTTCTGATACCCACGACACAGGGAATCCTAGTGTGGGATCAGGAATATGTATGTGTCTGTCGGGGGTTTATTTATTTAATCAGCCAGGTTTAGGACAGAAACTTTGTTCCGTAACTAAGTGAAAAATAATTGTTTGAAAAGATAAACACAAACTATTTACCTCTACCTAGCTTTTTAAAACACCTATAAGTCTTTTCAACTTTGTTAATCGACTTCAATCGACTTCAATCGACTTCAATCGACTTCAATCGACTTCGAAGAAGACGGTTTTTCATTTCGACTGTAATATATATCTATATATACATACAGGGTGTCCCGGAATGTGTATATAATGTCGGAAGGAGGTCATTGATACGTGGTGAGGAAAATTGTTTGTCTACGACTTTTTGGATTTTCATGTTTTTCATTTATAAAATGACCATCAAAGTTTTCATCGTACCTGCTCCTAGCACATCCCTAAAATCAACTAAACAGCTGTTTAGTTGACTTTTGAGTGTGACGTCACAAGAGGTCATTGTCACGTTTCATTGACACATATACACATTCCGGGACATCCTGTATATGTTAAGGATGTTCGGGCATAACTCCTTTGTTTACAAACCGATAAAAATATGTTTTTTTTTATTGGGTAAGGAAAGGAGACCTCAAGATTGGTCCCATAATAAATTGGTGATGATCTGACGAGGATCTTCGGAGTGATGAACGGAATAGTGGACATCGTTTTTTTTTTTATTAAAATGTATCTTGTTTTTTTTTCATAAAATATGATTTGATATTAATTGTTTTAGAAGTATGAAATTCAGCTTGTTATAAAGTAAGACCTTATTTTCAAGTTTTAAATTAAATTGAATCAAAACTAATTATTTTTTAGGAAGCAAAAAACTTAGTACTTTATACTTCGGTTGCTCACTTTTCTAATCTTAAACTCAGACAATACTTTTGCTGTCACAGTTCAAAACTTGATCTGTAAGCGATTAATTCAAAACATATTTTTCTTGGAACGAAAGCTGGCTTACTGCCAATAGTCTCTATTAACTATGGCTATACTATCAATAGCTAGACTATTGGCTAAATCACTACCGTGTTTTTAGTTGGTGATTTGCCATTAATGTTTGATGCATAACCTCTTGTTAGGGTAAAGCTCGCCTTTGTACATGTCCTAAGTAAGTTTTTTTTTGTCTGATTTAAAACTTCGAGACCTCGTCATCGTCTTCATTTACACTTCAACGAGAAGCGATCTTGAGCTCTTTCTTCAGGCTACGCCCGGGGACCGCGGAGTGACGGCTCCGTGACAGCTCCTTGACGGATATATATTATGAAATAAATCTATATAAATAATAATGAAACGTTGTTCGTTGCTAAGCGCAAATAAATAAATAAATGTTTTTTATAAATTTTTTTCGTATAGGAACTAAATGATTGATATACTATTTCGTTATTTTTTTTGAAATATTGAGAAAGCCAGACCAGATTCGGATAGTTTTTTATCATGTTCGTATTAGTCCGGGTTACGTTTTTATGGAAAGAAAAGTTGTAAATATTACTTGAAATATGCAAAAAAAGTTGTTTATTATAATTGCGGGGAGGCATAAGTGCGGCTACAAGAGGCATAAGCGTGTCTACAAGAAGCATAAGCGCGGCTACAAGAGGCATAGGCGTGTCTACAAGAGGCATAAGCGCGGCTACAAGAGGCATAGGCGTGTCTACAAGAGGTATAAGCGTGTCTACAAGAGGCATAAGCGCGGCTACGAGAGGCATAAGTGCGTCTACAAGAGGCATAAGCGCGGCTACAAGAGACATAAGCGTGGCTACAAGAGGCATAAGTGCGACTACAAGAGGCATAAGCGTGGCTAGAAGGGGCATAAGCGCGGCTACAAGAGGCATAGGCGTGTCTACAAGAGGTATAAGCGAGTCTATAAGAGGCATAAGCGCGGGTACAAGAGGCATAAGCGCGACTACAAGAAGCATAAGCGCAGCTACAAGAGGCATAAGCGTGGCTATAAGAGGCATAAGCGCGACTACAAGAGACATAAGTGCGGTTACAAGAGGCATAAGCGTGGCTACAAGAGGCATAAGCGCGTCACAAGAGGCATAAGCGTGGCTATAAGAGGCATAAGCGCGACTACAAGAGGCATAAGCGCGGCTACAAGGGGCATAAGCGTGGCTACATGAGGCATAAGCGCGGCGATGGCCAGTAGTAAGCACGCTGTCGCCGTCCATATGCTACGGTATCCATTTACCTAAAAGGTGAGCCGTCTCCCACCTTTCTGGCATAACAATATATAATTTACACTGTGCCTTTCATTTATATCTACTGTATTAAATTATACCTCTACTGTGCTCATCCCATGTGAGACCGATTCTTTTGTTGCGTAATTTTTCTTAGGAAGTAGGTAGCGAATTTTAATGCGTACTCTTTGGAAACGAATGAACGAAAAGAGAATGACTAATGGGCAAATGAGTGAACGAAAGGGAATGAGTAATGGTTGAGTGAATGAAAATAAATGTGTTCCCCAATTTATGTTATTTTGTGAGCGTAAATTGGTGAAAAGAATTCAGTGAAGCGAAGTTATTAGATGTGGGGCTGTGACCTACTTTTAATAAATAAAGTATCGTAAGTCTTAGTATTTTAATATATCTATTGTATTTTATCAAATGTGTCCCAGAAACCGTGTTGGCATAGTGGACTGCGCCCCAACTTCCGATCCGAAATTCGTAGGTTCGTGCCCGACCAATGATTATTTCAATTTATGTGTGAAAGTGTTACTTGGATACAGTTAATTTATTACTGTATTCATGATATTAAAAATAATATAATTAATTTGAAACTAATTAAATAGTAGCTGGATATCTTTTTAAAAATTCATATTTTTTACGTATTTTTTTACTTTTTCTATAGACACACAATTAAAATTCAATTAAGCGTACATTTTACTTTGTAATTTTTATTGTAAGATCGTTTGCCAGTTTAAATTCCACTATATTTTTATAAATTTCTTGTATAAAATGTAAAATCATTGCATTTAATCATTGCCGTGAGAAAAGCTAGGTAAAACGTATTGGTTATATATTAAAAAAATAAAAAGACTTCTGTTACATGAACACCTGCTTAGTTTGGGGCTAGATGGTGCTGTGTGAAAAATGTCCAGCATTATTTATTTATTTATAACAATACCAGCATACTGTGTTCCTTTGGTTTTGCCACTAATCATATTATAGTCGGGCTAGAATGTAATTTTCGATTTCCGCTGCGGTAAAAATGTTTGCAAGTTTAGCAAATATTTGCTCCGGGTCTGATGGTACCACTCACAGTGGTACCATGGTCCTCGTAGTTATTGATACCCACGACACAGGGAATCCTAGTGGGATCAGGATTACGAATGTCTCTGCACTGCTGCCAGCGCCCAAAATACGGTTACCGCTAAAAAAAACGTGAACAAAACCTATTTGCTACTTTCGATGTTTAAAAAATAAATAAAACAAATTTGAACAAATAATTTCACCACCTATTTTCACATTCGTTGCTGTGATTTTTTTCATAAAAATTATATGATTGGTCCCATATAAGTTCCTCTTAAAAGACCAAGCTACCGATTAACACAAGAATTAAAATCGGTTCGCAATTGGCGAAGATATCGATCACACACACAAAAAATACAGATCTCCTTTTTTGAAGTCGGTTGGAAGAAAAGCAGAGGTTTTTTCTACAAAAAGCTATAAATGGGACCGACAATGTCTCTTTTTATACAAACTCACAAAGATATCAATTCAAAAATTACATTCTGAAATCGCAACGGGATGTAATGAGAATAGGCGGGAGCAGTCTCTGCGTCTACGGAGCGCCATTTGTTTGCGTTCCCTGGCCTGCTGTGAGATATGAATTCAGAACTGAGAACAGGGAAGATAAGGCACTGTCTCATTTTAATTTCAGAGTTCCGGATACCTAATGTTACATTTATTCTGAAAGTCGTATGAAAAATTGCATTTTGAGTTTTTTCGTCGTTATAGTCACGGTAACTTTAGTAGGTTATAGCTTCTGCCTTCGGCTTCACCCGCGTGGTACCCGGATAAAAAGTACCCTATGTGTTATTCTGATGTTCAGGGTATATTACTGTAAAGTTTTGTCAAAATCCGTACAGTAGTTTTTGCGTGAAAGAGTAACATCCATCCTCACAAACTTTTGCGTTTATAAAATTAGTAGGATATATTTTTTCTGCCAAGTTACCTCTGACTACCCCATACCCCCCATACCCGTGCGGTGGGCGAGTGAGCCACAAGAAGCGTGTTCGATTCCCGCTGTGAGACAAATATTTGCATGTTGTACAGATATTTATTCTGGTTGTTTATCTCTTTTTCAGGGGCCTATTTCGAATCGTTTTCCATTTATAGCTCACAAATAAGCGCTATAAGTAAAAAAGTACTTAATTTTATATCTCCCTTTTTATGAGCTAACTTAACTTTCGTAAATCCTTGAAATTGACATTGACATTGAAAAGTAGAACAAAAAATGAAGACAGTAACTTGGAATGTAGCTTCCTTAATCCTCCTTTATAAGAATACTATAGGTACATTAAGTAAGGACATATGTACGAACATTCCTTGTCCTAAAAAATATACTTTATGAGTATTGTTTACTGACTATTTGTTTAAACAAACCTATAATGCCGCGAGATAAATGTTTGCATCATCTGCAAATATTTGTCTCGGTTTTCTATGTATAATAATGTATTTATTAAAAAAAACTGTATTATGTAGTATATCAGGCATGTAAGTCCATAACACAAGCTCTGCTTAGTTTGGGGCTAGATGATGCTGTGTGAAATGTCCAGCATTATTTATTACTAGTTTCTGCCCACGGCTACGCCCGCGTGGAACCCAGATAAAAAGTAGCCTATGTGTTATTCTGATGTTTAGGGTATATTACTGTAAAGTTTCATCAAAATCCGTTCATTAGTTTTTGCGTGAAAGAGTAACAAACATTCTCACAAACTTTCACATTTATAATATTATTAGGATTAATCTAGGAAAAAAACATGTATTATAATTATAAGGCCACCCATTTTTATAAATAACTAGCTTCTGCCCACGGCTACTCCCGCGTGGTACCCGGATAAAATGTAGCCTATGTGTTATTCTGATGTATAAGCTTTATTACTGTAAAGTTTCATCAAAATCCGTTCAGTAGTTGTTGCGTGAAAGAGTAACAAACATCCATCCTCACAAACTTTCGCGTTTGTAATAGGAGTAGGATGTATTAGGTTGTTGAGGCAGGAGTGAGCTCCAATTAAGTAATTAAGTAATAAGTAAATTTATGAATTTTATATACATTTAATTCATAAGTAACACATTCATAAGATTAAGAACCGGTGCAGCGGAGGACGTGACTGTGACTATCCCTCCTTAGTATCCTGAAATATCTGGGTGTTTCCTATGTATAATATGTATGTATGTACAAAAAAAGGATATATGTAGTATATCAGTCATGTAGTTAATAAATAAATAATAAATAAATAATGCTGGACAATCCACACAGCATCATCTAGCCCCAAGCTAAGCAGAGCTTGTGTTATGGGTACTAGATGACTGATATACTTACTTAATACAATACATAGATAGATATTTTTTTATTATACATAGAAAATACCCAGAACACCCGGAACAAATATTTGAAGATCGTACAAATATTTGTCCCAGGGCGGGAATCGAACCCGCAACCTCCTGTGTAGCAGGCGGACCTTCGCCCACCGCGCCACATCGGTCGTCATACAGGTTCCTATAATACAAGCTCTGCTTAGTTTGGGGCTAGATGATGCTGTGTGAAAAATGTCCAGGATTATTTATTTATTTATCTACGTATTGAGTATGTATCTGAGGAAGTCTATCGTGGGGTATGAAGTTGTGAGCGTGTTTATTTTCTGTTTGCAGCGGCTGATTTGGCCGATGATCTAAAGAGACGCAAATATCATACCGAGCCTACTTATTTGAGCCTTTTGGGGTTGAGACTCTGGGTCCGTGGGGAACTGGGTCGTTTAATAAATTATTTCAAGGCAATTAGTCGAAGCAACACGTGACCATAGAGCTGGCTCTTATCTGGGTCAACGCATTAGCATTTCCATTCAGCGTGGCAATGCAGCCAGCATTATAGGAACGCTTCCGTCTGGTAGTGATCTGAATCAGTTGAGCTATCTATAGATCGTTTGCAACGGTTTTTAGAAAGTTAGCTGTTTCATTTGTGTTATTTTATATACTTACTTATACATAGGTGTGTGAAGAAAGGTACCTATAGTTTGGTTGGAAAAATAAGCAACAAAGAAGTAAAAGAAATGAGAAAATTGTCACAACTGGATAAAAAAAGCCCACAAAGTCATACAAATGACACGCGTCGACTTCTCACTCGAATCAACGTTGTAAACTAAGTTAGTGCACAAACACATTACATACAAATACCTACTTAAATTAAATGTTAAACTCACACAAATAAGTGATCTACTATATTTCTATGTTTTATCTGCTACTGCGTTACTTTAATTTATCTTATATTTATCTTTATAAAATTATCTGTTTGTTCTACATGTACTGTTCACAAACTTAAAATAATGTCGGTCAAAGTGTGTTGGACGCGAGGGGGAGGAATACCACCCTCCGAGATACAGTTAAAAACTCAGCTAACAGTTCACAATGAATTTAACCTTAACTTTTAGATTTACAACATAGGTAAATAGGAACTTAGAGTATTATAAATTTATAATCTGTGACGTAGGATAAGTATTTGTTACTAAAAACAGTCTGTAAACTTCTTTGGAATAAATAAAAACATTAAAAAAAGTTACGCATCCATCGATAAAAAGTGCGGATAAAAAGTTATTTCTCAGCGGTCCGTCCGGCCGACGTACCACGTCGGTCTGCCAGACGTAGATAAATTGCACGAGAATAATGAATCCACGTTTATTTCGTAAATTAATGGTCTGACCGACCGACGGGCTAGTTTCAAAACGTTTTCGCTGTTGGCACCCCTTGTCAACTTCTGAGTGATCGGAGGGTGACCCTTGGGATTATGAAGATACCTGTTTCTGTTCAAAAGTCCTCCGCTAGAAATCTTGAAGCGTTTAGAGTTAAAACATAGAGTAGACTGTGTTCATTGAAAATTCACATCTTGTCTGTATATTTTAGTCTGTGTTGGGGTTTCTATTGTCATATTGCAACCCTAGGGTATAGAGGGCGCAACTCTTGTTTATTGATAAATCATTCAGTCATTATTTCATTAAATAGTTCAAAAGTTCATTCAATAGTTCATAAGTTCATTCTGTCTCTTCGATCGATGACAATGGAGATGCCGGTCGATAAAACTGTGGTCAAATATCAATAAAATCAGTAAAACTGTCAACGGTTGTTTTTCATCACTTCAAGCCTTTAACATATTCAAGCCAGGCCACCAGTCATTACCACTCCTGGATCTTCCCTCAAACGATCTGGGAGCCGGCAGCAATCGAACCCGCCTTCTGGTGGTAACGACCTTGGAGCATTCAGCGACAGACTGCCTCAAGAGACGCAATGCTGGATAATTTGCTAGGAAACAATTCTGTCAACTGTCGTGCTAGTCCCGCCGCGCCTGCTGTGCTCTGATTGGTCGAAACTGTAGATTCAACCAATCAGAGCACAGCAGGCAACATGACGCAATGACAATGGCAATGTCCGCATTTGCCGACATCAGTCCTAAAAGACTGATGTGTTGACGGATCAGAGTGGTTCAATATGGGTTAAAATGTACCGTACATCGGCAAGGCACCGACTAGTTTCGACTCATTCCAAGAATCTACCTACATTGTTCAGTTGTCGGCCTATGTAAAACCATTATCTTTGATTGTTCGTGCCAAATAAACGTATATTATATTCTATTCTACATAATGATGACACGGTCGCATTTTAGATAACTAGGTAGATAAGTAGATAGATAGATAAAGATAGATAGATATCTATCTATCTATCTAGATAAGTATATGAATGAATTATATTTATTTGCAAGAAAAATACTAATGTAAATACTTTATGTTTTTTTTGCAGCATTATCTAGCCCCAATGTAAGCAGACCTTGTGTTATGGGAACTAAATGACTGATAGTACTACTTGTCAATTTTTTTTTGTAAATGCATATGTACATACATATTATACATAGAAAACACCCAGACCAGAGGCAAATATATGCAGGTCATGCAAACATTTGTACCGCGGCGGATTCACATGAGAAGCTAACTGCTTAAATAAATATGTCAAATCCTATTACTACGAGAATTATAAACGCGAAAGTTTGTGAAGATGGATGTTTGTTACGCTTTCACGCAAAAACTACTGAACGGATTTTGATGAAACTTAACAGTATTATAGCTTATACATCAGAATAACACATAGGCTACTTTTTATCCGGTTACCACGCGGGCGAAGCCGTGGACAGAAGCTAGTTATATATAGAGAAGAGACTAGTTCTTGTTACCAAGAAAGCCAAAGAAGAGAAATTGAGTTTCAACTCTCAAACATTATTTGGCACATAGGTACCTTCCCACGTTTGACGAGTAGTTGGCATTCCGTGGAACAGGTTGGCCACTCTCAAGCCTATCGCTGCTTATTGGAACGCTAACCAATGGCCTTTGAATGTTTGGTTCTTAGGCATGTTCTTTCCTCACGATGTTATCCTTTACCATTTCATGCAAGTGTTAATGTACACATAAAGTTTCGGAGGAGAAAGAAACATCGGTGCAGTGCCGAGCTCGAACACATGACCTCCAGTTCTCCACTAGGCCAACACGGCCTTTTTATCAGAAGATCATCCCTATCCTATTAATATTATAAACGCGAAAGTTTGTGAAGATGGATGTTTGTTACTCTTTCACGCAAAAACTACTGAACGGATTTTGATTCAACTTTACAGTTTAACTTTACAGCTTATACATCAGAATAACACATAGGCTACTTTTTATCCTAGTACCACGCGGACGAAGCCGTGGGCAGAAGCTAGTAAACAAATATGGTGCACAATAAACCCCCCTCTAATAGAAGGCGTCACAGATAAAACAATGGTCATTTCAAATTAAACCACTCCGGTGAGAAGGGCTCGTATATTATTCCCATGTTTTTTGCCCAAATCAAATAGTTTCTGCTAATCGACCGTACTTAAACTAATTCAAAGTTTTGGGACCCGTAGATAATTGATTTCCGAGTTTTGTAGGATGTGTTATCTACAGTTTTCACACGTTGTTATGGCACATATTTCGTGAAAGTAATTGTATGGATACCAAGCGGGCCTCTAAAGCCTAACATGGATTGTGAAGACTTTTAAAAGGCCTGGTTTTAAAAAATGGTAGTTAAAATATAAAGGTGAAACCCAACATTTTAGCTATATTAAAGTTGCCACTTATTTCTAGAACTTGGGATGGTTGAGGAAAAACATCACGTCCAAAGCCGTCTCCACGCAAAAAAATAAAAAAATCCTATAGTCTATTAAAGAGCTATCTCTGTTTCATAATCACACGAGCGTGCTAAAAGTTGCCAGCCTGTTTAGTGTTAGAAAAGGACAGAGCTAGATTTAGCGATAGCGAGTGATTATGAAGCAGAGGATTGGTGTTTATATTATGTGGTGGTACGGAACCATTGGTGCGTAATTTGGACTCGCGCTTGCCCAGTTTTTTAAGTAGGTTAAAAACTCAATACGCACGTAGTCATGGGTGTTCCTAAGTTTTCTATATTTTTCGGCCTCATCTGTCATTCCCACACTATCTACCCTCATTTATTTAACAGCGGAAAAAACGAATTATCCGAAAATCCTAAAAGCCTTTCCGTGTTAAGTAGAATGACTATTTTTTTTTCTTTTTTTCTTTTTTTCTAACAATGTGGGGGTAAGGGTACAACAAATATCACTTAATTCATTCTTTTGTGACCAATCTAATTCGGGACACCCTTTCTTTAACAGTTGGGTGTGAAAAATCGCGTTTACGAGAGTAATGGCATGATAAAAAACAATACAAAAAAAATACTGGACATTTTTTCACACAGCATCATCTAGCCGCAAAGTAAGCAGGGCTTGTGTTATGGGACTACATGACTGATAGACTACTTATATATATATATTTTGTAAATACGTACATATTATACATAGAAAACACCCAGACCCGAGACAAATGAATGCAGATCATACAAACACTTGTCCCGCAGCGGGAATCGAACCCGCAACCTTCTGCGACTCAGACGGGCTTTCGCAAACTTTGCCACAGATGTCGTCAAAAATCGAATTGAAATAAAATTGACATTGATTTTGTCTTTGCTCTAGAAACGAAATTTCAAAAATCATTTAACAAAATGGCGTCCATTGTAACGTAAACTTTAATCAAATAAATTACTCAACTAAAAGCTGAAACAGCCTTTAAAATCTAATTAAAATCAACTTCGGACTCGAAATCATTGTCAAAATGAAGTGTTAAACGGCTCTCGAAAAATAAACTCTCTATCTACAAGATAAAGTCTAAATTAGTATATGTTTGTTTTGCATAATCATCATTAATTTAGTAGAAAGGGAGCTTAAGATTAGATTTGTGATTTGGTAGATTTAGTTCAGAATTAATATTGATTTAATACTAGCTTCTGCCCACGGCTTAGCCCGCGTGGTACCCGGATAAAAAGTAGCCTATGTGTTATTCTGATGTATAAGCTATATTACTGTAAAGTTTCATCAAAATCTGTTCTGTAGTTTTTTTCGTGAAAGAGTGACAAACATCCATCCGTACAAACTTTAAACGTGAATACCAAATGTATAAGGTATAAACTAGTTACCGTCCATATGTTACGGTAACCATTAACCAACAGGTGGGCTGTATGAATGTTTGCCACCATGGTGGTATAAAAAAACAATCATTTTTAAATAAGGTGTAAAAATACGTCTAATTTCTTGAGCAATCTGTATCGCACGTCTCGAGAGAGCATTCAAAAGACAAGTACCCCAATGAAGGGGCAAACAGACCCTAGCAAGGGGCAAACCGATCCATTCCGGGGCAAGGCACGGCACACAGGGGACTATCACCCCGTTCATGGAATATTACAATATTAAACACTGTATTGAAAAAGATTTCATTTTTATGATTTTTGGTTCAAGCAGTAACTCAATTCTATAGGAATGTGCCGTCATAGAACTTGTGTTCGCAATTGTTCGACATAATAAAATTGATTTTTTTTAAGTGGGTTAATTCCGTTATATTATTTTTTAATATAACGTAATTCATCGATGATGAGATTTAATAATCTTTTTGCATTAGGATTTGCCAACAAGATCCGCTATAACTAGTCCCCAGAAACTCATTTTCACACAAAACAAACGAATTTTGAATATAACCAGCATAATTTCCACCGCTACCGTATTCAAAACTTAGCCATTTCCCTCCAAGTGGAACAGAATAATCGTCAAAAGTTAATGGCTCCGTGGGGCCACAGTATCAATAATAGTTGCTCCTCCTAAAACGTCACATTTCACCGACAAAAGATTTGATAAAGCCTGTGACGTCACCCTTTTGCCCCTTCGCTTTTCTTTCGCAAGTGTCGCAAGTAAAAGGCTGAAGCGATAAATAATATTGGATAAACACCCAGATGGTTCTTAGTCCAATTTAGACTCTGCGATGTCCGGTTTATGGTCGCCATTCGCCTTTCTTCAGCGGTTATCAGCTTAATAACTGCCTATAAAGTAATGAGTGCGAGCTCTTTGCTCTTAAGAGGCCAAAAATATGATATACTAAAAAAAAATGGTTATATTACGGACCTGATACTAATTTCTGTTATAATTTGCCAACAAATATTGATACAGTTTAGAAGATTTTAAAGCAGTTTTTAAAGAAAGAAATGCTGTGCTTTTAAACACAGTTTTTTTTAAACAAATTTAATGTCATTTCAAATTCAACAGTAGAAAATAAAACACTGGTTAGCTAAACAGCTGTTAAAAAGTGTTTAATAATGAGGCCTATACTCATCAGACCTTATTGTATGATATTTTGCAAGCAGTATCTAATCGTGTTAGAGAAAGAATATAAAAAAAGTGTGTGTTACGGTCTTGTGGATAAAGCTTTATTGAATTTGCGTTCATAAATTTGGCAGCTATCTGCGCCTTAAATAGGTACTCCATTTTATTTCACAGTCAACATCTTGTAGCTTTTCCCAACGGTCACAAATTCCTCGGATCCCAGCCGTAGTTGGACGATATTAAAATGATAAGTATTCGGTACGACCTTAATAATATAGACTTATTGGTTCGGATTCGGTCTCTATACGTAAAACGATAGAATAGGGTGACAAATATATGAAAAAAAAAACTCAGTGGTGACATCTGGTAGACGTGGTAGAAATGGCTGCTTGTGAAAGAGATCGTTAAGTATTACCACCAGATTATTTAGAAAGAAAGAGAAAAAGAAATTTATTTGGCAACAACAAAGCACATAAAGGGCAAGACATACTAAAATTAATAAATAGACACAATAAATATCTAAGATTTTAACAAAAACATAGTGACAAAGAGTAGATTTATGTGCTAATTAGTCCCATCTGTGCCGTGTGGGCCAAACAGGTCCTGTATCAGCTTGATTTTCAGACAGCCGTTAAGCAGTAATACACATATTGCTGTGTTCCGTCTTGAAGAGTGTGGATGCTGGTGAAATTACAGGCATGTGGGACTTTTCACCCGTTATGCCGTGTGATAATTACCTTGGGTGTTGCAAGCATCAATGGATTACGGTAACCGCTTACCAACAGTTGGGCCGTATGCTTGCTAAAACTCCACCCAGTATCTGTTAATTTAGAATATTAAAATTTATTCACAAAAATAGAAAAATAGCGATAATCACAATGTTTATTCTAGAAAAGGTAAACTCGCTGTTGCCACTTGTAGACTCCATAAAGTTAGTAAATCGTCTAAAGGGCACGGTGTACGCTTTTATAACACACTCCCAAAATATATACAAAAAATTACAATTAGCAATTTTAAAAACGTAATTAAACAAAAACTTTATAAAAAGGCATACTATAAATTATCTGATTATTAAAATGATAAAAACTCTTTGAAAAAAATACTCCAACTCGATAAAAATGTATAAAACCTATTGTTTTGTAAAAGGATCATTAAAAATAATACCTTACCAACTTTGTTTTCTTGCTTTTCTTTCCTGGCTTGGTCGCGAAGGGACAGGCATTAGATAAAATTGACTATTCAAAGTGATCTTTGTGACTTTAATAAATAAATGAATTTTGACTTTGTATAGAGTGCGTTGGCAGTCGATGCAAATAAATTTATTTTCATATCCGCACAGAACATTTTAAGTATAACTTAACTGTGACCATCTTTTTAATAAAGTTTTGTGTTTTCAAGAGATTAGAAGCCCTCCCGAGGGTGGCATGTTCAAACTGTGAACAAACCATCTATAAATAAATAAATAAAGATTTAAAAAAGAGATTAGAAAAAAAACCCTCCTTTTAGTGAGGTAACAAAGCAAAATTACCCACATAATTTACATTGCCATTAGTGAGAAAATCAGCCTTTAGTAAGCCATTTCGCATATGCTTTAAAAAAAACGCATTTACTTGAATAATGAGAACGCTTTGAAAAATGTTAAACTAGGCGCGAAGCTATAACCAGTGTAATGAGTTTCTGTAAGCTAAATCTGCTACAAACTGGTTTGCGCCGGTACCATCCAGTTACAGCAAAGAGTGGATAGCTGGCTCACTTTATACGCGGTACTGATCAATACACCAACGACAGCCACTTGACAAACCTTTTCCTTTTCCGCCACCGCCTTCGCCACCGCCTTCGCCACCGCCATCGCCACCGCCTCCGCTACCTCCTCCGCCACCACCTCCGCCTCCGCAACTGCCTTCGCCTCATTGCGCAAATCCGATAATCTGGCTGTTTCGGAAATTTATAATATCATACAAATACATAAACAACATCTTATGGCGAACGCATATACAAGCTCCTATCGTAGCGGGTGAAAAGATGAGGTGAAAAGATGATGAAATTCACGATAATTTTTAGAATAATACTTTAAGTATTATTTTTATTCACCCCTAGATTCCTATCCAATTCATTTCACCCGTAAATGTGTCAGTTATCGGCAGTGAGAGATTTGCCAAATCTCAAACGCACCCACTAAATAACTTAAGATTTTAGTAGAAACTAGCTTTGTCCACGGCTTCGCCCACGTGGTACCCGGATAAAAAGTAGCCTATGTGTTATTCTGATGTATTAGCTATATTACTGTAAAGTTTTATCAAAATCCGTTAAGTAGATTTTGCGTGAAAGAGTAACAAACATCCATCCGCACAAACTTTCGCGTTTATAATATTAGTAGGATTCAATTTATGTCATGGCAACACTTTGAATTTTACACAATGACCTATATATTGTGATTTGTTTGTTTTGTCTTAAATAATTATGTTTTTTTTTTAATTTTTATTTTTTTTTTTCATTCGGAAAATACCCATTTACAGCCGCTTAAGGATTATTATGTACCAAGCAACAAAACCAAGTACACCCTGTGTTCTGAAGGTGGATAAATTATAAGACTGGCTGTGACTGACCTAACTGTTTATGCTTAAGCTGGGATCCAGATATACGAAGCATATTCGTCATTAAAACGAACGGATATGAGATAGAAGGTCCGACGTGAATTTTCAGTTTGCACTCGTAGATTATGTCTTCGAAGAGATTTAGCAAAAATAATCATCATCATCAACATTGACAACCTTGGTGGCGCAGTAGACGAAGGCCCGCCTGAGGCGTAGAAGGTTGCGGGTTCGATTCCCGCCACGAGACAAATGTTTGTATCATCTGCAAATATTTTTTTCGTTGTATAATATGTATGTATTTACAAATAAAAATAGAAGTACGTAGTATATCAGTGATGTGGTTCCCATAATACAAGCTCTGCTTAGTTTGGGGCTAGATGATGTTGTGTGAAAATATCCAGCCTTATTTATTTATCTATGATTTTCAGCACCATATTTCTTCTTTGTTAAGGGTTGAGTAATGACAATTCTAAAAAGAAGGTATTTAATATTAGATACTTTTTACGTCCTTAATTCTATCTTATTTACTTTTTTTGAGGATCATCAAATATAGAAGTCTAATGATGACTATTATAGGCCTCTCTCAGAATGTCATGACGAACGATCGTGGGATGACATCTGTCTATTGGGTGGGGTCCTTCCTTCCTTCACTACGTCGCCGGCATCCGCCTCGTGGTCGCAAAAAAGCGCGTTGCCGACACGACACTTTAAAAATATAAAAACACTAGCCGATGCCCTCGGTTTTACTCGCGTAGGGTAGGTAATTGATAGGTAAATCAAAAATCAAGTTCGATGAATACGATTTTTCATACAAAAGTTTTCAGCCCTTTTCACCCCCTTTGGGGTAGCATTTTTCAAATTCCTTTCTTAGTGCACCCCTATACCATAAGAGTAATATACTCTTCAAGTTTCATGCTTCTAGGACTTATGGTTTAGGCTGTGCGTTGATTCACTTCTTGGAATTTGACACCCCCTGTATCCCCTTTGAGGAGTATTTTGGGAAAATAATTATATGAAACTTTTATCATTTGGATTGTAGAATATTTATGTAAAGTTTCAAGACTGTAAGTTCAAGGAATACGATTTTTCATACAAAGGTTTTCAGCCCTTTTCACCCCCTTAGGGTAGAAGAATATACTCTCCAAGTTTCATGATTCTAGAACTTATGGTTTAGGCTGTCCGTTGATCCGCCAATCACTAACGGAACAGTTTTATATATATATTGATTATATTTTTACAATTACAATGATAAATTTAATTAATTATTGTGTGATATTTATAATAAAAAGTGTTTCATAGTTTCATAGTTTCATTTATTTCAACTGTTGGAACATCTTTGAACACTTAGTTTCGTCAAATTTTACAAGTTACAAATTGTATAATAATCCTACTAATATTATAAACGTGAAAGTTTGTGAGGATGTTTGTTACTCTTTCACGCAAAAACTATTGAACAGATATTGATGAAACTTTACAGTAATATAGCTTATACATCAGAATAACACATAGGCTACTTTTTATCTAGGTACCATGCAGACGAAGCCGTAGGCAGAAGCTAGTTAATTATAACTTAATGTCTAATACCTTAGAATAATGGTAATAACATCAAAATAAGAAAGCACTAGTAGTGATCTGGATCAGTTGAGCTATCTATAGATCGTTTGTAACGATCTTTAGGTGGCTAGCTGTTTCATCTGTATTTTTTGTATATACCTACTTGTAAATAGTTGTATGAATAAATAATGTATAGCTTAAAAAAGCACTAAACAATTATATAGTTATACCTCTATAGATCAATGGTTATCAATGATATATAAATATTAATAGACAAATTTGGGTCAGAAATGTTGCCATGTCATATCTTAGTATTATGTAGTGTATCTAAGTAAATATCTATATAAATACCAAAATAAAAACCAGGGCAAAATGAATGAACGCACGAAATGGAATGGGCTCATAATAATAATATTGTTCTTTTTAATTATGAAGTTTGACCTGAGATGTAAATCTATTCTGCCATAACCACTCATACACATAGCGCAATCTACATATTTTGACGTGAAAATGCAGAGCTAGGGACATGCAGTAATTACCTAAGCTAGGGTGTAAAACGGATTTCCGTTTCCTGTTTCAAGTTTTGCATAATTTAGGTGAATGCATCTACTAGAGTTTTGCCTATTTCATGGTTTTATTTTATGTTTCTGTGGTGCAGTTATATGTATTTGAGGTGTTTCCAAAATAAAGCATTTTTTAAATTGTAGGTTTGTTTTGGTCGTAATCTTTGTATAATGTTGTTTTTTCTCATTCAAAATTATATTTACTATTAGCTACTGCCCACGGCTTCGTCGTATTCGATTGACCGTTTTTTCGTTGTACATTTCAGAATTTGATTCTACGAAAAACCCTTCTTTTTTAACGGTATGATATACAATTTAGGTATGTCCACCTTGAAAGCCCATTTTAAATATTAGTGATAAAATTTTTGAAATCAGTTAAATAGTTTTTACATTCAAAATTACAAAGTTTACTTATTTATAAAATTGGTGTAGATTATTAGGTCTCGATATATATCAAATAATACTCATCATAATTATGCTATATGTTGACGACCTCCGTGGCGCAGAGGGCGATGGTCCGCCTGAGACGCAGAAAGTTGCGTGTTTAATTCCCGCTGCGAGACAAATGTTTGTACCTCTATAATCTGCAAATATTTGTCTCGGGTCTGGGTGTTTTATATACATAAAATGTATGTATTTACAAAAAAAATATATAAGTAGTATATCCGTCATGTAATTCCAATAACATAAGCTCTGCTTAGTTTGGGGGTAGATTGCTGTGTCAAAATGTCCAGTATTATTTATTTATTATGCTATACTCATTGATGTTCAATAAGGTAACCAAAAAGTGTTGGGTTCGCAGAATTTTCATTACTCAACACTTAAAACAAAGAGGAGAGATATAAATCGAAGAACATCAATTCTTTCGATCGTTCTTTTGTTATTTGTTTCATTTATTTTTGTACTTCACCTCTTTCTCTTTCCATTTGCCGATGGGTAAACAGAAATCTGAAGTTTGAAAAGCTTGGTTTGAAGATTTTAATGTATTTCCACTTGAATATTGTTTTGTGAAGAAGTAAAATATTGTTTGAAACAACGCGCAAGCAATGAGTAACGAAGTCACAAGAGATTTCCGGCAAATTCAACTGTTAATCTGTGGAACATGCGTTTGCATGTTTGCACGAAAAGTAAATTTACAACTAACGAATCAAAATATGTCAAATTCAAAGTCAAAATTCATTTATTAATTAAAATCACAAGGATCATTTTGAAACTCAGCGACAAGGCCAGGAAAAAAAGGCAAGAAAACAAGATTGGGTATTATTTTTAATGATCCTTTTATAAAACAACTAACTGCGCCCCGCGGTTTCACCCGCGATGGTTTCGATTTTATACTCTTGATAACTTCGAAATTAAATGTCTGATTCGAATGAATTAAAAAGTATTTTATTGCTACATAAATACCTTTGATGACAAAAGTATTTATTTGAATACCAATTAATACTACGATACGAATGTAACCAACTTTTGTTTCTACCCGCGATTTAATTACATTTTAGAACACAAAAGTTACTAATGTGACTTAACTATCATAGTTAGATATATACTTTCTAGGACTTTTTTGTAGGGAATAATGAGTACTTTAATCATGTCGTACATCATTTTTATGTATCATCAATAGTTTTTCTCAGCGCACGCCAAATAATGAATTTTATAGACAAAAATTTTGCTACTTAGGGTTACATTAGTGTAATTTTCTTAAAGATCTCTATTTTTTTTAAATAAATTATAGCTTATGTTATTTTGTGATAATTTAGCTTTTTATTAGTGAAAAAATGGTTAAAATCGGTCCAGTCATTTCGGAGCCTATTCAATACAAACAAACAAAAAAAACTTTCCCCTTTATAATATTATAGTATAGATATGTACATACGTTTTTTATCGAGTTGGAGCATTTTCAATCCCAAGGTCAATATTACCTTAGCAACTGAAGTCTGACAAAATGTCCTGAGCACTGAATGCGTTAATTTAGAGATCTTTTAAAGGGCTTAGTGTACCGCTTACCAACAGCGTCCAACTGTTGGTAAATGGTATTTTTGTTTGCAATATTGCGGGAATAAAAAAGATTATGTTTTCCGAAAAATAATAGTTTTTTGTTGGCTAAGTTAGGGCGGTTGCTCTCAAAGGGAAATGGTTGTCGAGTGGCTGTCAAAGTTTGCGTGAACAAATTAATAGCCACCGCGTGTGCCACCGCGTCGTCAGTTTGAACAGGTCCTTACTTTTAAGGGAATATTTCTTGTGGAAAATAGTGTGAAAAAATACTCAGTCTAGAATTATGCTATATAATACTTATATAGCATAATTCTAGACTGAAAATACTTTACTGTATGTAATTTATTTTCAAATCAACTGACGTAGTTTTTACTGCAATACAATTTTTAATAATAATTTAGAAGAAAATAACTTTTTAACAACAAAAGAAAAGGCATAAAAACTTTTCGGAGAATTTCACAGTTTTTTCATTGTTCATACCTTGACTTGATCTTGTATGTAAAATTATAAGTAAAAGCAATACCGCCGATAAAATAAAAGAATAAGATACCTTCAACCTTTTGCGTCTCAGGCGGGCTTTCGCCACAGAGGTCGTCAAGTAACCTTTCACTCAACTTTCTTTGACACCTTATTGACAGCACTTAGCTGTCAATAAGCTCATTGAAATAAGTGAAGATAAATTAATGAAATTAAAAACATACATGTTAAGGGGTGATTTCTATGTATAATATGTCTGTATTTACAAAAAAGTATAAATAGAAGTAGTATATCAGTCATTTAGTTCCCATAATACATGCTCTGCTTAGTTTAGGTGTAGATGATACTAAAGGCGGTTGTTGGACAGGACCTTTCGCTGTCGAGCGTAGTGTTCGCTATGCTCGATAACGAAAGGGCCTGGGAAGCCATGGTCTCCTTCTGCGAAGACGTTATCTTGCAGAAGGAGACGGCAGAGCGGATCAGGGAGGTAGATCCTCAAGCTGAGCCGTTTCGCAGGCGGAGGAATGGAAGGAGGCGGCGGCAATTCCTCCGCCTTCTTCCGCTCGATGGGGATCAGCAGGGGTTGGGTACGAGGACACCTGCCCCTGAATTGCACTGGTCTCCTGCGATGGGGGATGTCTTGAATATTCCAAGGCATCCCCCTCCCCCACAAGGGGGGGACCGAGGGGTCCGCCAAAGGCGGGCGATCACCGATGTACTTTAGTAATAATGCTGGATTTTTTCCACACAACATCATCTAGCCCCAAAGTAAGCAGAGCTTGTGTTGCATAAAAATATACCTAAAAACGGATAAATTTCAGTATATATTGGAAGAAGTCCTTCAAAATAACATATTCATCACACTACATCCCTGTCGAAGCTTATTTCAACCAACCTATATCTCATACAATTTAACGCCCTTTCTTCCAACGTCCCATCCAATGGACGGTAGTTTGTGTTACGTACTCGTATTATCCTAGTATTGTCTACAGTGCGACACAAGACGAAGGTTCTTATTTCGTGTCGCAAGTAAGGGTCACCCTGATCTGAGTCTGTGGCCAGCTCCTTAATGAAAGCTATCGATATGATTTTGGTAACGATTATGTAGTCAATAATTTATAAAAAACAACATGCCTATGACTGTATTCCCCACGATGGATATCCTCAGATACATAGTCAGTGCGTAGATATGAGTATACCAGGTAGGGAGCAGTCAGAGCCACGTCAATACGTTAAATTTGGCACATGACACGGTTGGTACAGAGCTGTGTATCTGCTTGTCTTTTTAAAAGAAATAGAAGGTTTAGATCATGTAGCTCCTGGGCACATTTTTTTTCTTCAATCAAATTATCAACTAATCTTCAGTTACCTAAAAATAGTGCAACTTTTCCGATCTTAACATTTTACCTAGTCGTTTTGAGGAATTTTGTGTATACCAACAGTACAATAAAGGATATAAAACTGACGAATTTACAATATTTCAGAAGAAAACGGCAATAATTAAACATCAACAGGCTACGTACCGTTACCAACTTTTGTAATATGTTATCTACATTATTGTAATTTTTCTAAGTGCTTCAATACTATATGTCCGTAACGGGGCATCTGTTGCTACATTTATCATTTGTACCTACCATATTGTTTACACATTCCAAAATAAATATATTCTGATTCTGATTCATGGCAGTTGACACGTTAAAACCGTCTATCTGAGCCTTTAAGCTGTGTCATACTGCACCCAGATGGCCATTCCTTGGTAATGTGCTGTCATAAGTGCAATGGCTCCATCATCAGACTACCTTCAGGCTGGTATCGATTCCGATAGCTCTTTCTTTGATGATGTATGGTGGGTTTAAGCGATGGATTCAGTGACTTCGATGGCGTGGCGGGCGAGTAGCCGACTGCGATGTAAGATGTGCGGATTTCTGCTGTCGCTCTACAGGTATTTGTTCTGGGTCTGGGTGTTATCCTATCCTACTATAATATTATAAACGCGAAAGTTTGTGAGGATGGATGTTTGTTACTCTTTCACGCAAAAACTACAAAACAGATTTTGTGAAAACTTTACAGTAATATAGCTTATATACATCAGAATAACACATAGGCTACTTTTGATCTGGGTACCACCCGGGCGAAGCCGTGAGCAGAAGCTAGTGTTAATATAAATTTACGTTTATGCTCATTTCAACAACCGGGCTTTGAGAAATATTTGACATCGAATAAAACATATGGGAAGATTTTTATGACTTAAAGTATTATATATTATTAGGCCTTGGACTATCGTGACTAATAAATCGAGATACTAAACAAACTACGAGTTTTTTAAAGTTAAGAAAAACTGACACTCTTATGACCCACTCTTATGGTATATCTGCGACATGTCCAGCTTGGGGAATAACCCAAGCTGAACATGTCGCAGATGTATTGCTCAATTAGCTGTTTTACAAAACCACAGTGTTTTCTAGCCCGGCGTATTAACGTCAAGCCCGATTGTAATTCGAATAAACAATGGTACGCCACATACTTAGAGCGTTTCGCGTTTTCCAATGCGTCTGACAATGTGTAGCCGTTTTACAGATTGAAACCCCGTTTTGTAATTATGAAAAAACCCTAAGAACCTTACCTCTTTTCTGTTTACAATATGGCAAAAAATTGCCAGCATTTTGTTAAACGTATCGTAATGACATTCCGCCTGGACGTCAATACGCCAAATTATAAAACAGCACTGTTTTGTAAAGCGGCCCTTATATAAAAGAGCGGATTATACGTTTTGGCTACGATAGTCATATTAGATACATACTCAGTGTATAGATCTTTGAGGATATCAAGTAGAGGGTATTCAAAGACACGTCCTACATTATTTAGTACGTACATTATTAGCCAGTCTTTGCTACCATGCTTTTTCAAGCAGCAAACATTACTTTCCGAATTTGATTATGAAAACCTTTGGCTCTATAAACGAATTAACAGATCAATTCTACAGCCAAGCCAACAAAGCCCAACACATAAAACACGAAAACCCATTAAAACCCATTTACAACACCCAAACGAACTACGAATATGTCAAAGAGCCTTTTACGGCACCTAAATGAATAACGACAGATATTTTTATTTCCTGCACCGACCGGTCTTAGCGATTTGTCAACAAGTGCGCGTTTCTATACTAATTGAAAACCCCATGAAAAACGCTGCTCTAACACGTCAACCTTCTACCATGGAACCTCGATTAACAAACTTCTTCGTACTGTCAAAGTTTAAGTAGGCTGATATTTTATTTTGTTATTTTTCTGTGTAATTCATGTTTGTTATACTTTTTCCACCACCATATAATTGAATAATTTGTGGTTATTTATGTCGTGTTAAATAAAGAACATCGTTTTTATTTTTAATGTTCTATAAATGACTACACAACCAATTCAAAAAAATCAATACGTTTTACGACCGTGTATGCGAAAGCCTCAAGGTTGCCTGTTTGTTTGATTGTTTCAGTCTGTTTACATTTATCTCTGAAACTGCTTATACGATTGTAATACATTTTGCAATCGATTTGTAAATCTAAAGGTTTGATTCTAAGGTTTTATTGGCACAAGTCCCTAGAGGCCCTTGCGATGATGTAAAAACATTTTGTGAAAATCAACTTATTCTCATTGAAATCAGAAGATCATCTTTGAATGGTTGTGCCATAAACTGAATTGAATTCACGCTGATTCCTTACCACCAAGACTAGAAGAAACAGTTACCAATACGACTAGTTATCTTGTCAAGATAAATATTGGTAATGACCTGGAATTTATTGAATTTATATTATTCTGAGTCAGTATCATTTTAGAATATGATATAACGTAACACTTAGGTACTTTATTATCATCCTGCTGACGTTTCGTTTAAGTCGTCTTGAGATTAAGACACCACACTTGACGGTCCACATTTGACGGTCCAGAGTTATCAAGTTCTGTAGACGATATAATGATACCGAACCAAGATAAGACCAATAATAAAATAATTTGCCTTAAAATGACTTTAAAAAAAGCATGAGAAATGCATTCGAGTTTCAATAGTAAAAGAAATGACTAAGCAAACCTTTTTTCTTCAAATGAAACAAGTAGATACCTATAACAAGCGAACCAGTAATTAGGACTAAGGTACCAGTTAATATTAAAGTATGTCTGTCTGTTTTAATTTTCTATGGAGAAGGCTACGTAGAGAAGTTACATTTCGCCTGAAAGCCTATTTTCTTATATAGAAATAAAATAAAGCTTTCATTTTTTCGTTTGACGTTTTGATTGGAAGTTCAACGAATGAAAAGAATACTTCAGCTTAATATTTAAGTAGGAAAATGCTGGCTTTTATTTCGCCCACCGAATAAGCATTGCCATTTGACGTGGCAGTGTCGTCAGAATTCAGAGCCTTTACCAACTGATAATTGCACAGAGGCTTTTCTAAATTAAAATCGTGTTCAGGTAATAACGACCTCAGTAGCACAGTGGGCGAAGGTCCGCCTGAGATGCAGAAGGTTGCGATCGATTCCCGCCGCGGGGCAAATGTTGGTATGATCTGCAAATATTTGTTTCGGGCCTGGGTATTTTCTATGTACAATATGTGTGTACTTATTTATAAAAAAAAATACATAAGTAGTATATCAGTCTTGTAGTTTCCGTAGTACAAGCTATGCTTAGTTTGGTACCAGCATTCTTATAAAGCATACAGAATAGAAAAAAATTGAAACAGCTAGCTATCTAAAGACCGCTGCAAACGATCTATAGATAGCATTAGCATTGCCATTCAGCGTGGCAATGCTGCCAGCGAACGCTTCCGCCTGTAAACAGTTAATAAGTACCTTTCATAACAATCATCATCATCATCTACAGCCCCGTAAAGAGTGCCATGACGAACAATCTTGGGCAAACTTCAACGACTTCCCGCAAATTGCCATCGGCCAATAGGGTTCTTCCTTCACCTACGTTATCAAATATCACCTTAAAACGGTCCACATTTGTGACATTTTAACATACATCCATGGCATGTTACGGTGCTCGCTGCGTTTTTTTTCTCCGCTTGACAAATACGGTCCACAGTTGTGAAATTGTCACGTGTATCAGTCACGGTCGCCATGTAACGCCATGATGTTGAAATGACACAAAATGTAAACCCCAATTGCTGCGGAGAAAACTATGCACCTATGTGTACCTACCTTACTAGGTATCTACACGTATTTACCTTTTTCCAAATGAACAAGCAAATAGTGATGTTCAGAAATCGATAAATCGACATCCATAGTGACAAACCAACCGGAGACCGGGCAAAAAGTGCTGGCTATCAATTAAAATGAAAGTCCGCCACCTGCCTAGGGAGGGGCGCCGCGCGTTTACTTAGGAATTTATCGATAGTGCTGGATATTTTAATTAATTGATAGTGTAAATTGATGAAGTAAATATTAATTATTAATCCTTTTATTGGAGATTACAAATTTGTAAAACAATTCAATAAAAATACAGAGATAAATAGGTATACTTACTATAACATTAAATATTTCAGATACCTAGTTATACTGAGGACTGACTTTAATTTGTTTACATTTGTTTGGATTTCCCGCAGCCAAAATATTATTCAGGGTTGAACTAAACCGGCACTTATTCTAAACTAGAATCGGGTTGATGTTAGTTTAAATAATCCATATATAATATAACTTGTATAATTACCCTTACGTGTTAAGTTGAGTCGCGTTATTAGTTTCCTGGCCAGTATCTCTTTCTTTAAAAACTTAAAACCAAAGACAATAGCATTTTGTTTTGCAGTACAAACACATAACGAATCATAGCTGCCAAATTAAGAAACTCCATGTTTTATCGATGAAATTACATCACTGGAACTTTTCCACTCTAACTGCTCGGCGTTTGTTTGTTTTAGTCTAAAGTACCGACTATTTTAAATTCGAATTAGCTTAGTTTTCAATTTGTTAGCTTGTTCGACCACTGGATTTTGTTGTTTATTGTTAAAACTTTAGCTTCACAATGTGGTCAAGCACTAGCGTAGATAAATACAGCTCTTAATAAGAAAAATATGCCTTCTCTCGAGTCTAAAACATGTTAACTCCATAGGATTTTCTAAAAACAGTATTATACGACTATCGTTTTAAAAAATAATAGATATTGCCTTATACCAACCACAAGCTAGACTTTTCAATTACAATTATTAAAAATAAAACGATACCAATCGATATTACTGATGATTTTGTCGATGAAGAGCAGCACTACTCAATCGAACTGCTGCAAGTAAATTTAATAATTAGCAATTTTCAATACATTTTGAATTTATTTTAAATAGGTTTCATGTCTATTGTATAGATAGTAGGTAACTGACGATGAAATCACAGCACCAATAAGGATTACATCAGACTGTGGTACCAAATACTATTGGTCGATAAAAAATGCAGTACATAGATATAGTTAAAAACGATTAAAAATAATTGACTTAAAAAGTAGGGTCTTCCTACAGAGGTCGGTTCTTAGTCGTTACGAGAACCATTCTTTATCCTTTTAATTCTCAGAGCTATTTCGGAGTAAATCGCCCCGAAAGCTCTGAGAATTAGCAAGTTGAAGTGGCAATAGGCAAGCCATATAGCTCGTAGAGCTTAAAAAAACAGGAACAAACAGTAAACAGTTTTTATTATTTAGGTCGTCCAAAATAATAAAAAAAAACGCCTCACTCCCGGGTTTATCTGTAAATACCCCTTTTTATTTAGATTTTCAACTTACTGACAAATTTATTTAATAATATTGGCCCCAAATTTAGAATCTGAAGACAGTAGACTTGACAAAGTGATCTTTCCAAATACTTACAAAAGAAAGGATAAAAGTATATACCTACCTAATGTAATTAGCTTATAAAAAGTGCGAACCTAGCGAATGTATCTAACACAAACCTACCTTTGTTTACATGGTTACAACATTATAGAAACACTATGTATGAACCTTTTTGTATGAATAAATGTATCTATCTATCTAGTTAAAAATACTATTGATTTTTTTATGGCATATCGAGGCAAAACTGCCCGATATGATATCTCATTGATATTTTCAACACCTGGGCCATAGCCGATGTGTTACCTACGCTCTGAACGACTCTTTACCAGTAACCATTTTCAATGAAAGTAATCTATTATCAATTCAACTAAGGCATAAAAAACCTAAGCTACGCTAAGATCCGGAATGTTCTCTTTAGTTAATCAATGATGTGTATGCAAAACGAACACAATACATTTTTGTAAAAAAAACGGAATAGATAAAATCGTTAAAGTAACAAATGAAACTCCGAAACAAAAACGATTGAAGTAGAAATTTCACATTCAGGTATATATGGCCTTTGTATAATAAGAACATAACATATTTAAGATTGAAATTGTTCGATCTATAAAGCGTTTCTCTTAATAAGTCCATGAGTGCAGTTACTTCAGCATTCTTTCTTTTAATACCGTTTTTTATCGTGCTACCATTTTATCGATGAAAGCGCAACACTATTCAATCAGGCTGCGCCCGGGTCAACTCCGCCAATTAATTAGCCCGCAGCCAGCAACTCTTTACGAGGTTTATTCCGTCGTTTGCTGTTTTTAGAGTTCCATGACAGATGTAAAACCTTGCATTTTTAATCGTGTTAAAAAGGTAGAGGTTCTCCGAATTGAGAAACTCCACCTTTTGTAAATGTTATAGATCAACATTTACAAAAGGTCGCTCAAGATCGAGACAAATGGCTATCTTTGAAAGAAGAGTACAGCTAGAGTAAGCGTGTTGAAAGGGCTCAGTGCATCTCGTAATGACAACTTATTTCATCATTTAAGAGTAAAAAAACATTGCCCCATTAAAATTTCTAGAGAAATAGCCATGTAAATGCCTCTGACTATCCTTTACTTCTACGCACTGATAATATCTAAGGATATCTGTAGGGATTAAAAAAGTTTGTTTTTAATATAACTATTTATCATTTATTCATTTTTATACCTACCACCAAGGTGGCAAACAAGCATAAGTTAGCGATTACCGTAGCTTATGAAAGCTTACAACACCAGAAGCGACATCAATTTTTTATGCGGAACCCGCATAGATAATTCAAGGCACGCGCTTTGCACTTTTTCTTCCCTTTCAGTTTTTGCTCTTAGCAGTAAAGTGGTGATTGCAAGTTGACAGTAATTATGCAAGCGATTGAGCAGTTGACTAGTCAAGAAGTTGACATTTGCATCTTGCAATTGGTTAAAAAAAAATTTAGATAATGAACGAGTAACTAAAAATATTTATATTACTAGTAGTGTCTCAAAGACTAGCTGAGTAGTAATATTGGGAGCAAGACAAGTGCTATATCGTTCTCGCTTCCACTCGTAGGCCTTATAGACATGCCTGGTAGCGTATCCGTTTTATTATTACGTTCATACCTATGTATGTATTCTATTGTAAGTAGTATATCAGTCATGTAGTTCCCATAATACAAGCTCTGCTTAGTTTGGGGCTAGATGATGCTGTGTGAAAAATGTCCAGAATTATTTATTTATTTATTTATTTATTTTATTCTATACGATAGGTTATGGGTAAATTGTATACTAAAGTAACTTTTTTAGTTATCTTAGATATTTAAAATCTTGTAAAACTTGTTTTTTTTTTGCAAAAGATTGTTATTATTACTAAATAAGGGGGTCAAATAATCAGAATAAGTGCTGATTTTTCGACTTTCGACAAAAAACTGCGTAGTTTTGTAGGATAAAATATAAAGTATATTTTTTATATCTTCTGATCAAAACCTTTGTTTTGAGACTCAAGATATGGAAGGGTTGAAATTTTTATTTTTATTATCAATCCTCCCATCTAATTTATATGAATTTTCACGTATAACTGACGGCTGGTTACCTTAATTTATGTTTTTACCCATGAAAGTATATAATTATGTTTGAGCTTGTCTTATTAAGAACTTTATTTCAGTACCCATATATCAATAGCATAGATTTTTTTTACATATCATACAATATTGAGTGAATGAAATGAATGAGGTTTTATCCCACCGGGGCCAGCGACTTTTTCAGATTACAGTTTACAAAATTATCTGTAACGTGGGGAACTACGACTACCGTGGTACCACGACAAAAAACCTGAAACAAATATCTGTAGAACATGCAAACATTGTTCCGCGGTGGGATGGAACACACACCTCTTGTGTCTCTGCTGACTACTCGGCCGCCGGGCCACTCCGGCCGCCGGTCGTCAAATGGGTCACCAAGTAAACTAGTTCACGCAGAATCAAGTATTCATGTTTTTAGGATGAAGCCGTTAAACCAGCGCTTAGGAATTTTCATAATTCATATAAATTTATAAAATTTATAAATATAAATTTTGCAAACAATAAAAACATATTTGATATGTTTTACTCCTTATTGTGCATAACAACATTTTACAGTATCTACAACTACAAAAATATAATATAACACGTGTTTCAAAGTTGTTTATCTAAAACAAAATTTGTTTTAGAAAAACAGCTTTGAAACACACGTCAAACGTCAAATTAATTCGATGAAATTTATATTTTTTTAGTCTATTTGCCAAATTTTGTCGTCTTTGCGAATTATAGACATCTGAATGGTTGTAAACGATGACGTAAGAGCTGAAACAATATTGATAAAATTTTGTATAAGATTTTAAAATTTTGAACGATCTAAGTTCGAGCTGAGGCAACTTTTTATACTGATACCATGCGAGCAAAGCCGTGGGTAGAAGCTGATAAGTTACAAAATGAACTACAACAAAAGTAAAACTGCCTAAACTATAGAGAAACTCCTAGAAAGTTAGAATGACGAATTTACTTTAAAACTCGATAAGCAATATAAAACGGATACGGTAATGTGTTTGTTCATTAGTTCGCTGAAGATAAAATAACTTGATACAAGTTTCCAGGAAAAATTTACTCAGATCTCCACTTTCTTCAGGTTAACTTTTTCTGGTGCATCCTATAATTGATAATTGAACGTAAAACGAAAAACGAATTTTATACACGATACATACAATGTATTTTGTAAAAAATATTAATACAGTATGTAACAAAAACCCTACCCGATCTCTTGTACCAACATTTACGATAATTATTATTGTAAGTTTTAAATTGTAACATTTTTTAAATACAGATGTATTCAACCTTTGCACACGTGCTTACAGTATTTTTCTCGCTGAATATATAAGTTCGTGTTATATTTTTATTTAAATAACCTGCCCAGAACACACCTAAAAATCTGGTGCTAATTTCATATTGAAGAATCCATTATCTGAATCGTTTAATCAGTGTGATTATAAACATCGATTTGTGTTCAATGGACATTTATTGGAACAACATAGAACAATAACAATCGATTCTCATGGCAGCAAAATGTCAACCATTTTTTTGCAGAAATAAATCTCTAATGACACTTCATCAGGCTCAGAAAAAACGAGACGCTGAGCAATAAGATGTAATAGTGTCAGATCTAATTATGTGTTTATTGCCCAAGTACAAACTGTGCATAAATCTTTGATGCAAATGGGTATTCATCTGTGTCAATGTCTTTGTTGCAGGTGACGTCACAGCAATCAAGAAAATAACAGTTTTTAAGCCCCAGTCCTAGCACGCGACATTTGCAATGAACAGATTCTAATGACTGACCATTAAAATCTAGTCCTAAGTCACGATGACAGAACCGCGGTGAGGATGTAAGGACCAGACGTTCGTTGTAAATAAAATAAAATGTTTTCCATCTCTGACAAGTTCTGGGACAGAAGAAAGGGGGCACGATGACACGAAGCTTCCATAAATGCAAAAAAATAATAAATATCATCAGGAACCTCCGATAGAAATAGTATCGCTTTTTTGAGTGTTGTTCGCGAGTGTTTATGGTTTCATTTGCTATTTTATTTTTGGGTAAATTAGTTTCCGTGCCCGCCAAAAGCAATATTAGATAGATAGTGCACAGTGTATAGTTTAAATTCTAATTAAAAGTACGTAAATACGGGTATCGATTAGTTAATTGTATAAAACATCAATGTAATCACGTTCCTAAACGCAATATTCTAATACGGGACCAAAATAAACCGAAATACGTAGATTGCCGCAACGAAAATGGTACCAAATGCGACCACGTTGCTCGCCAGAACCACTATTCCCACCTTCAATGCCACGATCGGACTCAACTCCACTTTTATGGTGCCGACCTATCTCAGCCAGGAAGAGTTCCTTGCGCTGCAAATGTCAAATCTGACTGA
Source organism: Perizoma flavofasciatum (assembly GCA_958496245.1). NCBI lineage: Eukaryota > Metazoa > Arthropoda > Insecta > Lepidoptera > Geometridae > Perizoma > Perizoma flavofasciatum. The sequence goes on along the minus strand of OY292441.1, from coordinate 8,499,001 downwards.
TATCAACTGCACGTCAAACGATACAATAGTGTTCAAAACCTGGTATCCCAGTGGCTACTCTCCTTTCCACATAATCGTGGCTTCAGTGATTGTGACCGTTCTTATGATAATGGTGGTGGTAGGAAATATGCTTGTGATTATCGCGATAGTGACAGAAAAAGCGCTGAAGAACATTCAGAATTGGTTCATAGCATCGCTTGCTGTGTCGGATTTCTTTCTCGGGTTAGTGATAATGCCGTTCTCGTTGGCCAATGAGCTGATGGGGTATTGGATATTTGGATTCTGGTGGTGCGAGATACACTCAGCGATGGATGTGCTGCTTTGCACCGCGTCTATCATGAATCTGTGTCTCATCTCGCTGGACCGATACTGGAGTATAACACAGGTGAGTGCTAATTTAAGTTTACCTTATCAAATTTTATTTTGATTTGTTCGTTTTAAAACACCATCCTGCAGGTCATAGCAGTATACTCTTCTATAATTAAATCTTTTATTCTGCATTTAATAGTCTCACAGAGAGACTATTGAATCAGAACATGAATGATGATGATATAATTGATTTATTTGTGATTTAAAATAAGGAATTGTACTAACACTATGGCATTATGTAACTTACTTACAAATTATGGATCAAGTTATCTATTAAATGAATAAATTATCATTGTAGGAAAGGTCTTATCTGAGGGGGTGTTTGAGTGTCGAAAATACACGATACTAACAGAAAACACTATGATTATAAGCACAGGTATCATAAAACAACTAAACAGGGCAAACAAATAATCTATAGAACCACCAAAAACATAGCCGCGCGATTCGCAGCCGGCGAGCGGATTGGACGCTGACTATCTAGCGCCCTCTACAACTTTCGGTGTTTTACGGAGTTGCGGGAGTGTGTTAATACCTATCGCTGCGCGGGACGATTCGTACAACCATCTTAAATTAAGCTCGCGTTACTTCATTATTATTATTATTAAAACGCAAAATATCCTGTTTTTAGTAAAAAATATGTACATAACCATAGTTGTACCTACTTACTAATTTACACGCTCGTTGCTCGAAATTTACCCGCACGCTTCTTCTGCGATGTGAAGTGCTACTTTGCTGTAACACAGTTTTTAACTAGCACGGAGGTAAGTTACCTTACAATGCCACAAGTGCCAGCACAAATGTATAATGGTCTATGTACGGTCAGCCATACAGCATCATTTTTATATGCAAAAAATTTGAAAATTAGTCCCTAAGTTTTTGTATGCATAAATTTATCTTTATTGTTTCAAAAGCTGTAAGCCTTACCTTTCAAACTGTAAAAATGGGAATATGTTCAAAACATGATCATTTTAGAAGTTATAACTGTTACTATTCCATTCATATTGTAAAAACGGGAATTTGCACGTACTACACTATCGGTGAAGGCACCGACTAAGTTTCGACTCATTCCGAGAGTCTTCCTCAGGGTGAGTGGTCGCGACTTTCTCCTTCCGCGTCGCGCCGTGCACTACCTGTGCACGTATTACTATTCCGTTTAAAACGGGAATTTTCATGTAACTTGGCACAGATTAAGTTTCGACCCATTCTGAAAGTACATTGCAGTATGAATGCATTGCACCTACGTATTTATCTTTTAACTCACATGTCTACCTGGTATTGAAACAAAGGTGGGGCATGTCATCACAGTCATTTCAATGAAAAATAACTTCACGATTCTCGTGACCATTATTTTCTTACAATTGTAGGAGTTACGCTCGCACGCCTAGATATGTGACTTTCAATAATTCTGAATATAAAATAAACTAACTAAAACAAACTTTCCTAAAATATTTACTAATTAGTATTAGAACTAACTGTAAGATGTTACAATTAGTACTGTAACATGTTACAGTTAGTACTGTAAAATGTTACAGTTAGTACTGTAAAATGTTACAGTTAGTACTGTAACTTTTTTTTAATTAACGAAGAGTTGATCATTAACAGCATAGAAATATTTACGAAATATATTTTTTAAAGGAGCTTCTTATTGTCATGTGCAACATCAATTTAAAGACTGCTTAGTTACTGTGTTCAGAAAATGGACATTTATTTTAGAATACTATTACGACTATATCGCGTACTTTACTATTCCCCTGCTGATGTTTCGTGGTAAAACCGTAATTATATTCTGAAATGATACCAAACTACGATAATTTCAATTCCATGAACATTTATTAATTATTTAAATTAATGTATGCCAGTATGAAATTAGCCAGTGTGTTTATACACACTGGCATTTACTGGTAATTATATATCCATTGCATGTGTAAAGGACCTGAAAAAGAAAACAATAATACCAAGAGATTATCAGACAAAGCACGGTGTAACGAGTCCAAACGTATGCTGTTTTAAGATCGAGAAACGGTTTAGTAAACGTCTTCTATGAAAATTAAACTCGATCTGGTTGAACCACTTGCGAATTCCGTACAGTTGAAACGCTCACCAAAACTATACCCTACCCGGTTCAAAACTATACCCTACCCGGTTCAAAACTATACCCTACCCGGTTGAATCGCCAAGAACTCAAACTCAATGTTTTCTGTGTCCCGTAGTCCAAATACCCGGCCATCAGATATGCCGAGTCGGAGTACCGTTCTTAACAATGAATATTGAAACTTCTGCAGATTTCCCATCGGCAGGTTGAATAGCTCGTAGCTAGTTTAAAACCGGGGTTCTTAGAGAGTGGCCGCTGTCATATGACGGACGTAATAAGAGAACGCAATAGTATAGGTGGCTCAGATCGTTTAAATCCAGCAAAGACGAGTTACGAGTTGGTGGATATGATGGTAGTGACTATATTTTAAATTTACTTCGTAGAAAATCTTAAACAATTTTTTAGTAAATTTTATTGAGAGATTTTTAGTAATACTATAAGTATTACTAATAATAATAATACCTTAAGTATTACTACTAATTTCTTAATAAAGTTATGGTTTTTAACCGCATAAACTGGCCTTCGCAAAGATGCCCGACTCAAGCAGTTTTTTTGTAAATAATTTAAATAGCCTTATTCGTTCCGCTTTTGCTAAGAACAATAGATTTACAAGTGGATAGAGGCAGAAAATATAACTGGTAGTCTTTGTCCACGTTTTTTTTTCTGTACAAAACCTCATCTGTCACTTTTCGCTGTCCTTGGTATTTAAAAAAAAGCTTTATTAGTGCACCCCTGCAAATCAGGACTGATAGGACTATGTATATAACGTTTGTAAGATCTGCAAATACTTGTTTCGGATCTGGGTGTTTTTCTATGTATAATATGTATGTTTTTACAAAAAAAAGTATAGTAAGTAAGTAGTATATCAGGCATGTATATCCCATAACACAAGTTCTGCTTAGTTTAGGGCTAGATGATGCTGTGTGAAAAATGTCCAGCATTATTATTATACTAGTTATTGCCCGCGGCTTTGTCCGCGTGGTATGTTATCAAAAGTAGTATATGACCGTCTCCAGGCTTCAAACTATGTCCACCAACTATTGAATGAATTACAATTACCAAGGATTACAATTTATACAAAGTTTAGAACTCAATTGCAACCCCAAAGGGTAATTTTGAAAAAATAAAAAATACGTGTTTCATTATTTATTTTCAAGTTTTTGTGTACCGAGTTTTGAGTGAATAAAACCAAGGAATATTTTTTCCATAGAAACTTTACCACCCTGTTAAACCCCCTTAGGGGTTGATTTTTGAAAATAAGATTAACCTATGTGTTATTCCAGACCCTAAACTATCTACATTCCATTTACACTAATTTCATCAAAACCGGTTCAGTAGTTACGGAGATACGTGGTAACAAACATTCACACACAGACTTTCGCATTTATTATATTAGTAGGATTATAATGTCTTGGGTGTTTGTTTATTTCATGTTTTTGGAGCTTAGGGCGGCATAAGTCAGTATTTTAATTATAGGTAGAAAGATTCAAGACAGAAATATAACTCGTATTCTCAATATAACGGCCGCTATTATGACGATTGCCGCATTCAAGAAAATCTGTTTAATACAGATTGGCTCATACAATTTGTGCAGGTAGAATGGCTACCGAGCTGGGCCTAAACTGTCGGTTGACTGAGTCACAAACTGTGTGTTTTTTGTATGAATATTTAATTAAAATAGTACCTTTACAAATACTTTTTTTTTTTAATTTACTTTTCTAGTGTAACCTTTACAAATACCTATTAATCACTGCTGATTGGGCCTGTCTAAAATCACAAAGGAAATCATCACCTCGTAAACCAGCGGAGCAACTTAGATAAACTCCATATTGCACACCAAATTAAATCATCAAAAATCACCAAATTTCAACGACCTCTGTGGCGCAGTGGGCGAAGGCCCGCCTGAGACGTAGAAGGTTGCGGGTTCGATTCCCGCTATGAGACAAATGTTTGTATGATTTTAAAATATTTGTCTCGGGTCTGGGTGTTTATAGTGTATAATATGTAAGTATTTACAAAAAAAAGTATATAAGTAGTATATCAGTCATGTAGTTCCCATAATACAAGCTCTGCTTAGTTTGGGGCTAGATGATGCTGTGTGAAAATATCCAGCATAATTTATTTATTTAAAATACAAAAACTATGGAATTCATAAACATACAAACAAACAAACACGCTTACTTTATTCCCCATATATGAATGAAGATAAGATCAAAACATTACATGGGCATATGCCTGTATTTTGCATTCAACGTGACAGATTGCAAGCCTATCGCTTATTGGAACACTAAATGATGGAAATTCCCTTCGAAATTTCGCTTCTAGGTCATGTCGATGTACTCCCGATATTTTCCTATACAGTTTTGAGCACGTTTGATACCACAAATACATTCATAAACGATGCCAAAAATACATTCATAAACGATGCCAAATATACATTCATAAACGATGCCACTAATACATTCATAAACGATGCCACTAATACATTCATAAACGATGCCACAAATACATTCATAAACGATGCCACAAATACATTCATAAACGATGCCAGAAGTACATTCATAAACGTTCCAAAAATACATTCATAAACTTTCCACAAATACAGTGATCCAATAAACGGCGATGGACTTGCAACCTATCACACGGAATGCTAACTACTTGCGAAATGCGGGCATGTACCAAATATTTGGACGTGCCTCTGACTACCCCCTACTTGGTATCCTAATAGATCTACGCACTGGCCATGTATCTAAGGATGTGGAATACAGTTGTGATCATGTTTGTTTTTTGTAAAAGAGCGTTCGTTTTTGCCATTTTATCCGTGAATTATTCGGGGTTCATATTCTGGGACACCCTATAGGTAGGTATATGTAGGTATTTCGACATTAAATAAAACTTTATCATGTTATTTTTGACATTATTATGTAAATTCGTTAGGCCACACTATCAGATTCAGATCAATTTATTGACCATTTCGTTATAACATATAACATTGGCATGTCAGATTGGGTATACATTCACACTTCAAATCAGAAAATGAACAATTTAAATAATCCGTTACACGGTAACATGGGTGTTTTTCGAAAAAAAGATTTTATTTTTAAACTGGTTGAAGGGAAATTATCTTTTTTACTAACTCGATTCTTCTTATGTGATGCCAAACATAATGTCATTTTCAATATCCGGTCCTAATGTATCAAATCGGATATAATATCAAACATTTACCGAGCAATAACAAACTAATAACCTTAACTGGGTATAACTGCCGTGAATAAGACCATAGCTGAGAGAGGATATCTGCTTCACTGTACTGTATACAAACACATACCGAAAATATAATAAAAAAACTACTTCCTCACGTGCTAACGTTAACGTGCTCACTCGGGATGACACTCTTTCGAATAAAAAACAAAAGTGAAATAGCCCACAGAAAATGTTTCACCTAGTCGTGATTGCATATAATTCTAAGTGGGGGAACTAAGGTCTGCTCTGACATCCCGCATTGGGGTGTATTGTGCATTATCCCCCTTCTAACCTGACCCCCACCAGCCCAACTCCTTGAAGTAGCGGAAAAGGACTCTGGGTTTATGACAGCAGTGTTCCAGTATCCCTGATCTCCTGTCTAGTGGTGGGTCCTCAGCACGTGTGGCACCACTTTTGTAGCTACACACTTTCTCGAAACGAGGCCTCACTATTTTCGTTAGGACGAGCTAGCACACCTGCACACCAACACAGTTGCACAATCGTGCAAGGCGTGAGGCGCGAGCAGAGCCACGATGAAAGATCGTGTTGGCTCGCACAATGCGCCTCGCACATAGCACTCCACTCCATTACCACACCACAATACACGCACAGTGCAAACTGTTTTCCCAAGACTCAACTACGTTCAGAAAACGTCTCGCTGCCTCGCCTCAATTGTGGTACCACAATGTGCTGGCTCAGTTGTAAAACTGAGCCTGCACGATCCTCGTTTTCAAACAGTGTGCTACCCATGACTACTCCTGTCATTTAATGATGACGAAGAGCATAAGTTGATGAGTTCTTGCAGTCTCCTCTTCGACCTGACTTCATTTGTGGCGGTGGAGTATATCACCACATGCTCGACAGTCTCTTCAACCAGTGGCGATTAGTTATTTCATGCGAACTTTGACAGCCACTTAACAATTAGTTCCCTTTGTTCGCCAGTTCTTTAAAAACATTTCATCTCTCTACAAAATAGTCAATTAAATTGAGCATTTATATTATATTTGTATGTATCTAAATATATATTTGGATGTATGTATTTAAGTATGAATTATTTTTCGTTTTTATGTACATATGTAGTTTACTTGTATTTTAATTAGCTGGTTATTTTATTTAATAAATTGTTCTCTTATTTTGGTGTGGTGGTGTTTGTTCTCATATTCTTATTTTGCACTAAACCTTCTTAATTATGTTATTCCAAATGCTAGATACCTTGATACTTTGCCTACCTTGATTTTATTTTATTGTACCTACTAGTTTTTTTGCTTACACAAAACTTCGGCCTGCCTACCTATCTATTGCTATACCCTTAGACAGGGTTCATGTGAGATACCTACCTATAAACATCATCTATGTACCTACCATGTGAAAGCAAAAAATGTATTGAGTATTGGGAATCAGCCTCTCCACTCTTCATAACACAAAGGTAATCTGGAAGAAAATGCTAATTAGCATTAAGTTCGCTTATGTGCTTGTTTTATCTTGTACTATAAAGCATTTTCTATCTATCATTCTATCTAGAGCTACCACCACCGCTCAGTTTGATCGAGCCATAAGAGTCTACCAGCTTTTCCTCTTTCAGCTCGACTTGAGGTTTGTAACCACAGACTGTTAATGTTTTATCCGGGTTTGATAATGATCATCGATTATTTAAGATAAATAAATAGGGCAATTGCCTATTTTATTGCGTAGTCAAATAAATTGTTTATTCTGCTGTAAATTGGATTGAAATTTCTGATTATTTCTGTCAGTTTGGGTATGAAATAGATTGTGCTTAATTATTTAAATTGGTGTGCACTTGATTCAAATATAAGCCATTAATATTTTATTGTAAAGTGAATCTATTTTGTTGATACTTGGCTCTCTCGTACTACCCGCTTTACGAGATTCTTTCTTCTCCGTACATGTAAACTGTGGAATGAGTTGCCTTTTGATGTAAATTTGCCTGTGTTCCACATGTTCTCAAACTTATTTATCCCACCGCTCACTTTGAGAATGAAAAATCCTAGCGCCCCACAAAGTTTTTCAACATAACAACCTATGCTTTCCCCTCTAGACCTCCTTAGCGCCCCTAATATCTTCTAGAGCCTTCTATTGCTCCCCTGAAGGCCTTCAGCGGCAACAAGGGGGCGTTATTGCCCACTTTGAGAAACAGTACTGTATATCTAACCACACAGATAAGGATGAAATGCGAGTTCCACCTTATGTGTGTGGACCGTCCAGCTGTTTCAGTATTATATGGCGTAGTAGTCAACTGTAGTGCGAGTCCCGCCACGCCTGCTGTGCTCTGATTGGTCGGAACGGTAGTTTCAACCAATCAGAACACAGCAGGCAACATGACGCAATGACAATGGCAATGTCCGCGTTTGCCAACATCAGTCCTAAAAGACTGATGTGTTGACAGAACAGTGTGGTGCAATATGACGCCTCTCGGGGTTAACTGCTTGATGTTTTCCTTAAATATTAGGTCATAAAAATCATAATTTCCTAAAAACGTCAAATAAGAAAAATAAGAACTGTTTTGTCATATTGTAAAAACAGGAATTTTCACGTACTGCACTATCACGACGCGGAGGGAGAAAGTCGCAATCACTCACCCTGATGAAGACTCTCGGAATGAGTCGAAACTTAGTCGGTGCCTTCACCGATAGTGCAGTACGTGAAAATTTCCGTTTTTACAATATTAATAGTCAAATTCACGATAGTTTTTGAAATAAAAAGAACTGTTTAAGTAGGATCATCTATTACAACGAGACACACAAGAGGCGCGTCATCGATTCAAAATACTAAATAATTAATTAATAATAAATACTAATTAACTTATTACACTGCACTTATTATAAATAAGTAATATAAATGACGATTTTGTAGCGCAGTGGGTGAAGGCCCGTCTGAGACGTAGAAGGTTGCGGGTTCAATTCCCGCCACGGGACATATGCTTGTATCTGCTAATATTTGTCTCGGGTCTGGCTGTTATCTTTGTATAATATGTATGTATTTAAAAAAAATATATTTAAGTAGTATATCAGTCATGTAGTTCCCATAATACAAGCTCTGCTTAGTTTGAGGCTAGATGATGCTGTGTGAAAATGTCCAGCATTTTTTTTTAAATTTATATACGAAGTCTTTCCTAAGTTATTAAAACTGACCAGTTTACTAATCACCACATTAATTATACATGTTACAAGTGAATTATCCTAATTGGTCTTTCGTTTAATTATTTAAAACGTATTAAAATAACGAATCGTTTTCACGTGAAATCACAGATTAATTTCAGATGTTATAAATCTGAGGTTGAAACGAACGGTCGTTTTCAAACTGACTTTTAATGTAAAATTAGCTTTGAAATTAAATCAAATCATTTATTGTTAGTGAATTTAGGTAAGTGTGTATCACTAAAGTTAAATTCTGCCCTTAGGCTTACAAACATTGAGTTAAATTAGGTATCTCAAAGAATACTGAAATTTACATAGGTACCGATCGGTAAAAATAAAATAAATGTTTTTAATAATCTATTAATCGTTGTTGCTTAAGTTTTCGATTCTATATATAACTACTGAAAACGATGAAGAAAAATAACGAGAGGTATCTGGCATAAAATAAATAAATAATAATGCTGGACATTTTCACACAGCATCTAGCCCCAAACTAAAATTAATCATTTCTTGCCTTTAATTCTAGGCTTGGTCGCGGAGGAATAGGCAGTAGGTAAATTAATTGAAGTTTCAAAGTGATCCTTGTGATTTTAATAAATATAATATGATCTTTGACTTTGCTCTGACTTAGAAGTCTAAAAGACCAGAAATCCTGAGGTTAGGTTATTTTTTTAATATTTAGGATAGCATAAAATTTTCTGAAAACAATCATTAAAGGATGCAAGCATAGCTGGAAGCGGATTCTACTCGTATCACATAAATTTTGACGGGAAATTAGTAAAGCGAAATTTCTGTATGGAGTAAACAATGGGTAACCCATGGATATTTTGAAGTATTTGTTGGAAGCTAACTCATAGGTAATGGTGGCCAACGGTAGTACTTAGTTCCAACGTCATAAAAAAATATTTTATTCAAAATTACAAGGTACAAAACATAAATGCCTTGGGATCTCTTTTGTGAAGTGGGCGAAAAACTACAAAGTTAAGTTTGTCTTTCAATCCGATTTATCTTCAAACTTATCAATCAAAAGTTATAGATATCGCTTATTTGCGATAAGATCGCCCATTGTACAACATTGTCAAAATTTGTAGTATTTATTTAAGCTGAAATATTTGGTGTGCATTAAAGTTTTTTCTATCTATCTATCTTTTCGTTCGAGCAATGTTTGGTGCTTTCATAGTTTATGAACTTGAGTAGGTAATTTTTATTATTTTGGTGAACATAACAGGCTTGTACGGAAGCCTCGGTGTGGGAGTCTGACTCGTACTTGTCCGGTTTTTTTATGTTATGACGAGACAAACAGACATACGGCCCACCTGATCGACACTTGAGGCATTGCTGCAGTTTCCCCTCTTTTGGGATATTATAAAATCTTGTAAGTTATAACGCAGCTGTGTAGGGGAGTCTTTGGTCTTAGGCTAGAGAGATAATACTGTTACAGCCCTTCACACGATTTACATTCAAATCGAGATTTGCTAATAAGTTCAACGTAAGTTGAACCGGCTCAAATCAAATCAAATCGTTCAGAAAACCGAATTCATGCGACCTGAGCCATTTGTGGGTCGGTAATGAGAATTGAAGGCGTGGGTCTATATTTATATCATTGTCATTTCGTAAATGATTACATTGGAAAAAGTGAGCCAAAACGAAAGTCTAACCGTCATAGTCTTACCTCTGTTTCATAATCACTCGCTATTTTTGGCAGCGTACTAAAAGTTGTTAGCCTCTATCCTTTTATAGTGTTAGAAAAGGACAGAGTTAGAGTTAGCGACCTGCTAAAGTTTGTGAGTGATTATGAATAACGGTAAGTTGATGAGAAAGCAATAAATCTCAAGTGGAGTTTGACAAAACACTTGATCAGACGTGGTGATGACCGGATGATAATAAATGAAATAAATACTAAATTCAAGGTACTTTTAGCAAATAAATTCTTGTACCAAATTCATCATATTGTATTGTGTTTTCTATGTATAAATTATGTATGTATGTATTAGTAGTATATCATCCATGTAGTTCCCATATCACAGGCTCTGCTTAGTTTGGGGCTAGATGATGCTGTGTGAAAAATGTCCAGCATTATTTATTTATCATCACTACTGTTTCTGTACTCACGAGTAGATAGGTACAACCAATAAAAATGCCCGCCAGTTTTTGCTACAAAAGAACAATAGTTTTTCTATTTTTACTTTTTAGCTTGAAGGTATAGGGGGAAGAAAGTATCGGTCGCTATAACTGAGCAATAAAATTAGAACTCGATAGGTATTTTGACGATATAAAATAAATTACCTATATGTAGTTTCTGTTTTCCGGATACAGCGTATTCTAGTGGGGGTCACGACTATGTATATAAGGGGATTTATGTATTTTTTTTACATTAGGATTTTGTTTTCCCCCTGTAAATATTATCTTAGGGGGAAGAATGGAATAAAAAAAAGGGAGAATTTTTTAACTTTAGAGTTCAGTTTCCCCCCTAAGTGGGATTTCTCAGGAAGATTTGTGGAATAACTGTATGAATATGACTGGTGGTAGTTTTATTGTTTTTATATATTATCGTCATCAAAATCCTGTTGAAGTACTTGTTTGACAATTATTTATTTTAACAGATGTTTGAAAAACTTACAGCCTAAGCCTAATTGTTCTATGAGCAATAACAAACAATTAAAAGTTTGATCTCCGAAAACAGATTTATAAATTTTAAAGTGATAAAGATACTTATGTAGAACATTATAATAAAATGTTAGGATATTATCTTAATGTAACCTGAATTTTAAATATTTTAGAATTCAAACACGCACCATTGCCTCTAAATTTTAATTTATTACTTTTTTAAGACACATTTAAGTTTCATGTTCTACCTATATCTCGTTTCCACTTTGAAATTGACTATCTTTAAAAAAATCTGTGGTGCCTCTCTCGTCACTCGTACGAATTAATTTTTGACTTTAGTCAGGAATGTTTCCAAATGACACACCTTGTAGATAACATCCAACAATACAATAAGCTGAATTTATACTGCACAATAACATCTATTTTTATCCTTGTTTATTTGAAACTAACATACCATTGCATTAATAATAGTAGTAAAAAAAGATGGGGAAAGTAAGTCCAGGACAGCCGTACCCACCGGAAACCCCAGGAGGCTCCTACGCCTTACAATGATATAGTAGTGTTGAATTATACATGGGGCGCTTTGCCCCAAAAAGCTGTCGTGTGTATATACTGTGTGGCTCAGCTGAATTTCATTGGTCTTTGATTTTTTGGCAATAGGCAGGCTCGTAGATCTTAGTAATCTATACTATTATAAAGCTTAAGTTTTTTTTAGACGCTAATCACGCTAAACTTAGGAGCAGATCAAAAGCGACACGGTCAGCTGGGACACAACTACTTAGTATAAAAAGAAAACCCGGAAAAGTGGGAGTCTGACTCGCACATCGAGGGTTCCTTACAAGCTTATATGTTCATCAAAATAATTAACATTACTCAAGTTCATAAACTATGCACTAAACATTGTTTAACAAAAAGATAAGTCGATTGAAAACCAAACTTAACTTTGTAGTTGAAAAAATGTTGTCCCATACATCAATGAAAGCTGCAAAAACTATATATTTTTTTTATATTTAATAAATACGTACGTTTTCTTTCATATAGAGGTAGGTATATAACAAACATTTAACAAAAACAATGCTGGACATTTTCACACATCATCTAGCCCCGAAGTAAGCAGAGCTTGTGTTGTCGGCTAATATAATACTAATATAATATTTTTTTTGTAAATACATATTATACATAGTAAACATCCAGACCGCGAGACAAATATTTGCAGATACAACCATTTGTCCCGTGGCGGGAATCGAACCCGCAACCTTCTGCGTCTCAGACGGGCCTTCGCCCACTGCGCCACAGAGAGGTCGTCAACCTATACCAATTATCAATATATATTTATCACATAGCGTCATGTAGCACCAAACACAAGCTTTTCTTACACTCTAGTTATTGACAATTCGAAACTAACCGCCCGAAGGAGTTTGGAATTTTGACGATCAGAGAGACTTGCTCTCCGGGCGACATTATTAGCCTCTACATCCCTAGACCGTCATAAACATTACGCTCTACCAGCAGTTAGTTATGGTCTGACATGTCAGTTACGGTGTTATATAACTGACATTTTAACCACGCAATTATTACGTCGTAAAACTGACGTATGTAGTCAGCGAAATAAGTTCTTGTGGGGTCAGAAAGTATACTTTGTCCATTAGCACTTTTCTTACCGTCTCAATTTAAAGGTAAAAAACTGTTCACGTTTTCTTTTAAAAAAAAAATTCACGTTTTTTATATGATCTATAATATTCACTAGCACTACAGGACTGTACGATATTTTGTTAAAGTCAAAGTCAAAAGTCAAAGTCAATAGGTTTTTATTCATTGAAATCACAAGGATCATATAGAAATGTCAACTTAAAAACAATACGTGAATTTAAATTGAAAGTGAAATGTAATGTTTAACGCGATGGAAATGAGTTTCGAATCGAAACCCTTTCCATAGATTATCATCACTATAGGTCTATACATCAATATTGTGATATATAGAATTGTGTTACGATGGAAATGCGTTTCAATTCAATAATCTTTCCACACGCTATTTCTTAGTGTTTATTGGAAGAACTTTGGTAATTAAGATTGATGATTCAGTGCTCCTGGAAAAGCTAGCTAAATAGTTTCTGTTCTATTACTTAAGTTCTTCAAAACTTCCAACCGCAACTTTAAAGAATCATTGACGTGGAAATCGAAATGTGCACTGAAGTGAGAGTATAGCAAGGATGAAGTTCGATTTTGGAGACTATGGGAATATACAGGGTGTCCTGGGATATGATTATATTTGAAAAGAGGGTCATTTTGATTTTTTACTTTGTTTTACGATTCTTTGAAGTTTGATTGTCCAACTGGGGCAGTCACAAAGTCCAAACAGCAGCACAAGGGTGTATACACAATGGGTGTATACACAATGGGTGTATATACAATATATATTCGGATGTATGTGTTTCAGTATGATTAATTTTCGTTTTATTTACTATTTTAAGTAGCTAGTTATTTTATTTAATAAATTGTTCTCTTATTTTGGTAATCAGCCAAACGCAAAACCGCCCTACTCTTCATTACCCAAAGGTTAGCTGGAAGAAAATACTAATTAGTATTAAGTTCACCTATGTACTTATTTTATCTTGTGCAAGAAAGCATTTTCTGTCTATCTATCTATCTATTTTTTTTTAGAAAATGTTATTTGTTACGATAGCTTAGCAGGATTGTTTAAATATAAGTTTTATTTTGAATAATACCGATTTGGCTATATTGTATAATAACTGCAAGACTAAGTTAAATGTCATATCTCAAGAAAACCAGTTCGCGTTCACTGGCAGAACTGTCTGCTTACGGAATGGTTTAAATAATCTGGCACACCCTGTATAGTAATATCAACACTGGTGCACTTTCAACTTCATTTGCGTCGTCAACTTATGATTTCAGTTCAGCTTATATCGCCAACTTTTATCTATTTTGCGTTTAGCGCATGCGTTAACTGAATGCCAAAAGGTTAAGACGCATGCAACTATCTTTACTTAGGCTATCTTCAGAGGGACGGCAACCCAACCACTAACTGCAAAAATGATGTCGGTTAGTGATATGGTAAATAATAAAACACATGCAGGTTAAGCCACATAAGCTGGTGTTCATGTGTAAATAAGCTCGCTGCTACCTGAAGTTGCGTTTTTGCGACCACCAATTGGGGTAGAGAGCTGCGTTTTCCAGCATTTTTGCAACAACCAATTGGGGTAGGGAGCTGCGTTTTTCCAGCGTTTTTGCAACAACCAGTTGGGGTAGGGAGCTGCGTTTTTCCAGCGTTTTTGCAACAACCAATTGGGGTAGGGAGCTGCGTTTTCCAGCGTTTTTGCAACAACCAATTGGGGTAGGGAGCTGCGTTTTTCCAGCGTTTTTGCAACAACTGCATTGACCACGCCAGTTTGCACGAGCATTTGCTCGAGCTCTATAGTATGCCAAAATTAAAGTACGGAACCCTCAAAGCGTGATTCCTACTCGCACTTCCCTGTTTTTATCCTTCATATTTCCATAATGCGAAAAAAATATAATAATTCATGTTTTATCGTCACCAAACCCTTTTCCGTAAATCAAGAATGAGTAATATATCTATAGGAATGTATTGTTGTTGTTTTAATTTACTTATACGTATCTAGGTCTAAAGAAGTAGAGCCGTGTTAGCCTAGTGTCGACTCGGAGGTTGTGGGTTCGAACCCGGCCAATGGATTTTGACACTTGAAAAAAATATGTGCGTATTAATATCGTCAGGAAACCTGTATGTCATAAGACCGCATTTTTTAAGGCATACCATCAGTTAGTGTCTCAAAAAGCGGTGATGGGCTGGCAAAAAAGCGGGTTTATGCAAATATACTATTTCCATATTATTATATCAAATCAGATCAAAATATTAGATATAAAATATTTATTTGGTAAAAAAAAACATAAAATTGATAGAACGGTAATCCGAAAAAGGTCTCCTTCGTAAAGAAAAGAGCCAAACAAAAAATATTTTAACTAACTTATAGTAATTTACTTAAGCAGATACATAATGGAAAGTTACAATAGGATTTAAAGTACCCTAGAATAGTGTTTGGACGTGCCTCAGACAATACCCTACTTGGTATTCTTAAAGATCTATGCTCTGAGCGCTCAAAGTACGTAATTAAAAATATTGCCATATTACTTTTAGAGTGAGGTCAGGGCTTTATTGTGTGTCTATAAAAATATATTATCTTATTTTATTTTATTTTACTGCGCAGTGACGGACATATTTTACTCGCCAAATATCAACCTCTGAGTTAAAATAAAATATAATATACCAAAAATTCAACCTCAGTGGGATTCGAACCTGTGACCTTCCACTTGGTATGCGGTACCTAAGTAAGATCTTAACCAACCTAGTAAAACTTCTTAGGATTTTTTGGCTCGATGCAAGTGTGAATTAGCACTTTAAAAACCAAATAAAATAGAAAATCTATTCAAAAAACTATCGTAAACTTGACTATTCATATTGTAAAAACGGGAATTTTCACGTACCGCACTATCGGTGAAGGTGAAGACTCTCGGAATGAGTCGAAACTTAGTCGATGCCTTCACCGATAGTGCAGTACGTGAAAATTCCCAAACTTTCGCGATTAGATAACATAATTATTATAAGTTTAACGGGTCTTTATCGCGTTTACCTTTTTTATTATTTTCCCGACGTTTCAACTGTATTGCAACAGCCGTGGTCACGGGATGACTGGAGTATACGGAGCTACCGTCTACAAATAAAGGCAGTAGCCGCCTAACTACCCTCATTTCATCTTCAGAATCAGAAAAAGGGAAACGCGATAAAGACCCGTTAAACTTATAATAATTATGAAAATTCCCGTTTTTACAATATGAATAGAAAATCTACTCATGTATTTTGTGATTGTGATTGTGTGCTTATAATTTCCTAATGTACCTAGGTACCTACTTATAATATATCGCCTTAGGGACTGTACTTCTACTATGAGTGGTTAGGCTAGATTGTTTAGTTAATTTATACCAATTATTTTTTAATGGAAGCTGTGACGTCATCTGCTACATCAGTAGGCGAGGCTGGGTCTTCGACCTACTTTTAATAACTAAATTATTATATTGTACTTAGGCTAGATAGATAGATAGATAGAAAATACTTTATTGTACACTAAAAAACATATCAGCTTAGTTAAGTACTATTAACTTTAACAGTGTTGTACAATGGGCGGTCTTATCGCTAAATAACGATCTCTACGGACTGTAAGAAAGTTTAAAAGGGGTTTAATTGGTGTACTTACCATATATTATAATACACGCAATTTATTATATACAATATACCTACATATTATATACGTCATAACTTTTGTATGATCCAAAACGTAGATAAACCAGAAACAGGCAACGGTTAGCGACTCGAGGACAAGTAGGCTAGGTAATGTTTATTTAGTTGTAAGTAAATAAATGCCCTTATTAATTTTATTTTATAAAAAAAAGTAATCTTAATATGACAGTAGACTTATAATTCACTAAGACAATGGCCCACGTTGTCCGTAACAAAGGAATTCTCTTCTTCATACGAGCCTTTGTCGCTCAAGCACTAAATGGGATGTGTTGAGACCTTGTGGGAAAATCATTTTACACTGTTATCATTTTGGCGGGATTTTTATGCTACTAAAAGGACTAGGGAATTCAGAATAAAATAAGATTTTTGTCATCGGAATATCATTTAATAAACATACACCAACTGTGGCGTAGTGGGCGAAGGCCTGTGACACAGATGGTTGCGGGTTCGATTCCCGCCGTGGGACAAATGTTTCTATGACCTGCAAATATTTGTCTCTGAATCAGTCGGGATCTTGGTGTTTTCTATTATAATACGTATGTATTTATAGGTAGAATGTATCATGTAGTTCCCATAATACAAGCTCTGCTTAGTTTGGGGCTGGATGATGCTGTGTGAAAATGCCCAGCATTATTATTATTAGTTCGTTAACATGAACAGAACTAAATCACTAAAACACAAAATCGTTATAAATATCAATATTCTAATTCTAAAATACACACAAGAGAAAATTAATTACTTGGAAACACTTCTATTCGACTTCAATTTTCGAATATCCAACGATGACTGACCATCGAGCCGCCGAATTTGTCTCCAGCACTATAAACGCCCCCAGCATGGCGGCTCAGCGGAAGTGTATATTCGATGCCGTGGTTTTGACTTTCTTATATTATTATAATATTGAATAAAAGTTCTTAGTAAATATCATAACAGTTTCATTAAATCTTGATGTTATTTTAAAAGAATATAAATATTATTTTTAAGTGTAATTTTATAATTTTGAAATATATTTGATTACGTAATTAATTGAACCAATTAATGACGTAATCCTTACATTACGCATCGCTCGTTTCATAACACGGCAGCTATTTATTTATTTAATCGATCAGTAATATAATGTACTTGTTTGCTAAATTACATAGGTAATTCACATTAAAAATAAACAAAACCAATCGCCTATATACAGCATGAAAGTATTGAGAGATTTTTGACGTGATAACGTCTTATAAATCGATGAAAACCGGCTGCACGCACGAAAAAAGTGTCACGTTCCGCCTGAGCCTGAGCGTGCAAGCGAGAGCGCGGAACAAGCGATAGAGAGGCACGATCGGCCCAAGCGTTGGCTTGGGACGAGTGTTCTTTATGACATTATCACGTAAAACTATCGTCCGTAAACCGACTTTACAGACAACCAATTTATTTAAATTAAATTTTAGACTTTATTTTATTTGACCAAGGTGGCAAAGAGCTAAATGGCTCACCTGTTGCTAAGCGGTTACCGTAACCTATGGAAGATCGCAACATCAGAGGTATCATGCTTTGCCTTTGAACAAATGCTCTTTTTTAACACAGATTTTATAATATGTTCTAATAAGCGGCAATAGGCTTGCAGCCTGTCACGTACTATTTACAACTTGCAAAACGCGGGAGTTTGCCAAATGTATTGTGTGGATGTGCTTTTGACTACCCCCCACTTAGTATCTGTGGATGTTCATCGTGGGGAACGCAATCGTGACCGTTTTTTTCTTTATTTAACTTTTATCATAAGTAGGTACGTATATGACACAATATAACTATATTGCTAATGTGAAGTCTTTCTGGGATAGGGACTTTGAATAGTTAAAGGAATAGTGAATACCCCTGAAAGGGAAAAACAAAAAATATTTCTCACTAAAAATAGTGATGATTTTTGTACCTTTTTTAGAACATGTTCCTAAAAAAAATTCAATACGTTTCAAATTGAGAGAAAAATAGGAGTTTGATACACAGACGAAGAGACGTACATGATGAAATAGGTTCCGGTTTGAATTTTGAATGTGGAACATCAAAAATCACAATCCTATTAATATCGTACACAGAATTAAACAACTCTGTGACCTATTCCGACCCGATACGCTTCATTTCCCGCTGCAATTAGTGCTTTATGTTAACTGCTTGCGATGCTTTCAAACCAATGTGACAGCAGAAGTGGTGTGTCACAAACAGGAAGTAAGTACTACTTGTTTTCGATTGTAATTCGAACGGTTTTCATTCGAACATAAAAAAAAATACGACTGTATTCTCTATCAAATCTAACTACCTATATTGTCTATGATAAACTCGTACAGATAACTCAGTGCGTAGATCTTTAAGAAAAACAAAATAGTATACAGGTTGCAAGACCATCGCAGCTTCTTGGAACACTAACAGATGGCGCATGTATTCAGGTTGGTTCTCGAGCATGTCGGTTTTTTACTGAGACGCAGAAGGTTGCGCGTTCGATTGCCGGATCTGGGTGTTTTTTATGTATAATATGTATGTATTTACAAAAAAAAATATAAGTAGTGTACCAGTCATTTAGTTCCCACAACACAAGCTCTGCTTACTTTGGAGCTAGATGATGTTGTGTGAAAATGTCTAGCATTATTTATTTATTATTTATTTTTACGAATATTTTTCGGATACACAATAGGATATTATCCTAGAAAAATATTTTAAGCTTATCCTTGTACCATACAATCCATTCGTGGAAAAATGTATTTTCAGATAGTTAATAAATGAAGATTGAATATAATTTCAATTGTTATTTTTTAATCATGAATTAACCTTCCTTTGACCATTATCTTCTCCAGCAAGAATATAAACTATACCTCTAGTTGACGACCTCAGTAGCGCGGTCATAACTGATTAGCCGGCTAAGACTTAAGAGGTACAGTTTCCATTCCCGCTGCGGGACAAATGTTTGCAAGTTCTGCAGATACCTATGACACTAAGGCCCGACTTCATAGTCAAATAGTATGTGAAAATGCAAGCCCAAATTCAACCTTTATACACCCATCTATAAGGCGAATGCTGAATGATTGATTTTGGGGGACTGTTCAACCCCCGACTATGAAACTAGGCTTAATTCCTAGTGTAGAGCCAGCACAGTTGGGTGTTTGTTCATTATAATTTAGCCAGTTTTATACATCTAGCCATAAGGCAAATGCTGAATGATTGATTTTGGGGGACTGTTCAAACCCCGACTATGAATTCAGGCTTAAATCCTAGTGTAGAGCCAGCACAGTTGGGTGTTTGTCCATTATAATTTAGCCAGCCCGCTCCTCCACCAGTGAACCACGAAAGTTGACATATTGCATGAAATATTTTAGATAGGATATTATTTATTTCGCATAAAGTTGATTTATTGCTGCAATGAATCATAGTAGGGGGTATATAAACACAAATTTTCCCTCGACGCGTTGTCGGTCGTAGTGGCTGTGTCACGTGCATTGGAACAATGCTTATGTAAAACATACCACAAAATTAATACAATTTCATGTTGTATATATAAAACTAGCTACTGTTTAAGGCTCCACCTGTGTGGTACCCGGATAAAAAGTGGCCGATTAAAACTGGCTCTGTCATTCGTAAGAAACGTATTCGATCGACCGTTTCCTCCTCGACTTACGTTTCAAAATTGGTCTCAACGAAAAGCCCTTATATTTTACATATATACGTACATACATATAGTCACGCCTGTTTCCCGGAGGGGTAGGCAGAGACCAAGGATTTCCACTTTCTACGATCCTGACCTCTTTCGTTTCATTCATCCTCATCACATTCTTCATACAAGCTCGGCGGTTTAGTGTACTTCTGACCTGGCCTTTCTCTAGAATGTCTCCAATTTGGTCAGAGTACGTTCGCCGAGGCCTTCCTCAACCAACTATCCCATTCACGCTCGCCTTGTATACTTTTGTTAATATACTTTTAACGGGATAATATACAACCTATGTCTACCCTGAACGTTCATTCTAGATATTGGTGATAGAATTTTTGATATCGGATTTGTAGATTTGGATATTACTTCCTACATCTTAACATGCGAACTTTACCTCCTTATAATATTAATGCAGATATGATGGAAAATCTGACAGAATGGCATCTTAAATCAGCTCATTTTTATTACAATCTGCGGCGTTTTCACTTATTTCAGCATCATTAACACTTTCACGATAGAGCTGGTCCACCAGTTCAAAGTCGCTCAGCGAGCTATGGAAAGAGCTATGCTCGAAGTCTCGCTGAAGGATAAGATTCGTAACGAATACATCCATCAGAGAAACAAAGTTATCGATATAGCTCAAGGAATTAGCAAGCTGAAGTGGCAGTGGGCCGGTCATATCTCGCGAAGAACCGATAACCGCTGGGGTAAACGTGTTCTTGAGTGGAGACCGCGACTCGGTAAACGTAGTGTAGGACGCCCTCCGGCCAGGTGGGATGACGATCTGTGAAACACTGCAGGCAGGTGCTGGATGCGGCAAGCTGAAGACAAGGCGCTATGGCGCTCATTAGGGGAGGCCTATGTCCAGCAGTGGACTAATATAGGCTGATGATGAACACTTTCACAATGTTTCGTGGTCGTTTGAATCATTTGAAGATTCCAAAATGTTTCTATTTTCACCTCAGCTCGGTTGGGTTATGAACGACGATAAAGGGGATTAGAAGCTTCATCTACATACCAATATGACTACATAGTAGGTATAACTAGATCGCTTTATGACTTAACCTCGATATGGCTACATCACATTACGACTGATAAGGCCAGATAGCGTAACGACTATAATTGTCCTTTGTTTTCTAAGGTACATTTATCTAGCTAATTAGAAACTTCTGCCTTTTTTCTTAGGTTGTACCTATATTTAAATAAAATGAAAGCAGTCTCTTTTAATTTATTTGACGTCCTCTGTAGCAGTGTGCGAAGGTCTGCATGAGATGCAGAAGGTTGAGGGTTCTATTCACGCCATGGGACAAATGTTTGTATGATTTGCAAAATTTAATCTCGGGTCTGGATGTTTTCTATGAATAATATGTATGTATGTACAATAAAAAAGTATATAAGTAGGATATAAGTCATTTAGTTCCCATAAAGCTAGCTTTGCTTACTTTAGGGCTAGATTATGATGTGTGAAAAATGTTCAGCATTATTTAGTTCATTGGAACTTATATAAGACTAGCTAATGCCAACGAGTTCATTCGCATGGTAGTCGGATAAAAAGTAGCCGTTGAAAAGTACGAAAAACCTTTTTATTTAACCATTTAAATAATTCTATGTCCACCCATTTTTTTTAATCCGAAGATTTGCTTCGGAGATTTTCTACGTCCAATCATACAAACTATACCTATTAGTATAGATGAGGATGTTTCTTGGATATTGATTACAGGAACTGTTTCATTCATCATCATCATATTCTTCATACAAGTCGGTTAAGCGTACTCTTGACTAGGTCTTTTTCCAGAGCGTCAGAAATTTGGTCTTAGAAATAGAGATATATGAAGAATTATGCGAAAGACCCAAAGAGGTGACCTAAGCCTTATTTTGCATGTATGATCGTTAAATTATAATTATGTAATAATTAAATTAATATTAATTAAAATTAAGTAGATACCTACTTAATTTTCATAATTGGAATATTATAACGAGTAATAATTAATTTTGTACTGTTTCAATGGAGTAGAAAAAAAGGCTGTCATTTTTAAAGTTTTATACGCGTCTTTATTTTAGACTGTAAGTTATTACCAAACAAATTAATGCATAAATTTTATCCGAAATACCCTCAGGATTAATATTTCCATCAAAATAACTACAAACATATAAATAAAATATCATCAAAAAGGCTCCAACCAACCCAGTACGCTGATCAACAAATAATTACTTTGTGATAAATCCTTTGAAAAGGCCGCAGGGATTCGATGCTATTAATGTGTTATTAATTGATTGAATTTAAATACGCCCTGACGACCTCAGTAGCGTGGCGGGGGTGAGTAACTGCGACGCAAGAGTTGCAGGTACGATTCCCTCTGCTGGACATACTCGTATGTTTGCATGCTCTGGAGATGTGTACTTACTTTAGGACTAGTTGATGTTGTGTGAAAATGTCCAGCATTATTATTATTCTTAAAGTAAAGTAAAGTAAAAATATATTTGTTTGACATAATAATCCTATCCTACTTAATATCATAAACGCGAAGGTTTGCTGGAAGAAAACTCTTGTTAGGGTTAAGCTCGCCTTTGTACATGTCCTATATGTAAGTCTTTTGTCTGTATTATGTGTGTGTACAATAAAGAATAAGAATAAGAATAAAGTTTGTATGGATGGATGTTTATTACTCTTTCAAGCTAAAACTACTGAACGGATTTTGATGAAACTTTACAGTAATATAGCTTATACATCAGAATAACACATAGGCTACTTTTTATAAGGATACCACGCGAGCGAAGCCGTGGGCAGAAGGTAATATTATAAACGCGAAAGTTTGTGAGGATGGATGTTTGTTACTCTTTCACGCAAAAACTACTGAACGGATCGTGATGAAACTTTACAGTATTATAGCTTATACATAAGAATAACACATAGGATACTTTTATATGGATACTACGACGAAGCCGTGGGCCGAAGCTAGTGTTGTAAATTGTATATTAATTAATAGGCTCCTCAGTAGAAACTGTATTTCAGAAGCTATTCTTTGTTTCATGTCTAGGTATTGTGGTGCCTTCGTACTCGTGGACACAGAATCCTAAAGTGTGATCAGATAATGTATCTGGTGTATCTGTTGGGTATAAAAAAATGTGTCTGATAATTTTTATGTCGGTGTCATGCAGCTGTGCTCTTGTGTGTTTGAAAACACTAAACCTATATAAATACATTTTCAACACAACCACTTTAAAAGCTTTTTCACACTGTTTTTTTCCGTCATTCGACAGCACAAAAGTGTTCGGAAAATCGCGTTTTCCTTATCTAATGAAGCGAAACTCAGAGTAATATAAACAAGCTACGAAACAAGACCATGAACCTTTTGTCTTGCGGCCAATGTAGAAAGTGGATAGAGATAGATATTCTTTTGCGTGCCACTTATATACAAATTTATAGTTTTTATATAAAACTGTCATTTTGACAAACTTCTCGAAGGTCAAGCTTAATAAAAAAATATCTGTATATCTTCCTATAATAACAAGAAAAGTTATAAATTCTATGCTAGAACTAAACTATTAATAAAACACAAAAACTATTCCCTAGATAAACACAATTACATAAACCTATCTACCTAGATACATCGGATGAAGGACCGTTTAGAGGTCCTTCCTCATGAGCACCGTCCGCGACCACGCTCAACTGTCAACGAAACGTCAGCAGGAGAATAGTAAAGTACGTGGTATAGTCGTAGTAATATTCTAAAATAATACCAAACCACGATAATTTTAATTCGTTTGATAATGTTTTCTTTATTTTTTATTTGTTAATACTAGGTAATAATAAAATATGTTTTGTACCAATTTTTAGAGCTATAGTCTGCTAATTATCACTCCGAATGAGCTATCTACATAAATACCTTTGATAATGTTTTCATTATTTTATTATTTTGTTAATACTAGGTAATAATCAAATAATTTTGTACCAGCAATTTTTTTGATCTATAGATAGCTAATTATCACTCCGAATGAATTAAAAATTCCGTAAAAAAAAACCGCCAACTTTGCGTAATTGATGATGATAAATGAAGGGTATTCTTTGAACTTTAGGGTTCCATGTTATAAAAGTAAAAGTTTCGACTTAGCATAACCCAATAAGGAAGGGTTCGGTTTAAGTTTCTTTGAATGAATCAGGTGCTTAATGCTCGCTTTCCACAGGGTAATGAGCAGGAAATATCTTAGCTATTTTTATATTTAAATCCTTAACTAAATAAATAATGCAGGACATTTTCACAAAACATCATCTAGCCCCAAACTAAGCAGAGCTTGTAGTATGGGAACTACATGACTGATATACTACTTATATATATATATATATATCCATATTGTTAAAACGGGAATTTTCACGTACTGCACTATCTGTGAAGGCAACGACTAAGTTTCGACTCATTCCGAGAGTCTTCATCAGGGTGAGTGATCGCGACTTGCTCCCTCCGCGTCGCGCCGTGCACTACCTTACATTACTTATATAATTTTTTTTGTAAATACATACATATTATACATAGAAAAAACCCAGACGCGAGACAAATATTTGCAAATACAAACTTTTGTCCCGCGGCGGGAATCGTTCCCTTCTGCGTCTCAGGCGAGCCCTCGCCCACTGCGCCACAGAGGTCGCCTGACTCATATAAAGTCCTGATTCCACAATAGAATTCCCTGTATTAGGAACCAAAAGCACCGTGTACCACAACAGCTAGACCTGGGGCCTAACCAAGAGGTCTTCAGTTTAGGTCAGCGATTCAGTTTAGGCGAAAGTGCCACTTTCTGCTTTGCGATTGAAGACGCTATGGCGTTGTACAAGGTTTGTCATTCGCAAAGCGGGATTTGATCTTTGCCTGAATTGAATCGCTATAAGACTTCATGGTTAGGCCCCTGGAATAAAAACTGCGGAATAAATATTTGTGAGGATTGAACCAGCACCTCTTGCGTCATAGCTGGCAACTCGTCAACCATGCGAGGATACGTATTGTATCCTCAAAAATGTGCACTCAATATTAATCTGTGGATGTCCATCATCCATTTTGAATCCACTCATAAGTCCACTCGCTGTTGCCACTTGTAAACTCCATAAAGTTTGTAAATCGTTTAAAGAGCACGGTGTACGTTTTTATAAAAAACTCCCAAGAGATATACAAAAATGATCAATTAAAAAATTAAAAAACGTAATTAAACAAAAACTTAATACCTGATAATAAATCGACTCTATTAATGGCCTACCATGGGTTTGTGGCATCCCTCCTGAGGTATGGCATCTTGTTCTGGGGCTATTCTACTGATAAAGATTTGGTGTTTAAGGCACAAAAGAGATGCGTGAGGGCTATCTGTAAGCTGAAGCAAACAGACAGCTGCAAACCACATTTCAGTGAGCTAAAAATATTAACATTGCCATGTATGTATATACTTGAGGTTGTCCTTTTTGTAAGAAAAAACTTAAATCTGTATTCTACTTTTAAAAGTAAACGCCATAAGCACAAAATATGTTGCCGTCATAGTAAAACATCACAACTAAGTAAGAGCATATTTTGTATGGCTCCAAAAATATATAACCATCTACCTATTGATGTTCTGGAAACAGCTTCTTTTAATAATTTCAAGAAAAAAGTTATAAAACTACTGCTTGAAAAATTGTATTATAGTGTTAATGATTATTTAGATGACTCAATCAATGATGTATGACATAGATATCTTAATTTAATCATGTAGGTTTATTTTTTTTTATTTTTTGTTTACTTGATTAATGACTAGATTTAAGACTATATTTGCATGCTAGAAAGTTGTTTATGGTGATACTTTATTATAAATTTAACATCTGACATACCCATATTCGCAATAAAATATTTTGATTTGATTTGATTTGATTAAAATACCTGATTATTTAGATGACAAAAACTCTTGGGATTGAAAATGCTCCAACTTGAACCTATTGTTTTGTAAAAGGATCATTAAAAAGAATAACCAGCCTTGTTTTCTTGCCTTTCTTTCCTGGCTTGGTCGCGGAGGAACAGGCAGTATATAAAAACCGACGATTCAAAGTGATTCTTGTGATTTAATAAATAAATGAATTTTGACTTTGAATGCAGTAGGTAGTGTGCGTGGTTTGTTTTTTTATCATTATTTTCATGATTACCGATTGGAAGCAGTATCGTGATTTATATGGAGTCCGTAGTACGGAGCCGCTTCGCTTTTAGTGGAAAGCGGGAATTATAGTTGAAATGTTTTTAGATTAATTGAGAGAGATATAGGTATATTACCTTCAGCTAATATCTTTTTTTTTTGTTTTGTTTCTGGATTCATTCCATCTCCGCATTATCATCAGCCAGTGACAGATAGATAGATAGAAAATACTTTGTTGCACATGATTAAACGAGTACATAGGCGTACATAGTTATAAGTATTAATAAACGTTAACTGGTAGAGATCGGTAATTAGCTATAAGACCACCCATTGTATAACATTGTCAATATGGAGACAATGCGTGAGTAGTTGCTCAAGACCGTTTACCATTGCACTCCAGTCTTAAAGTTCTTGTGTTAGTTCTTCATAATGAAAGGTCTACAGAAGTGGGCGTCTTGAGCCTGATAATGTTGATAATGGAAAGCTTTATTAAAACGTCATGCACATTAACCTTCGGCCGTGGCACGTCATGAAATAACGTCCGTAAAAACGTCGTGGTAAACGTCATGCACATTAACCTTCGGCCGTGGCACGTCATAGAATAACGTTGTGGAAAACGTCATGCACATTAACCTTCGGCCGTGGCACGTCATGAAATAACGTCCGTAAAAACGTCATGCACATTAACCTTCGGTCGTGTCACGTCATGGAATAACGTCTTGGAAAACGTCATGCACATTAACCTTGGGCCGTGGCACGTCATGAAATAACGTCCGTAAAAACGACGTGGAAAACGTCATGCACATAAGCCTTCGGCCCTAGTACGCGATGGAATAACGTCCGTAAAAACGTCGTGGAAAACGTCATGCACATTAACCTTCGGCCGTGGCACGTCATGAAATAATGTCTGTAAAAACGTCATGGAAAACGTCATGCATATTAATAAATTATATATTGAGTATGAGTACATATAAAATAGCCATAAACATAATATTGAAAGTCTCATAGATAATGTTAAAATTCATACACACCTAAATGGCTTCCTACCGGGACAATAGCTATCAAATAGCCATTTTAACTACAGAAGACTAGAGCTGGAGTTAGAACAAGGTAGAATGGTCTTATTTTCAGTGCAACGGTTATTTATTCAAAAAACTATCGTGAATTCGATCATTCGTATTGTAAAATAGGAATTTTCATTTAACGTACTATCGGTAAAGGCACAAAGTTTCTACTCAATCCGAGAGTATTTATCAGAGTGGATGTAGGTGCACGATCGGGTTCAAACCCACGCCTTCTGGATTGGAAGTTAGGGTACCGCCCACTAGGCCAACACGAGCTCTTAATGATCGTTATAAAGTATCGTAAAATAATATTTTTTTTTCACAAATTTTTATTTTTACCTAGCGGCGGTTTATCTGGTGGATTTTCCAAAAAATTACTTATATACAAACCTTGTTCTGAATATTACGAACACAACAAAAAAACTGTCGAACCGTTCTCATACATGCGGCAATTGATTTTGTATTTATATAACAAACAAACACGCCCACGACTGTATTCCCCGTTAAGGACATCCTCAGATTCATACTCAATGCGTAGATCTTTGAGGATACCAAGTAGGTAGTCAGAGACACGTTCGAACACTAAATTTGGCACATGCCCGCGGTTTTCAAGTACTTAGCATTTCACGTGACAGGTTGCAATCCTACTATATACTCGTATATATCCTACTAATATTGTAAACGTGAAATTTTGTGAGGATATTTGTTACTCTTTCACGCTAAAACTACTAAACAGATTTTGATGAAACTTTATAGTAATATAGCTTATACATCAGAATAACACATAGGCTACTTTTTATCCGGGTACCGCAAGGGCCAAGCCATGGGCAGAAGCTAGTTTATATATATTTACGTAAAGTGTAATTTTGAAACTATTCTCTCTTTGCAAACTTCTGCGTTGGGACGTAGAGATACCATCAGGGTATTGATAGTATAAGCCATTCTATGGTTCCGTAGGTAGTTTAAATTAGGGTATCATTTTTGGGCGCTGTGCGGTGAATAGATTAAACCCATTATGGGTTACCCGACACGTTATTGGTACTTAGGAATATCTGCTGATTACCATATATAGTACTTTTTAGGCACAATGGCGTAGTTTGAAGGTCACGTGATCTCGCAACTGTTGGTTGGAATCTAGTTTGAAGGTCACGTGATCTCACAACTGTTGGTTGGAATCTAGTTTGAAGGTCACGTGATCTGGCATCTTTTGGTTAGAATCTAGTTTGAAGGTCACGTGATCTCGCAACTGTTGGTTGGAATCTAGTTTGAAGGTCACGTGATCTGGCAGCTGTTGGTTAGAATCTAGTTTGAAGGTCACGTGATCTGGCAACTTTTGGTTAGAATCTAGTTTGAAGGTCACGTGAACTGGCAGTTGTTGGTTAGAATCTAGTTTGAAGGTCACGTGATCTGACAACTTTTGGTTAGAATCTAGTTTGAAGGTCACGTGATCTGGCAACTTTTGGTTAGAATCTAGTTTGAAGTTCACGTGACCTGGCAACCGTTGGTTGGAATCTTGTTTGAAGGTCACGTGACCTGGCAACTGTTGGTTGGAATCTAGTTTGAAGGTCACGTGACCTGGCAACTGTTGGTTGGAATCTAGTTTAAAGGTCACATGAACTGGCAGTTGTTGGTTAGAATCTAGTTTGAAGGTCACGTGATCTGGCAACTTTTGGTTAGAATCTAGTTTGAAGGTCACGTGATCTAGCAACTTTTGGTTAGAATCTAGTTTGAAGTTCACGTGACCTGGCAACTGTTGGTTGGAATCTTGTTTGAAAGTCACGTGACCTGGCAACTGTTGGTTGGAATCTAGTTTGAAGGTCACGTGACCTGGCAACTGTTGGTTGGAATCTAGTTTGAAGGTCACGTGACCTGGCAACTGTTGGTTGGAATCTAGTTTGAAGGTCACGTGATCTGGCAACTTTTGGTTAGAATCTAGTTTGAAAGTCACGTGATCTGGGCAACTTTTGGTTAGAATCTAGCTTGAAGTTCACGTGACTTGGCAACTGTTGGTTAGAATCTAATTTGAAGTTCACGTGACCTGGCAACTGTAGGTTGGAATCTAGTTTGAAGGTCACGTGACCTGGCAACTGTTGGTTGGAATCTTGTTTGAAGGTTACGTGACCTGGCAACTGTTGGTTAGAATCTAGTTTGAAGGTCACGTGATCTGGCAACTTTTGGTTAGAATCTAGTTTGAAAGTCACGTGATCTGGCAACTTTTGGTTAGAATCTAGTTTGAAGGTCACGTGATCTGGCAACTTTTGGTTAGAATCTAGTTTGAAGGTCACGTGACCTGGCAACTGTTGGTTGGAATCTTGTTTGAAGGTCACGTGACCTGGCAACTGTTGGTTGGAATCTAGTTTGAAGGTCACGTGACCTGACAACTGTTGGTTGGAATCTAGTTTGAAAGTCACGTGACCTGGCAACTGTTCGAACCCGGTCAAGCTATTGCTGCGGCTTTTTCTACAGCTTAAATGTATGTACGCGTTAATCGGCGAAAGAAAATAATGTGAGCAAACCGTCTTTCTAAAAATCCAAATATTTTAAGGCATGCGTCAGCGCTAGTTTGTGTTTTAATAAGCGGTAATGGCGCTAAGACGTGTCATGTGTTTAGACGTGCCTCTGGCTTTCCTCTTCTTGGTTTACACACAAATTTATGAGCTGAGTATCTGAGGATATCCATATAGGAATTATAATTGTGAGCGTGTTTTTTTGCATCCGTTCTTTGTACATTTATTGTTTGTAAAATTTGTTAAGATGCCAGAATAGGATATAGTTGTGGATGATTAGATTTTTATCGCAAATAAATTACTAAATGACTCGTATGGATATAATGTACAGGTCATTTAGTGGAAATGAAAGTCATGGCGTATGAAAAGGTTCTCATTTTACTGAACCCTAATTACGTCCTGTGGCTTAAAAGCAGCTTGTAATATCAATTAATTGTTTTCAAAGTTGATGAATTGTATGATTTAAGAAAATTGTAGGTAAATAACTAATTTCAAATCAGTCATTATTTTTAAGGTTTTTATTCATTTAAATCACAAAGATCGTTTATTTATTTATTTAAAAATTTATTTTAAAAAAAAACATGCTCAACACTATAATCCTGATGGAGATTCTTAGATCCGTTCTTAGTACGCAGATCTGCGAAAATACCAAGTAGGTAATCAGAAACACGTCTGAATTCCGATACTACATTTGGCAAATCAAAGTCGTTAATATTGTTTGTGTTTTTGTTTGTCTAGGTACTATTTATTTTTCAAAGTCAAAGTCAAAGGCAAAATTAATTTAATCATTAAAATAACAAGGATCACTTTGAAACGTCGGTTTTATGTACTGCCTGTTCCTCCGCGACCAAGCCAGGAAAGAAAGGCAAGAAAACAAGGCTGGTTTTTCTTTTTAATGATCCTTTTACAAAACAATAGGTACCTACATGTTTTATCGAGTTGGAGCATTTTCAATTCCAAGAGTGGATGGATTGTATCGCCACAAGTCACTAAATAGATCTGCAATTTTATTGTTTTGAGATTTAGTAAAAATTTACATTCTTACATATAAATTACTATCTTAATATAGTATATTTAAATTTTTGTAATAAGTAAAAATAATCATATTTTTTTATGAATATTTATCGCGTTAACCTTTTTCCCAGTAACAACGGTAAATTAATAAAAAAAGAAACGCGATAAAGACCTTTATCATTATTATAACTAATTATAATTATTCTAGAACCGGAAAAAAATTTTCATTCATGCGGAAATCACACAATTTCCACATGACAAGACTTCGTACGGGCGATAAATAGTCACATTGTATTAGAACGAGCGCTGCAGTCGTAACTATAGATTCCAATTACGCGTTTTGTACCATTAGAACTCGAAACCGGGTTATATGCAACATAAAAGGAGCTGAAATACGCATGATATATGCATCGAATATACAGGATGCCCTAGAATTTGTGTTTTTCATTTGACACATTACCTAACCACTTCTCGTCATCCATACCGCAATGCTTGAAAACGAAAGTTTTCAATCAGTGTGTCCTACCCGTCATGACCTACGGAGCTGAGACGTGGACACTCACGATAGGGCTGGTCCACCACCAAGAGCTATGCTCGGAGTTTCTCTGAAGGATAGGATTCGTAACGAATACATCCGTCAGAGAACCAAAGTTATCGTCATAGCTCAACGAATTAGCAAGCTGAAGTGGCAGTGGGCCGGTCATATCTCGCGAAGAACCGATAACCGCTGGGGTAAACGTGTTCTTGAGTGAAGACCGCGACTCGGCAAGTGTAGTGTAGGACGCCCTCCGGCCAGGTGGGATGACGATCTGCGAAACACTGCAGGCAGATGCTGGATGCGACAAGCTGAAGACAGGGCGCTATGGCGCTCATTAGGGGAGGCCTAATGTCCAGCAGTGGGCTAATATAGGCTGATGATGAACCTCTTTTTATCGGCGACTTTTGTATATTTATCAATTTTAATTGAAGAAAAAGGTAGTCAACTCAATTATTACTGTTTTTTTAATAATATTTAAAAACACATTCCAACTTAGTTGCATTTTTTTTACATGAACAAGATTTTCGTTGTCAGAAAATCTTGTTCATGTAAAAAAAACAGTATATCAGCTATGTAGTTCCCATAATACAAGCTCTGCTTAGTTTGGGGCTAGATGATGCTGTGTGAAATATGTCCAGCATTTATAAGTCACAAAATATTAGCCCAGGAACAGCTACTTAATTTAAAAAACAAATGAATGCAACTTTCTTTCGTGAAATCTTCAATATTTTTCATGAATAAAGTTATCCTCTTTCCAGTAAAGAAGTAATCGGACAACCTGTACAGCTAAAAATTCAAACAAGGCTATAAAATGCAACGAGTGGATTTGTAGAGTCGTTACTGTAAATTTCAATTCATGTTTCGCATCATTAGAACTAGACCGGATTATATGCAGAATATGCAAGTTCGTACGTCGTGTCTCGAACATAGATTCACGTATTGTATATTAAAATTGATACAACACTCTGGATTTATATGATTATAATTGAAGTGTGGCAATGGACATCCCACTGATAATTGTAAATGTGAAAGTTTTGATGTTTAGATGTTTGTGGCTAATGCCTAACAGATAAACTGAATTTAATGACATTTGGAAGAGGTATATTTTGTGAAATAGGCTATTTTCATCCGGATACTGCGTGGGCTAAGCCCTGGGCATAGACTAGTGCCAGTGACCAATGTCGTAAAACAGCCATTGCTTGGGTTAAAAGTTCTTGAATGCGACCAAATACTAAAACATTAAAAGTTGCAGGGCGATAGCTCAGATGTATTTAACATTGAAAATTTGCATATAAACCGTCTCTAATATCATGATAATTTAGCAGTGTTCGTTTCTGCTCCCAAAATCACAAATAATAATTTACAGTAGTCTGAAATATGTACTGGATTCTGAAAGAACATATCTAGTTTTTACAGAATGGCGGTAAAACGTGAAATTACTCGATTGAGAAAGTAAAACCTAGACCTCTCCGTGTCGTGCGGTCCGAACAAGTCATGTCTCAGCATATTTAGTAGTTTATTTCGAGTGCTAACATTGACTCTATTCTAACTTATTTTTTTTTTAAATAATACAAGATTAACTATTGGCGAAGATATCACGTAACATAATATACCTACAAAAAAAAAATATACATACGAATTGAGAACCTCCTCCTGTTTTAAAGTCAGTTGATAATAATTAAATCGCGATACGTTTGTAATCCCAAGTTTAAGGTCTCTCCTCTTTCATCAGATCCTCACTTGCTCATGTTATTTTGCTCACTCGAGAAGACACTCTTTCGAATAAAAACCAAAAGATAAATCACACATAATAAACACACACGATGAAATAATACACATTTTTGAAGTAAAAAAAAAAACATAATGCTGGACATTTTCTCACACAACGTCATCAAGCCCCTCAAACTAAGCATAGCCATGGGAACTGCATGACTGATATACTATTTTTTTTTGGGTAAATACATTCATATTATACATAGAAAATATCCAAACCCGAGACAAATATTTGCAGATCATAAAAACATTTGT
Source organism: Perizoma flavofasciatum (assembly GCA_958496245.1). Classification (NCBI taxonomy): domain Eukaryota; kingdom Metazoa; phylum Arthropoda; class Insecta; order Lepidoptera; family Geometridae; genus Perizoma; species Perizoma flavofasciatum. The sequence goes on along the minus strand of OY292441.1, from coordinate 8,465,235 downwards.
CCCGCGGCGGGAATCGAACCCACAACCTTCTGCGTCTCAGACGAACCTTCGCCCATTGCGCCATAGAGGTCGTCAAAAGAAAAGTCAGTTAAAAAGGCGTCATTCTGCGTCGTTTTGACTTCAAAAGGTATTCCTAATGCCATTTTTCGTAGAAACTTTCTGTCAGTCGCAGATTCGGGAACATGTCAAGGATTTCCGTTGTGTCGTTTCAAAAAGGCGAAAACGGAAACTAAATAATTATAGGTTCTACACAGGTCCGTCTCCGTGGTTTTAGACCATTAAATTTTCATTGATTCTTTCAAACCCATAAATCATAAATATCTAGTTTTTAGTAAATTGCATTCTGAACCAGAACCAATAGAATAATGTTATCGAGCGCAAAAAAAATTGAAAAAGCGATAGTTTATTTTTTAAATGTGTCGAAAAGACTTCAGTCCTCCCGCAGTCATGGCGCAACTGTGCCGAAATATTGGGGAACAAGCAACACAAATCAATGTAAATATCTCGTTCCAGATGTAAAATGAACTTTTAAGTTCCTCCTTAGTAGTCCCAAAAAAACCTGAATCGCCACTGACCAATTAAAAAAATCTTATAAAATTCAAATATAAAAAAAATAAAAAAAGGATGCTGGACATTTTCCACACAGCATCATCTAGCCCCTAACTAAGCAGAGCTTGTATTATGGGAACTACATGACTGATATACTACTTATATATATATATTTTGTAAATACATAAATATTATACATAGAAGACATCCAGATCCCGAGACAAATATTTGCAGATACAAACATTTGTCCCGCAGCGGGAATCGAACCCGCAACCTTCTGCGTCTCAGGCGGGCCTTCGCCCACTGCGCCACAGAGGTCGAATATATTTAAAGATTTGGATTTTATGTAATACACGGCTTTTAATTTGAGTTTTTTACTAAAGTAACCATAATTCGAGTTGGTGCCGACTACGGCTGAAATATAGGAGGTGTGGGTTCGAATCTAGCTGCCAAATGTTTGCATATTATTATTATATTCATGTTATTATGATATTCATAGTAGTTTCTGATACCCACGGCACTCAGGCAGGTCAGGCAGGACTACATGTGTGACTTTTAGATGATTATATATTTCAAAAAATGCACTCTTATGATACACACACAAATTTATCAGTTCAAGAATAAAGCGAGATTGGTCCCAGACTACGGCACTGGGCCATCTGTAGGGCAAAAAACAGAATTCTCGTGACACGTACATATCTACTTAATAATTTATGTAATCCGAGACTTATCTCCAACTGTTTAGAATTCTAAACAGTGGCCGCTTTTTTTTAATTTGCGGTAAAGCCAAGGGCTGGGATGCAGTGGGTTAACTAAAGATTAAACTTCAAATTAAACTTCAACAAAGTTCTGTGAACACATCGGGAGCGCATTGTTAGGAAATCGGCATGCCCTATTATCAAAAAAATAAAAATAAATTGCCATTTTCTATGAGCATGTGAATATATAATTATTACGCAAAAGTGGGCACGAGCTAAGTAATGCTTAGACTTCACTTACCGTGCGATTCATAGTCAAAATAGGGGCTTATCTAGGGGACGATTCAAGCGCTGTGTGGCGAATCTCTATGCATTTCATAGACAAAACAAACCGCCACTTTGACAGAATTTAGATGCTGGATGCTGAAGGCCCGAATTCCGTCCTCCAAACAGACCCCTACTACAGATTAAACTACCCCCTTTTTGGTATCCTATTTGTGGATACCAAAAAGGGGGCCTGTTTGCCACTTTATATATCAAAGTGGCAAACAGGCATTCTTCCCACCTGTTAGAAATAAATAATATAAAATGCCCTTTATTCTACTCCCTTTAAACCGATGACCATTACATTTCAATAACATTAATTTAAAATTTTCCTTTTTTTATTTTTAAAGATGGATATTAAAAAACGCCTTCAAAAACGACTAGATAGAGGCGTTCTGCTTAAATAAATTAAAACAAAATACCAGAATTTTATTTGTTTCTTTTCAAATTCGAACTTTTTGTTCCTAGTGTCTCATGTCTAGTGTAGATCTACCAGCTGTCTTATCTTCTAAAACCTTCTCTTTCGGCTTTTCCTGGTAACAATCTCAGAATTTAATAGCTTGACTTTCCAGCTGTTTTTCGGACCGAATGGTTTACTACGTGACAATGGTAAGCAGCCTGACGGCATGACCCTTGTCCCTTGGGAGAGGGAAGGCCTTTGGTATGTGACTCCACATGCGTAGATACCCTAGCACCATCTCATCTGTCGGGGACATCAGTTAGAGCCGGTGCAGTGGCTGATTTGGTCAAGGATCTCATGAGGCGCAAATATAGAAGTCTCAGCAGAGCTTACTTATTTGAGCCTTTTGGGGTTGAGACTCTAGGCCAGTGGGTATATTTCGCGTTTTTAATTTTTTTTCAGGGCGACTGGTCGTAGCGACGCGTGATCAGGGAGCTGGTTCTTATCTGGGTCAACGCCATTCAGCGTGGCAATGCGGCCAGTATTTTGGGAACGCTACCATCTGGTAGTTGAGCTATCCATAGATCATCTGTATATGTATTTAATTTTCATTTAAATTATTACATAGGTATAATTCATGCAAGCAATATTTAGCTATAGTCGACTATCTCGCGTAGACATGCCTCATGTCTTCATAATGTATGTCTCTAGCTTGTCTCATCCGGTCTGTAATAACTCTTTTTGACTCTCTTTTCTTTTCTATCCTGGAAATATGGCCTGGCCAGTTCCACTTCAGTGTTCTTATCCTATTTAAGATGTTACTTAGTTTTGTTAGTGAGCCTACTGGTACTTAAGTAAAAGTACTTATTTCTTATAACAAATAGATAATCAATAATGTATTTCTGTTGAAGTTTGTCAGTAAAAGTCAGAAAATAATTATTATGAAAACGGGATTAAGAGTAATCTCTATCTTAACGAACAAAAGTCTTAAAAAGTTTTGTTAGTTTTAAAACTTGCTTCATTAGGTCCAAAAGGGGATTAGGGATTACCTATAAAACTTGAAATACCAACTCAAATAGTTTTATTTCAAGTTTATTTTACTGTAAAAAGTTAGTTAATATTTAACCTTGTATTTTTCATCGGATTAATTAAGGTCGCTTTTAGTGATAAGATCGCCCATCGTACTTTTGCAGTTTTTATTTTGTTATCTTGTGACTTACTATAAAGTATTTTCATTCGTTCATTAAAGTTAGTTCCTTAAAAGTTCAATTCTCGGACATATTTTCTAAAAAGACTTAAAACAATCACTATTTTCTTTAAATAATAATAACATTTATTAGACACAAAAATGTTCACATGGTACAGACAAATTACTGAGCACTAAAAAATTAGGAACGATTCCTAATCAACAAGAATTGTACCTCGGTTTATCTCTATTTCCCACACTAGGTCTGAAAGCCTCTATAGTGGAGTCACAAGGGATTCGCCACGGACTCTCTTCGTATAGGAGTTGTTTCCTGTAACTACTAGCGATCACAATAGTCTTAATTCGCTAAAACTAACTCTATGTTACACAAGGGATAAAAAAAGGATAAAAATAAATTACATTTAAGGATGAAAAAAGAGGAGAAGTTTAATACTAATAATGTAATAATGTGGTCCTATTTCTAGAGGATCGTGTGTTGTATGTGTGTAGGTAAGAGAATAACTCTTTCTTTTCTTTTGCATTATTGTTTTTGATGATTTGAAGTATTACTATCTAGTGCTCGACAAACATCCTACAACGAATAGGATTCGGTTTTCTCAAGTAATGGTGGTGTATAAATTTTGCTCCTTTTATTGATATTTTGTCAGCTGAGCAAAGCAAAATTTGACTTGCTTATCTGAGAAAACATCAAAACCAGGAAAATCTAGGAGCATTCCCCCAGTCCAATACGATAGATACGGGGAAAATTTAAAATATATTTACCTTCTACATCATATAAATAATAAATAAATAATGCTGGACATATTTCACACAACATCATTTAGCCCCAAAGTAAGCAGAGCTTGTATTATGGGAACTACATGACTGATATACTACTTATATACATTTTTTTTGTAAATACAACACCCAGAACCGAGACAAACATTTGCTTATCATACAAACATTTGTCCCGCAGCGGGAATCGAACCTGCAACCTTCTGCGTCTCAGGCAGGCGTTCGCCCACTGCGCCACAGAGGTTGTCTATTAAAATAATATTAAATTGTAGTCATACAAAGTGCTAGAGATGCTGGACATTTACACGCCAGTTCCTGAGCAAAGTATAGAACCACTCACCCTGATGAAGACTCTCGGAATGAGTCGAAACTTAGTCGGTGCCTTCACCGATAGTGCAGTACGTGAAAATTCCCGTTTTTACAATATGAATAGTCAAGTTCACGATAGTTTTTGTATAGAAGTCTATTAATTTATTAGAAATATCTACAAGAGTACCATGGTGTGGTACTCTAGTAGATATTTCTTGAGTGAATTTGGATTCATCAGCTTGTAAGAATCTACTGCTGAACATTTAGGGCCTGATATCTTAAAGTCGGTGGATGGAGGGTAGAACGAGATTGTTAGTTGTATAGTGGTATTTCTTTCTGATGTGGATGTACTAGTAGGTAGGAACCGGACATCCGCCGGCCAAAGGGTATGACTCTTGTAGCCACTTCCATCAGCCGACTTTCTACAATCTCTAAGACATCATCCTTTTTTTGGGTGTGGTGTCTTTCTGGTGTCGGCCATTTTGTATTCGCAATTTCAAATTGCGAATACAAAATGGCCGACGCACCTTTATGGTCGGTTCTGCGCGCCATATTGTACAATACTCGGTAACCGAGAAACCATATTGTATTATATTGGTTAGATACTGTTTACGTAGACTTTAAAATTTTATTTAACATTGATTTCTTTAAGTTTATTTAATTTGTATCCGGACATTGTGATTAAAATATTGACATGCATGATAGGAATAAGTAGGTAGATAGGTTAAGTATTAATTTTATTTATTTTATAATTTTTTTTTCAAATTACTATGATATTTCTGACATTATTTGAGATCAATTTATAAAGTAAGTTTTTTTAAATGTATTATTTGACATTCTTAATTACGATTTTGTTATGAGTATATTCTCATTTTAAATAAATATTTACTGAACTTACAGCGCCTTTACAGGGTCCATTTACTCCCCTACAGCTACATTTGAGCATGAATAAATAAATATGAATATATTGTGAATTAATACCCAGTTGTTCACATTATACCACAAAACCTTGTAACAAAAAACAACAGCAGCCTCCATCAAACCATAACATTATTGTTTATCTTATTAATATGCATAAATTCACACCGTGTGTGCCACCAACTTTATCCATATTTTGTTTCCCCTTAATTTAAGTCGGAATTAAGATAAACAAATCTTTGGAATACATAATTACTTTTGCGGACAGAGTTATGATCAGCTGGCCATGGAATTCAAACGAAAGTATTAAAATCACTGTAATTAAAACGGGGTGAGATTTGAAGTTCATTTTTGAAGCAAACAGTTATTATATGTGACAAAGATTGCTATCAGTTTGTTCTTAAAATGTCAATAAATCGTCAATTACGAGGGGTTTTTACAAGCATCCGTAAAGTACATGGTAGCTTGTAAAAATGTTATAATATAGATTAAGTCTATTATTTGATTATAATGTATTGTAAAGTTGTATAGAGCCGTGTTGGCCTAGTAGGCAGTACTCCGACTTCCGATCCGGAGGTCGTGGTTTTGAAACTGGTTGACTGTTTGTGCGATATTTAGTGTTGTTGTAAAATAAACAGAAATCTATTTTATTATTTATATAACTCTCGGAATGAGTCAAAACTAAATTGGTACGTTCACCGATAGTTTGGTATGTGAAAATTTATATTTTACTAAATAATAATAAAAATAAATAATGCTGGACATTTTTCACACAACATTATCTAGGCCCAATGTATTATACAATACAATACAATAAATTTATTGATAACACCAAGTTATAAGTCGGGTACTAAAGTACAAGGTTATTTTTTAAATAACAATACTTCATAATATCATAATTATAGATTTAGAACAAACATTTTATATTATATATATAATACTGTATATTATGAGAACTATATGAGTGATATTCTTTATATTCTTATATAATTAATATTATTCTTTTTGTAAATACATAATTATACTATAGAAAACACCCAGACCCTATATAAATATTAGCAAATCATAGATACATTTGTCCTGCGGCGGGAATCGGACCCGCAACCTTATGTTTGAAACTGCCCACTGCTCGGCAGGGGTCGTCAGAGGTAAATTATCTCATTCACGATAGTTTTGGAAAATATAATGCTGCACTTATAAGTTACGACATTTTTATCATTCCACAACGTTAAAACATATTTTAACATTATTTTTATATAATGTTAAAATATGCTCTATAGCCATGTTCTTATCACTCCGAACGCGACCGCCGTCTTTTTCATATTGATGAAGTTTAACTTGAAGTTTGAAGTATGTATCTAATGGGATCTTTTGTTTTTTCAATCAACTTAATTAAGTTATTCAGTTAAGTGGGGCAAAATTTTAGAGATAAATCGACAGTGGTTCTTCTTTTGTTCTGAAACGGACGTGTACTTGACTCAAGTGATGGGTAAGTAAAACATAGTAGGTATATATCTGTGGTAAAACCTAACCATTAAACTTTTTTTTGTTTTAAAATTGTGTAACTGTGGCCCACAAGAATAATATGGCGTGTAATATAACGCATTTAATTACAATTACTTTGATGAAAAAAATTAGGTTAAAATGATATGTATAAGGAAAAACTAAAAAATACATTTTCACGAATGAAAAGAAAACTACGGCGGACAAGGCAGTATGGTCATATGACAATAGCTTACCCTAAAAAGGCAAATTAAAAAAAAGCATTTATTTATACATAGAATTACATGAATCCATTGAGAAGGTCAAAATTTGAAAGATCTTTCTGTTTTGGCGTTAACGCCTTGGCGGTAAATTAGCTGTGGAAATGTCGCGTGATTTCTGACAAGTTTTACCTTAACAAATTTGTGTTAGTGTGAAAGGAAATCTAAGCGTGAGGTATTTGTCTAGACCCATAGGTTTGCTGACCACCCAAAGAATGATGGTGATTTGAGCTAGAGTTACGACTAGTGCGGAGGTATAATCCCATCCGTATCATCTCAACCCTAGGCCTGAAGTCTAGTTCGAAGGATTGATCGAAGGCTCGACTCAGAACAAAGATCTTACGACTAGATAAGCGCGGAACAAAACGTATCGATAGAAAGTTCTAATCGACTTGTGGCGACATCTAGTTCTGTCTTCGTTAAACTTTGTACAAACGGGAATTTTCACGTACCTTTACCGCACTATCGGTGAAGGCACCGACTAAGTTTCGACTCATTCCGAGAGTCTTCATCAGGGTGCAGGGTGCATGTGCACGACGCGACGCGGAGGGAGAACGTCGCGATCACTCACCCTAATGAAGACTCTCGGAATGAGTCGAAACTTAGTCGGTGCCTTCACCGATAGTGCGATGCGTGAAAACCAATCCGTTACCGTTTATACAATATGAATAGTCAAGTTCACGATAGTTTTTGGAATAAAATTAGTGCAGACAATTGTATGTCTTTTTGTGATTATTGATTGATTATAAATTATCAATCAATAAAATGCTTTTATCCCATATCAGTCCATTATCATACTTGGAAGGAAATAATAACTAGTAGTCTATTACGATGTATTTACAAAAAAAATGTATATGAGTATTATCAGTCATATAGTTCCCATAATACAAGCTCTGCTTAGTTTGGGGCTAGATGATGCTGTGTGAAAATGTCCAGCGTTATTTATTTAATTTATTTTTATTTCTAGGTTAGGCTCAGCCTAGTTTAGGTATCTTTTTATAAGTATATATAGTTATAGTGTCTTTTTACAAAGCTCCGATAAGCTCCAATGCCTACCTACTTAATAAGTAGGTACTATCATTAGAAAGTGTACGTTAGTGTATAAACCTCATCTGTGATTTCTTTGATCAATAAATTATTATTCTATATATTTACAAAGAAAAGAATACTTTTCAAGTAGTTTATCTGCCATATAGTGCCCACAGCACAAGTTGGGTTTACTTTGGGGCTAGATGATGCCGTGTGAAAATGTCCAGCATTATTTACTTATTTATTAATAATAATAATAATGCTGGACATGTTCACACAACATCATCTAGCCCCAAACTAAGCAGAGCTTGTATTATGGGAACTACATGACTGATATACTTACTCATATACATTCTTTTGTAAATATATACATATTATACTTTGAAAAAAAAATCGAATCGACGTAGGCATTTCTCAATACGTACAACTGAGCCTGGTATTCGGCTCTTTTCATTCACCATCTACCACCTTTTTTATGTCTTCGCTCCACCTAGCCGGGGGGCGCCCCACACTACGTCTGCCCAGACGCGGTCTCCACTCAAGAACTCGTGTACCCCAATGGCTGTCGGTTCGTCGGCATATTGACCAGCTCACCGACACTTCAGCTTGCTAATCCTCCGAAATGTGTAAGTGATGAAGTTTTTATTATCTATGGCGCTATTCCGGTTTCATTTATAAGATAAGATAAGATAAAGTGTGTGTGTGTGTGTGTGCGTGTAGAGGCATATAATGTTGCATAAGAATTTCAAGTAGATTTTCAGTTTCTTGGTAATTTAATTCAATTATCCAGTTTTAATGACGTGTTTACATTTAAAAGAAGACATTGTGTAGAAATTTATTATTTATTTATCCATTGACTCGGATATTGACTCAATGGATGTATGAAAATACTTTTTTGCACACCTAGAAAAAAAAATAACATATAAAAATTAAAGGTACAATAGGCGGTATTATTGCCTAACCTCTCTCTTTCAGACAACCTATAATCTCACAATGTTTTAAATATTGAAAATGTATTCATTTGTAGATTTCGATGAAAAACAGTGTTTTATTTAAAAGGAACTCTGGCAATTCCAAGGACCTTCATAAAGTATGAAATCATATCAATTATATGATACCCATTTAAAATTAAACAAAGACAAGACTCAGGTGTAAGGCTTGTACACATCTACTACTTTACATTCAAATTCGTTCCGTACATTACTCGCATTGAGTTTATTCAATCCATTTCAATTGCCGGAATGGAGGGTTGTGAACAAAGCCTTATCATGCGATCGTTGGAATATTTAGTAGGAAAAATTCTGAGTATTTTTTCAGAAAAAGATCTCAAATTATGTGAATATTAGCATTTCGTTATATCAACCATAAAGTTTTAATGGGCTTCCAATAATCATCATCATCATCATCAGCCTATATTAGTCCACTGCTCGACATAGGCCTCCCCTAATGAGTGCCATAGCGACCTGTCTTCAGCTTGTCGCATCCAGCATCTGCCTGCAGTCTTTCGCAGATCGTCATCCCACCTGGCCGGAGGGCGTCCTACACTACGTTTGCCGAGTCGCGGTCTCCACTCAAGAACACGTTTACCCCAGCGGTTATCGGTTCTTCGCGAGATATGACCGGCCCACTGCCACTTCAGCTTGCTAATTCGTTGAGCTATGTCGATAACTTTGATTCTCTGACGGATGTATTCGTTACGAATCCTATCCTTCAGAGAAACTCCGAGCATAGCTCTTTCCATAGCTCGCTGAGCGACTTTGAACTTGGACCAGCCCTATCGTGAGTGTCCACGTCTCAGCACCGTAGGTCATGACGGGTAGGACGCACTGATTGAAAACTTTTGTTTTCAAGCATTGCGGTATGGATGACGAGAAGACTCCACGTAGTTTTCCAAACGCTGCCCAGCCTAGCTGGATCCTCCTCTTGGCCTCCTTCTCGAAATTGTTTTTACCCAACTGCAGAATCTGCCTAAGGTAAGTATATTCGGAAACAATTTCGAGAAGGTAGCCATGTACAACCACCGGTCTTGGCACAATGTGGCCATTGATCATGACTTTCGCAATAATATTATTACAATAATCTTGCAGATATTTGTACCGGGCGTGGGAATTTTGGTAGCACGGTGGTACTCATCGTTTCTGATACCTACAACAAAGGGAATCTTAGTTTGAGGTCTGGTGGTCTAGACAAATACATTACGCTCAGTTTTCCTTTCACGCTAACGGACATTTTTCAAGGTAAAACTTGGCAGATGCCACGTGACATTTCAACAGCTAATGTCATTTCCATGAAATTCAATCTTTCCGCAGGCGTTAACGCCAACAGAATAGGCAGTAGATAAAAACCGACGTTTCAAAGTGATCCTTGTGATGAGTGTTCATTGCGTAGATCTTAGCATACACATACCCGCATTTTACAAGTACTTACCATTCCACGTATCAGAATGCAAGCTCTTCGCGCTTATTGGAAAACTAACTGATGGTGTATGGCTTCGAATTTTAGCAAAAAAATCCTGATAAATATCAAATTAGATGGTATATTTTGGCCGAGCTTTTAACCTACGTCGCCCTATGCTCCCGAAATAGTTAATTTTATAGGCCCGTTACGTCGAAGTGCCTTTGAAGGGCTCTCGAAGCCCTAAGCCCTATGAAGAGGGCAAAGGGCCGACTCTTGGATTTTATCTTAAAGGGATTTACGAGTTACTTTTGGATTGATGGAATGCCTCACGAGTCAAGAAGGCATGCCTTGCCGCAACTGGACAAGTAGTGTCTCATGATCGACATCCTCAGATACACACGTATCTGAGGATGTCGATCATGGGAAATATAGCCGTGAGGGTGGACGAAGAACTGAATTAATGAAAATACTTTGTTAACCTATTTCTAAGCTAGACCTACCTACTCGGCAATATTTTAAGTTAACTTTATCTGTATTTTTTTTAAGTTACATTAAGCTAGTTGGCCTACTTGGTGCACGCTGTGGTATCCTATTCCTATGCTGTGGAAAGTTTGTGAGAATGGATGTTTGTTACTCTTTCACGCAAAAACTACTGAACGGATTTTGATGAAACTTTACAGTAATATAGCTTATACATCAGAATAACAAACAGGCTACTTTTTATCCTGGTACCACGCGGACAAAGCCGTGGGCAGAAGCTAGTTATGAATGAATAAATAATGCTGAACATTTTGTTTTTGCACATAGCATGATCTAGCCCTAAACAAAGCAGAGCTTGTATTATGGGAACTATGACTGATATAAAAATATCATAGATTTAAGAAACTGTATTTTAGATTGTTTTATTAGGTACTGTGATTTATCTTTTAGGTGTAATAATACAATAAAAATGAAATTACTATACCTACAGCAAAATAAAATTTCGTGTTTGCTTTTGTTTAATTTTCTACGAGTGCAGTAAACTGGTCGGACTTGGTGCAGTGTCAAAACACTGACCACAGACTGTATCTGCCACCAGAGATTTTGCACAACGCGCTATAACAAAATTATGTTTGCATTATAAGAGTATTAATATGTGTGTAGTATGTATTATGTGTTTAGTATGTATTATAAATTTGGTTAGTTAATTAACTATCCAAATTAACTAATAAACTATCTTTTTTATTCTAGTTGTAATGACATTTTAACTTTCTGACATAGTTATTTTGACATTCCATTCCAATTAGAAACAAACTATTGTTGTTTCTAAAAAAAAAAAAAATGACATTTACTGTATCAATTATGTATTTATTTGTTTACTTGTTGTTTAGTAGCCAAATAGTTCAAGGAATAAGAATAATTAACTTAGAATAAGAAATTTATAACTAACATTTATTATGATGATCCAATGTTGATTTTAATAAATAAATATGATGAATTATTATTATTATTATTTCATAGGATTTTTTGCACCCGGTTATTCACCGATCTTCGTGGCATCATGAAGGCCCCGCCTGAAAACCAGCACTGCACCTGACCTACTAGGTCCTGGCGCAGCATAAAGCTGAGATGGGGACCCCAGGCAACACAAAATGGCGTACTTAGTTTGTCTGTCTTTCGTTTCGCTTTGTTATCATATTCTAAGTATCTGTTTTACGTTTATTATTATTTTTGTTTAAGTTTTATGTTGTTTGGGGAAGAATAAATAGATTTTCTTTCTTTTCTCTTTCTCAGTGCATCGCGATCGCTCGTATCTATCGAAAGATTAGTCCGTCCATCTTACTTCCACCATAGCTCTATTCTCACGAGGCTCTGTACCTATTCGGTCCAAATGTAATCCTGCAAATAATCGCTTTCAGAAGGAATAAGGTCTTTGCTTCGCTTGGAGTCGTGAGAGTCTTTCTTCTTCTTTTTATCAATAATAATAATAATAAACAATTATATTGTGCAATAATATAATCATCATTAAAAGAGATGTCAAAAGTCACCGCGAAAACGAGGACACAGCACATTTTTCAGTCAAAATTCCTCACTCAATTCAAAAAATAGTAAACTAGATACTGCCCACGGCTTCGCCCGCGTGGTATGTTGATAAAAGTAGAGTATGACCGTCTCCAGGCTTCAAACTATGTCCATATCAGTTTTCATAACAAACGGCTCAGCGGTTTAGCCCGGAAACATATTAGTATAGATATTTCCGATATAATTTTACTGATTTAATTGATACTTATGGCCAAGACTATTGTGTTATTCGGATATATAAGCTACATTTCTGTAAAGTTTCATAAAAATCCCACCCCCTAGGGGTAGTTTTGTAAAAATAAAAATAACATAATTCATTATTTACTTTATAGTTTATTTAAACCGAATTGTGTGTGAATCGAACCAAGAATAAAAAAATCCATATAAACTTTAGAACCCAATTGCACACCTCCAAAGGGTAGTTTGGAAAAATAAAAAATACGTGTTTTATTATTTATTTTAAAGTTTGTTTGTACCGAGTTTTGAGCGAATCTAACATTAATAACATTTTCCAAAGAAAATTTATCCCCCTGTTCAACCCCCTTAGAGGTTGATTTTCGAAACTAAGATTAGCCTATATGTTATTCCAGAATCTAAACTATCCACATTCCAAATTTCATCAAAACAGGTTTAGTAGTTACGAAGATACGTGGTAACAAACATTCACACACAAACTTTCGCATTTATTATATTAGTAGGATTGGGACACGGCACACATTTTTTTTTGGACCACTAAAGTGTGAAACAAACGGCTCACCTGATTTACTGATTATAAGCACTGGTTTTAGAGCTATTTAATCAGTACATCATATTTTATAAACATGCCTGTTTCCCGGAGGGGTAGACAGATACCAAGGATTTCCACTTGCTACGATCCTGGCATACTTCTGACCAGTAGTGGCCTTTCTCTAAAATGTCTCCAATTTAGTCAGAGTACGTTCGCCGTGGCCTTCCACTTCCAACTATTGGAATCTATTGAATCGGAGCTTCCCTTTACCTTATTATTTATATTATTACGTTTCGTCAGAAAATAGGCGCAGTTAGTTATGGCGAACTCTCTGGGCACTAATTGGCTGGATTCGGGATTCTTTCATTAAAATTAAATGGCTATTGATTGAAAATATCTCCGGTGAAGGTGATTTACTAGAAATGGATTGGATAGAGATGTTCTGGTTTGTGAGCATTCCCCAAACATACTTTTTTTGTAACATAATTTATACCTTTTTTCTTGAGACAGAGTAAAAGCTTTCCGTGCCGTGCATGTGCCCTGGACGGGGCGGGGTAAGATAATCGGTTGGCACATTGTGTAGTTATGCATTAATTACGGATAGGTGTGGATATCCCTTTAGTAGGTTTGTTTTGAAAAGATTGATAATATGCCTGCGTAAGAAAGCCTGATGCATAGCATGCAGTTCTTATGTTATTAAATAATATTGACAGTAGTTCCAAATCCTGTACAAAAATATTCAGAAAAACAGTTTTTTCTGAACAGACGACCGATGTGGCGCGGTGGGCGAAGGTCCGCCTGCGACACAGGAGGTTGCGGGTTCGATTCCCGCCCTGGGACAAATATTTGTACGATCTGCAAATATTTGTTCCGGGTGTTCTGGGTATTTTCTATGTATAATAAAAAAATATCTATCTATGTAATGTATTGTATTAAGTATATCAGTCATCTAGTACCCATAACACAAGCTCTGCTTAGCTTGGGGCTAGATGATGCTGTGTGGATTGTCCAGCATTATTTATTATTTATTTATTATTTTTATTTGAGATTAAAATTATGATTTCCTGTGGAGGTTTCCCCAAGTGACTGCAGTATGATGTTCTTCAAAAAGAGCGGTTGGAGCGGCCTCTACTCCTCTGGTGTTGCAAGCGGTTACCGTAACCCACGTAGGTTACGGAAACCGCTTACCAACAAGTGGGCCATATGCATGTTTGCCATCTTGGTGGTAAAAAAAGCCTTATTAATTGCTCAAAACGCCATCTGTCCGAAGAATAAAAAAGTACCTTTTTTTAAATGCCCAATGCTTTTCCCTTCCGCCATGAGGGTGACGGAAGGGGGTATGTGGGGCTCGACCCCACTAAAAACCCCTAAGGTGAGCAGTCCTTCGCCATGGTGGGACAAGATGGGGTCGCTTTCGCATTCACCATCTCGGCCTCAAGGAGGGGTAACCTTCTCACCCAAGATTAACCCTCAGACCGTGAGGCCGTGCCAGCCGGCAGAGAGTCCCCCTACTCTCCACCAGTGACCCCACTACGGAGGACGAAGGAGGTGAGTGAACCACCCCCTTCGTCCCCCTCGACGTCTGCTCCGGAGCAGGTCAGATCAGGCGTCTATAAAAAAAAATAACCCTTCCGTAACTCACTACAAGTTTCTTGCTACGAAACCTACTTTCATGTGAAGAAAAATACGTGTTTTCTCGTAACTGGTATCGTACAAGGACGAATTATGTTTAGTTCGTAACTGGTTACGAAGCTCCGGTTTCGTAGACGGCCGAAGCGCTCTAACCAACCTTTTTATAGTGTGTTTTTGTATAGTCTAGAACGACTAAGAAAATTACACTATGAGTATTTTAAACGAACAAACAGTACAATAAAATTAATCACGTGTGTTCGATCGAATTGCGTAGCAAATTTGATAAACCACAAAACGTTATTAATATCTTACTAATTTGTGCAAATGTATTGTTCCCGATGGAATTGTCACAGTGTGAAATTACTTCATTATTTTACGCAGTAAATTTACTACCTATCTTTCTTGACGACCTCTGTGGCGCAGTGGGCGAAGGCCCGCCTGAGAAGCAGAAGGTTGCGGGTTCGATTCCCGCCGCGCGACTGATGTTTGTATGATCTGCAAATATTTGTCTCGGGTCTGGGTGTTTACTATTTATAATATGTTTGTATTTACAAAAAAAAAAGTAGTATATCAGTCATGTAGTTCCCATAATACAAGCTCTGCTTAGTTTGGGGCTAGATGATGTTGTGTGAAAATGTCCAGTATTATTTATTTATTAAAATTTATTTATCCTCAAAATGGATAGACTTGCAATCTACCAGGTTTTAGTTTTAGGTGTTCAGTTTCTCCCAAAAACGCGGACATATGCCAAATGTGATGTTTGCACATGCTTCTAACTATCCCCTATTTGGAATTCTCAAAGATCCACGCTATACGTGGATCTTTGAGAATTCCAAATAGTACGTATCTGAGAATGGGCATCATGGAGAATACATTAGTGAGCGTGTTCGTTTTTAATAGTTTAATTGACCACTTTCTTTCCATCTTATGCGAGCCGTATACCTGTTGCCACCAGATAACTTTTTTTGACGTTTGGATTACGTCAAAAACGGTAAAAGAGTACGGATAGGATGCTCATCACGCTACTGAAAGTAATTGAACTGTGTCTCCATCTGTATCTTAAACCTGCTTCTCATTTAAATGAGGCCTCAGCTACAAATTCCGCTGATATAGAATTCCCTTTGGTTGGGGATGTAACCACGCTACGGAAAACCCGGGCTTAAGGTGTGGTACAAAGAAATACCAGTGATATAAGAAAGTATGATGTGTTTGAGATATTGAGGTTGATGTCTTATGTTCTTGCTAATTCAAGGTAATGCAGATTTCTAACATCGTTTTGGTGATCAAAACGATAGAACTAATGATTCTTTGGTAGGTTGTATTATATTACTAGGTGCATAAAGGAATAAAATAGGCAGGTTGCATCAGATTACTAGGCGCATAAAGGAATAAAATAGGTAGGTTGCATCAGATTACTAGACGCATAAAGGAATAAAATAGGCAGGTTGCATCACATTACTAGGCGCATAAAGGAATAAAGCAGGTTGCATCAGATTACTAGGCGCATAAAGGAATAAAATAGGTAGGTTGCATCAGATTACTAGGCGCATAAAGGCATAAAATAGGCAGGTTGCATCAGATTACAAGGCGCATAAAGGAATAAAATAGGCAGGTTGCATCAGATTACTAGGCGCATAAAGGAATAAAATAGGTAGGTTGCATCAGATTACTAGACGCATAAAGGAATAAAATAGGCAGGTTGCATCAGATTACTAGACGCATAAAGGAATAAAATAGGCAGGTTGCATCAGATTACTAGGCGCATAAAGGAATAAAATAGGTAGGTTGCATCAGATTACTAGACGCATAAAGGAATGAAATAGGTAGGTTGCATCAGATTACTAGGCGCATATATGAATAAAATGAGTAGAAAAAGAATGTTTGAGATTTTTGTTGATTATTCTTGTGTTTTTTACTGAAGTGGTTAATATAATTTCTATACTTACATACAAAAAAAATGTTTATTTTCCAATCTGTCTCATTTTTGATCCGTTCCTCTAATTATGCCCATGAGTGTAGATAACCTTTTTACAAAACCTATTAAGGACACTTTTAGTTATAAATGTTTTTTTTAACAGCTTTGCTACACATAACGCTATCAGTTTGTAGTTTGTGAATTCTATAGAAGTAGGAATATATTATTTAAAATTACCTCGAGAGAGTCTTTGAGAAAATGTGGTAAGTTCATTTACCTGTAGATAGTGGTAGGATAAACATGCAACGCTTTTTATTAGAATCTAGAGGAAACAACTTTACGTCCATTAGCACCGGTTGAATTTCTTTTAGCATTCCAACACAGCAAACAAGAATAATTTTAAGTTTAATTGCATTACTAGCTGTGCTACGGCCGTGCTATTACTTCTTTTGCTCGGCTCCTAAGGGTCATAACGAGATTTTGAATAATCTATAATCTTCCTCATGAAATGGGCTATCAAATGCAAAAAAAAAACTATTAGTACCAGAGTATAGTGAATTTAATAAAAACAACAAAGTAACAAAAAACAAACGCTTCAACTTTTTTTTAATAAAGAAGATATAGATTAGCTTTTGCTCACGGCTTTTTATCCGGATATAAAGTTGAAAAGTACCTCATAAAGGCAACGTACGTAAGAAATGCATTCGCTCGACCGAATTTTTGTTGACTTACGTTGCAAAATTACGTATAAACTTTACCTCTTTACAGCTCCGGTTCTACAATTTTTTCGAACGGGGGCAGACACTTGATAGTGGCGCCCCCTCTCCCCAGAGTTTAACATAAATTGTTTAAAAAACTCACAAATATATAATTGGTGGCATTTTTGTGACCGAAGAATAAGAACCCTTTAGTAAATTACGTTCATAATTCACCTTAGGGTGCATATCCGTTCAGATACTCGGAGCGCATTTCGGCATGCACCCTTAGAATGTGTTCAGAAACCAACTAGGAGTTTTAAAATCAAATGAATAATCGATAAAACGTCCGCTGGATTCTAGTCCGCTGGTGCTTCATGATACAGTTTTTTTTTAAACATATTTATTACGATTTTGGCGTCCCCTGAAATTGCCGCCCGGGGCAGGTGCCCCGGTTTGCCCCCCCCTAGATCCAGGCCTGCCTCTTTATAATATTAGATAGTATAGATTAATATTATTAGTGTTATTATTTCCCCGACGTGTCGCAGAGAGTCTTCTTAAAAAAATAAAGAAAACTCTGTGTTTTGGAATTCAGTAATCAACAGGTGTTCGCATCGTCATCCGATTGTGCAATCTGGTGATACGGTACGTATATATAAGAGATACATAAATTAACACACATCAAGTATACAAGTTTAATTAAAGCTTATTTAATCAAAAAATTAAAGTCTTGAAATTATCGTGGTTTATTTAACTTGCAATGTTTGTATGTTAGTTTGTTTGTTTAGGTCAAATCTTGCAAGCTAAATTAGAAGCTATGTTGGTTCAGTTAATGTTAAGTATGACCTGAATTTACATCCAGGATTAGCTCCAGATAAAGGAACTCTTCAACGGTCAACAGCATATACACGAAATGTTGTATATGCATTTTATTATTATAACTGGTTTTAAGTTTTACCATGACATGGTTGCCGTACTCAGGGTTAAAAGCTTGATTTGAATTGTTTATTACTATTTTTTTATTTATTTTAGGATAATGTGTATGCGAAATATTTGCAGAAAAATACAACGTATAAAGCACATACGTGGTATGTCGTCATTTATTATATTTAACACTTTTGTATTTAATATTGTATAAATATAATTATATTCCCTTCCCTTCAAATCTGATGTATGTTCACAAAAATATTAATTTGTTTAAGAAAAAAAGCGATAATCACAATGTTAATACTAGAAATAAAGATAAACTCGCTGTTGCCACTTGTAGACTCCATAAAGTTAGTAAATCGTTTAAAGGGCACGGTGTACGCTTTTATAACAAACTCCCAAGAGATATACAAAAATGATCAATTAACAAATTTAAAAACGTAATTAAACAAAAACTTTATAAAACTACTATAAAATATCTGATTATTTAGATGACAAAAACTCTTGGGATTGAAAATGCTCCAACTCGAACCTATTGTTTTGTAAAAGGATCATTAAAATAAAACCTTAATGAATAACCAACCTTGTTTTCTTGCCTTTCTTTCCTGGCTTGGTCGCGGAGGTACAGGCAGTACATAAAAACCGACGTTTCAAAGTGGTCCTTGTGACTTTGTAAGCTTTGATTAAGATGTCTATTATGAATTGGAACGATCACGAATTAGACCACACGCTAGATTGACGTTTCACAAATTACGAATTGGACGTATTTTTAACCATTCCACGAATCGAACTAAAATCGGCTTAAGACTTGCAAATAGTTTTCCTTTCATCCCTCCCTCAAACAAACTAAAAGAGAAAAAGGAACGAAGTCACGGGCATTCGCTAGTGAATAGATCCCCTAATTGCAGTATTCACAATATTCATATGTGCGCGGACAACTCCTAACTAAATTATGCGCAGACTACGCGCGATGTAACACGCTTTCCGAATGACAAATCACGCAATTTGATTTGCTAATTCTAAGTCTGTGTGTCCACATTTGTGTGGTCACGCTATTAGGTCTTGTCCTATAATCATTATTAATACTTAATTTCTTGAGAGCAGTGTTTGCTTCTGGCGTCTGTGACGTCAATGTGCAGGGTCAGCAGGATACCAGCGCTATCTATCTAGCATTATGCTGAGCTGATACCTTTTTGGTGCGATATTGAACTGTATAGATGGATGGATTGTAAGGTGCGTGGGGTATTTCTGTTTTATTTATGCTTATAAGTAGGTTTTTTTTAGAGGTATATTATTATTTTCATAACTTATCCCACCATCCTAATTTCCAAAATGTGTTGTATTTTTTTATTTCGTGCTAAATAGATGTACTTCTTTCTTTCTTTCTTCCTTACCATCAACATTAATAATTATATTTTTTCAGGAATAAAAACCGTTATTAGAACAACGGGAAGTTGATAAAAAGCACAATATGTCAAAGTCAAAGTCAATAGGTTTCTTATTCATTGAGTCAAATTAAGTAAAAAAGTCAACAAGATTACTTACTATAAAAAAAAATGACCAAGAGGTGATAGTAGAAAAAAATAACACGCAGTCATACATCTCGCTTACAAAACCTTAATATTTTCATCCACACATCCGCAAACAAATCAGACTCAGAATTGCCATCCAGGAAAGCTTTGAGAGCAGTGAGGATTAACATCATCCTACTACGAAGCCGTGGGCAGAAGCTAGTGGTAAATAAAGTCGTGAGCGTATTTGTTTTGGAACCGATGGCCATTGCTCTCAAGTGGATTACAGCAGCTGTCTTCAAGTGTAAGCTTAACAGCCTGCAGACAGTATGCGACATTGCAATAAGTCAACTTAGTCGACCGCAGCTGTGTGGGTTCATGTATACATACAATATAGAATAGAATAAACGTTTATTTGGCACAAACAATAATATGTATGTGTATATATGTATATACTTATTCTATGTACCTATTTATGTATAAGATTATATTAAAATTTGTGCTATTATTGTATTTTTTCCCCCGTTTGTGTACACGTACCCACCGCTATTTATCAGCTGTCCCTATCCTCAAAGGTTTGGTGGATGAAAACTCTTTTTAGGGTTAAGCTCGCCTTTATACATGTAAGTTTTTTGTCTGTTTTATCTGTGTGTACATTAAAGAATAAATAATAAACAAAAATATATAAGCCGACAAGTAGAGGTATTAAATCTAAAACAAACACAATATAATATTATTGCTTTTCGGCTTATGTATCTAATATTGTGTTATTACACAAAGATTAGCTAGAAGAAAATGATAATTAGCATTAAGTTCGCCTCTGTACTTATTTTATCTTGTACAATAAAGAATTTTCTATCTATCTATCTATCTAATAAGGCTTTTGAATGTAGTCTGTACCATAAAGTTGTTCAGCTCAGCATGTGCTGGATGGGTTTACACCCAACGCTGATATTCAGCTGTAACCAAAAAAATGGAAAAGGTAGAGCAGCAACGACTAATATAGCAGTGTAAATAAAACAGGTAAATTTAATATTATTCATATAAATACATCATCATCATCATCATCAGACATAGGCCTCCCCTAATGAGCGCCATAGCGCCCTGTCTTCAGCTTGTCGCATCCAGCATCTGCCTGCAGTCTTTCGCAGATCGTCATCCCACCTGGCCAGAGGGCGTCCTACACTACGTTTGCCAAGCTACGTTTAAATACATATTATAATATAAATTAATCATAATAAAAAAAACCCTTATCACATTTTTAAATAGTTGATATACAAAGGTATATGGAAGTGAAGAGAAGAACTGATTTACCTATATATACCTATATACCTTAATGTGGAACATTGTCTGCTTGCACAACTTCTTTCGCTAGTCACCCAAATAAGTTTTTCCAACCCAAAGAGGAGAATGTGTATTCAGTTCATTTTGTTGTAAAATTGTGTTTAGGTAATTGTTTATACATATATACCTAGTATGTAGATAATCTCTAGTAGGAGTCCATTGTAATTTTTTTTTTTTTTGTTTTTTTTTTGCATTATAAAAATGTCATAATAAACGCCGCAAAACGCATCTCCTTTCAGTTCAACAGACTATCATATTCATGAGATTATAAATTCCCGATATGACGTCACACCATAGTGCAACGACCTTACATCTAGTGCAGTTACGCAGTATTACAAAAACCTACTTCCTACTAATCCTACTAATATTATAAACGTGAAAGTTTGTGACGATGGATGTTTGTTTCTCTTTCACGCAAAAACTACTGAACGGATTTTGATGAAACTATACAGTAATATAGCTTATACATTAGAATAACACAGGTTACATTTTATCTGGGTATCATGCGGGCGAAATCGTGGACAGAAGCTAGTATTATAAACTCGAAAGTTTTGTGAGAATTGATGTTTGTTACATTTTCACGCAAAAACTTCTGAACGGATTTTGATGAAACTGTACAGTAATATAGCTTATACATCAGAATAACACATAGGCTACTTTTTATCTGGGTATCACGTGGGCGAAGCCGTGGGCAGAAGCTAGTATGTTATAAGACGATGTACATCTCAAAATCCGTATTGTATCATCGTCAACTTGAAAACCTCTGTAGCGTGACCGGTGAGCAGCTTGCTGCGACGCAAGAAGTCGTTCGATTCCCGGTGTTGACAAAAACAACGAATTTGAACAGACACATTCGTTTAGAAAACCTGAAAAATATCTTAATTGTTCCCTTTAAATTAAAGCAAATTTTATATTATGACACATTATTTATTGTATGACCTCGCTTAACTATTTTTTTCACTACAAAGTCAATATACATTACATCAAAACATTGTAATAAAAAACATATAAAAACGGATAACGGGACAGAGTCCAAGCGTAGGGCTGCAGAGAGAGGATGACGATGCGCGCCGAGTCCAAGAACACCGCCTTTTGAATCTGACCCTTGATCTAGCAGCCTAGTAAAAGTCTCTTAGATGTTGGTCGAGGGCTATTATTATTATTATTATTTCAGCTCTCAATATCCCATTGCTAGGAAAAAGCCACCCCCACTCTTACCATTTCATTCTTTTCCTGCACCAAATTGGGCTAAACTGCTCGCAACATTTTGAGCTTATCAATCCATCTTAACCACTCTCGAGCGAATTTTAATGTACTATTATTTTTTAATTTTGGATAAATTTTAATGAATTCCAGTCACTAATAGCTTCAATCATCTAATATAAACCTTTATGTATTAGTCTACACGTCATGTCAAGGTCTTTTAAAAGAAAAATAATTCAACCCCACAGTCCTTGGTCTGCGTCTAAAACCAAAAGCTTATGAATTTGCTGCAGTTTGTAAGTGAAAAATAAAATGTTAAATCTTGTTAATTTCCATGACGTTGCCAGCTCTCGTCTCATAATAATGGTTACAGATACGAACTTAGGATTTAGGAGACCAAAAATCGGTTATAAAATGTCCAGGGAAATCCTATCACCGTTTTTGTGTCGCCAAGCAGTAATCCTCGCATTGTTGTGTTCCGAAGGGAATCAGTTCCGTTGGAAAGGTAGGCACGTCAACAGTCAAGGTGACTTTTAGCATTGTCTAATAAGGCAGGCAACACATCAGCAATGAGGAGTTGCAGATGTCTGTAGGCAAGGGTAACAGTTTAACATATGGTTAAAAGATTTTACTCACACTAAATTAGTTTTTAATTGATTTATTTATCAGTACCACACTATAGTTGAATAAAGGATCATCAAATAAAAACAATAAGGGTTTTATTGCCTGATTATTCTAGAATTGATCACGCACAAGGAACAGAGGGCCTATGCTGAGTTGCAAATACGTTCAAAACTGTCGAAACTATGACCGTTTTTTGTATGGGACTCATCATAGACTCTCAGACGTAAATTCGCTTGAATTTTTTAATTTACGCAGCTTCTAAGCTGACGTTTCTATATGATCCTTGTGACTTTAAATCTATTGACCAAATACCAAAAATATTAACTTTGACAGAACTCGATCCCGTGACTTCTCGATTGGTCTGTGGGTCCTATACCAAATTAGCGAGATCGTTATCAACCTGGTCGAAATATATGATTTTATTTATTATTTATTTCACCATTTTTTTTCCACCATTATTTCAGTATCCTAACTACGGCCCTGAGTTTCTTGTAGATTTCACTGCGCTATCTTATCATAAGCGTTTTTAACTGGTTGCATTCATTGCAAGCTTTCTTATACATTGGAAAGTAAGACGAGATTTACGACGAAAACTGAATACAAACAGATACCGTTCCCCCCTTTTTTAAGTTAACTTTGTATAAAGTAATTTACATCTTTACAAGTAATTAACTTTGTATTTGTATAGTACAAATATGGGAAAAGGAGTCCACTTACATAAACAGACAACCTCTGTGGCACAGTGAGTGAAGGCTTTCTGAGATGCAGAAGGTACGGTTTCGATTCCTGCCGCGAATAAGTAGGTATCTACGTAGTACAATGTATTGTATATACCTAGCTAGGTAGGGGGTAGGTCTGAAGTAGGTAGGTACGGTAGATGAGTTGACTTTCGTTATGTAAGTAGGTTTATAATAGATACTTAATTACCTCAATTTATCTCTATGAGGTACCTAATTACCTATCTATCTTTGATCCTGAATCTGCAAATATGTATCTCGGGTCTGGTTGTTTTCTGTTGATATTATGTGTGTATTTAAAATACAGTAATGAGTCTCGAATATTCGGGACTGCGCGAGGCAGCGCAAGGCAGCGCAAGGCAGCGAGCGGGAAATGCTCCCTACGAGAATGTTCTGGAAGGAACGCGGCTTTGCTTATGGCGGGATATATAAGCGTGGAAAGCGAACCGTAGCAATAGCTCAATTCAAAATTTGAATGTGTATATATCTAAGTGATAAAGAAGCGATACCCAGTGACTAGTGAAGTGACTGTTGGTAAAATTTATAAGTTTAACGGATCTTTATCGCGTTTACCTTTTTTTTCTGATTCCGAAGATGAAATAAGTGTTATTCATATTGTAAAAACGGAAATTTTCACGTACCGCACTATTAGTGAGAAAGTCGCGATCACTCACCCTGATGAAGACTCTAGGAATGAGTCGAAACTTAGTCGGTGCCTTCACCGATAGTGCGGTACGTGAAAATTCCCGTTTTTACAATATGAATAGTCTAGTTCATGATAGTTTTTCACCGCACTATCGGTGAAGGCACCGACTAAGTTTCGACTCAATCCGAGAGTCTTCATCAGGGTGAGTGTTCGCAACGTTCTCCCTCCGCGTCGCACTCAAACTCGGAAAAATTATAAAAAAGGTTAACGCGTAATAAGCTGCGCCTTTTTATAACTGTCTAATTATTATGTGTTTATAGGTTTACTCAAAATTATATTTCATTCTTTATACATAATAATAATAATAATGCTGGACATTTTCACACAGCATCATCTATCCCTAAAGTAAGCAGAGCTTGTGTTATGGGAACTACATAACTGATATACTATCTAATGTTACGAGCTCGGATACGAGATAATTAAGTCCATTTGTACACTAAAAGAACACTGTGTTAGCAAAATCACACTATACCTCTAAATGTACAGTGACACAAACAGCACGACAAAACTATGCAATGAAAACAAAAACACTATATCATTCTATAATTAGGTACACTTAATCATAATTATAAGTTTTACGTGTCTTTATTGCGGCAGTAAACTGCAGCGATGATTTTCCGCACATCAATTGACTCACGGACAAAGCACAATAAAAGCACAAACAGTAAGATTAGGTAGAATAACACAAGCAGAATGGGAAGGTATGAAAGTCTTTTTAAGTCTAAATACATAGTTACCATTCTCAGCTCACTGTAGTTGGTTTTATATGACAAAGCTAGTGTCTTAAAGTGATCTCTCTACACTCGATGCTGTAACAATAGACGAGCTAAGCCGCCTTTGTCAGTTTGTCTTTGAGTATTGAGACCCAATCGTTCGGAAGCAGACGGCCGATGAGTTGCTGACTATCAAACGTACCCAAGACTTAATCTGGTTACAAATGATATATTTTGAACACCGTTCTTTGAATACCAGCTAGAACTACGAAGCCTTTGCAATGCTTGGATATTAAAAAGAAAGAAAATCTGCTTCGTCTCAAATACGCTCACTTCTGTATTCTCCATGACGGTCATCCTTAGACACTACTCAGTGCATAGATGTTTGAGGATCCAAAGTAGGAGGGAGGCGGAGAACGTCCAAACATTATATTCGGTACAGAAACTAACAAACAGCATTATGTTTCATACATACTCAGTTATGATAATTTTGTTTAATTGCTCGACAAAACACTTCTTTGTCTTTTTTATGTTATCATGAGACAAACATACGGCTCTGATGGAAAGCGGTTACCGTAACCTTTTGAAGTCTGCAATACCTGGGGGGCTAGACAAATACCTCACGCTAACGCAAACTTGTCTTGGTAAAACTTGGCAGCTGTCACGTGACATTTCCACAGCTAATGTCATTCCCATACAATTTAACGCCAACAGAAACTGTAACTAACTGGCAAACGTATCGCCGCTGCTAGAATACCCTGCTAGTCAGGATGACATCCAAAGTGGCAGCACCCATAGACTCTGGAGCAGTTACCCCCGAAGTTGAGGCTAGAAAAAAGAACCTTAAGTTCGATTCTTACCCGCACTTCAAAACAAATCGACGTGTAGACGACCGACGACAAACGATGAACGACGCCAACAGAAAGGGGTATTTATTTAGATCCCAGGAGCATGATGCATGCTGATCCGGTGTCTGCTCTGAAGGAATCTTTTTACATTTTATTTGAAGCAGATCTTGCTACATTTCAACAAAAAACACCTCAGAAGGCAGCTCATTCCGCAATTTTCATGTACGGGGAAGAATGGACCTCGTAAAGCGGGTAGTAAGAGAGAGCCATGTACCATCATGATCAACAATCATGTGTAGATGATCAATATCTGTACATACATACATACATATAGTCACACCTGTTTCCCAGAGGGGTAGGCAGAGACCAAGGATTTCCACTTGCTACCTAGCATACCTCTTTCGCTTCATTCATCCTCATCAAATTCTTCAAGCTCAGCGGTTTAGTGTACTTCTGACCTGGACTTTCTCTAGAATATCTCCAATTTGTGAGAGTACGTTTGCCGAGGCCTTCCTTTTCCAACTATCCCATTCACGCTCGCCTTGTATACTTTTGTTAATCTTCTTTCGTCCATCCTTTCTATATGTCCAAACCATCTCAACATACCTTTCTCAACTCTCGTTACTACATCTTCATTCATTCCACACTGTTCTATATCTGTAGTGGTGAAGAAATAGATGTTGTGTCAATCTTGCGAGATAATTTAATCATGGTTCCAGTATTTTTTTGAGATAAAATCTAACGTACGAGTACCTGTTAATAATGTAATATATTATGTGAATTATTTTCTGGTCACACAAGTCTCGTAAAAGGGTTTCACAGGAGAATATAATTCTGTATATTATATTACACATAATACATTTTACATGATATAAATGTATACTAGCTTCTGCCGACGGCTTCGCTCGCATAGTACCCGGATAAAAAGAAGCCTATGTGTTATTCTGATGTATAAGCTATATTACTGTAAAGTTTCATCAAAACCCATTGAGTAGTTTTTGCGTGAAAGAGTAACAAACATCCATCCTCACAAGCTTTCGCGTTTATAATATTAGTAGGATAGTAGGATTATCCAGATATCACCAGTTCTAAATGGTTGAAGCAGTCAACCATCCATTTTGGAGTTCTGGCAGAGTTTATCACATCATCGGTTAAATAATGACTGGACAACGCTACGAGCGAGCGCCTCAATACTATTAATTAGAAAGAAAGAAGAAAGAAAGAAAGAAATCTTTATTTGAGCATTTAAACAAAAATAAAAATTAAATATTAAAGTAAGATATTCTAGTTACTTATACTAATCAAAACCATAATAAATACTTATCTACTTATAAATTAGAAACTTAAATGCTACAAAATGGCGTCCGACTCAGCTTATCTTGTAATAGCTATTGCGCATAGCTTTCACAACGCTGATCTTCCGTCGAAACCAACCAAACACGTTATAGGTCTTTACTAATGAAATTTCCCTTTTGTATGGGAAAATAGACATCGAACTAAGCTTCTTTACTTTGCCGATTGGCCACAAATGCCTTAATATTATTTTTACGGTAACATCAAAACCCTATCTGTAGTTTGGGACGTCAATTTGTCATTATCAGCATTGTTCTCTGGGAGTCTGCGACGTTCGGTTGTGGCATCAACATTTCCAGAACGAAAGCGATTGAACCGATAATGTACTGTCAGTTCGTAGATAGATGTCCAATGCGTGCCGTTTAGATGCATTGTTTCTTCGTCGTTTTTCATGTTCGCAAATAACGCGAGTTTTCTTAGTCCATGGTTAAAAATCTAAGAAGGTGGAGGTAAAAAAACACAAAAAAAAACAAATGAATTACTGTTTTTGAAAATAAAATAACACAAACAACTTAAATTCGAATTTAGATTTCCAACTCAAATCGCAGATATTTCCGTTCAAAGTGGCGAAACGGTAATTTCATACCTATTACGAGTATATTGATGAGATGATGAATCGAAATATCTTCAATACATCACAATCTGCCTATAGTTTGACACACGTCACTATTGTGTCTTATAAAAACGTACATAATATATACAGAAAGTAGTTAATATATGTCTGACCTTCTATCAATCACACATTGTGGACACACGGCCAGTGACGGATCGGGTTTTAAGGGACACAAATGGGAAAATAAATGGCGAATTCTGCCGAGTTTTTACAAGGAAGAACTCATACTCATACGCATTTATTTCAACCTAAGGAACTTAAAAACACTTTATTGGTTAAAAAGACTTATCTAAAGATCGTTTGCAACGGTCTTGAGATAGCTAGCTGTTTTATCTGTATTTTTTATATATTTGTACCTACATAGTTGTATGAATAAATGTATTGAAACATTTGGGTACGTCAATAAAATTATTATAAAACTAATTTTATGTATTTGGGGCTAAAAACAGGCAAACATTTTACCTACATATATTACATATAGGAATAATAATAATAATCATAATGCTGGACATTTTTACACGGCATCATCTAGCCTCAAAGTAAGCAGAGCTTATTATGTTATGGAAACTCCATGACTGATATGCACGGTGCACGAGCGGGTTCGAACCCAGAATCTACAGATTGGAAGTCGAGTTGCAGCCCACTAAGTCAACACTAAGAACTCTCTCCAATTAAATGTTATTTACACAACTCTGACCTTAAACCAGAGCTATTTCTATTAGATTTTCATTCGATGACCACCTATATTTAATCTATCGAGTTCCAATTAAGATGTATATTTTAGTCGCGGCCAAGGTTAGTCTAGCTAGGCTAGATTAATATAACTATTTGTACTGTCTAATTAACAGTAACTAATTTAATTACTAGTCCTACTATCCTACGAATTTTATAAACGTGAAAGTTTGTGAGGATGGATGTTTGTTACTCTTTTACGCAAAAACGACTCAACAGATTTTGATGAAACTTTACATTAATATAGCTTATATATCAGATTAATATATAGACTACTTTTTATCCGGGTACCACGCGGGCGAAGCCGTGGGCAGAAGCTAGTTTAATATATTACGTAGTGCTTCTCAAGTTATCCATGTTGGAAGCTAAGCTCTACATTTTATTATTAAGAACTAGCTACTGACCACGGCTTCGCTCGCATTTTATCCGTATGAAAAGTAGTTAAGGCGGCGTTTTTAAGTAAAGCACTCGCTCGACCGTTTTTTGTTGACGAGTTCTGTGGCGTAGTGTTCGAAGGCTCGCCTAAGACGCAGAAGGTTGAGGATTCGATTCCAGCCCTGGGACAAATATTTATGATCTGCAAATATTTGTCTCAGGTCTGAGTGTTTTCAATGTATTATATGTATGTATTTACAAAAAAAAAGTATTTAAATAGTATATCAATCATGTAGTTCCCATTATACAATCTCTAATTAGTTTGGGGCTAGATGATGCTGTGTGAAAAATATCCAGCATTATTATTTCGTCGACTTAGATTGCCAAGTTGGTCTCCACGAAAAATCCTTTTGTTTTAACGGAATAATATACAGCATATGTCCACCCTAAAAGTATTTTTTCCTAAAGACATCATAGGAAATCCTTTAAACCAACTTTCGCTGGTAGTTCCTATCTTCATTCTAAAACTCAAAGTTAAAAAGTGGGGGGTAACATAATTATATCTTCTACCTTTCTGTCAACTTTTGTGGTCACCAATTTTAATCCTATCCTGTCCTATATTAATGAATTAATTATTAATTAATAATACGTAATAAAGCATAAAGCCGGGAGTAGCGTTTAGTGAAACTGCAGCATACGTCTCGACACCCTTTAGCCGTTCACACCAACGTTGCCTCTACGCTGCCTATCGTTGGCGGCACTTATGGGGCCCGTTTAATGGACGGCAACTCATCACCTGCCTATGATTTAATCTGAATTTCAGAAAGAATTGGCAGGTGCCGTTTCATCCTACATAGCCCAGCAACCATTCCATAAGCATATACTACTGCAATAGCCTAGTTAATAACTCATATTTCCAATACTTTACATCAGTCGTCATCCACAAGATTTTGTTTTTTTATATGTTAATGTACAAAAGACCTTTTAGTGTTAGCTTAGGCTCCACTAATGCCTGTAAAGGCCCCAGACATATAAGCCTGAGAATTGAAATAAATAAAGTATAATAATAATAATATTATAAACATGAAAGTTTGTGAGGATGTTTGTTCCTCTTTCACGCAAAAACCACCGAACGGATTTTGATGAAACTTTACAGTAATATAGCCTATACATCAGAATAACACATAGGCTACTTTTTACACCGGGTACCATTCGAGCGAAGCCGTGAGCATAAGCTAGTGAATTTATAAAAAAAGTTATTACTATCAGCCTCTCATTCTTATCTCTCCCAAACACTCGTGCTAGAAAGAGACAGCAATAAGGGTACGTGTCAAATCTTCAACAGAATCAATTCGCAACTTGAATGACATTTCTAATCTGCTAGATACCGGTTAATTGGCTATTGGATATTGGACAGTAGGAGAGTGAGGGAAGGTGTAGTTTTGATTGAGGGGTAAATGTCAGGGGTATGATTGGGTTTGAAGAGGTGTTCGTTTTCAATTATTAGTTCGTTTGAGTGTGATCAGTGTGACTAGGATAATGACATTTTACAGACAATAAAAGGTTATCTTCATAGAAAAACACTAGAACTTAACTGCACTTAGATTATCGGACATAATTGGCAGAATTGTGATACATAACCAAGAAGTAAAATCCTAATGCTATCCTACTATAGATGTTTGTTACTCTTTCACGCAAAAACTACTGAACGGATTTTGATGAAACATTACAGTAATATAACTTATACATCAGAATAACACATAGGCTACTTTTTATCCGGGTATCACGTGGGCGAAGCCGTGGGCAGAAGCTAGTATTAAAATGAGATGACATCTATTCGTACGAACTGTACACTATCACAATTAACACACACATATTATAAATAGTTTGCGAACAGTTTAAAAACCAAATATATTATTAAAAAAGTAGCCGATGATAGATAAATAGATAGATAAAAGACTTTATTTGAACTTCAGATACACACATACAACAATTATACAGTAGTAAAAATAAAGAATAATTAAATACAGTTAACTATTTTCAATAATATAATCAAAATCTAGGTATAATGTCTATGTGTGTTGCAGTACGTCAAAAACCAAGGCCTTTTTGACTCAGCGTGATATTTTGTTTTAGAAGCAAAATCACTGATTTTCATTCATCACCTATTGAGAGCAAGCAGAACGAGTTTCAACTCAATGTGTTATATGTACCTAGCTAGTAAATGTTTCTGTTTTTGTAGTCAAAGTCAAAGTCAAAGTCAAAATTCATTTATTCAATAAAATCACAAGGACCACTTTGAAACGTCGGTTTTTATCTAGGTGCCTGTTCCTCCGCGACCAAGCCAGGAAAGAAAGGCAAGAAAACAAGGCTGGTTATTCTTTTTAATGATCCTTTTACAAAACAATAGGTTCGAGTTGGAGCATTTTCAATCCCAAGAGTTTTTGTCATCTAAATAATCAGATATTTTATAGTATGCCTTTTTATAAAGCTTTTGTTTAATTACGTTTTTAAATTTAAGTAATAATTAAAGTAATAATGATAATATAAGTAATATAAGTAATAATGATTTCCATATAATGTGGCGTTTCCTACCTCGGACTTACGATAAGTACGTGATGTAAACTATGACAACAGAGTGCGAAGCGATAACAGATAAGTTTTATTTTTGGCAAACGAAGCGCCTCGTAATACCCTCAATTTGTTTCTATAACAAAACTTTTTAAAGTGTATTTTAAATGTCTACTTAGTTGAAAAGTAGCGTTCGTAAAAAACGCATTCGTTCGACCGTTTATCACATCAACATACATTGCTAAAAGTCCATTCTAAATATTGATGAAATATTTTTTGAAATCGGCTGAGTAGTTTCGGAGATTACTCCCTCCCTATATACCTCTACAAACTTTATGTCATTATCTATACTAATATTATAAAGAGGAAATTTTTTTTTTGTTTGTATCGAATATGCTCCGAAACTACTGGACCGATTTTAACCATTTTTCACTAATAGAGAGCTAAATTATCAGGAACTAACAAAGGCTACAATTTATTTTCAAAAAAATTAGAGATCATTAAGATAATTGCAATAATGTAACCCAAAGTAGCAACATTTTGGCTATAAAATTCATTATTTGGCGTGCGCTGAGAAAACTGTTGATGATACATAAAAATAATGTACTACAAAGTCAAAGTCAAAGTCAATAGGTTTGTATTCATTGAAATCACAAGGATCATATAGAAACGTCAACTTAAAAACTATACGTGAATCTAAAATGTTAAAGTGAATTTACGCCGGTTCCTCGCGCGCGACCAAGCATAGAAGAATCAGGCAACAAACTCTGCTTGGTTATTTTTTTGATGATCCTTCATTCAGCTTTAGTGTGGTGCCAATCGAACGTAAATGAACGAGACTCATTTATAGAAAAAAGTACTAGTCAGAGACTTAAATAAAGTCTAAAAAGTATCAACCTAAGTTCTTATGACAACACACTATACGCTTTATAATAGTAATGCTTAACCTATTCTTAAAAAATATGATACCACAGATATACAATTCCACAATTAAGCTAACGAAGGAGCGGAGCGACGACATCGGGCCATGCAGTTTTATCGTCAATGTGCATTTAAGGTGTAATACGCCTTCTTTATTAGATTGTTCTTTATATAAGATTTAAATCTTCGAATAGGCAGCTCGGTTACATTTTCCGGAAGCTTATTATAGAAGCGTACAGAGTTTCCCATAAAAGACCCATTGGACTTTTCTAATCTAAATTTCGGGATGAGTAATTTATTTTTGTTTCTAGTATTAATGTTATGGACATCACCTTTTTTTATAAAACTAGCGTTATTTTTATGCGTGTACATTAAGTTTTCATAAATATACTGTGAAGTTACTGTCATAATGTTTATTTCTCTGAATCGATCTCTCAGATAATCACGAGGCTTCATATTATAAATGGCACGTATTGCTCTTTTTTGTAAAACAAAAATTGTTTGAATATCTGCTGCCTTCCCCCACAGTAAGATACCATATGACATGACACTATGAAAGTAGCTGAAATATACTAACTAACCTAGCTGTGGCTTCATCAGTAAGGTGTCTAATTGTTCTAACTGCATATGCAGCAGAACTAAGTCTACCTGCAAGTGCTTCTATTTGCGGACTCCATTGCAATTTTGAATCAATATGGAGTCCTAAAAATATAGTAGAATCTACTAGATCTAGTGTTTCTCCATTTAATTTAATGTCGGTGTCATACTGAATTACATTAGGCAAAGTGAATTTCATACACTTAGTTTTTTTAGCATTCAGTAGAAGATTATTGACGGTAAACCAATCAAGTACTCTCGATAGAGATAAGTTTACATCGTCGTAATTAGCTTTAGATCTATCAACTTTGAATATTATAGACGTATCATCCGCAAATAGAACTAAATTACATAAGTTTTCCACGAAAAAGGGAAGATCATTAACGTATACCAGAAACAAAAAAGGGCCAAGTATCGAACCCTGCGGCACCCCCATGTCAATAGTAGATCCCAAAGACCTCTCACCACCGACCTCAACCCTTTGAACTCTATTGGATAAGTAAGACTGAATAAGATCCAGTGCTTTATTTCGAATGCCGTAATGATTCAATTTGGATATTAAAGTACCATGATTTACGCAATCAAAAGCCTTGGACAGATCGCAGAATACTCCGATAGCATTCTGTGCGTTCTCCCAGGCTTCCAATATGTGCTTTAAGAGCAAGGTTCCAGCATCGGTTGTAGATCGACCTTTGGTAAATCCAAACTGATTATTATGAAGTAGCCCATTATGGTTGAAGTGTGTCAATAGTTGAGAAAAAATATTTTTTTCAAAGATTTTACTTAGCGCGGGCAATACAGAAATCGGTCTATAATTTGCTGGATCTCTAACATTTCCAGACTTGAACAAAGGAATTAATTTACTGTATTTCATAAGATCAGGAAATAGTCCTTCATCAACACAACTATTGAAAACATGGGCTAAACACGGAGCGATATCAATGATTATCGCACCTAGAACTTTTGTCGATATTCCCCATAGGTCTTCAGTATTCTTTATGTTTAGTGACTTAAATGTTTTTAGAATAGTATCTGCATTAACGTATCCAAAGCCAAACACGACTTCACATTTTTCAACACTTGACTCTTATAAAGAAGTCGCTCTAGCGGCTGAAGAGTTTAACGCTTGGGTTACAATTTTAGGTACACTAGAGAAAAAACTATCAAATGCATTTGCAATATCAATATTATTTGTCAGTATTTTATTTTCTAAGTTCAGATTTATATATCTTTAATTCGGATTTTAGATTTTCCTGTTTCATTATTTATCAGTTTCCAAGTAGCCTTAATTTTATTGGAAGATTTTGCAATTTTATTTCTTAAATGCATCGATTTTGCTGCACGACAAACTTTTTTGAAAGTTTTGGAATAATTCTTTACGTAAAAGATAAACGTAGGATCGTGTAGCATCGACTCCCTCATTGCGTATAGATCATATAATTTATTCCTACTTTTAAAAATACCTGGTGTAGCCCATTCAGCAAATCCAACACGTGCTTTAGTTTTACAAGTTTTTAAATTAAAAATATTACTGTGTGCCTTATTGATAACATTTGTTAAAATAGTAAAAATTTCATTAGAGTCATCCATACATGGAACTAGAGACATTTGAGATTGAATACTGGCCTGGAATTTCTTAATACGGCTCTCAGTGATAGGCCAGTAAGTGAATTCTTGGGGCTCATTTTCTAAGTTACAAGTAAATAAGGCACTGTGACCATAATGATCTGAACTAAAACGTTTAATTACTGATTTATTAATTGGAATATTACTGCAATAAATATTATCTAAACAGGTGGCGGAAGTCAGCGTCACCCTTGAAGGTTCATCAAATAGATGTTTGAGATTAAAACATTTAAATAAATTTATAAGTCTCTCAGATAAGGGATTAACCGGAATATCTATATTAAAATCGCCGCACACTATTAACATTTTATGACAGGCAAAAATTTTTAACAATACTTCTTCCATAGTGGATTCAAATATAGCTTGGTTCGCATCGGGGGGACGGTAAACGCACACAACGATATGCCGCTCCAACTCAACACACGATAGCTCAATAGTCTTCTCAATACTGAGATTTGCGATATCTTTACGTTCCTTGCATTTTAAAGTATTTTTAACAATAATCAAAGAGCCACCACGTATGGCGTTCTTACGTTTGTAGGAACTTACAATATTAAAATTCTGGAAATATGGGAGTAACCCAAATTGTAATATCCAGTGTTCAGTAACACACATAATGTCTACATTAAAATGACTTAAAAATAATTCTACTTCTAAGACTTTGCTGGGCAGGCCTTGTATATTTTGGTGGACAATATGAAGTGTGCCTGACTGTCCCATTGTCGGTGTGGTCAGTTTAAATGATTTTTAGCTGACCTTATAGCTTGTATACCCTCATTAGTACTACTACTAATTAAAGGTTCGTCAGTGAAGTGCGTTATAATACTTATAACGGGATCATAAACATTAAATGCTAACAATTTAGCAATTATCAATTTACTACGTTTACAAAGATACACAGTATCATTAGTCAAAATAAAATTACTAATGAAATCATTAGTTTCAAAATACAAAACGTCTCTATGACGACAAGTCAAATTATATAAAATTAAATTAAGATTAAAAATCTTGTTATTATCCTTTGCACTCAATGATTTAGAGTAGGGGAAAGCACAAAGAATTAACTTAGCTAGCCCTGAATCTGCCTTTTCTAATAACGTCTCCACTAGATTGATAAGGTCTAGCCGTTGGACACCACAACTCTGGCCTAATTGTATTATCAGGGTCGTGTCTTTATCAATGCAATCATTGCTCTTGATTCTGTCAGTAAATTTAGTAATCGGGGCATCCGGATAGCAGTTGTTCACAACAGCTTGCCCTAACAAATCACTAAGTAGCAGACCCATTCCTACACCTATTATATCTGAATACACCACAGTCTTCCGGGTCTGCTGACAGGAATTTATCTGTCTAACCGGAGACTGTGTATTGTGTAATGAATCCACGGATATAATAGATGAGACCTGAACCTGCGATACAGAAGGCACCGCCCGCAACCGCGGTTCAGGTAATGCCACCCATGCCTGAGGTGCAGGTGGCGCCGCCCGCACCCGCGACACAGGCTGCGCTATTCGTATTGAATGGTTAAAGGTATACATGGTTAAAGTACTCATTATTACCTATAAAAAAGTCCTCGAGGGAATATATCTAACTACCATAGTTAAGTCACAATAGCAGCATTTGTGTTCTAAAATTTAATTAGATAGCAGGTAGAAATAAAAGTTGGTTACATTTGTATCGTAGAACTGATTCTTATTCAAATAAATAGTTTTATATATACATAAATAATGTAGCAGTACAATACTTTTTAATTCATTGGAATCGGAAATTTAATTTCGAAGTTATCACGAATTTAAAATCGAAACTTATGCGGGTGAAACCGCGGGGCGTAATATATAAAATTCAAGAATAGTATATTTTAATTAGTATATAAAAATAACGAATTGTTTTCTTGTTAAAAATACAACATTTAGAATGAAAAAAAAAATCATTCCTTTTGTTTTGTATTTATGTAAAAATGAATTTATGTCAATTCATATAGAAAAGCTAGTGTAGGGAAAAGGAAAATATTCCAACTTTTCAAGCAGATTTGAAACTTTTTTGATGTGTGTACACAAATAACTATACAGATATATGGTACGTGGAAATCATTTTGGGACGGTACTGTCAAATCAGGGGTTTCTGTACTACCCGCGAGATTACTATTTCTTAAAACTGATTTATACGACTTTGAGAAAGTTTCATTTATTTAATTACTTTAATTAACACGGCCGAGGGCCAATTACATTAACTAAAGACTAACATTATAACTACTTTAAATCTAAATAAGTCAAACAATTTACAATTATTAACAATACACATACAATTTAAATAATTAATAACAGGAAGATAAATATAATATAGAATGTCAATAGTAAAAAATAAAATATAAAACATAAATTATTGACGCTCACAAAAACACATAGATAGATAGATAGATAAAACATTTATTCGTTGCTACAGACACACACCAATATACATTTTATTGACAGTAAGTTTGTGTTTGTGTGTGTTGCAGTACAACAAAAAGGCCGTGGCTCAGTGAAATTTTTTTGCTTAAAAGCAAAAACACAGATTTTCAGCCAAAAACCTGTTGAGACCAAGCAGAACACATGCATTCGTTTAAATTTTTTGTCCACGTATCTGCGATCATGCCAGATTTCTCACCATATTTTCATTCGCCGTTTCGAGTACGTGTTAAAAACTAGGACTAAAACAAAGCTTAGCAGGTGCTCAACAAATTAATTGACAATGCCAGAGTAGTTTGGGCCATCGCCAAGACGAAGTAGGCCTTTATGCTGTGAATGTCTGAAAACCCGCTCTGAAGAGTTGGTAATTTTCCAACTGTCCAATTGAACTTAATAGTTTCTTTATTGTCATTAACAGTTATGTATTTGCCGCCAAGCAGTTATACTCATATTGCTGTGTGGCACATGAGACTTTTCACCTGTTATGTCTTAGGGACGACAACACGTGAGTGATACCTCTGGTGTAGCTCGTATTTTTATTTTATTATTCAGTAAACAAAACAGAAGAAAAGTTATAGCAGTCCAATAAAAAAACAGTACAATTAACATAACATCGAGTTTAGATCTAGTTCAGTTCCCAGAAACATGTTTACATGGCATGATCAGGCAGGACACAATGTTAAGTACCTACACGTGACAAGAAAAATAAAAACATATGTAGATCAGATTAAGACCTGGGATAAGCAAACAATATATTCCTAATTACTTAGTATCTACAAATCATACTTTCTTAATATTGAACAATAACTTGCTGACACTATTTTTGAATACAGATTCTTTCCTCTTAAATATATCCAGATCATCGTTCACCTCATTATACGTTCGACACATGCGGACTATGGGATTATAGAAAGAGGTATTCTTATGAACATGCAGAGTAAAAGAATTTAATTTTCGACAAGCACGAGTATTCTTTTTCGGTACATTTAATTCCAAGTGAGATGTGAGTGTTGAAGATTCAATAAGAGAATGCAAGATTTTATGGAGGAATGCAAGATTTATCAAGTTTTATCCGCCGTAATTTAGTTGCAGTTTACCGCTTACTAATAGGTTGGCTGCAGCAGTAAGCTAGTTTGCGATATATTGTATAAAATAAAAATCCCCACTATACCCACGAAAATACGCCAACGCCCAAGTAAACAAAAGGTACGGGTTGGACACGAGATAGATCACTGGTGATTTGTGCTCAATCGTGCGTACACAGAGGTTGTGCTTTTACCCGAAACAGTAAATAAAACTAGCTTTACTGTTTCCACCAAAAACAGTTGGTAAATAACTGAAGATTATTCTCCACGTTCCTGTTCATATAGATTTCCTTTTACAGAATTGAAACTAAAAAGTTACAGAGATTGATTAATAGAGGGAATAATACAACAGGTCAGGTCAAGTATATGCAAAATATACAGATTTATTTATTTGAAATGAATCAAGAACACCATTTAATTGTGAATATATTCACACCCTGAATCTTATCCTTCTACTATTAGAAACGCGAAAGTTTGTGAAGATGGATGTTTAGTACTCTTTTACGCATAAACTACAGAACGGATTTTGATGAAACTTCACAGTAATATAGCTTATACATCAGAATAACACATAGGCTACTTTTCATCTGGGTAACACGCGGGCAAAGCCGTGGGCAGAAGCTAGTATTATAAACGTGAAAGTTTGTGAGGATGGATGTTTATTACTCTTTCACGCTCAAACTACTGAACGTATTTTGATAGAACTTAACAGTAATATAGCTTATACATCAGAATAACACATAGGCTACTTTTTATCCGGGTACCACACAGGTGAAGCCGTGGGCAGAGGCTAGTATTGATTAAACGGTTCGGTAGTTATCGTCGTATTGCCCAAGTACACTCAGAGATCGTAGTACAAACATTCATCCTCACAAACTTTCGCATTTATAATATTAGTACGAGTAGGAAGTAGGATTGTTGAATCTTGGTAAGCAGATAGGTTTTGCTAATGTCGCTTCAACTAGCTTATTCTTTATTTTATTTTTGTAAACCTTCATTTGGCCATAATCTCACCTGATTCATATTGTAAAAATGGGAATTTTCACGTACTGCACTATCGGTGAAGGCACCGGCTAAGTTTCGACTCATTCCGAGAGTCTTCATCAGGGTGAGTGGTTGCGACTTTCTTCTTCCGCATCGCTCCGTGCACGTGCGACGCGGAAGTTGTGAGGAAGAGTCGAAACTTAGTCGGTGCCTTCACCGATAGTGCAGTACGTGAAAATTCCCATTTTTACAATATGAATCAGGTGAGATTATGGCCAAATGAAGGTTTACAAAAATAAAATAAAGAATAAGCTAGTTGAAGTGACATTTTATTAGCAAAACCTATCTGCTTACCAAGATTCAACAAGTTTTTAAAATATGAATAGTCAAGTTCACGATAGTTTTTGGAATAAAATCTCACCTGATGGTAATTGATTATATGGCCGATGATGAAGCACCATCTAGACGGAAGAAGATACTAGTAAAAGGTATATTCTAGAAGATATCTATTCACTCTTACCTCTTCAACAGATTTGCTCCTTCCAGGTGATATCAGATCTCCGTTGGAAGGTAAAATTACGTCTTCTGAAAGTAAACTATAGCCCTGAGACAATATTTGAACTTAATTAATTCATTTTCTATTATATTTAAGGCGCAGGTTACAAGAGGGAAATAATCCAATGGAAGCCGTCCCATTATAATGATTTATATTGAGGGATGTTTTCTTTTAGGATGAGAGAGATACTTTCTTTGTCCGTACGCATCATTTGATAACTAGTTTTAGCTCTTAGCTTTGAGTGCGAAATTGCATTGCAAAGTACAGAGAATCTAGTGTTGGATAAATAAAAAAATAAATGAATAGTACATCGTTAAATTGATTGTAGTAGTTTAATTAATGGTACAGGGTATCTATTGTTAGATACCCTGTACCTGTACCCTGTAATTTCTGGTTCATTCTTGTTGTATCTTTTCAAGGAAGTGAATAGGTATCTTAGAAGATACCTTCACGTTCCATCTTCGGCCATATTATCACTTCATCATCAGCCTATATTAGTCCACTGCTGGACATTAGGGTGGAGCGTTAAAAAAAAAGAGACATTTTCGGATCTGAAGAGGTCTTAAAAGTTGCATCTTATTGAATCAATGACGAGAAAAATATGAAAAAAAAAAATAACCCTATTTTCAGCCCTCTACCACCCCTCAAAGGTTTCCAAAAATTGGAAAATTATGTAAAATTTTCATTTATTTTTTCCAACTTTGCTTTTAACAGAATATATAAAACTTTAACAAATACCTGTAGAAAATGCATAAAAAAGTAATTAAAAAAGGTTTCCAAGTTAGTACAAGGATTATTAATATATCAAATCATCAATGACTTATACGGAAAATGCTAACAAATAAGCTGAAACTTCCTACTGTAGCTGGAGTTGGGGATCAGTACGGAATTTCTGATAGATCGGCTGCGGCAGTAGCAAGTACTGCAGGATCTTGGCTTAGTTACGCCTGAAAATGCTGAAAATATTATAGATAGAAGCAAATTGCGACAAGCAAGAAAAAGAGTTCGAAAAAACTTACAAATTGCAATCTAGTGCAATCTGTGTCCACAATACGAAGCATTTATTAAGATGGAAGAAAAGACAAAACTTTGATTTATGTGAAAAAAGGAGAACGCTTTCATAAATAAATCATAATAAAGGAGCATATATCTTTGATTACTGAACCGGGTTCTAAATATTTGGGACATGTAACTACTCTTTCAGGAACTGGAAAAGCCATAGCTATGGCATCATTTTTAGCAAGAAATTCCGTTGATTTGGCAGACCTAGAAGCAATTGGATGTCACTGCAATGAATACTGGATGGAAAGGAGGAGTTATTCGACTATTTGAATTGAAGTTAAAGAGGTCACTGCAATGGTTTATACGTCAGCAGCATGCAATTGAGTTTCCCTTGCGCCATTTATTTTCAAAGTTAGATGGTGCTACTTCTGGACCTCAGATTTATTCAGGATCAATTAAACCAATTATTGCATTTGAGGCTATTCGAGGGAACTGGTTTGATCTTTCCAAAGAGATTATCGACAATTTAAGGACTGATCAAAAATACTTATACGAAATATGTCGTACCGTAAACAGAGGAGAATGTTCGCAATCGCATCGGAATCCAGGAAAAATGTCTCACTCAAGATGGCTAACAACGGCTAATAGAATTTTAAGACTTTACGTAGCCACTGAAAATCCAACTGATAATTTGAGAGACCTCGCACAATACATTATAGAGGTAAAAGTAATGTACTTACTATACGCTCCTGTGAGTTCAGTATAAAAACAGATTGGTCTTATAAATGTGGCCAGATTCATGTATTTCAGATGATTCTGCAAGAAGCTTGAGTTCTCGGGAAAAATAAATTATTGACCCCCTTATCTTTTTCAAAATTTTGAAAACTTTGAAACTCGGTAGAGGGCAGAAAATCTAAAAAAATAAATAAAAAAAAGATATATTTGGAAACAGTTAGCAATAAGGCAACTTTTAACACCTATTCAAACTTCATCGCAATAACTTTTTTTTTCTTCATACTTTGACGCTCCACCCTACTGGACATAAGCCTCCCCTAATGAGCGCCATAGCGCCCTGTCTTCAGCTTGCCGCATCCAGCATCTGCCTACAGTGTTTCGCAGATCGTCATCCCACCTGGCCG
The DNA here is from genome assembly GCA_958496245.1 of Perizoma flavofasciatum. Taxonomy (NCBI): domain Eukaryota; kingdom Metazoa; phylum Arthropoda; class Insecta; order Lepidoptera; family Geometridae; genus Perizoma; species Perizoma flavofasciatum. Next base: position 8,423,223 of record OY292441.1, on the reverse strand, counting down.
GAGGACGTCCTACACTACGTTTGCCGAGTCGCGGTTTCCACTCGAGAACACGTTTACCCCAGCGGTTATCGATTCTTCGCGAGATATGACCGGTCCACTGCCACTTCAGCTTGCTAATTCGTTGAGCTATGTCGATAACTTTGGATCTCTGACGGATGTATTCGTTGCGAAACTTATCCTTCAGAGAGACTCCGAGCATAGCTCTTTCCATAGCTCGCTGTGCGATTTTAAACTGGTGGACCAGCCCTATCGTGAGTGTCCACGTCTCAGCTCCGTAGGTCATGACGGGTAGGACGCACTTATTGAAAACTTTCGTTTTCAAGCATTGCGGTATGGATGACGAGAAGACTCCACGTAGTTTTCCAAACGCTGCCCAGCCTAGCTGGATCCTCCTCTTTATCACTTACCTTGGCCCAATTAAGTCTATTATCCTTAAAAAAACAGACAATCTATATGGTCTGTCATAGGCTCGGTCATGGAAAATTACTGTAAACAGACTTCCTTGCAAAGGTTTTTTATGTATTGAAATCAGAAGGATCATTAGAAACGTCAACTTATATTTATAAGTTTAGTTGAGTGTTTTTTTTTTTTTAAGTGATTTAATGCTGTTTTCTCTCAGACTCGACCAAACCTAGGAGAATCAGCCAACAAACTCCACTTGTTTTTTGTGTAAGATCCTCCATTCTGCTTTAATGTAGTGCCAATCAAATTAAATGAAAATAGTTTTACACAAAAATCCCTGCAAAATCAAAACTTTGAAAGAAGCAGGTGAAAATAAATAAAAAATAAAAACAATAACTTTTTTATGCAAAGTTTTAAAAAGTTGCTTTTTTTTAAAGTTATTTTTGACTAAGATATTGTCTACAATACTGCCAATATCCTACTACCATCCTACTGTGATTATAAACGCGAAAGTGTGTGAGGATGGATGTTTGTTACTCTTTCACGTTCAAACTACAGAACAGATTTTGATGAAACTTTACAGTTATATAGCTTATACATCAGAATAACACATAGGCTACTTTTTATCCGAGTACCACGCGGGCGAAGCCGTGGGTAGAAGTTAGTATTACAAACGTGAAAGTTTGTGAGGATGGATGTTTGTTACTCTTTCACGTTCAAACTACAGAACGGATTTTGATGAAACTTTACAGTTATATAGCTTATACATCAGAATAACACATATGCTACTTTTTATCCGGGTACCACTCGGACGAAGCCGTGGGCTGAAGCTAATGGTATAAATAAATGCAAAAGTGTACATGGATGTTTTGTTTCTAGGCTCTAAATCACTTAATACGCGAGCAAAGCCATGCACAGAAGCAAAGGTCTAAATATCCCGACCTCCGCTGCTCACGGAATGTGGCTTCGTAAGTAAATAAAGGTGACTTTCTGAAATTAACGACGCATACAATGACACAGCATTATATATATCGAGGGCTTTTGCGAAACCAAAATGAACGAGCATTATTATTATTTTTAATGTTATTTGCTACTAGCTTCTGCCGACGGCTTCGCACGCGTGGTACCCAGATAAAAAGTAGCCTATGTGTTATTCTGATGTACCAGGTCACTCAGAAAGTTTTTTCGAGAGTCTCATTTAAAAATGGATCTGCATCGAGAGCATTTTCGTGCGATGATTTTCTACGATTTTAAATGTGGCCTAAAACCTGATGAGTCATTTGATCGACTTCAAATGGCTTTTATGGATGAAGGACCTTCAAAAGCAACCATCTACCTTTGGCATAACGAGTTCAAGCGCGGTCGCCTTACTTTGGGGGATGAACAAAGGAGTGGTCGTCCTACGACGGCTGTCACGGAAGAAAGTCACCCTCCTTACAGTCCTGATCTGGCACCGTGTGACTTTTTTTTATTCCCTAAAATAAAAAATCAGCTGAAAGGGATACAGTTTTCATCGCCGGAAGACGCACTAGCAGCGTTCGAGAAGACCATGGAAGAGGTGTCTGCGGCGGACTGGAAAAAATGTTTCGAAAATTGGTTCAGACGCATGAAACTTTGTATAGAGGCTGGTGGAGAGTTCTTTGAAAAGATTTAATAAAAATATTTTATCCATAGAAGTTAGTTTTTTAGTTTCTCAAAACTTTTTGAGTATCCCACGTATAAGCTATATTGCTGTAAAGTTTTATCAAAATCCGTTCAGTAGTTTAAGCGTGAAAGAGTAACAAACATCCATCCTCACAAACTTTCGTTATTAATGCTCATAAGATTGATAGATAGGTAATACTTTATTGCATACACCAGAATTAAATCATAAAATCTTTTAACACTTTTCATAAAATCTTATATACTAAGTTGTGGTATATATTGGACGGCATGTTGCCTACCATAAACACAAAGTTGCATGGTCATATGTTTCTTTAATTTTGCCGACATTTTGCATCGGAACACAGCAATGCATTATTTCGACTGCAGCTGAAATAGTTATGGGCGGTATTTCCTGAATAGCGATGTACTACTCAAGTCGCTCAGCGAGCTATGGAAAGAGCTATGCTCGGAGTCTCTCTGAAGGATAGGATTCGTAACGAATACATCCGTCAGAGATCCAAAGTTATCGACATAGCTCAACGAATTAGCAAGCTGAAGTGGCAGTGGACCGGTCATATCTCGCGAAGAATCGATAACCGCTGGGGTAAACGTGTTCTCGAGTGGAAACCGCGACTCGGCAAACGTAGTGTAGGACGCCCTCCGGCCAGGTGGGATGACGATCTGCGAAACACTGTAGGCAGATGCTGGATGCGGCAAGCTGAAGACAGGGCGCTATGGCGCTCATTGGGGGAGGCCTATGTGCAGCAGTGGACTAATATAGGCTGATGATGATGATGGCTCATTCATAAAATATCTAGCTCTTTCTACCAATCTTGTACTGAAATTATCGACTCAAGTATTGATATTGTGCTTTGTAGGTTCGGTGCAACATTAAAATAAAAAGACATTTATTGACTTACACTTAAACAAACTTACCTAGCCTAAGTATAATATAAAAAGTAGGTATATTGAGAAAGTATGACGTCACAGCTACCATAAGGCAAGATGTGTTATAAAAGCCTTTTTTTATTTTTATTGTACTTAAATGTAGGATGGTTGGTTACCTACAAAATTGTATGTTTCATATAAAACAGCTCAGTTAAAATAATCTGAACGAATAATTGCGACAAATTGTTAGTCTTAATTCCACACAAAAGCTCATTTCAACTGCCGTTTATGCGATTGAAGTTAAGTTTAAACTATGTAAGTATGCGTTAAGAAGGAGTATATAAGGTTTTATGTATTTGGGAGGCTTCAAGTAGCCTATGTGGTAAGTCGTCATGATCTATATCTAGTGCGAATTTCATCATAATCTGTTTAATTCACTGTTAACTTGTGTGCATTCAAAATTCAAAGGTACCTAGTTTTTAAAGTTTTTTTTTTAATAATGCTGATCATTTTCACCCAGCATGATCTAGCCCCAAACTAAGCGGAGCTTGTATTATGAGAACTACATGACTGATATACTACTTACATATTTTTTTGTAAATACATACATATTATACATGCATAACACGCAGACACGAGACAAATATTTGTCCCGTGGCGGGAATTGAACCCGCAACCTACTGCGTCTCAGGCGGACTTTCGCCGGCTGCGCCACAGAGGTCGTCAAATAAGTATAAGTATCCTTGCTGGTGGTATTAAATGTGCCTACCTACTCTTTCGTAAATTTATACAGAACTTAAAACTAGTAGATAAATACGAGTTTTCACATTCCATTCCCGAAACTCTGCCCCATTTCGCTTTAATTGCGAAATGCATAAAACATTCGCAACTTTTGTTCGGAGCTGTATACGTTGTACAAAAGTTCTGAGTGGTGTACAGTGCAACCAACAGGTATACACAAATAGAAATTAATGTCTGACCATTTAGATTATGCTTTGAGTTGCAAAGGCCGGAATATTTGCGAAACATTATCCGAACGAATTGTTTTGCACAAATCTTTGTGGATTCAGTTTCTGCTCATCAAAGTTAGGTGGACCTGAAATAGACCTGTTGATCGATGGCAGAAGAACTAGTTTTATGAAAGGACTAGCCCGCGGCTTCACCCGCGTAGTACCCGGATATAAAGTAGCCTATGTGTTATTCTGATGTATAAGCTATATTACTGTGAAGTTTCATTGAAATCTATTCAGTAGTTTTAGCGTGAAAGCGCCCAATGCGCCACAGAGGTCGTCAATTTTTTTGGATATAATCTCTATAACAGCTGATCCGATTTTGGTGAAAGAAACAGGCACAGTTTGTAAGCAAATGTATATACGGGTTAATTTCTTCGCGGGTAAAAAGAGCCTCCGCAACTCACTCACTCACCACACTAGTTTCACCAGCGTTCGCTATACGTTTTTAGGTTAACTAGGAAAAAAACAGTTACAAGACGAAGAAACACACCAAGGTAATTTAAATACACATATTAGTTTTCAAAGTCTGGAAATAAACTATAAGTTGGCAAAATATTGTCGGCTGCAAGGCGATAACTTATGTGCAGGCATTAAGGCTGCTCATCATGGCTCAATTCATACAAACGTTCTTCATGCCTTGGGTTTATACGCTTTTTTAAAGTTTGCAAAGAAACTTCCAAAATTATAATTGTTTTAAGCACGCTTATACTGTATACGTAGCAGCATTAAAAACTTCATAAAAAAAGTATTTTTTCAACTATTGCGATTAGTGAACAAAATTATAAGTTTTATACAGGTCTTTATCGCGTAAACCTGCCAATCCGTGACAACGGCTCTTGATAAACAGCCGAAATGTCGGGAAAATAATGAAAAAGGTAAACGCAGTAAATATCCGTATAAAAAATAAAAAATAACGTTATTAAATCATAGTCTTTGGATACGAACACTATTCTTTTGCTGACATCTCGTTGACCATTTGAAAGGATTTCCATAGAAGTATCGTATAATCAACTAGGCGAATCAGGCGAGAAATACCTACGTAAAACGATTATTTTGTCCATTTGTTCACCTTGGAATTAAATTACCTAGATGAACAACTAAGAAATAATACTTAACTACAATGAGTGATAGAGTGAGGAACAGCGTGTGTGACGTGAATGGAGATGTAGTAACGAGAGTTGAGAAAGGTATGTTGAGATAGTTTGGGCATATAGAAAGAATGGACGAAAGTAGATTAACAAAACAAGTATACAAGGCGAGCGTGAATGGGATAGTTGGAAGAGGAAGACTTCGGCAAACGTACTCTGACCAAATTGAAGACATTCTAGAAAAAGGCCAGGTCAGAAGTACACTAAACCGCCGAGCTTGTATGAAGTATGTGATGAGGATGAATTCCTTGGTCTCTATCTACCCCTCCGGGAAATAGGCGTGACTATATGTATGTATGTACATTGTCGAACTACATAAAAGACATATTCGCTAAAATGAGACAATAAACTAAAAACATTTTCTTACGTTGATTCTTATTTTGCATACAATATCGCTTTAAACACACAAGAACACCCCTACAAATCCCCATTAAACATTTACCTACCCCCAATAATTTATTTTATTTTTTAATTTGCACTACAAGGCTTAAAATACCTTTGTATGGATACCGCGTCATGTTGTGAGGACTTTAGTTGGGTATTCCCTTATCCCGGGCACACATCACAAGTCGACGAAACTCAATCTTCTGGGTGCATACAATCAACTAAGACACTAACATCGGTCTGCTTACTCGACTAGCGAGATGCTTTCGAGATAACTCGAATTAGGGTAAATTGCTGTCAAAGCGAAATGAGTTTTTCTACCGGTACACACGCAGGGTAAAATAAGTTAATGTAAAAATATATTTATTTGACTTAATAAAATGTTACAAATTGTATATGAATCCATAGACTCCTAAACTAGTAGAAAATGTATTCCAGGCGCCATTGGCTTCTCCCAAACAAAGTTCTGAATATTATGTCGTACCAACTTACTTATTAGGGTTTTTTGTGAGCGAAAAATGTTGAGTAATCGGAATCCTAAAAAAACGTCACTAGGCTAGGTATTTTTGCTATAGTACGTAAGTGTATGTAAATAAATGCTCTTTTTTAATCAAATATATACCTCCATTTTGGCCATAATCTCATCTGATTGTAAGTGATGGTATAAAGACGATGACGGATCACGAAATTGCAAGAGACAAAAATACATCTTACATATAAAGTCATCAATTTTTTTTTCAAAAAAGTTTATGACGGTTTTTTTTTCTTTCCTTTGATGTTCTTATTTTAATAGTCGATACAAAATGTTTAATGCGAACGGGTGGTGTAATGACAAGGTACGTATAGTATATACTATATATATATATATACATACTATATAAAGTTACAAGTCCATGTTACCAAAGAAGTTACTCTTTGGTAAAAAGATAGCCCGTAGAATATTGATAAACTTGTAACTTAACAACGGTGATCGAGACTTTTAATCATAGTTATTTAACGACCTCTGTGGCGCAATGGGCGAAGGCCCGCCTGCGACGCAGAAGGTTGCTTGTTCGATTCCCACCGCGGGACAGATGTTTGTATGATCTACAAATATTTGTCTCGGGTTTGGGTGTTTTCTATGTATAATATATATGTATTTACAAAAAAATATATAAGTAGTATATCATTCATGTAGTTCCCATAATACAAGCTCTGCTTAATTTGGGGCTAGATGATGCTGTGTGAAACTGTCCAGCATTATTTATTTATTGACCATGTCACCAACGCTACTTTTCGAATCCTTTTAAGTAATTGAAAAGTCGAAGTTGTTAATTAAAAAATGTTCCAATAGTAGCAGCCATAAAGCTGATTTCCCACTGAGTACCCGCCTGGCGCCGCAGTTTACTGATACCTCGCGTCATATTGAATTTAAATTTGTGGTGTTGGCGGGATGAATGAGAATGCACTATAAACTTTATGGAAGCATTTATTAATAACTTTCAAATCTAACTTCGTGAAAATGCCCACCATTATTATTATTATTATTTCTCTATATTCATTCCAAATCTTAGGCTTATGCCTGGAGCCTTTACAAGCATTAGTGGAGTCAAAGCTAACACTAAGAGGCCCTTTGTACATTACCATATAAAAAACAAAATCTTGTGGATGACGACTGATGTAAAGTATTGGAAATATGAGTTATTAACTAGGCTATTGCAGTAGTATATGCTTATGGAATGGTTGCTGGGCTATGTAGGATGAAACGGCACCTGCCAATTCTTTCTGAAATTCAGATTAAATCATCAGGTGATGACTTGCCGTCCATTAAACGGGCCCCATAAGTGCCGCCAACGATAGGCAGCGTAGAGGCAACGTTGGTGTGAACGGCTAAAAGGTGTCGAAAGGTGTGCTGCAGTTTCACTAAACGCTACTCCCGGCTTTATGCCTTTAACACACTATTATTAATATTGCAATTAGCAATGAGACCACCCTTCTTCCGCGATTAGCTTGTAATTTGCTCGGTTTGAATTTGTAAGCAAAGTAATACTATAGGCGTACCATAAAGTGTTATATAGCTATCAAATCCCTAAATTATAGATCATCAATCATGAGTTGCCAACTATTCCACTTATCTATCACCGCCCACTTTCTGGGGAGAGTAATTATGTGGTAACTTAATTAGACAATATTCACACTATACTCAACCTAGTCTCGCATCATTAGGGGGTCAAATTCCCCAGATCTGACCCCCAACGATTCATGTGAAGGGCAACGAATAACTATTTTATAAAATACATTATAATCGGGAAAAAAATATTATAGAAAACAAGTACCTTTCTGCGTTTTTATCGCAAGAAAAAATAGTTTCACTCTTAAAAAAATGGTATTTTAATTGTCAGGTTGGCTAATTTGGTCCATCAGGGTTTTTGTTACACTCGGTATACTTTATTTGTTCAAGATGTTTATTTATGTAGTCTAACTTACGAAATTGATCAATAATCCGTTTTCTTTTTGTTTACAGGTACAAGATGAATAAACTTGTTGACGGTAAGCTTTGAACTAAAAAAACATTTAGGTTTTATTGCTAACGGTTGCACTTGAAGAGGCAATAGAGACTTGGTATTTTTTTTTATAACTATGTATTCAATGCCCGTCGCGGGTAAAGGCCTCCTCTAGTTCTTTCCAGCGGTCTCTGTCTTTTGCCACTAAGTCCAGTCTTCTAATTTCAGGAATCTCTTTATTTCGTCTATCAATCTAGCTTGTAGACTGCCTATTCATTTTCCTTTTGGTCCTTTCTGTAATGTTTTGAGGGTACAAAACATTAATACAAACAATAAACCAGTTTGCGATAGTCGTAATGACGAAATGAATTTCCAGATGTTTTTGCTGATAGGCTTGGGACTAAAAAATTCTCATGCAATTACATTTGTCAGATAAAACTCCGGTTTATGTGAAGGCCTGTACCATGTACCTCTAGAGTGCGGTAGAGAAGCGGCGCAGCGGCGTGCCGCGAGACTCCTTGATGATGTATGTTAACAAAGACGTTAAGTGAAAGGAGGGAGTTATCATTAAAAAAACTGGACAGGTTTTGTTTCAAGTTAAAACTAAAGACAATAGAATTAATAAACGACATGTTGATCAACTCATGAAGTCAGCTAGGAAATTCCGGTATTCTGTTGTTTGATCTGAAACGTCTGACGACATGTTGATGTTGTTGAAAGTTTTCCTTGACCGGATACGGATACGGGCAATGGAGGTTAATGTTCTTACTATCATGTTCTTACGCTAATTCGGGGGAAGTTTATATATAACAGCGATGAACTTGATAAAAGTTGTGCGTAGTCCGACGCGATACGAGTCGATTTAAATGAACCGGTCAAAAGCGAGCAAGGGGTTAAGCGCCAACACCAGACACTCTCCTCACGCTATGAAGTTACGAACTCTTCATAATGAGAATAGGTATTCAATATTTCAATGTTGGATTCTATGCCTATTGATTACCTATTTTATAAAACTTGTTGCTTGTAAACTAAATCAATATTTAATGTTTTGAGGGTAGCATTATTTACTAAGTTTGCTGGTCATGTGTTACCTAACAACATAAACTAGTCTTAAACTAGTTTGTGATAGTGTTTCTTTCATTGAACATTACACTTTCCAAGTGGTGATTACAGTGGTTTATATTCTTTTATCCTTTTTATTTTTTCTTTTTCTTTTTAATTTATTTTGTATATAAAAAACATTCTAGACTCTGGTGTATCACCCCAAATATAAACTACAATTTTCAAAAGTAAATTAAACAACTATATGACCACCGCTGAGTATTTTACACCACTTTTGATCACTCCGAGCCCTTTCAAAAACGAGCTCTAGTTTGCAACTCATCCTCTCGGGGTTCAAACCCGCTCATCGCAGTTTGTTGAAACTGTGAAAATGCTGGAAAAATTGCCAAGTTAACATTATCACTTTAAAGAAAAAAAAGTCTAAAATGGGTTTGACACACACACAGACTTTCGCATTTATTATATTAGTAGCATAGGATTTAACATCACCCTACGATCTTTAAGAGCCGAGCAAAAGAAGTAATGGCACGAGCGGGCGATTCGACGCGGTGGGTTGGTCGGGGACCGAAGACGGCCGTGGCACAAGTCGGTTGATATAATCTTTGCGAATCCTACGTAAAATGAGATAACGTATCTACTAAGTCACTTACGTTCCCAGTGACCTCCAGCTTGATGGAACCTAGATCTAGTTTGGAGCCTAGATTGGCCGTTCACCTTTCGCGCAACCTTAACATAACGATGTAAACCTAAATACCATACATAGCTAGCTTCAGAGCTAGGTCACTTCTCAGCTAGGTCAGATGGAGCCTTAAATAACAAGCAGAATTGTGTATCAAGGCATCTATTTCAGCGCTCTCTAGTGACGCTGGGCTTCAACTCTCTAGAGGCAAGGTTTTACTACAATCTAATGATCACTTGTCAGATACTGCGCGGTGATTCGGACTGCTCGGAATTAATAGAGTTGTAAGTCTTACTGTTCCCGAAATACCCAAATACTTTTTAAGGCTCAGTAGTCACGCCCTACTGTCACGTAGTACCGTCGGCGCGCACTGTTACACATCACAACTCACCTCTTGTTCGATCTTTAAAGTTATTAAATGCGCTCCTGGCATCAACAGCACCGTGTGATCTATTTTCTGGCCGATGGACGAATGTATGTAGAGAATGTCTTAAGTATTGTGAGTTGATTGATAGTGTTCTAGATTAGATTTTTTATTGTATTTTATTGTTTTTATTTCATAGCGCATTGGTTTCAACTGTAATGCTATGTTATTATTGTCAAATTAATAAATAAATGTGACTATAATATACTTATATAAGATATTATAGTGGCGCGGTGGGCGAAGGTCCGCCTGCTACACAGGAGGTTGCGGGTTCGATTCCCGCCCTGGGAAAAATATTTGTACGATCTGCAAATATTTGTTCCGGGTGTTCTGGGTATTTTCTATGTATAATAAAAAAAATATCTATCTATGTAACGTATTGTAAGTATATCAGTCATCTAGTACCCATAACACAAGCTCTGCTTAGCTTGGGGCTAGATGATGCTGTGTGGATTGTCCAGCATTATTATTATTATAAACTAGGGCCACTAAGAATCTTAGAATATACCAATCAGAGAGCGCGTCTCATTTGCCACCAAAACTAGGACTCTCGATTTAAGTCAGGTTAGTCAAGCCTAGAAGAATCAGGCAACAAACTCTGCTTATAATAAAAATAATGCTGGACATTTTCACACAGCATCATCTATCCCCAAACTAAGCAGAGCTTGTATTATGGGAACTACATAAATAATATACTACTTATATATTTTTTTGTAAATACATAGCAAAGGTCATCAAAAGCTCGGCCGCTGGTGTGTTTTTTTTTATAAAGTGAGCTAGCTGTTTGAATACCTAGCCTGCCTAGCTATAAACCTAAATACTAAATATTGAGTTTCAAACTTCCGACATTCGCAAACTAGGTTCCACTTTGTGATAGGTTTTAGGTCCCAATGGGGACATCTACATTTTATGTACCGTAAGAGAAATATCTTGAAAGTGGGCATTCAGGAAAATGAGACTCATACGACGTTCACCGTTATTCGCGTTGAATGTATGGCGAAATAATCCAAATAAAATAATGTATCTAAACTGTAACATTTTAAATTTCTGAATAAAAGCGAAGATTATTTTATTCGTAATTGGATTAATTTCAAAATCGACGTAATTTTAGTGCAGTCCCATGAAAATACTATCTTTATTAGATACTTATGAAAATGTTTAAAAAGTACTCTATAAGTTTTTAAAATATATTTGTGTATAAAGTTTTACTCAAACATAAAAGTCTAATTATTTACCTTCTGTAAAAAATATTTGTAATCGTTTTTTGACATAATTATGACAGCATCTGTGGCGCAGTGGGCGAAGGGCCACGTGTGATGCAAAAGGTTCGATTCCCGCCACGGGACAAAATGTTTGTATGATCTACAAATATTTGTCTTTGTTCTAGTTGTTTTCTACATAGTTTTTACATAACACAAGCTCTACTTACTTTGGGACTAGATGATGCTGTGTGAAAATGTCTAGCATTATTTTATTTATCATGAAAACAACATCTATTCAATCCGAAAATATGTTTTGTAGGCTTGTTTTCTAATAATATCATCCGTAGGTGCCCGTGAAGAGAACACGACGAAAGATGTCGAAATGGTAAAATTTCATATTTCAAAGAGTATGTTAGTTCCGAACCGAAACTAACGGAATTAAAGTTTACGTGGAAGTGACATTCGATCCAGTGTTTTATAAATTTAAGCATCATCTGGCAGAACCTGTGACAACTGGGGAAGAAGGTTTTTGAATGACGACCATGAACTCGAAGAACGCAGTGTAGGAAAACTTTAGGTGCTATTTCAGAAAGAAAATTACGTGTATGAACAACACAAGATATAAAATACATAAGATCGATTATTAAAGTCTTAAGTGATCCTTATGAAATGACAATAAATTTTCTACTAGAAAATTAAAAAAAGCTTTTAAAATTAGCAGCCTCGTAAATTTTCGTACGCTTTTCTATTAAATATCAAAACTAAACTCAAAAATAAACTCAGAAGTTGTAATAAGTGACGGCCTCTGTGCCACATTGAGCGAAGGCCCGCCTGAGACACTGAAGGTTGCGGGTTCAATTTCCACCACTCGGTTCTGGGTGTTTTCTATGTATAATATGTATGTATTTACAAAAAAAAAACGTATTTATAAGTAGTATATCAGTCTTGTAGTGTCCATAACACAAGCTCTGTATACTTTGGGGCTAGATGATGCTGTGTGAAGATGTCCAGCAATATTAATTTTTGATATATTTTTTTATTAATTAGTATTAGAAGTTGTGCATTTCATCATAAATACTTTTTATTTAAAAAAAAAATCGCTAATAGCCATGTCTTCCAGGCAACTTTATAGGATGGAGTGCATTATTTTATACTTGGACGATGTTGAGTTAATAAACTAAGTTCTTGCTTGCAATCTTCTTGTCAAACTCAATCGAAGATACCCAACATATTGCAATAAAACTTCATGTCCCTAGACACAGACAATACACCGAACTCGATAAAATCTATCACTTCCAGTGCAACTTCGACTAACTTCAGACATGTCCCGTCGCGTTCCCAATGCATTGAGATGTCATTTCCATCCGCTTTATATCTCTAACTTTAAAATTGAATATTGGACTTCTATAAGAAATAACTTAGTTGGTTTGGAGATAGCTTCTTGACAACCTCGGTGACGTGTCGGCCGAGAAGCTAGCGATGCAAGAGGTGCAATTTCGATTCCCGCTGCACAACAAATGTTTGCATTTTCTGTAGATTCTGCATTTGATATTTGTTCCGGGTCCTCTCAGTGAAACTTCTCTTGACCCCACTGGTTAAGACTATTTCTGTGTCTGGTATAAAAAATAACGTTGAACTTTGTGTAGATGTATTTTTGGTATATTGGGCTGTACCCCGATCAAAGATTGTGGGTTCGAACCCGGTTGAATACCGATTTTTTACTCGAAAACTAACGATTTTTAACTCGAGTGCTATTGGATAGTTAAGCGGTGATGGGCTTACGATGTTAACAACTACACAAAATGTGAGCCTGTGCCAAATTTTAGGACATGCCTCTGACTACATCTTTCTTGGTATTTCCGTGAATCTACGCACTGATCATAAATCTGAGGGTATCCATCTTGGGGATCGAATCGAGATAAATATAAAGATAAAGTCAAAGTCAATATGTTTTTATTCATTGAAATCACAAGGATCATATAGAAACGTCAACTTAAAAACTACGTGAATTTAAATGTTAAAGTGAATTTACGGCGATACCTCGCGCGCGATCAAGCATAGAAGAATCAGGCAACAAACTCTGCTTGGTTATTTTTTTGATGATCCTTCATTCGGCTTTAGGTGTAAAGATGATAAACACCGAAGAAAAATATAATATCAAACAAAATTGTTAAACTCATAAAACAAGGCAGAATTTGGACGAGCGTATTTTTTATGATATGGAATAATATTCTTGACTATAAAATATAAAATAGTCAAAAATATTTTCTCTTAAACTTAATAAAAACCTACTAGATCTAGTAAATTAAAGTGTAGGTAGATAATTTTGATAAAAGAATAAAATATAAATTTATTTTAAAATAATGAAAATTGTTAATAATTATTTTAGTGTCTGAAATAAAGAATTATTCCCATCTGTCACCCTGCTCTGTCCCCCTAGGATGACAGTTGGGAAAAAAAGTTCGATCTGTCCCCTCGTCAGTAACAGGGGGACAGACAGAACTATTTTATTGGCTTATTTATTTATATTTATTTATTTTAGATCTAGCAGATGCTGGAAAACTTGATTACAGTATTTCCATCACAAGTTTCACTTCACTTCTTGATTATGGCTCATAGTGAGTGTCGGGGTAGACGCGCCGCCATTGCAAATGATCGCTGACAGCTGACAGGTGTCACGTGTCTGCTCTTTGGCGCTGTCAGCTTTTATAAGTTTAGCCAATTTTATATTGTTTCATAAATTATAAAATACCTTTTAACCGAAAGAGCTAAGCTGATTCTACCCATTAAAGTGAACGAGTTTTGCTGAAAATTGATGCATTTCATTAAAAAGGTCAGGAAAATACTTGTTTTCGTATGTTCATTTAAATGTGCTCGTATGTTATTGAAAACAACACCAATAGGCAAAGATTCAATTTTTTTTCTTCTGAAAACATAATAAATTGTTTAAAATAATTTAAGCGAATCCTGCTCTAGGGCTTACCAATATCGCCGAAATCCAAACAAAATTTACCAAGTAGGTTTATATTTATGGAAAAAATAAAAGTTGGTTAAATTAACTAGTTTTTGAATTTATGTTTGCCCCGAGTCTCATGTTGGACGAACCAGTTTTTTGATATCTAGCTGTACCATTTAACAGCTGATATATTGGATTTTTTGTTTTCAATACTTTTGAAACTATTGTCTCGCATTTTAGTTAATAAAACCAGGATGAAAACTTTAGGTTGCTTATTTTGATACTCTTGAAGAATAAATCAACGTACATTGTGCACTGATTAGAAATTCACCCTAGATAGTATTTAAATCAGCTTTTTTGCTTGTAAAACGAGATTCATAATCGCTATCCGGTATTTAATAAGTTTAAAAGAGCCCATTAAAAAATGATATAACCACTGGACGAAAAGTTGACTAGCAGAGTAATAATTATAGGCTATCGACTAGGATCAAAACGTTTAATATCTTATATGTCAAACGTAAGCAGAAATCAATATCTAATCCAGTCTAAGAAACCGGTTGGACTTCATAGCTGGGTAAAAACCTTTCTCCCTGAGACTCATGCTAAATAGTTTTAAAAAAGCGGATGAGTTCCAGTCTAACTCACGCACCGAGGATTCCGTATAAGTTTGTAAGGCACCAAACATTACTCTAACGAAAGATAAGACCAACATGTTTATTTGTAGTAAAAATATGTTCGCCCCTAAATCGATATACAGAAAAATTAACGATTTTAATCGTTATTTATGTTGTGAGAACATTTTTCTTGCAAAATTTATAGCTTTTGATTTACTTGCTAATGTCAAAATATAAGGCATACATATATGACAGCATTTTTGATTGCGTTGACTTAGAAGCGTGAGTGTTATACAACTCCAAGGGTCTGACCCTTTTATAAAAAAAAGGTCCTCCAATCCAATCCAACCATACAGACGTTGACCAAAAATGAAGTAAAGAGAAGTCTAATATTTTATTTTATTTTATTTTATTTATTTAACAGAATCACACAGCTCTCAAGGAATGATAACTTTAACCGATAAAATCTTTTCTTACAGCCAATTGAGGATTTACATTTTATGTACTTAACCAATATCAAAGTAGGTACTCTAATCCAATCTTAACCGTTCATACCTCGCGACCTCATAAAGTCCATTTATTTAGATTATTTTGCCATTACTCGCTCTTTGTAATTTTCTTACTCCAAGTCCCAGGTAGAAATTAATAAAACTTTATGTCAAAGATGAATTTGGAGGTAATGAAATACAATTTAGAACAGTTCGGCTTATTGGCTAAATTGGGATGTAATGGTGTGTAACTTTTGAAGACACTTTGAAATTAATTTTTCAAAAGTATGATTTTATTTATTCTTCAAAGCATGTTAGGAAACAATGAAGAAATTAGGAAGTTTTAAATGAAAATGAAACTCGAAAGACAACAACGTGGGCGCCAACTTTGCCAACTATGTAAAACGGAAAAGTCATATCAGATACTTCACATGAAACTTTGAAATGAGAGATTTTCAGAAAGGTTTTAGAGTCGCAAAAATGCAAGACGAGATTTTCTGGAAAAATATCAGTCTTCAAGACTTTTCTCTTGTAGTATACAATAAACTATTTTCATTAACTAATCCGTTGGTTCAGCCAAAGAACGATCAGTTACGACAAACGAACGAACGTCTAAAAATACCTACATACAATAATTTACCAATCATTATGGACATTATGCCTGCAACACACCGATAAACAATGATTTACATTATGTTCGTAAAATGTTAGTGCTGAGAAATGAACCCACACTATTTCCATACTACTAGTAACACTATCCTGCTATCTCTATTGATTCTACTTTGGTACTCACGTTTAAGTACTTTATGCGACTCCATAACAATATACTTAAAATATTTGACGTTGGATTGTCGATTTGTCTCACAAAACAGCTCTAGTTTCATAACAAAGTGACTCTATAAAGAAACAGCTGTGGTCAAATCAGCTGTTTAACTTTTGGCATGAAGGTGAACTTAAGATATTTTTCTTTCTTTCTTTAGTAAAACATTTATTCAGAAAAAAGGTTAATAATCTTAGCATCTATTTAACAATATACTTACTAATACATGTTATTTTGCTTAAAATGTGTAATATCCAGTTGCCATTTTGTAAATGTTATCAAGAGGGCTTTCCGTATTAAACAAAAATAAAAACCTATCATAAGAGCTGTGCTGTTTATTTTGGCTCATTTTTAATCTGCTTGAATCACTAAAATGGCGAAAAACTGCGAAAAAATACCGTGATTAAATTAATACTGTATTTTAAATGAAATAAAAAATATACAAAATACCGTTTAATTAGTAAAAATCATCACTGGAGTTGTTCATTGTTCTTAGACTTATTTTTGGTAAAATAAATTTATTTTTCTACTATATAAATTTACTTTCTATTGTTTTTTTTTATAGCATCGCATTCAATTTATAAGGTTAATAACCAATCCTTTTTTTATTTATTTTTTGTGTTCTGTGGACCATATGCTTGTTTGCCACACAAAAAAACGATTACTGCTGTAGGGCAAATGTTTGTATATTCTGCAGATATTTGTTCTATGTCTGGTTAATGTGGTAACACGGTACCCGTTTCTTCCTGATAGCTACAAAACCGCGAATCCTAGTGTGAAGTCAGGATTATGTATGAGTTGATTCGGTATATTATATTACTAGCTCCTGCCCACGGCTTCACCCTCATGGTACCTGGATAAAATGTAGCCTATGTGGTATTCTAATATATAAGCTATATAACTGTATAGTTTCATCAAAATCCGTTCAGTACTTTTTGCGTGAAAGAGTAACAAACATCCATCCTTACAAACTTTCACGTTTATAATTTTAAGTAGGATTATGTATTTCTGTTAATTAATTGTATGTAGTTGGTGAGCTATTTCGTCTTAGACTGTGTTGGAGGGTAGGCGAACGTTATCTAAACGGCTTCACCTCACAATGTGAAGCTCAATTCTGCCAATAGAATATTGAAATAGGGATCTCGTACTACTTCAGATGATGTCAGAACGGGAAATAAGTTTCAACTTAAATTATATCCTTGTTTAAGTTGAAGTTGGTTTAGATACTTAAAAAGAATGGAATAAAATGTGATTTCCTATCACATTAACATTGAAGAAAGAACAGGTATAGCATTAATCAAATAGAAAGTTTATAGACTTTTTTATTCCAAAAACTATCGTGAACTTAACTATTCATATTGAAAAAACGGGAATTTTCACGTACTGCACTATCGGTGAAGGCACCGACTAAGTTTCGACTCATTCCGAGAGTCTTCATCAGGGTGAGTGGTTGCGACTTTCTCCTTCCGTATGCCTTCCGCGTCGTAGTAGTGCACAGCGCGACGCGGAAAGAGAAAGTCGCAACCACTCACCCTGATGAAGACTCTCGGAATGAGTCGAAACTTAGTCGGTGCCTTCACCGATAGTGCAGTACGTGAAAATTCCCGTTTTTACAATATGAAAAGTTTATAGACATCAGTTTTTTGTACTTATCCACAGTGAGTCGAATCTCGTAAAATAACGTTGGATGTTCGGTTGATGGCCTTTTATCGTGGAATTATATGGAAGTCTCAGTAAAGCAGTAGCATCTTTATCAATAAAATAAACCAAATAAATATCCGTTTTGTAGACAGGTAAAAACACATTAAAAACTAACAGACTCTTAAATTAAAGATTTTCTTTTTTTATCTGTGGCAGCGTACTTAATGACATCAGTTTTTTGTGCTTATCCACAGTGAGTCGAATCGGTACTGTGTCAGCTTAGTGCTGTTCCGCACCGTAGCCTCGCCTAGGCCTAAAAAGTATGCGGAAATACTACCACAAAAAATAATATATAACAATTAAGAAGAAAGAGCATTAATTAAACAAACTCAACACATACTTTATTCTTAATTACGTTAAATAGATAAAAACAACATTAATAATAGAGTTTTAAGACTAATCAAAATCTTCAGGAATGGCGAGAAATCGCGGATTTATCGTAAATGTAACATACATGAAATACAGACGAATTGAGAACCTCCTCCTTTTTTGAAGTCGGTTGAAAATACCATCATTCTTTTACATATCTCTATCCTAAGTTTGTTTAGAAAAAATCGCTTTTATAATTCTAGAAGAAACGATAAGACCAATGAGTATTTCTTTTGATTTTGTGTTGTTTATATACAGAGTTCAGAGTTTATTTATCTATCAATCTCAATTAATGGGCCGTATATATTTCTTTTTCAAAATTCCTATTTCAGAATGAAAGTTAGTATATTTCGATTGTGTTTGACCAAACCAGTGCTATTTACCCGACGTTTCTAATTAATTACTTCACAGTTTAATACGTCATCTTACGCTGCCTCATCCTACTCCTACCAATATAATAAATGCGAAAGTCTGTGTGTGTGAATGTTTGTTACCACGTATCTCCATAACTACTAAACCGATTTTGATGAAATCTGGAATGTAGATAATTTAGGAGCTGGAATAACACATAGACTAATCTTATTTTCGAAAATCGACCCCTAAGAGGGTAAAATAGGGCGGTAAAGTTTTTATGAAAAAAAAATTGGTTGATTCGCTCAAAACTCTGTACAAATACACTTTAAAGTAAATAATGAAAAATGTATTTTTAATTTTTTTAATACTACCCTCGGGGATGTGCAATTGAGTTCTAAACTTTGTATAAATTGTAATCCTTGGTTCGATTCATTCAAAAGATGGTGGACATAGTTTGAAGCCTGGAGACGGTCATATGCTACTTTTATTAACATACCACGCGGGCGAAGCCGCGGGCAACAGCTAGTTTACAATAACAGCTACCCGTCTGTGGAATCATATCCTAATCATCTTCCGTAAAGCTTCCTCAGTTGAAGGGTTCAGGGCTAGAGTCTGCAATAACCACCTCGGTGAAGACAAAAAGATTGAGCAATTTGCCTTTTCTACCTTTAATATTTGAGCAATTTATATATATATATATATATATATAATTTTATTTATGTAAGTATGTCCTATATATTATATTTATATATTATTAACAATTATTTAGGTGTATTTAAACATTTTCGTTACATAATCACTACATATATTATCATTTTTGCTTTAACCATTCTGTGCACTACCAACACATCTTTTTGCACAATAAACAAAGGTTATCTGGAAGAAAATGCTTTTTAACAATAAGTTCGCCTATATACCTCGTGTGTTCATAAGTTTTGAGACGAACTTATTTAATTAATTTAAAAAGAAAGTAATTCATGCAACATTTTTTAAACTTTTAAAATTTTAAATTTCGAATGTTTTGAATCAGAAAAAATATACATTTGAATATTTGTTTCATTCTCCGTGAAAATGGCGCCAACAAAAGATTTGCGTGCGACTGTAATTTCACTGTTTCAAGCAGGAAAAAAACCAATGCAAGTTTTTAGTGAAATCCAAAGTTTGGGATGTAGTCGGAACTTTGTGTATTATACCATAAAGAGGTACAAGGAGACCGGCTCTTTAGAAGACCGTGGAAGATGTGGCCGCCCGCGGTCTGTAAGGACGCCCGCCAACATCAAAGTAATCAGAGAGCGAATTCGTCGCAACCCTTGCCGGACTCAAAAGAAATTAGCTCTGCAGACCAACATTTCGCGAATATCGGTGAACAGGATACTTAAATATGATCTTAAACTAAAGGCCTACAGTCGAAGGAAAGTGCATTATTTAAACGAGCGTCTTCGTAAATTGCGTCTGGAACGATGTCGGAACCTATTGAAGAGACACGATCCAAAAAATATTCTGTTTACCGATGAAAAGATCTTCACGGTGGAAGAAAAGTTTAACCGGCAGAACAATAAGGTTTACGCCAGAAGTTCAAAGGACGTCCAGCCATCTGTACGCAATGTCCAGCGCACTCATCATCCAGCAAGTGTGATGGTTTGGTGGGGTGTTTCCTACGAGGGGGTCACTTCGCTTCATTTTTGCCAGCAAGGCGTCAAGGTGAAGGCACAAAATTACCAAACCGACATATTGGAAGCGGTGGTTAAACCATTAAATGATACGCTATTCGCTGGAAAATACTGGGTTTTCCAACAGGACTCTGCTCCCTCCCATAAAGCTAAGACTACCCAACGTTGGCTGGAGGCCAATTTGCCAGGCTTCATTCGGAGCGAAGATTGGCCCTCGTCAAGCCCTGACTTGAATCCTTTGGATTATTCTTTATGGACGAAATTGGAGCTGAGGGCATGCAGAAAGTCTCACCCAAACCTGGATTCTCCCAAGCGAGCCCTTATTAAAGAATCGAAACGGATTCCCATTGAAAAGATTCGTGCCGCCATAGATGAATGGCGCACGCGTTTGAAGGCCTGCATTGAATGCAAAGGCGGCCATTTTGAATGATTTATTTTTAAATACAGATCTAGATGTCAGTAGTTTTAATTTTAATATCCAATAAATGAATACTCAACTTAGCTCCAAAAATATTTTAGTTTTACTGTGTCTCAAGACTTATGAACACACGAGGTACTACAATTTTGTGCAATAAAGAATTTTCTATCTATCTATCTATCTATTTGGCTTGAAATCAAAGTGTCCATGTTCATATATTCTTACGTGACAAATACCTCACGCTTACTTTTCCTTACACGCTAACGCAGTTGTCACGTGACATTTCCGCAGCTAATGTCATTCCCATACAATTCAATCTTTCCGCAGGCGTTAACGCCAACAGAAAGTGGTATTTGTCTAGACCCCCTGGACTCTTTTCTTATACCTACATGGTGGCGAAAGAGCATACCAACACACCAGAGGTATCATTTGCTAGTTTCATAAGTCAAAGATTACGTCCAGGCTTAAACATTATGTTGTACTTTATTAAGTACAATATAAAGCTGTACTTAACCTGGGCTCAAGTAAAAAGGTTAATAAACCCAGAGCTAAGGCGTTCAATTTTGTAACCCATTGACTTTATAGCATTGGCCATTGGCTTTATTTTTGACTGAGACGCAGAAGGTTGCGGGTTCAATTCCCGCCACGGGACAAATGTTTGTATCTGCAAATATTTGTCTCAGGTCTGGGTGTTTTCTATGTATATTATGTATGTATTTCCAAAAAAAATGTATATAAGTAGTATATCAGTCATGTAATTCCCATAATACAAGCTCTGCTTAGTTTGGGACTAGATGATGCTGTGTGAAAATGTCCAGCATTATTTATTATTATTTATTATTATAGCAGGAATAAAAATTATTTATGCTTCATTTGCTCATAACTAAATTACTTTTCGTCCGTAGCATTGGCATTTTACCTCTGTTAGTATTTTAGCCCATGACGCCAGGAGCTCATAATGCGCTTTGCCATAAGAGATTTTTTTTTGTTTGTTTGTGTGTTTGTTTGCTACCATTTATATCCAAAACGGTGAATGGATTGTGATATGTTTTTTTGTAATCGATTGGTACGTATTCCTGGTTTTAAGATAGGTTTTATTGCAATAAGAAATGGAAACGATTTTGGTTTTAAAGAAATTTACTTGTGTTTGAAAATAACGTTGGATGGTCTTTTATCGAGGAATTCTATGAAGGTCTCAATAAAACAGTAGCGTCTTTATCAATAAAATAAATCAAATAAAAAAATGTATATAAGTAGTATATCAGTCATGTAGTTCCCATAATACAAGCTCTGCTTAGTTTGGGGCTAGATGATGCTGTGTGAAAATGTCCAGCATTATTATTAGTATTATAAATAAATAGTCGTTTTGTCGACAGGTAAAAACATATTAAAAAAAAGAAAATTTTTCATTTAAGAGTCTGTTAGACTCTGAAATGAAAAATGTTCTTTTATCTGTGGAAACGTACTAAATGGCACTGCGCGTCATATATAACGATAAATCAAATACATTTTAGTTTAACCACCATGACATAACCCCTAGGCAATTTTTCTTCTCCAATAACACTACTTCGAGGCCAGTTGTAAAAAAATTGAATGCTCGAAAACTTTAAATATAAAACAATCATAACCTTTTAACTAGCATAAAAACAAAATATTTTCCCAGACATTCCTCGCAATGCCCAATCGCCCGGAACTGACTGCAGCTTACAATTGGATTCTGCTTTTCAATATTATAAAGTGCTCTTTGTTTTATTGAATTTCATTTCATCAGTAAATAAAAATGGTGAATATATTTTTAAGACTCCATTTTCCATTTTAGTTTATTGGAACTTGTTATGAATAAGAGTAAAACGAGCCATCACGATATAAAAGAAAACTAATTAAGTACTACCTAATACATTAGTTATTTAAGTCATAGGTGGGAACCTTATCTATAAACGGTGTGTTAAAAAATATTTTTTAACCTCCCTATATGTTTTTAAAAAAAAATGTGATATTAAAAAACTGTTTATTTTAAGGCAACAAAGGTCAATAAAAAATACAAATTAAAACTTTGCCCTTCAATGACCTTTTACTACGAGTACATTGGTTTGACTGGTTCTGGAAAACCAGTGGATTCCCAGTTATAGTCTAGTAGAAGAAAAAAAAACCCAATGATGTATGATGCTTTCGCCATCTTTAAGTACACATCGTTAAGTACGTTAAGTATTACACTCGTTCATATTGTAAAAACGGGAATTTTCACGTACTGCACTATCGGTGAAGGCACCGACTAAGTTTCGACTCATTCCGAGTCTTCATCAGGGTGAGTGGTTGCGACTTTCTCCTTCCGCGTCGCTCCGTGCACGTGCGACGTGGAAATTGTGAGGAAAAGTCGAAACTTAGTCGGTGCCTTCACCGAGAGTGCAGTACGTGAAAATTCCCGTTTTTACAATATGAATAGTCAAGTTCACGATAGTTTTTGGAATAAAATTACGCTCGATATTTATTTATCACTACGTAGGTACCAATTTTGACATTCTGATGGTCCGCACGAAGACTAGCCTGTATCGTAAGAGGCCGGACAAAACGGATATCTGAAACAACTGAAAAGCGCAGTAGGCTAGTACAAAAGCGCACTTAGATGTGGCTACGTTTTGGTCAGATTCATCCACACGTTGGTAACATTCACATAATCGAACGTATAATATGTGGTTTGTGTAAATGGTACCACTGTTTTATAATGATACCCCCCCCCCCCCCCCCCCCCCCGCGGTTTCACCAGCGTAAGTTTCGATTCCGTGGGAATATCGGCGATCTAATAACATTTTAGAACACAAAAGCTGCTATTGTGACTTAACTATGATAGTAAGATATATTCCTTTGCAGACTTTTTTGTAGGTAACAATAAGTACTTTAATCATGTAGTACATTATTTTTATGTATCATCGATAGTTTTCTCAGCGCACGCCAAATAATATTTTTTTTAGGTAAAATTTTGCTACTTTGGGTTACATTATTGATATTTTTTTAAGGATCTCTATTTTTTGAAAATAAATTATAGTTTATGTTACTTCCTGATAATTTAGCTTTCATTTGGTGAAAATATTGTTAAAATCGGTCCAGTAGTTCCGGAGCTTATTCGATACAAACAAACAAAAAAAAATCCTCTTTATAATATTAGTATACCTAGATAATAAACGCATCATTAGTATAGATAACAAATAAACGCCCCATTGACACGTACACCATGATACAGACACCACACTACAATTTCCTGTGTCGTGAGTATCAGAAACTATGAGAACATTAGATTTGTTCGTCGTTATTCCGTCTGAAAACTGCTTTATTTTTTATCAGAAATGAGATCTACTCGTATACTTGTAATGAAATCCAGGTTTTGCTATAAATCTAGGTTTTAGCAATAAATCCAGGTTTCGCAATAAATTCTCTGACTAATTGGGTGTTACAAATCTGAAGATGTGATTTACAACTTGTATCGATTTGCGATATTATAGTGCGGTGTATACCATGCCGGAGCGGACAAGGGGCGGTTACTAATTAATTTTGGTATATACTTGCGAAAAAAAATCTTAGTTTTATCTTAGACCTGGCTTATCCAGGATCATATAGTAGGTATGTATGTATACCAGGATTCCTGGTATACATATGAGATAAAAAAATACTTTCGATACTTATATTTTTGTACACCACAAAATATAAAAAAACAAAACGAGTGGTCTTATCGCTTAAAAGCGATTTCTTGCAGAAAACCTAGAAATTGAGGGAAATCCATTTATAATCTTTTACATGAATAATCTATTGTAGTATATAACAAATAAAAAATGAAGAACGAGCATTTTGAAAAAGGACTGGGATCTTATTACATTCGTCGTAAGGAGAACAAATATTTTGAAAAGGACTGGGATCTTGTAGTAAGGAACAATAGTTTTTTCACAAATACAAATATATTATATTGCGAAAATTCCAGACATGCCCATCCCGTAGTGATGTAAGTTGGCCTTAATTTCGGAAACGCGAATTATGAGAATGAAGGCTTGAAAGTAGGCTGTCGATTTGTTGGCGGATTCATTATCTCTGTTCATTGATTTTATTTAATGACTTGTT
The DNA here is from genome assembly GCA_958496245.1 of Perizoma flavofasciatum. Lineage (NCBI taxonomy): Eukaryota > Metazoa > Arthropoda > Insecta > Lepidoptera > Geometridae > Perizoma > Perizoma flavofasciatum. The sequence continues at coordinate 8,398,397 of OY292441.1, read as the reverse complement.
TCCACCTGATCGCGTACTTATTAGTTTAACTGTTTACTCGAGGAAATCTTAATGAGTTTCATATTATCAAGAAAACTCTCTCTCTCTCTCTCTCTCTCTTGAAAAGTAGCCGATGAAAAGTAATTCTTATAAGGGAGCATTCGTAAGAAACGCATTTGTTAAACCGTATTTTAGGCGACTTACGTTGCAAAGTTGATGTTCACGAAAATATTTTTAACTAGCTTCTGCCCACGGCTTCGCTCGCGTGGTACCCGGATAAAAAGTAGTTTATGTGTTATTCTGATGTATAAGCTATTACTGTAAAGTTTCATCAAAATCCGTTCTGTTGTTTTTGTGTGAAAGAGTGACAAACATCCATCCTCACAAACTTTCGCGTTTATAATATTGGTAGGATTTTAACGGGATATACAGCCTTTGTTCACTTTAAAGGTCCATTTTAAATATTAGTGAAAGATTTTTTTTAATCGAATGCGTAGTTTTGTGATAACCTCCTACATACAAAAGTACTTTTTTATTATTAGTGTAGATAAAAGGAAAGGAGTCTGGAAGTAATCGCATCCTTACGTACGCCGCACAAACCCAGCCACCTAATAATATTCAAACAAATTTGTCAACAAGCTATGGAGCGTAGTAAGTATTCTTGGAGTCAAACTCATAGATCACATTAGCAACTAGATACTCCGCTCCAAGATTCAGTCAGCTGACGTGGCTATAAAAATAAACAAGTTAACAACTGTATGGGGAATGCATACAATGATGGACATTCTCAGATAGTTATGAGAAGATCTTTGAGGTACCAAATAGGGAGTAGTCAGAGAAAAGACTAGACTAGAAACAAGTATTTAGCATACCACGTGACAGGTTGCAAACCCATCGCTTGGTTTGCAACCTGTCACGTGGAATGCTAAATAAGCTAACGAAGGCATGTACCATCGGTGGAACATTAACCGATCGTACATGCCTTCGAATTTTAGGTACAAGGACATGACGGTTTCCTCATGATGTTTTCCTTCACCGTTTCTAGCACGTGTTACACACACTTCTTGAGTCTTAAAAACAGTCACATTAAAGTAGGACTGGGCTTAAAGTACTTATTTAAAACCTTTGGCGGGGATTCCACACAAGTTCCATATTTTGACGTTTGGTACGAGTACATGCTGAAGTTAAACCCTCTAAAAATAAATAAAGATTAAAAAAAAAAGTCTTAGCTAGGGAAACTAGTGAAAGTATTTAAGAATATTTTCCGCGGATTCCACACAAGTTCCATATTTAAATTTTCTCATTCTAAAAATACAGCTAGCCACCTAAAGATCCGTAGAGCTCATTTGCACCAGCGCTCTCGTTGCTTGTAGCACAGTGTATATACAAAACAGAAGCCAAACTGCATTGTGATACAACTAAATTATTCTTTAAATTCCTTAGAAAAAGTAGGTAGAACTCGTACGTAGGAGTACTACCACCATACTATTTCTGCTGCCAAGCAATAATCCTCGTTACGCTGTATTCCGGTTTGAAGGGAGGTGCCGGTGAAATTAGTCACATGACTATTCACCCGTTTTGTCTCAGGGTCGGCAATCCGCGAGTGATACCTCTTGTCTTGCAAGCGTGCATAGGTTACGGTAACCGCTTACCAACAAGTGGGCCGTATGCATATTTGCCATTTTAGTTATATAAAAAGGAAAAAATTTCTAGAGATCTGTATCGTATCACATTTACAATAAATAAATGATTTCAGTGATTTTTATGCTTCAGATTCATACTCGGTGCGTAGTTCTTTAGGAAATCCAACCGTTAATACGGCGTAACCTCAAAAACGCGTTCACTCTCCCTTACTGAAAATTTACAAATAAATGGATTACAATAACGATAAAGTATAACATTGATTTTAGTACATTTCTCTGTCAAGAAATACGTAAATTGATAGGCGCGTTAATGTCAAATTGAAAGTAACACAGTGAACGGACAAAAGAAGCTTCGTCTCTGAATAATATTTACCCTGTGCCACCCTCGTAGCGCTACGGCGTGCTACGGCGTAGCTCGTAGCACTGACGCCCGCGTTGAGGTTTTAGCTGAGCTCACAGAATGTTTAATGGTTTGTTTTACTTTGTGTGCATTGAGTAGAGGGTTAGGTATGCAAGAAATATCTAACCCTAGAAGTAGGCATGCGCGAACATTTGCCCACTTGTCGTAGGTGTTTTCTTGGTCACTCTGCGTAAAGACAGTGAGCTGATCAGCCCCTTTAGTACACTACGAAAATGGCAATAGAGAACGAAATATTTTAAAAGGCTAAGTTATGTCTGTATTATATAATTCTTGAAAAGAGGACTCTTTGTTCTAAATTTGGTAATTTTCAAAGATTTAGATGATAGTAAGCCAGCCAAAATGAGTGACACTGTTGTTTAGCCATTTTACTAGTATAATTAGAGGCAGGTTAAGGTATGGTGCAAATAATGATAAAAGGATTCCATCTTCTTGTCTTATAGAAAACTAGATTCTGTCCACGGCTTTGCCCGCGTGGTATCCGGATAAAAAGTAGCCTATGTGTTATTCTGATGTAGAAGCTATATTACTGTAAATTTTCATCAAAATCCGTTCATTAGTTTTTGTGTGAAATAGTAACAAACATCCATCCTCACAAGCTTTCGCGTTTATAATATTAGTAGGATAGGAAATTTAAAAAAAATACCCAATAGGCACAACACATAGTCCTAACCCCACACTATTCCGTGTTGTGGGTATCAGGTACAACGAGTACCGTGATACCCGGTAAACCCGGAACAAATCTAACACATGCAAATATTTGTACCGCAGCGGGAATCACACCCGCACATGTTACGTCACAGCTGGCAACTCCCCCGCCACGCCATCAAGTTATTCGAAACAAGTGCCTATAATTTCAGCATAAAGTATTGCTTGGCAGCAAAAATACTCAGAAGAAACTCTACTAACTACTACTAAAAATTTATTAAAGAACAATATATTTTCTCTAGAGCTCTCCATCATTTAAATACACATTATAAAAACGAGTACCAACATCAAACATTAAGGGAGGTTGTCACTTAATATCGATACTTTTTATCGATAAGCAATGGTACTTTATCGATAAAAATATCTGCAACATTGAGTCAAGTTTGCAAAAGTTGTGAGTCTAGAAAATAGAATAAAAAAGAAAAATTACCACTTTGTTACTCCTTAAGTATTGATTATACAGAGAAAATTAATAGGACAGATTTTATAGGACATTTACTTGAGTAAATTTAGTATTAGTAATCTATGCTATTTCTAAAAGTTCTCAAAATTAGAGCAAAAATCTGAATACGTTCTCAGTCCTTGAACCTAGGTCCGCGTGATTTCAGAAGAATTTCCTCCAGCAAACACTCAGGTTATGGAATGATCTCCCCTGAGGTTTTCCCAAGTGTCTTTAATATGGTTCTTCAAAAAGTTTTGAATTTTTTAACGGGTCGCTAACCCACGATTGAGTACGTATAGACTAAGGTAACCGCTTATTAACAGGTGGCCATAATGCTTATTGGCTAACTTAGTAGAATACAAAAAAAAATACATTCAATCTCCCTCCATCCGGAGAAGTCTTGAGCTGTGGACTCCTTGAATGTTTCTGGTTATCAGATCACCTCAAAGAATAACTGAACCAATTTTCTAAACCGCAAAATTTATTAAGATTGCCCATAATCATCTTAGTTTAATTAATTAACATTTATTTTCAGAACAACAAGTAAGGAGAGGAAACGTCGATATACTTTTCATCGATAATCAGATGTTATATAAAAGCTTAATTTTGTTAGGTAAAGAGCAAAAAAAATATATTTTAAAAGCAATCAGCTATGTAAAGAAAATGTCTAAGAGTATCGACATCATCGATACTAATTATCGATTAACAGATGTTACATCGAAGCTTAGTTTTATTAAGTTAAAACTTAATAAAAATAAACTAAACTAATTTATTTTCAATGCAATCAGCTAAGGAAATGTCGATACTTTTTATCGATAAACAGATATTTCATCGATAAAACATCGTGCTAATGTCGACGAGGTAGAGATGCGTCAAATCAATTTCAATCGAGTTGAATGAAAAGACATCAATTGAACGTCGTCTAATAGGTGTGGGGTACACCTAGCGAGATAACGAAGATTTTATTGCAAACATACATATTTACATACATACATAAACTTCACTCTCATTACATTCTTCATATGTAATCGTCGGCTCACAAATAATTATATTATTTTATTATTATTTGATATATTTTTATTAAGTCACATGGAATGCTATCTGCTGTGCAAACGAACATGTACCAAAACACAATGTTTGAACGTAGCTCTGACAATTCCCTTTTTGGCATCCTCAAAAATCTTCGTGATAATAATGGATTTGAAATTCTCTATCATGAAATAATGAATGAATGAATGAATGAAAAAAAACTAATTGTACACCATAAGAAAAATAGATATAAACAAAACTAAAAAAAAAACAACTTAAAGTACAAAAGGCGGTCTTATCGCTTATAAGTGATCTCTTCCAGATAACCTTTGGATGAAGAGGATTTAATGAGATTGTGAAAATAATTTTCATGATGGAGAATTTCAAATCCATACGGTTGTGAGCGTGTTTGTTTTGTTCTATATTTTTAGTTTTATATTAAGTTTTCTAAAAATAATTTATTCTGAGATTATGTTATAAAAGGAATACTGTAATTACGGAACACTACGTTACGCGTCATCCAACGCGCCCTTCACCATCACTTAAAAACACCAGTAAATCGTCGAAAAACAGTGGAAATTAGCCGTATTTAAACAGGAACTCCAAAGGTTGCCTGGAAAAGATCGCTACCGTAATTTATAAAACGCTTGCTACAACCGAAGCGTATTGCCGACCTTGAGACCGGCGCCGATAAACTTAAAACCCAATGTGAAAATGAAAAGTGTAAGTCTTTTGAAGGTCTGACTCTGAATCTGAGGATGTCTATCGTTGAGATTACAGTCCTGAAGATGTTTGTTAGTTTGCTTTTTCACTCTCAGTGTATCACTGCCCGTATACATTATTCTCTGTGCAGATTTCCCAGGCGGGTTCTCTCTGTCAGTTTGCGCCTCTTTGCTTTTGCATTTGAGGCCATGCATATTTGAGCTCGATAAATGAAAGTGAATTTTCAGTTATTTTGATAGACTTTGAAAACGTTTACGTGAACAAAAAAACAAGTTTGTCTCTGGAGAAATATGTTTTACCTCAAAGTATTCTAAGCAGAATTATTTTCACGTGTGGAAAGAAATCATCATTGAAACGAATTTTGTGTGGTCCTTAAACCTCAAAATGGCCACTTACCCACGCAGAGTGATCAAAAAAGAACCATCGATATACGATACCACGAAGGCATTAGAGAAATGATGCAGAAAACATTAAAAAAAAATTACCACGGTCATAAATGATTTTCGTCATAAAAAATATATTGAAATAGACATTTTTGTAAAAAAAAAAGTCCCGAGTTTAAAATGTTTATCTTAAACCATTACGGTTTCAATATTATAAAAAGTTCGACATTTTTACGAAGTATTTTAGATATTTGTAGTATTTAACAAATATCTAAAACACTTCGTAAAAAATACTTTTATACAATTTTAATATGAACCATATCTCTGACATAAAATATTGAAAATATTAATTCAAAAGAATTCGTCTCAATTTTCTCATTTTCAGACAGAGCAATAACTTTTATGAGCTCGGTCAGAAATACCAATACTCGTCGCAATCCGAAATGTGGTATCCATTTCGTTATAACTGACAGATATTTTTTTTGGATACTAATATCTTTTTGAGATAAGAAAAAGAAACAATACCCTTGAATAGTTATACCACTATACCTTGCATATAATATAATATATTTATTTACCAAAAAGGTGTTACAGATTAATGTTTACAGGTTGTTGAGTAATGCCCGAGGTTTTAAAATATGATTAGCTGCGAGACCCAAACTAGGCGTTGCAAGCCTGTATCTTGAGTCTCTGGAGAACGATTTATTAAAATCTATTTGACACAGTTAACAATTGGGTGAATTTAAGAAAGTGTTTGGCAAAAACCTACTAATATTAGAGGTATATACGCGAAAGTTTGAGGGTGGATTTTTGTTACTCTATCACGCAAAAAGTATAGAACGGATTTTAATGAAACTTTACAGTAATATAGCTTATACATCGGAATAACACATAGGCTACTTTTTATTCGGGTACCACGCGGGCGAAGCCGTGGGCAGAAGCTAGATAAAAATAAGTTAAAGTTGGAAAACAAGCAAATAGACAAATAATTAAAATACCAAGGACAGTGGCAGATGTACCTCTATTTGGTTGTGTGGTAGTGTGTGTGCGTATGTGTGTGTATGACGACCTCAGTGGCTAGGCGTACGAGTAGCCAGCTGAGATAGAATAATAATAATAATAATATAATAATAATTTATTTATTTGACCATAACTTGCTTAAGGTAACATTCCATGTACTACATGCTAAGTAGGTAGGTACTAGTTATTAACTTATTAGTAAGTATGTCTTGATACCTTGGCTCATACAGATGGTAAGTATCTATGTTAACTGCGATCACAGTCACGACACTATAGTAGCGAGTACATGGCCGAGCTCTAACTCCTAACTAGGTTTCTCTGTGTTTAGGATATCAGGACCCCCCCCCCCCACCCCCCACCCCTGCACCTGGTAAAATATTGCATTCATGTGGTAGGTGACAATAAAATTAAAATAATTTTACGTTTGGCTAAGGAACGCCACTTTGCGCGTAGACATGTATAGATAGGTATAGGTAGATAAATAAGCTACATCCAAGTGAGCCTAATTAGGTAGGTATAAGTTCATCTACTCACTAAGAAGGCACACCAAATTTATGCTAATAGTCTTAAATATGGAAGTAGGTAGTTGAAAGGAGTAGGTAGGTAGTAAGAACCTAAATAGATAAGTAGAAGAACCTGAAAATAGATAGGGCAGATCCGTAGATTACAATTTACAATAGATTGGCAAAGAGAATCAATAATCTAGTTAGGTACTAATAAAAACACTAACACTTAATTGACCTAAAAAGTACTTACTTACTAATATATATATATATGTAAGTATTTATAATTTTATTTTTACCTCGCTGTAACCCTGCTAGGTTGGTACCTATATATCACCATATACCTATATATCAGATAGAAGAGGTGCGGGTTCGGTTCTCTGTCTGGATGTTGGGTTAGTTCCATAGTTCCTGTTTCCCCAGAAAGGGAATCTAGTGTGAGGTCTGATGGATGTTTATTATTTGTTTACATACTAAGTCTCAAGATGACTGAGTATGATTCTGAAGATGTCTGGCGACCGATGTGGCGCGGTGGGCGAAGGTCCGCCTGCGACACAGGAGGTTGCGGGTTCGATTCCCGCCCTGGGACAAATGTTTGTACGATCTGCAAATATTTGTTCCGGGTGTTCTGGGTATTTTCTATGTATAATAAAAAAAAAATCTATCTATGTAATGTATTTATTAAGTATATCAGTCATCTAGTACCCATAACACAGGCTCTGCTTAGCTTGGGGCTAGATGATGCTGTGTGGATTGTCCAGCATTATTTATTTATTTATTTATGTTTGTTTATCATTTGGCAATACAGTCGTTATAAACTGAGTGACGCAAAATATAAATTTCATTTTGATTTAAAATACCAAACTAGTACATGGAAATAATAGATCATTCTTAGAAGTTTTTGCAGTACACAGAAATATAAAACAAAGTATTAGGTGAGGCAGGTATAAAGGCGAGCTTAACCCTAAAAGGAGTTTTCTTCCAGCAACCCTTTGAGGAGAGGTAGAGAAGTGATAAAGTACTAAGTCAGTAAATATACCTACTTAAAATACCACTATTTTTTAATAAACTACATATAATACGTACCTACTAGAACTATCAATAAATACACAAACACCGAAAATAAATACTATCATTGTATTTTGTATGTATAACAAGTATGTACTGTTTTGTTATACATAGGTACATGTATAAGGTACATGTATAATTTTCAACTGACCCAATATTATTCCCAAGATAACAAAAAAAAAGATTTTTGATTGATAACATGGACTATAGAAAATACTTTTCGATTTAGAAAAACATATTTCAATTGCATAAATCGTATCGGAAATAAATGTTAACCGACAAATAAGAAACAACCTTTTTTAGAAACGCCTTACAGGGAACTGAGACCTTACAGGGGTCTAGACAAATACCACTTTCTGTTGACGTTAACGCCTGCGGAACGATTAAATTGTATGGGAATGACATTAGCTGCGGAAATGTCACGTGACAGCTGCCAAATTTTACTTTGAAAAAATTGCGTTAGCGTGAAAGGAAAAGTAAGCGTGAGGTATTTGTCTAGACCCCTGGTTTTAAAATATATTACAAACAAATTGACAACCTTTTTCCCCCTTTGAAGTCGATGAATTGATAGAGACATTCTTTGAAGTTTAAAAAATATTAGGTCAGGACAGTAAAAAATCAGTCAGTTTTAACTTTTTTTTCTCGTTAGGATAGAACCTGTAGCGGCTCAAGCGTAAAGTTCTGGATGAATGGACATTCGCTTTGCAGCCAGTATGAATTTAGCTGCATGGCTAACTTCACACGAATGTTAAGTTATTCTAGTAGTCACTGAGATGTAATAAGTTAAGAAAGAAGTCAGGAGCATTTCTTTATTCTCCACAAGCTATTACAAGTGCCCACAGCTTACGTACGCATTCGTTGGACTGTGTTTTCGTTGTAAAATTGGCCTCCAAAAAGCCCTTTTATCCAATCGGCCTATGTCCACTCTGAAGGTCCATTCTGACTTTAATAATTTTTGAAATAAGACAAGTAGTTTCATTTATGACCTACTACATCCAAATTCCCGTTAAAATAAAATGGTTTTCCGTAGAGACCAACTATGCCACGTAAGTCGACAAAAAATGGTCAGAAATACGAACATTGCATAACAGAAAGAGCGGCATCGGCTACTTTTTATCCGAATAGCACATGGGCTAGTAAAGAATACAGAAGTATGTCTATAGAGCAAGTTAAATAAAAGCTTGTAAAAAGAGTCAGCTCCTTCAACAAGCTCCAACAAAGTCTTTGTAAGTTAAAAAGGCATCTTCGTGTGAGTAGGAGTACTGAGCAAACGTCTCAGTATCGAGTAAGGGTGCTTAGATACGGCAAGATGGTAATAACGCGGGAAACCAAATAAAACCGCACCAGTGATTGAATTTATCGATATCGACGTTAGAAAGTTTGTAAACTAGCCTCTTTTATATTTATTTATCGCGTTGTTTTATATTATGTTTTTCCTAACGTTTCGAAGGTTTTGCTGTTTTCGTGGTCTCAACAAATTTTAAAAATGATAACTACCGTTTAAATTTATTTAGCTAGAAACTTTTTTATTTATGCGTTTATTCTCTGACCGTGTCTTGAAATTTAACGGTTTGGTGTTTCATTATAACATTGGTTTTTATTATATTCATAACAGAATTCCAAGCTAGTGGAACTTGCACACCATCTTCCCTGTTAAAAAAATTTACATCAATTGCATGCTGATATTGGTTATCGATTATATTTTGTCATGGGAGTCATTACTTAATTTAAATGGGCTCAGAAATTTTCCAGGTTTATAAAGTTCTCAATGAAGCCAACAAATGCCAATTTTACGACATTAATTACTAATTTTCTTTTAGTAAATAGGTAATTGTTCACTTATTAATCCAAATTTCTAAGTAATTATCTGAAAATCATGTAATAAAAATAAATAAATAAGCCATTTATTTCAGATACAAAAAATATTAACAATTTTCATTAATTTAAATTAAATTTATATATTATTTTTTTATCAAAATTATCTATCCTTTAATTTATTTGCGGTCTGTGTGCTCTTGAGCATAGGCCTCCTCCAACTCCTTCCATTTTCCCCTGTCTCTTGCAGTCCTCGTCCATAACTTCCCTCCTGTGTTTTCGATGTCGTCTTTCCAGCGTTTGTGTTGCCTACCTCTGTTTCTTTTTCCCATTCTTGGATACCAGACTGTAACTCTTTTGCTCCACTTATCCGCACCTCTTATTGTGTGTCCTGCCCATCTCCATTTAAGAGTTTTTATTTTGTATGATACGTCTGTCAGTTTGGTCTCCCTCCTTATATCTGTGTTTCTTTTCCGATCTCTTCTCCTGACACCAAGCATGCTCCTCTCCATCGCGTGTTGGCAGACCGAAAGTTTGTAGAGTTGCGTGTTCGTGAGGGCCCAGGTTTGACAGCCGTATGTTAATACGGGCAGGATGCAGGAGTCGTATAGCTTCCGTTTTAGCTTAATACTGAAGGACTTGTTTTTCAGTACTTCCTTCAGTGACCAGTATCGTTTCCAAGAGTTGGCTACACGTCGGTTTATTTCCTTTTCGTTAAGGTTGTCGGTAGAGATTACTTGTCCTAGGTATGTGTATTCCTGTTGATATTCTATTATTTTGTTGTTCACAGTTATCTCTACTTCCATACTATTTGTTAACAGTTTGGTCTTGTCGGCGTTCATTGTGAGTCCCACTCGTGCACTTTCTTCGGCCAGCTCTTCAAGCATTATTTTCAGGGTCATTGGTGACTCTGAGAACAAGACCACATCATCTGCGAACCTGAGATGTGTTAGTCTGATTCCGTCTATCGCTATTCCTAGATGGTCCCATTTCAGCTGTCGGAAGACCTTTTCAAGTGTGGCCGAGAATAGTTTGGGTGATAATGGATCGCCTTGACGTACTCCTCTCTCTATTTTTATAGTTTCTCCTTTTTTCTCGAGCAGAATCCTGGCTGAGCTCTTACTATATACGTTTTTGATGATTCTGATATACTTGTTCTCCACTCCCTGTTCATTTAGTGCTTGCCATATCATGTCATGCTCGAGCGAGTCAAAGGCTTTGTTGTAGTCTACAAAAGAGCAGTATAGCGGTAGGTTGTACTCTTTGTATTTTTCTATTATTTGTTTCACAACGTGTAGGTGGTCCATAACAGAAAACCCGCTTCTGAATCCTGCTTGCTCAATAGGTTGATTATCGTCTAGAACTCTTGTTAGTCTCTTCAGTATAACTTTTGCAAATATCTTGTAGATGTTGGACATGAGACTTATAGGTCTATAGTTGGTAATATTATATATGTCTCCCTTTTTATGTAGTAGTACTATATTGGATTCAGTCCATTGGGTCGGTATGTTTTCAGTTGTCAGCACTTCGTTGAATATTTTTGTCAGAATCTTTGCTGTTGACGTTTTTGTTTTAATTAGTACCTCGTTCGTAATGCTATCTGGTCCGGGTGATTTGTCCTGCTTTTGAGTTTCAAGTGCTCTTTCTACCTCTCTTAGGAGTATTTCAGGAATGTCTTCACTGTCGGTTTCTATCTGTGCCTCTTCTTCTTCCCTTTGTTTTTGGTATAGTGATTTGTAAAATTCTGTGGCTATGTTTAGTATATCTGGTCTTTTTGTTTTGTCTTGTCCTATCCTGTTCTTGAGTTTTGGAATCCAGATTTTTTTGGTGTCTAGGTTCTTTTGGGCTTTTCTTATGCCTCCAGTTTTTTTTATATGTTCTTCTATAATTTTAAGTCTGTAGCGATCCCTTTCTTTTCTCATTTTTTCTCTAAGAGATTTACTCAGTTTGGCTATTTCATTTCTATTTTTTTTTGTCTTTTTTGCTGATGCTTATGAGGTTTTTTCTTTCTTGGAGTAGGTCTCTTATCTCCTCTGATACAGGTGCTTTCTTAGGTTTGTTTTCCTTTCTGTCTATTGGGTTTCCCTTAAGTGTTTGCTCGATGTGGTTGTATTTTTCCTGTAGTGTGAATAGTGACATTTGGCTTTCGTAGTTGATAAGTAGGTCTTGAAGGGTTTTATCGATATTGTCTAGATCACTGCATCCAAACTTGCGGTCTGGAGTCTTGTAGTTTTTCCTTGATGTTCTCTGTGATGATGATTTGAGGTGTGCCCTTACCATTCTATGGTCCGAGTAAAAATTTACCTTATTGAGGACATTTATATCTTCAAAGTTATTTGGGTTATTTGTGAGAATAAAGTCTATCTCGTTCTTAGTTTTCCCATCAGGAGAAAGCCAAGTCCACTTCCTGTTTGTTCGTTTCTTGAATTTGCTGTTTAGAATTGAGAGGTTGTGTTCCAAAGCAAAGTGGACCAGCCGCTGTCCATTAGTGTTCCGTTCCCCTGTTATATAAGGCCCCATGATTATGTCTTCAAATTCTTGCCGAGTACCAATTTGTGCATTGAAGTCACCCATTACAATCAAATTTCTGTGGGCGTGGTTTTTGATTGTTTTCTTTAGGTTATCATAAAACTTCTCCACTTCCTTAATTTTCTCATTATTTTTAGGTTCTGTAGGTGAATAGGCTTGAATGATAGTCCATTTTTCTTTGTATCCCTGTAATGTCATATTCAGGACTGCAATTCGTTCAGATATTCCGATAATTTCTTCTATGTTTTCCTTTGAAAATCATGTGCACACACTTAAATAAAAATTCAAATACTACACTTCAAAAATCGATCAGTATATTTTTTTTTACATAGTAATTAAACCTTTTATTGAGTTTAGTAAAACCTTAATAAAAATATAGTTATGCTTGTTTTAAAATTGAAAAGTAACGATTTCCCATCACTAATCCTGCTCAAAGACATCCAGAAGGCTTTTCTTACTTGTTTACCGATTCCGCAAATGGAAAATACAGCTTTTAATAATCAATCACATCGATAACTTTCCCATCACTAATCCCGCTCAGCGGACACCCAGGCGGGTTTTTGCCTAACTTGTTTACCGACTGCGCAAATGGCGAATATTGTTTTTATTTAAGGTTTTATTTGAGGCTCTGCGAACGGGAATCAATCTCGGCCGGGTTGAGATTTGTGTTTCATTCAAGGTCAGATTTTACAACTGATACAAGTATGTTCCTTCTAAGAGCTTTGTTGCCCTAGTGGGTTGTATTCTGAATTCCGATCCCTGAATTAGAACCCGGTCGTGCACCAATGAACTTTCAATTTATGTGCGTTATGCACGTGCTCAAAACGGTGAGGGAAAAAATCGTGAGGATACTGGTCCCCAAAAATTCGACTACTAATATTATAAACACGAAAGTTTGTGAGGATGGATGTTTGTTACTCTTTCACGCAAAAACTACTGAACGGATTTTGATGAAACTCTATAGTAATATAGATTATACATCAGAATAACACATAGGCTACTTTATATCCGGATACCACGCGGGCAAAGCCTTAGGCAGTGGCTAGTATTCCAATAACCCGCGACGGGCTTGCAACCTGTTACGCAGAGCACTCTGCGCAACTACTATGCAATTCGCGGACATGTTTATAATGTACTAGCTCCCGCCCACGGCTACACCCGCGTAGTTTTCGAATAAAAAGTAGCCTATGTGTTATTTTGATGTATAAGCTATATTACTACAAAGTTCATCAAAATCCGTTTAGTAGTTTTTGCGTGAAAGAGTAACAAACATCCTCACAAACTTTCGCGTTTATAATATAAGTAGGAAGTAGGATGGACACGGTATCTCTGACTTCCCCCTAGGTGCAAATTCTCACCGTCTGCGTACTGAGTATGGGTCTGAAGAAGTCTATTATGGGGATTAAAGTTGTAAGCGTGTTTGTTCGTTTTGTAAGTTAGTTCTTTGATCAGTTTTGGCATTGCTTGTCTAATAGCTTCAGTCATCTTTTAAACAAAACTCATCATAATGTAATGAATCATTACTGTCTGTGCTTGATAATGATTGATAGCTGTATACCAATTTTGTTTTTTTTTGTTACTTCCAACCCCCCGTGCCAACCGTCCAACAGATCCTGATACAAATATATTTTTTACGGAAAAAATTAAAACCGACTCTAGCAAATAACAGAAAGTCCAATATTTTCATGCGTAAGGGGTGGTATTTTTTTATAAAATGTATATGGGACCACCCATTAAAAAAAGAATCATTAAAACCTCCTCGTTTTTTGTAGTTGGTTGAAAATCGGTTATGATTTTCCGGCAGAAGGTAAAAAGTGTAAAATTTGGAAAAGCAAAATGGATCACAATGGTATAAAGAGACATTACAGATATAAGTACATTCGACAAAAGACACCCTTCGCTTTCGAATACTTACAAAAATCTCTTAAAACGAATTCACCAGAAAACGTCACTCAAAATTATCAGTATTATTAATGTCACTCATACGTCCTCCCGCTCAAACATCCATCATATGACAAAGACAGTATGATTTTAAGGGGGAATATGTAAATTGAATAATGGCCAAATCAGAGGAACGCCGCTCACATAAATTGGAATTAATTTAATTTTTTATCGCGGAATCTGGTATTCGGGATATTTGAATTAGGGTGAGTATTTTACGTCTGGGGGTTTATTTGCTGAATGTAATTTTGTAGGAACCATGAGTTTCTTTGAGGGATTTACATTTGAATAGCTATAATGTGTTTGTGTAAAATGTAGAATAGAAAAAGGCATGGAGTGGATATAGGGCGAGTTTACACAGTTCGGACAGATTTTTGTAATAAACTTTCTGGTAAACGATACAGGCCTGTATGGGAAGGATTTTTCACTATCCGTGATTAAAGCCTGCCTTGTTTTATATACACTTGCGTAACATTGTTCATTTTAGTTTGTTACTTATAACTTACCTAGCTTCTGCCCACGGCTTCGCCGGCGTGATATTCGAATAAAAAGTAGCCTATGTATTATTGTGATGTATAAGCTATATTTCTGTGAAGTTTCATCAAAATCCATTCAGTAGTTTTTGCGTGAAAGAGTAACAAACATCCATCCTCATAAACTTTCGCATTTATAATATTAAATAGGTTGTCTGTCGTTCATAAAACAATAAAATAAAATCCGTAACAATACATTTTTAAGGCAATTGTATTTACTCTCTGATCTACAGCAGGGAGATTTTATTGTATAACTAAAGTGGTGACCTAAGGATGCTTGTATCATCAGAAGTTTCACGCGCGTTGACCCTGAGACATAACGGGTGAAAAGTCTCACCTTCCTGTAATTTAACAGTCACCCCTTCAAAAAGTTATAATGTTAATACTCCTCGGGACAAGTTCTTTCACAAGAAGCTCTAATACTTCTAGATAGAGCAGGAAATCACCATACTAGCTACCGATTGTGAAAATAGGTAATTACTCTGTACAATGAACTGCGATTCGTTTTTATTTTCCTTTATTTTCATACAAACTAAGCTTCTCAAAGCTTTGCCTTTAAATCAACGAAATTTCCAACTGCATCTTTTCACAAACAAAGGTAAACTGGTAACTTGCAACTGAGTTGCAGCAGTTGATAACAATAACGGGGAATATAACTAGGAAACTATCATGGGTTTGGACAAAACTATAACAAAACATTGCTGAAATATCGGAAAACAATAAAACGAAAACAAAATGGCGGCAGCCAATTTTGAATAATTTTAAATCAATTCATGTTCTGGGTATTTTCTATGTATAATAAAAAAAACTATCTATGTAATGTATTGTATTAAGTATATCAGTCATCTAGTATCCATAACACAAGCTCTGTTTAGCTTGGGGATAGATGATGCTGTGTGGATTGTCCGGCATTATTTATTCATTTATTTATTTAAATAATTTATTGTTTGTGAATTTAGGTAAGTGTTATATTAAGATGGTAAACTAAAAACTATTTGTGTCACTAAAACTTGCTCTTAGGCTTACAAAAATTGACTTAAATCATGTCAAAGAATTTGATATTTACATAAATGATAAAACACAAATATAAAATGTCATACTACATTACAGTCACACAAAACTCGTCCACTGTGAAATACGCTTATATGATCAGAATTTTGATAATGATCGAACAGATAACGGCGTTATCTTACTGTAGATACAGAATACAGAATACGCTCGTGCGGAGAAAATATGTCCTACAAGCCATACTGCGCATTTTGCCCTCTAGCCGATTTCCAACTGCAAACCATTAAAATAGGTCTGGGTGTGTTGTAGCAAATATAGTTTCCTTGCTTATGTATAATTATTTTAGAGTAAGTATTTTAAGATTCATAAAATTACAGGAATCCCTAATGGCTCTTCTCAATTCCAAGTTTAAAACTCATGTCTGGCTGCCTGAAACTTAGTCAGCTTTTAAGTTCATGCCTAGTGACAGATGCCTATAGAAAAACTATCATTTAGGAATACCAGAGTCTCTGTGCTTGACACAGGGTGAAAAAAGGATTTTAGATACCGTTTTAGAAGCAGATAGACCCTTGTGCCTTTTCTAATAAGATTTAAATCGGTTTGTTGATTCAAAGTCAGTTACGTCATGGATGCTAGTAAAAAAATTTTGTATTTTAGGATTTTCTTATACAAAAGAAAACCTTCTTGATATTATAAAAAAAAACTGTACGATTAACACTTCAATATGATAGTTGATCTAACTAATAGTTAAAAAAAGTTTGAGTAGTAGTGAGAAACGGCTACTTTATAATTTTATTTGAGGATACCAAGTCAGTATTAAAACTCGTGTTTATTTTTATTTTACAATTAATGTGGCAAAATAACATAAGGCCCTTCCTGCTGGTAAACGGTTATCGTAACCTATGGATGCTTGCGACACCTGGTGTGACAGACGTGTTAATGTAATTTACTGTAATTTTATCGACACTTCAAACCTTCCTCTAAAGAGCTCTTTGACAAGGAACTCTCTACTACTGTGTAAGCAAGAAATCTCTACCGAAGTGAATAATAATTATGCCGTTCAAATCTACGTATAAGATATCCTCAGTCTGTAGATAAAAGCTTGTGATTTTAATGAATTAATGAATTTTGACTATGACTTTTTGCAGCGCCTTACTTTGGCAACAAAAACTATCGTTCTAAAATGTATTTCAATCATTTTAGCCGTTTTTGTGAATTTATTATAAATAATACAGAAACCACCACCACAAACAAACCATCTTTCACTTCAATACCTACTCACCGGTACCGTTCCTCTGTAGGTGATAATGTGACAAATGGAAAAAAAACAATGCTTTATTCTGATATACTCCTTAAACCACACAGCCAACAGTAGAATGCAACAGCATTTAAATCCGCTTTGGCTTATAACGAGCAGTTATTCACGCCAACCATTCAACAGATCAAACCGCTTAGCATGCGCTTGGAACAAGACATAAGCGGTAGCTTCTTAACTCTCTTTTATACTTAACAATAAAAATGCCGATTACAAGTTACAAACCACAGGCATGGAGTATGGGACTTAGAAGTATTTTCAAATTTGTCAAACCTACTGGCTCTCTAAGCGTACAGATTTATATTTTTAATGGGGATTTATTGATTTGCGCACAGTATTTTTTTTTGTAAAAAGTGAAATTTTTAGTCAAAACAGGCAACACATCAGCTATGACCTCTGGTGTCGCAAATCACAATTAAGTAAACCAAAAATCAGTTGAGTACATATACATTTGGTCCTATACATCAGATATAAATTTTAAATTGACGTAGCAAAGTCTAGTTAAATTCGCAAGCACTTACTAAAACGACACCTAAAAAATCTTTTTCAAATAATGTTATCCGATTTAGTCGTTATTTTTACTACCGGAATCGGCCCCTACAAATAAAAACCTAGTGCAGTATAGGGGACGATTTACGAAATTATCGGTGAACCAAGATTTCTGGAGTCGATCGAGAAAATTATGAAAAAGTTTTTTTTTGATATAAATTATATGGAAATACCCTTGGTTCATCCTCTACATAGTAAACTAGATGGCTCAACTGTTTATCAGTATATTATTTTGTTTATACTTACTAGTTTTCACTCGTAAGTCTTACTAGGGTCAATCTTATCCATTTTCCCGGAGCCCTAAGGTCGAAAATTGTCTGTCGAAGGTATTATCACTATGTTCAGGGGCCTAACCATCAAGTCTTATAGCGATTCAGTTTAGGCAAAAATGTCAAATCCCGCTTTGCGAATGACAAAGCTTTAACTACGCCATAGCGTACTCAATCGCAAAGCAGAAAGTGACATGTTTGCCTAAACTGAATCGCTATAAGACTTCATGGTTAGGCCCCAGGTTACGTCAAAACTCCACTTGCGCGATTTAGACATTTCGATGGCCATTCTGTGTATTGTAAATGGCATTCTTCTAGCTAGTCACGAAAGGTAGGTATGCTTTAAGAAATATGAAATCAATTAGGTCTTTTAAACATTCTTTAAAAAAAATTTGGTAGCTTCCCAAAAAAGAGTAAAAAGGTACTCATTTTTAGTTATTTAAGTTTTCAATTATTGTTGCATTTTTATATAGTTTTAAAAAAGTATACGTAATCACTTACATAATCTGCATAATTATCATGTGTATAGAAACCAGCTCTTATATTATTCAACAGTTTGTGAACAATTTTGTATTTGTATAGTGTTAAAATAGATGCCACATATCGCAGTTGCTGCCCCGCACGCACACCGGCGTCACGGAAGACCAGCGTTTTAGTGGCACAAAGTGCTTCTATAACATAGTGCTGAGTGGCGGCCATTTTTGTTGTCAATCTCATTTACTTAATAACTCGTATGTGTACCATTATGTGACACAAAATAAAATATTTTTATCTTTATCTTCTTGTGTACCTAATGCGTTTCTCCTCATTGATGTGATGTAACGTAGTTCAATCATGTGGCAATAGATGTCGCTATACTCTTATAATTTGCACCACCGACCGCGTATTCTAAATCTGCTAGCGAATGATTTGATCACGTCTCGTAAATCCTCTGTATCGATTGAGGATCACTGGTATGCACTTAATACGTGTTATTGCGTACGGAAATACGCACCACAACTGTGCAGAGGACATTGACTGTTGGAGGTTTTCGTTTTTGGTTTCCAAAGTTGCTTTTGTAGCTTTTCTTTCGATGACATAGTGAACTGGAACACTTTTGGTAGAATCGGTTCTTTTAATTCAATAAGTAAAATCATTTATTCGAATGAATGCACTTTTTCGTTCGAGTGAATGAACTTTAAAAGATTTTGAATTGGATGTTTTTTAACTAACTCAAAAAAAGGAGGAGGTTCTCAATTCGGTTGTATTTTTTTTTATTGTGTTTATTTGATAAAATATATAACAATCTTCGCCAATTGTTATATATTTTATTTTGGTATATAGAATGATCCCGAGGAGGTGGTCCCATTAAAGTTTTATTCCTGAGGGGGTGCCATTTTTCCCGTAAAACTTAAAAAAAAAACATTATTATCTCAGAAATCACGACCAGCAGATATATTTTTGTGGGCGATGTTTCTTTTTTTTTATTCGAAAGATTAAGTAAAATAACGTGGGAACATAAAAAACTGATGATAGAGTACCGACAAGAAAGAAACATTTAGCCTGCAAGGGAATCACGAACATCCCGATTAAATTATTATCAACTGACTTAAAAAAAGGAGTTTCTCAATTCGTCTCTATGTTTTTTATGTATGTTACGCGATTCACCAATTGTGAAGTGATTTAAATGATTCTTTTTTAATTAGTGTTTAATACTTTAAGGATGGTAGCATATACATTTTATTGAAAACAAACACTACTAATGATTCATATTGTAAAAATGGGAATTTTCACGTACAGCACTATCGGTGAAGGCACCGACTCAGTTGCGACTCATTCCAAGAGTCTTACAAGTAAGCAACATATGTGGTGACAAAATAAAGTATCATCTGTCTATCTATATACCTATCTTTTTATCTATATATCTATCTTACACTGTAATTCACTACAGTTCGAGATGCACTCCGAATGCCCCAATAAAATGTCGACGCATTTTGACTAGATCGTTAAAGTTATTTGTGAAATCATAAAGTTCAGTGCGTTTTCGAAATTGAAACTAATGCAACTGAAATATGATGTATTTTTTATAGCCTTTAGAAAATATTGAAAAATCTTATTTAGCGTTTTTTATTTTTTGTTAAGAGAGTGGACTTATTTATGGGAGATAGCAACTTCCATACCAATAAGTCCACTCTCATAACTTTGAATCTATCATGTCTATTTTTCCGCGTTTGTGAGGTCATCTTTCCTAGTCCCTGTCTGAAAATCAGCGCTGCTTCTCACTACTGTGCGGAGCAGCACTAAGCTGAGACAGAACCTGTTTGGCCCACACGGCACAGATGGGACTAATTAGCACAAAAATCTTCTCTTTGTCACTATGTTTTTTTTTAAATCTTAGGTATTTATTGTGTCTATCTATCTATTTATTTTCTCTGTGTGTAGGTACCTGTCCTTTCTGTGCTTTGTTGTTGTCAAAATAAATAACTTTCTTTCTTCTTTCTTTTCTTTCTATTTAAAAATCTAGGTATATAATTAAGAATAAAAATGTAATGCTACTTATTCGTAAGCGCGTCAATTGAAAACGGCTGGACCGGTTCAGCAATTTTTTGTTTTAAAAATGTTTATAATAGTACGAATAAGGTTTATATAGAACGAAAAATAAAATGAAAAATTGCCCGAAATATAATATGTAAGCACACGTCATTTCTTTCTCCCAAACAAACTGATCTTGGTTGTCGGACATAGTGGTTATGTATATGTCGCATTCAAGTACAGAACAACTTTCGTCGGGTTATCTAGTATTCAATAATTAATTAATGGTTTCATTAATATTAACGAATAAGAAACAGGTTAGATCGATTCGTCTGCCATTAACTTCATTTCCTCCCGAGATGATGCAACTGCGTCGAAAAGTTGGAATCATAGTAAATAATCCGTTTTTAATCAAAGTTAAGTCCACTCTTATATGCTCAGTGGCGTTTTGTGTTCGACCTTCATATTGATTGATAGAACAAAACTATGCTCGTGCACAGTTGGATGACTTCTTAGGGCAAGCATTGTTTTATTATTTACTAGCTTCTGCCCACGGCTTCGCCCGCGTGGTACCCGGATAAAAAGCAGCCTATGTGTTATTCTAATGTATAAACTGTATTACTGTAAAGTTTCATCAAAATCCGTTCAGTAGTTTTTGCGTGAAAGAGGAACAAACATCCTCACATACTTTCACGTTTTTCACCTATTTGTAGGATATGATGTATTACTTATGTATTCTCCTATTTCCGAATATAAGAGAATATAAGAGGGAAAAGACCAAGGTTTTGCGTAAATAAACTAGCACCTATACAATAGCGATAAATTCATTTTTTCAATAAAATCTTTAAAATTTGTCGTCATCCACGTTTGATCTTAAGCCTACGTTCAGCAGTGGACATTATGTGAGCTGATAATAATGACGATGATCCAAGCTACTGAGAACGACTGTGTTATAACACGAGTGCTACAAAATTTCAATCTAATTTTGTAACATTCCGAACAGAAACTAATTTAGTTTAGCAAACCGATGATCATGTTTCATCAACATTCATTAGCGCTGTGCAAACTAACGCATTAGTTTATTTGAAGATTTGCATTTCCAAAACACATCAGAGCTTGTTATTTAGCGCGGTTTTGCTCACAATAATCAAACAATCTCTAATGACCACGAAAGGTACAAATAAACATATGGAATTTCACGATATTTAAGCACAGTTGCATGTCCTATGATCACGGGATGTTAGTTTCAGACAACGAGCTACTCTCTCTTTCTCACTCTTATATTGCGAACGTATTATTTACGCCGGTTACATTGTCAAATTCGATTTCATCTTGGTCCTGACACCCAAACGGTATTCAGATGCGTAGTAGTTTTTTCAATTCTTGCACAATCTCACTACAGGATTCCAGACTCCAGAATGTCTAGACAAATACCACTTTCTGTTGGTGTTAACCCCTGTAGAAAGGTTGAATGGAGATGACATAAGCTTTGGAAATGTCAAGTGACTACTGCCAAGTTGTTCCTTGATAAATTTGCGTTGGCGTGAAAGGAAAACTAAGCGTGAGGTATTTGTGTAGACCCCTAGATAATTGAAAACCATCTTCTCTATTGACAATGGCCTCGATTTTGTAGTACACTAACTAAACTAAATTTAAACTGTCACTCTCTTTTACTGATAGTGCAAGCAAGAAAGAGATAGCTACAATTTTAGTGCTTCCATAGTAATGTAGTCGTAATATCAAAACATGCTGACTATAAACACGAAGAAAAGCGGCACGTAAACTGATTTGACAGCAGCAAACAGCAGTAAAATTCTTTCCATCTCTTTCTTGCGTACACTATCAGTAAAAGAGAGAGACAGTTTAAATTTAGTTTAGTTAGTGTACTACAGAATCGAGGCTATTGCTGTGTTTGGTAATCTTAATTGCCTCCTAAACTAGTCAGAATAAAGGAGTGATAAGGTCTGCCACTAACATCAACCCGCAAAGACTTTAGTACCTCCCGTGATCATGGTACATGTAAACTGCCGAAATATCGGGAAACTTCAAACAAACTCACAAATCATAGTAAATATTCTTTTTTGACGAATTATTTCACTACACCTGGTTCTTATTCATTTAACTGACTTTAAAGAAAGAGGATATTCACATTGTAAAAACGGGAATTTTCACGTACCGCACTATCGGTGAAGGCACCGACACCCAGGGTGAGTACCCTGATGAAGACTCTCGGAATGAGTCGAAACATCTCATCGGAATGAGATCACTCGATTGCGACTTCCTCCCACCGCGTCGTGTACGACGTGCGGAACGTGAAAATTCCCGTTTTTACAATATGAATAGTCAAGTTCACGATAGTTTTTAGAATAATGAGGATATTCTCAAATAGGCGGCTAGATATTTTGTTTTATTAACTGAATACTGAGCAGATTTATAGAGATCCGTCACTGGGGTTTCTTCAGTTTTAGTTTTAGTTTTGAAACATATCCAATAATATCTATCTAATTAGCTGGTAACACCCACTGCTGAGTAAACACCTCTGCTCTATTATGGCTTTTCTGGCGGTGTTGTGCCAGTCGGATTCAATAGATTTGAAACATATACTTAAAAAGAAAACTATGAATTCAAATACTGTAATTTGTATCAAATACCATGATAAATTAATAAACCAACAGGCTTTCTGCAGTTTATTAGTAGATATTTACACACGGATATTATAAGATATAAACAAAGGATATTATTTCCAAGCAAGTTGGGTGTTACGATTCGGGGATCCACAAATAGTGTTGGCAAATGTATTTGTTGTAAAATAATTTGGACTGAGTTTATGATGTAATAATCCTATTTATGAAGGTAAATTTATCAATCAACAGATGAAGGCTCTTGGATTCACTCAAAACAGTAGATAGGGTAATCCTGTTATTATAAGTGATTCATAACTCATTATCGCGTGTTCTGATGATAATTATAATAATAATAGACCCGGAACAAAAGTATCAGCAGAACAGTGTTTGCAGAACATACAAATATTTTTCCCGCAGCGGAAATCGAACCCTGTTACGTCGCGGCTACTAGCCCGCAGCCGAGGCATTAGGATGCTTTTAAATTTTAACTCTTATTTTCTTCTTTGACCAATGAAGTCTTTTTCAATGAATGACTTCATCTTTTTCGATTGGCACCACACTAAAGCTGAATGGAGGATCATCAAAAAAACAAGAGTTTTCGGCGTTAATTCACTCAGTAAGTTAAGGTTTCTTGATACTTGTGAGGTCTTAGTATGAATCAAAAGCTGTTAAGTTCGACTTTGGCTATCATGGGAATAACATTCCTGAGCGGAGCATGCTCTTTCTAACCTTAAAAAAGGACGAGGTTCCCAATTCAGTTGTTTGATTGTTTTCTTGTTTGTTACTTGATATCTTTGCTAATTGTTAACAGATTTTAATGATTCTTTTGTTTTTGTATAGATAATGATCCCAAAGAGATCCCATAAAAGTTAAATTCCTGAGAAATAGCTACTTTTTTTTTGTAAAACTCAAAAAAAAATGGAATGGAATGGAATGGAATGGAATGGAATGGAATGGAATGGAATGGAATGGAATGGAATGGAATGGAATGGAATGGAATGGAATGGAATGGAATGGAATGGAATGGAATGGAATGGAATGGAATGGAATGGAATGGAATGGAATGGAATGGAATGGAATGGAATGGAATGGAATGGAATGGAATGGAATGGAATGGAATGGAATGGAATGGAATGGAATGGAATGGAATGGAATGGAATGGAATGGAATGGAATGGAATGGATTGGAATGGAATGGAATGGAATGGAATGGAATGGAATGGAATGGAATGGAATGGAATGGAATGGAATGGAATGGAATGGAATGGAATGGAATGGAATGGAATGGAATGGAATGGAATGGAATGGAATGGAATGGAATGGAATGGAATGTCATTTATTAAGACAGAATAACACATTAACAATTATTAAACTTAATTAATATAATTGGAGTGACATCAGTCTCTCGTCAATTTAATAAAATGTTATAAAATAATATCCTAGTTAATTTCAATAATTTCAATAGTCAATAAATTTGTGTATAATAAGATAAAATAAATTATTACAGATTCTAAATAAATTGTTGCAGATTCGTGCATGTCCATTTAGTATAATAACTAACCAGTAGGTTAACAATATATATATATATATATATTTATTGGATGGCATTTTAATGATCTCTGATATAAGGCATGAGAAATGAAAGCTTGCAAATTCGTTTTATGATATCATCGTGTCTATCAATCATGCCCTACGCGTTTCGTCCAAGGCAAATGCATTATACCAAGCCCATTTGGAATTGTTTGTGTGATTTATTGTAGCCGTGCGGTTTGCCTGCTAGTCTGTCGTACGCACGCGGTACGAAACTAATAGAAGAGGCCTGTTTTTGTACGATTTTCGTATATTTATTTCCTCATATTGCTTGGTGAGTTTGCAGTTTCAACAGAAACCTCAATAAATTTTTTTTTGAAACCATTGACGTTTTTTCTTTCCGCTATCGAAGCGCCCCCTAGTGACTTGTCGCCATAAACCAATTAAAGAATCCTCCTTGAAGTCATACTTTTCATAATCCTACTACTATTATAAAGTTTGTGAGGATGGATGTTTGTTACTCTTTCACGCAAAAACTACTAAACGGATTTTGATGAAACTTTACAGTAATCTAGCTTATATATCAGAATAACACATAGGCTACTTTTTATCCGTGTACCACGCGGGCGAAGCCGAGGGCAGAAGCTAGTAAAGCATATTTAAGAACTGTACTTGAAATTATAATTGGCACGATAAAGCCTATATAAGATCGATCCTTGAAGACTTGATAATGCGTCTATACAGCAAGTAGGAAATTAATGATGATTTATACATATTTAAGTTTTAGTATGTACATTATGGTCTGACATAAATAGTAAATAAATAATGCAGGATATTTTCACACAGCATCATCTAGTCCCAAACTAAGCAGAGCTTGTATTATGGGAACTACATGACTGGTTTAATACTTAATACATATTTTTTTTGTAAATACTTACATATTATACATAGAAAAAACCGAGACAAATATTTGCAGATACAAACATTTGTCCCGCGGCAGGAATCGAACCCGCACCTTCTGCGTCTCAGGCGAGCCTTCGCCCACTGCGCCACAGAAGACTTAAAAAAAAAAAAATACATTGTTACAGTAGCATAATAATTTAAATATATATATTATTGAATTGAATTGCATTGGTACATAGAATGTATGATACTTTTATTAATTACATGAATTTATCTGACCAAAAAAAATACATATTTTTTTCTAAATTAATTTAATGCTGCAGGGCCGCAGATGGCCTTGGTCAGCGTCACCAGACTATCGGCCAGCGCAGAAGGCACTCAGCCTGTAAAAGTTAGGATGGGGCAACTAGCATAAGGACATCAGTTCAGTTAGGTACGGACCATGGCTTAGGCTGTTGCCAGGGGGGAGAAACTGGAGAGAACGCCCCGATACATATCTGAAAGAAAAGAAAGAAAGAAAATACCTTTATTAATGTGGTTAATAAATGTAACACAACACAACAGGTGACAAAATACAAAACAAATAAATACAAACACAGAAAGTTTCATTAAAATACTACAAAAATAAAATAAAAATGTATGTGTTGTGTGGGGTCAAAAGGTCCCTATCTCAGCATTATGCTGCACCAAACCTAAGAAAGGTGCAGCGCTGATTTTCAGACAGGGCCATCGATCGTGATGTCACGAAATATCTGTACCGTAAGTAGACGGAAGTGTGAACTCGGATTTGTATGACTCGTCGACCCCACCGGCGGGGAACTCATGCGAGACTTGATGACGTCACCAGCACGTTAACAGTGCTTTTATAGGTCTTCAAGGTCACCAAGAACGTGTCTTAGTCTACGGAGGGCTTTCCACACAAAACAATGATATTACTGATTAGATAAGCGCGGGTTAAAACACATCGATAGCGCGTTCTAATCTATCAGTGGCGACATCTAGTTCTGTCTTCAATAAACTTTATAACACTTGGAGCTATAGACATAATTATAGGTAAACTGCTAATTGTATATACTAAAAGGGGCTGTAAGGTATCCAATACAAGGCTGGTTATATTAAGACTACCGCAAAATGGTAAAAGCCGCAAACAGCTAGGTCACTTAAAATATTATCGTCATAGGAACAATGTTTGGACTTTTTTTTGACGTGTCTCTGTCTACCGCCTACTTACTATAATTAAACATCTATGCAATTAGTATGTATCTGAGGAAGTCCATCATAAGGAAAACAATCGTGAGCGTGTATGTTTTTTTTTAAATAACAATAGTAATCGCAAGGTTTATTCTATTTGGAACTAAGTATGGTTAGACAAATATAAAATTTAAACGAGACAACTATATAACATATTACCTGATAGTATTAAGAGACATAAGACAGTTTTTTTTAAATACCCTTCCCATGTTGAAGAACACTAATATAACATAATATCTGTGATAATCTAACCATTAGATAAATAACCATACAAAATTAATCAAGTATGTAACTGTTATCACTGGACATAGTACAGTACATATGTGTACATAAAACAATGTTAAAACTAAACATTATGTGTCAGTAACCACCGATCTTAATTATTTTTTAAAAAAAAACGCCAACGGCTTATGTATCTACACATTATTTGTCCTAACGAAAGGGATAAGTTCTGATAACCTATTATAGGCGAATACAGCATTGAAAAATGATATGATATCTTTAAGAATAAACTTTAAATACTTACCATATACCTATTACTTATACAAAGTATTATTTTCAAAAATTGAGAAATAACATATCTTAAATACAATTAACAAAACTTTACATAATTCTTTCGGAAACAGTTATTGTAAGATTATACCAAAGAATTAATTGTAAAAAATCACAATTAATTCTTTGGGTATAAAAATCTTTAATCACATTTTTTGATAGGTTGGAGTGACCTAACTGTTTCCGTACTTGCTGTAAAAGTGGGGTTGTTTTGACGCGAATGATCGAGTATCGCTCTCCGCCAGTTGTGGCGTGAAATAGAAAATATTATTTCGTAAATAGATCCTGTGTGTCACGACGGACGGGTGAGTGGGAACGGGAGACAAAGATTAACTCTTATGCACTCACAAATCAATCTCGCTGAGTGTTTTTGTATCATTATCTACAGGGACGGTCATAGTTAGAATCCCGACAAAAAGATCATGAAAATAAGAGAAAAATAATATAGAAAATACTCATTATCACAACGCAATATTTTGACAAAGGGTTAACATTACTTATTTTTTTATTATTTAGTTAACCAATGCGCGCTTTTTTTATTACCAGCCAGGTCTTTATCGAAGCGAATTACGTTTAAACTTTTAATTATATAGTGTTTGAAATTCAATTTTTCGTCACTGTTATTAAGTGCGCCGGAATGACCCATTTTGATCGCACTTATCGAGGAACCCTCCGCCTCTTTTCGAATAGATGGGATGAAAAAATATTTTTTGTGGGGTCAACGGGTCCCTCTTATACTGCAATAATCCTAAGAACTTGGTGCTGGTTCAAAGTGAAAATAACTAAACCAAACGACATTATTTTTATTTCTCGGCGTGCTGGTTTCATCGCGATGTTTTCCTCCACCGTTTGAGCACTTGTCAATACGCACGTACACTATGGATTTGTCTACGTGAAATCGCTTTTGAACCCTTTCTTAATAAAAACAGACAAACGGCGTAAGGAACTAATTTTGCAAGTTCCATCTTATCTGTGTGGACCGGCTATGTATTAAATGAGGAATCGATTCTTACATGCATCTTAGCATAACCATGTAACTGTAAACTTTATTATGAATAATAAATTAAAAAAAAATAGAATGGATGAGAGTAAACTCATTTAACTTTCTATCCGAAGGTTGTGAGTTCGAATTCCGCTGTGCATAAATAAAAAATTACCTGCGCGCAACGTAGTCAATCAGTTTTAAGTAAAAAATGCATTAAATTTCAAAAAACCGACTTCAAACTCGAGATGACACTTTCGAATAAAAAGAAAAATCTGCCTAAAAAATAATAATTTCCTAGTCTTGATCATCTTTTTTAAGTTTTACGTGAGTAATAGCAATTCCTCAGGAATAAAAAAATATGGGACCATCTCGGGATCATTCTTTACACGATAACAAAGAATCATCAAAATCGGTTTACAAATGACGAAGTTCTGAGCGTAAAAAAAAACGGAAAACCTTCATCTGAACCTCGATCAGTTAAAAATATGTTCTCACATTTATCTATAATGCAAAATGTTTTTCTGTGATTTACCGACATGTCTTAATCTTATCGTACTGTTTGTTCCAGGCGGTGGACTACCTCAAAAAGAGAACGCCCGCCCGCGCCGCTCTCATGATCGCTGCTGTATGGCTCATGAGTGCACTTATCTGCATACCTCCGCTACTGGGCTGGAGAGTGACGCGGCCTACCGAGCAGTTTCCGCAGTGCAAGGTAAGACTAAAATAAGCGAAACTTGAAAAATGTTTTAACTTGTTTTTTTTAATGCTTTTGGGGTTGAGACTCTGGGTCCGTGGGGAACCGGGGCCCTTCCCGTTTTCAAAATTCTTTCAGGGTGACTGGTCGAAGCGACGCGTGACTAGAATGCTGGCTCTTATCTGGGCCAACGAATTAGCATTGCCATTCAGCGTAGCAATGCGGCCAGTATTTTGGGAACGGTTCCGTCTGGTAGTGATCTGGATCAGTTTAGCTATTATAGATCGTTTGCAACGGTCTTAAGATAGCTAGCTGTTTCATCTGTATTTTTTGTATATAAATATCTACCTGTATGTAGCTGTATGAATAAAAAAAAAGTTTTTTTAAACAACAAAGTGGCGATTACTGCTTCGATAGTGTTACGAGCTAGTTGCCGGTTGCGATGCAAGAGAATACGGGTTCGATTCCCATATCCCATATCTTTTTTTTACGTTCACTTTTAAAAAGTTTGATTTCACAGCTTCAAGGGAATCTAGACCTGAGTATATGGTTTTAATTTCAACTCGATACCACCACGCGTTCCCGAGCTAAAGGGTCTTGACAGACAGACATACAGACGGATAACAAAGTGATCTATAGGATCACTGATAGGATCACTTTGTTATCGGATTTGTTATCGGACGGATAACAAAGTGATCTAGAGGTATAGGATCACTTTGTTAAACGTCTGTCTGATAACAAAGTGATCTATAGAATCACTGATAGGATCACTTTGTTATCGGATTTGTTATCGGTCGGATTTGTTGTCTGATAACAAAGTGATCTATAGGATCACTGATAGGATCACTTTGTTATCGGATTTGTTATCGGACGGATAACAAATTGATCTATAGGATCACTTTGTTAACCGTCTGTCCGTTTTTTCCTTTTGAATAAAGAGAAAATTTCAATAGAATAAAGTTATAAATAAATAGTTGACCTACAATATTAATACTATTTGAGAAATGCGATACGTTATCTTCCCTAGTCTACTTCTTACCACTGAAATAGCTCTGAGTATAATTTCAGGCGAAAACCACACAATAACACGACGCAACGCAATTCTAGATCCTGACTAAATACTAGCTTAAGAGTACTACCATACGCTACAGTTCCCGGCTATTGATGTCGCAAATAAATAATAATAAATAATGCTGGACATTTTCCACACAGCATCATCTAGCCCCAAACTTTTAAAATCATATAAAAATCCATTTGTTAATCTAAAAATACAAAATAGTTTAATTTTAACCGATAATTCTAGTATACAAACGATATTGAATGGAGATAACTTTAAAAATAATATCTCGCCTACGATTTCGTGACGACATCTGTGGCGCAGTGGGCGAAGGCCCGCCTGTGACGCAAAAGGTTGCGGGTGCGATTTCCACTGCGAGACAAATGTTTGTATGATTTGCAAATGTTTATCTCGGATCCCTAGATCCGAGACATGTAAAAAATATTAAAAAAATATGTAAAAAATTAAAAAAATATGTAAAAAATATTGTATGTATTTACAACAAAAAAGTATATAACTAATATATCACTAATTTAGTTCCCATAATACAAGCTCTGCTTAGTTTTGGGTTAGATGATGCTGTGTGAAAAACGTCCAGCGTTATTTATTTATTTAAATAAATACAATAACATATAACCTTACCTTACATATTAGTTATATAGGTTTTTATTTCTATCAAA
The DNA here is from genome assembly GCA_958496245.1 of Perizoma flavofasciatum. NCBI lineage: Eukaryota > Metazoa > Arthropoda > Insecta > Lepidoptera > Geometridae > Perizoma > Perizoma flavofasciatum. Next base: position 8,367,736 of record OY292441.1, on the reverse strand, counting down.
ATGTACCACAGCAGGAGCCGAAACTATACGGTATGCCAACCGAGTCACAACTGGTATGGTTTTCACAAACTAATGCTTTTACAACCAACCGCGCTGTCGCTCACAGATGCTTTACTTAATCGTAACTTAAGTAATACCAAGCTATGCCACATTTACACAGAAAACCGGCTGCCGCTCTACTTACAAGGCTTACAATGGTCTGCGGGTCCGATTTAATAACGCTTTCAGGGGGGCTTGACAAATACCACTTTCTGTTGTCGTTAACGCCTGCGGAAAGATAAAATTGTACGTAAGTGACATTAGCTGCGGAAATGTCACGTGACATTTCCATACAATTTTATCTTTCTGCGGGCTTTAACGTCAACAGAAAGTGGTATTTGTCTAGCCCCCCAGGACGCTGTTGCGGCTTCCGCGCTTCTGTATTGATTCAGGAATGTTCGCCGAAGCACGCCCCGACATATTTTTGAGGTCATCTGACGGAAAAAGACTGCCTATCTGCTAAACAGAGTGCGCGCAAGCAACAACAGCATCCTGAAAAACATTTAGCGAACAATTACGTATGACCTCTGGTGTGGAAGCTCTTTCAGAGGCCGTAATCTGTCTTAGTTATTGAGTACCAACTCTTATCTTAAGCTTACTAACACTTTTGAATCATGTTGTCTGAAAAAAAAAACATTATTATTATTATATACATGTCTAAAAGTTACCTGAAGTGGCAGTGGGCCGGTCATATCTCGCGAAGAACCGATAACCGCTGGGGTAAACGTGTTCTTGAGTGGAGACCGCGACTCGGCAAACGTAGTGTAGGACGCCCTCCGGCCAGGTGGGATGACGATCTGCGAAACACTGCAGGCAGATGCTGGATGCGGCAAGCTGAAGACAGGGCGCTATGGCGCTCATTAGGGGAGGCCTATGTCCAGCAGTGGACTAATATAGGCTGATGATGATGATGAAAAGTTACCAGCCTCATTTCTTTGTTTAGTGTTAGAAAGGACACGTCTACATTTTATTTTAGCGTCTACATCTTGCTTAGGTAGCGAATTATTACGAAACAGAGGGTTAATAAACATACTATACACATAATGAACATACTATACATACTTACAAACACTTTTACAAAAAAAGTGTTTGTAAGTATGTATAACCGGATTTCTGTGTAAATAAGCCGGTATAACGGTATAATAGTTGTGGGTGGGCCCGCATAAGCACCTGGTATGCGAAGTCTTGAAGAAGGTTCCTAAAGTTGATTAAACTGTTACATAATTGGCATTCTCGTTTGCAAATGCCTTTATTTTAGATAATCTTAGGATAAACATTTTATTGGTAAAAAATCACTGAAGTGGTAAAACTCTTTGTGAAAGAGTTCGCCCGAGGGTAATACCAGCATACATTTTGCCGCCAAGCAGTAATGTTCGCATCGTTGTTTTCCGGTTTGAAGGTGAAAGGTTTGAAGGTTCCGGTGAAATTACAGACACATGAGACTTTCCACTTGTTATGTCTCAGGGTCGATGACGTGAGGTTGATGCCTCTGGTGTGGCAAGCGTCCATAGGTAACTGCTTAAAAACAGGTTGGCTCTGTGCATTTCTGATTTCGTCATGAATTAAAAAAAAAACTCAATCATTTTTTACTAGCTTCTGCGCACGGTTTTGCCCGCTTGGTACCAGATAAAAAGTAGCCTATGTTATTCTGATGTATAAGCTATATTACTGTAAAGTTTTGTCAAATCTGTTCAGTAGTTTTTGCGTGAAAGAGTAGCGAACATCTATCCATCGTCACAAACTTTCGCGTTTATAATATTACTAGCTTCTGCCCACGGCTTAGCCCCCGTGGTAACCGGATAGGATAAAAGTAGCCTATGTGTTATTTTGATGTAAAAGCTATATTACTGTAAAAAATCATCAAAATCCGTTCAGTAGTTTTTGCGTGAAAGAGTAACAAACATCCTCACAGACTTTCAGTAGGATTTTTTCAATGATATCCAATATGGAGAAGCCAGTAGTGAACGTGTTTGTTTTGTTTTTCTTTTCACAAAATGTTTGCTCGTAATCCCCGAGCATGTAAATAAATGTAAGCATTTATGAGTAGAACAACTAATATGCAACTGAAAAGCGTATACAGTTGGCAACTCATTGCGAACACAAGTTGCTGCCTCAATTCGAGCAAATACGTGAGTAATTACTGGACGCGCGGCGAAACTTTTGTGGTGTACTGTTGTTGGTAGAAATTGTATTTTTAGAATTTCTCATAACAACAGTGTTTTTGTTCAAGTTCCTGTTGAAAGTTTTTATTATTTGATCAAGTTTTATATACATTTGAGGGTAACCTCATGTTTGCAATAGAAACTGCAGATTTTTTTTAGTGTTGGTTTTGTGCAAGCGAAGAGTGTGGTAAATCTTTTCACTGGTTCAAAGGTCCTTTTAAATAAAGATAGAGATAAAAATATTTTATTTTGTGTCACATAAAGGATACAGGAGTATCCTTTATCTACACGTACGAGTTATTAAGAAAATGAGATTGACTTTTCGGTACAAATTTAAACAGGAAACAGTAAATATAATAAAAATACAAATTGACTGATGAAATTTCCGACTGAATCCGAGATTTTTTTAAGTCGATGAAAAGAGGTATATCATACCTGATAGAAAGCGAAGCGGTTAGCGCTGTCTTTAGATATCTAGAACACAAAAAAATGGTAACAGGCTCAAAAATATATTGTGAATAAATTTCCAATAGAAAGACAAAAAAAAAGTTGACTTTGACTTTTCCAACGGGGAAAATTGACTCATAGGCAAAGCAAAAACTAATTAGAAACAGACATAGGTGTCTGCAATTAGTTACGTTATTACTATATGTCTTATCAATTATCGCACCCAGAACTGGGAATTTCAGGTCCGTAATTCTCAAGTGTCTGTAATTTCACCGGCAGTGCCTGCGAGCCGGAATCGTTCTATTGCCGATAGAACTAGACTGTACATAAATTATCCAAGTTTATGAATGCATAATGTTTTTGAACGGCACTTAAGATGCCGTTACCGACTTTCCGGAGGCCTTTGCTGGAAGGTAAATTAAATTGTATTGGCCACGTTTAAATTATCTGCGACCTCTATGGCGCAGTGGGTGAAGACGCAATAGGTAGCGGGTTCGATTCCCAAGACGAATGTTTGTATGATCTGCAAATATTTGCTTAATGATCTCGGTGGCGAGTTGGGCGAGTAGCCGACTGAGACGCAAAAAGTGCGGGTCCCGCTATGGAATCAATTTTTGCATTTTCTACTGTCTGAGTGTTGTTACCATTGGTACTCGTAGTTTATGATACTCACGATACAGGAAATCTCAGTACCTATGGGTTCAGGCTTATGTATGTGAGTATTGGGTGTATTTTTTTTTATACAATATTCCCAACTATCCACTGACCATGAAAGAACCAGTAACTCTACATACATGTAAACCAATGAAAACCATAAAAATAATCTCGGGGCACATTGACTTAGTAGATAACCTTTTTCTTCCCTGTTTGCCCCGTTTTTTGTCCCCCAGATTAGCCTTCTTCATCCTCCATGGGCATTCAAATTAACCCCCATAATGAACTCTCAAACAGGGTCGTTAAATATTTGCCTTCGCTTTATTTGCGAGTAATGAATTTCCTTCACGGAACCCTAAAATAAATAGGGAAGTTTTGTCGGTTGATATATTAAAACGAAAGTCGTTTAGTTGACATAAATTAATGTGGAATTTTAGCATATCAGATAATAAATTAGCACGAACTTTTTTTTTTTCAGTACGACAGCCCACGGCTTCATGTAAAAATGTCCAGCATTATTTATTTACTAGCTTCTGGCCACGGCTTCGCCCGCTTGGTATCCGGATAAAAAGTAGCCTATTTGTTATTCTGATGTATAAGCTATATTACTGTAAAGTTTCATCAAAATCCGTTTAGTAGTTTTTGCGTGAAAGAGTAACAAATATCTATCCATCGTCACAAACTTTCGCGTGAATAGTAGTAGGATTTTATTTAAGTAAGAGAATACAATTTAGAGGTAGTATCGTAAAAATGCATGCCCTAGATTCGTGATGCATAAATAGTTGCAAGTTGAAGATAAAATTATCCACACAATTAGCAAAATTTAAAACACACAACTGTTTCACCACAATTATCATATATGAAAAAACACAATACAAAAAGATTTAATAGACAAAGGTGCCATAAACCGACGAGCTTGTATAAAAAAGTAATGAGGATGAATTTCGCCTCCGGGAAACAGGGTCTAGACAAATACCTCACGCTTACTTTTCCTTTCACGATAACGCAAATTTGTCTCGGTAAAACTTGGCAGAAGTCACATGACATTTCCATAGCTAGCGTTAACACCAATAGAAAGTGTTATTTGTCTAGATGCCTTGACGTTACTTTATGTCGTCTTCTTGTCCTTATCCCACATTACGTGGGGTCGGGACAACATGTTTTCTCCTTCCACTCTCCTCTATCAGCCGTCATCTCAGTACTCACTTCTTTCTTAACCAGGTAATTCTTTAAACAACCCATCCATCTTTTATTTGGCCTACCTCTGCTTTTATTTCCATCCTCATTCATATTTAACATTCTTCTCATAATATGACATTCTTCCCTCCTCATGACATGCCCATACGATGCTAACCTATTACTCCTCAACTTTTCCGTCACGGGTGCTATTTACAAACTTACCCCGATAGTCATTCCTTATTTTGTCCATTTTAGTAACTCCACACATCCATCTCAACATTCGCATCTCAGCTGCGTGCACTCTTCTTTCATCAATCCCTTTGGTTGCCCAACACTCCGATCCATACAATACGACAGGTCTTATGATCGTTTTGTAGATTTTTCCTTACTTTATGTATTATGTTAAATACAAAAACAAACACGCTCACAACTAAGGTCCATATGATGTACATCCTCAGATTAATATAGACGACATCTGTGGTGCAGTGGGCGTAGGACCGCTTGAGACGCAGTAGGTTGCGGGTTCGATTGCCTCCGTGGGACAAATGTTTGTATGATCTGCAAATATTTTTCTCGGGTCTGGGTGTTCTATATAATTATAATATGTATGTATTTACAAAAAAAATATAACTGCTTATAAAAAAAATGGGAACTACATGACTAAACAAATATAAATAGTTTAGCAATCAGGTAGGTCCCATAATACAAGCTCTGCTTAGTTTGGGACTAGATGATGCTGTGTGAAACTGTCCAGCATTATTTTTTATTTATAATTTAATATTTATTACGTATATTTTTGGCAGTCTAAAAAAGGCCAAAAAAATTTGTTTGGCGCACGCCCGCGTTTTGCAAGTATCCTTCTAATATTATAAACGTGAAAGTTTGTGAGGATGGATGGTTGTTACTCTTTCATGCAAAAACTACCGAACGGATTTTGATGAAACTTTACAATCATTTAGCTTATACATCAGAATAACACATAGGGTACTTTTTAATGGGTATCATGCGGGCGAAGCCGTGGGCAGAAGCTAGTACAATCTTTATGATCTTTGTGATTTCAACGAATAAAAACCTATTGTTTTTGACTTTGATTTAAGCTTTCCAGTTGATAGGTTGCAAACCCATCGCTCCATCGTTTATCAGGCTAGGTAACAATGTACTACCACTGACTCCGAAAATAATTTTAGGAAAATCTCAAGAGCATAACCCTCCACATTAAAAGTTAGGAAACTGCAATTCGGTAAATCGTTTTGGCACTCTCTGCTCCATAAATCCTGAGGTTATTCACGAGGTACCTCTTCAAAATCCGTAAGTGACTTTATGCGTGGAATTTTAGAGTGCAGACATATTTGAGGTCTAGATCTACTCATATATTTTCGGTTTGCACAATGTAAGAACTTTTAAGCATGCGAAATATTCTAGTTCGGTCAAGTTTTACTGGTTTCGGCCTTGATATAAATGAAATAAATAATGCAGGTCATTTTCACACAGCATTATCTAGCCCCAAAGTAAGCAGAGCTTGTGTTATCCTATACTTCTATTATATATGCGAAAGTTTGTGAGGATGGATGTTTGTTACTCTTTCATGCAAAAACTACTGAACGGATTTTGATGAAACTTTACAATAATATAGCTTATACATCAGAATAACACATAAGCTACTTTTTATCCAGATACCAAGCGGGCGAAGCCGTGGGCAGAAGCTAGTTTACAACAATTGTGATAAATTAACGAATGAAAAAACTTTTTTGTACACAAATAAAATAATAAACAAAATCTTTGGATCTCATTTCCATAATCAGCATCAAACTTAACACATAAGAAATTTATCTTTATTTTTAAACAAAAAAGAAATAGCGATACCACGCGGTGGGCTGATGGTGGCCATGGCGCATCTAGGAATATAATATTTCGAAGCCCACTATTGAAATGTTTTACCAACAATGTATTTGTGGGTCCAGTTTTTCTCTAAAGCTGATGAAAAACAAAAAAATAACTGAACTGAACTGCTCTAGCTCACAAAATGAAAAATTATTCCAACCCTCCGTTCCTTATTCATTTCGTTAATACTTAGTTCGAAGATAAATTACTTAAATACACTAATTATCTACTCTCAAAAAGGCCAGGTATTCAAAATTGAACCAAAAAGCATCGAAGCAGGGAGTTAATTTCCCTAAGCTTGCGTGTTTTAAGTAAAACCGCCTTCGTGCATATGTAAACAATTTTCACGCTCCTCTGTACGGAAAAAGCTTAAAATGGAAGCTAACGTGTAGATTTTTCACTGTTTTCCAAAAAAAACTTTATTTTAAATGTAAGAATTAAAACAGGTAAAATGAACGAATAAACCAGTTCATTAAACCATCTGAAGACCGCAATCTTGGTAGCTCAATCAGATAACCACCAGACCGAAGCGTACCCAAAAATCTAGATGCTTTGTAACGCTGAATGGCAACGCTAAGTGATGATGTGATTGATGAAATGAGTTAATGCGATACGCAATTATATTATTTTCACAGATTTGCGTTTAAAGAACTGCCGAGATAGGTACACTAAAAATAACTGAGTTTTAAGAGATCCATCTTTTTCGCGGTCAGCATTTTTAAGATTTTCTTTTTTCCACGTATCGAGTTTTATATCTGAGTCGTGGGCGTATATGTTTTTCTTTAGTATTTTTCGTAACTATGAAATATTGAACCGAAGCTCAGTTGCAATAAGGCTTATTTTATATTTACTCCGGTAGTGTCACGGATCTAAAACTTCCTTATTAAACTGAAGGTATACTCAGCGACAAAAATAAACGAACAGTTTGAGTTTTTATATGTTTTTTTTCTTTAAGATTAACAACTTTTTTTTCAAAAATATAAATTTTATTTAATTCAATTCATTTATTAACTGATACAATATGTATTAATATGGAACAAGTTATCTGAATAAATAAATAAATAATTATTATTATTAATAATATAATTTGTTGACATAAACTATGTTAGTGGTGTAGAAACATAAAAATGGTAACCTTAGATTTGCTAATAGTTTAAGGTGAAGGTAGCGCACCCAAATGTAGCGCAAAAATTTTGAACCAACGTCCACGGGTTCAGCTTTTTTTGAGTTTTAATCGAAAGTGTTTACTGTTTATTTACTTTTATCACTGACTGTACTTTATGAATAATTTCGTCTCTTCGGGGTGAGAGTTGCGTGACGGAGTTTTTAATGTAGAGATTAGGAATCTGGTACAGAGAGGTTTTAAATTATTTTATTTGAATAATGTCCTAATGGAATCGTTTTAAATAAGATTTACTTGGACTTTTTTTAAATAGATATCTACCATGACTGATCTTTTTCACCAAAGAAATTGAATGGCTCTTTTTATGGCACGTTAGTTCATATAATAAGGAGACGCTGCCCTGAAGAATGATCTTTCTTCGGTATAAATATTTTTTTTATTGTACCGAGGATTGGTAAATAGTTTCATCCAGAACGAAGTATATTATAAAAAGGGGTTATTCCCGATGTACCCCAATCTTCAGTCCTGTCAGGCCACACTATCTAGTTTCATATCAAAGATGGCGAACACCAATTTTATAATCGAATTCTCGAAATACAGTTCAGTTTTGACTTATTTTGGGATACTGATTATTAAAATTAGACCCATTTTTAAATCAAAGATGCATTATATTTAATGTATACCGCATATAATAGTTGCTTACTATTATACTCATTAACTATAATCAATTATAATAATAAATCATAAATACCTCTAATGCTGGACATTTTCACACAGCATCATCTAGCCCCAAACTAAGCAGAGCTTGTGTTATGGGAACTGCATGACTGATATACTACTCATATACATTTTTTTTTGTAAATACTTACATATTATACATAGAAAACACCCAGACCCGAGACAAATATTTGCAGATACAAACATTTGTCCCGTGGCAGGAATTGAACCCGCAACCTTCTGCGTCTCAGGCGGGCCTTCACCCACTGTGCCACAGTGGTCGTCAGTGATTAACTTTTAGTTATCTGTATATGATTTAAAAAAAAACAGTTTAAATAAATGGATCAGAGGATTTCAAAAACTCTTGTCAAGAAGTCCTCTTTGCTTCCCCTATGAGTATCAGAAGGGGATTATCGTAGGGGAGTTGTGGAACAAGCCCTCTGTGCAGAAGGACTGTTTTCATTTTTTTCCATATACTTATTTTCCTCTTCAACTAACATTTGTAAAGTTCGCAGCCAACGTGACCTTATAACCAAAGATATTAAATAATTTTACTGTTCTTAATATAATTTCGTAGAAAGGTATTTCTCCAAATATTTCATAAATATCTTAATACCAGGAAGATATAAAATTATTCCATAACTCAAGAGTATTCACAAAATAATCTAATCTATTCAAATTTTATCCGTTACAGCGTAAACTCTCCTAAATTCCTTTATAATTATAACAAACAGGCCATTTTAACACTTCGCTCCTTAAGTTATTTCAATTTACATAGCGATAAATTTATTAACAAAACTGTATTCAGAGCGTTTTGAAAATATATAAAAAAAACGAACCAATGTTGTTAGGGCGCATTCAAAATCTTTAAAACGGTAACATTGTTATGTGAAATGGCTCATATGTCTTTATCAAAAAATTATAAATATGATCACGTCCTTCACGCCCCACATCCTGGACATTCTTAAAAGTCAAAGTCAAAGTCAAAGTCAAAGTCAAAGTCAAAGTCAAAGTCAAAGTCAAAGTCAAAGTCAAAGTCAAAGTCAAAGTCAAAGTCAAAGTCAAAGTCAAAGTCAAAGTCAAAGTCAAAGTCAAAGTCAAAGTCAAAGTCAAAGTCAAAGTCAAAGTCAAAGTCAAAGTCAAAGTCAAAGTCAAAGTCAAAGTCAAAGTCAAAGTCAAAGTCAAAGTCAAAGTCAAAGTCAAAGTCAAAGTCAAAGTCAAAGTCAAAGTCAAAGTCAAAGTCAAAGTCAATGTCAATGTCAATGTCAAAGTCAAAGTCAAAGTCAAAGTCAACGTCAAAGTCAAAGTCAAAGTCAAAGTCAAAGTCAAAGTCAAAGTCAAAGTCAAAGTCAAAGTCAAAGTCAAAGTCAAAGTCAAAGTCAAAGTCAAAGTCAAAGTCAAAGTCAAAGTCAAAGTCAACGTCAAAGTCAAAGTCAAAGTCAAAGTCAAAGTCAAAGTCAAAGTCAAAGTCAAAGTCAAAGTCAAAGTCAAAGTCAAAGTCAAAGTCAAAGTCAAAGTCAAAGTCAAAATTCATTAATTCATTAAAATCACAAGGATCACTTTGAAACGTCGGTTTTTATCTACTTCCTGTTTATTCTTAGATGTTGTTACGCATATTTGGTTAGATTATGGTATAGGATGCCAAGTAGTCAGAGGCCTGTCTAAACATGGGCAGAACAATGTATCTGTCTACTTGTAGGATAATACATACATATATATCCTGTCATTAACATATATTGACGACCTCTGTGGCGCAGTGTGCGAAGGTCCGCCTGAGACGCAGAAGGCTGCGGGTTCGATTCCTGTCACGGGACAAATGTTTGTAAGATCTGCAAATATTTGTCTCGGGTCTGGGTGTTTTTCTATGTATGATGTGTATGTATTTAGAAAAAAAAAGTATATAAGTAATATATCAGTCATTTAGTTCCCATAATACAAGCTCTGCTTAGTTTGGGGCTAGATGATGCTGTGTGAAAAATGTCCAGCAATATTTATTTATATTATTATTTATTTATTAACCAACTACGTTCAGGAAAGTCACGAAAAATACATTTTTGCTGTTGGGTAATGCACAAGAGTTATAAAAAAAAAATGTAAGCCAAGTTTTATAACCTTTCATACATAATGTAACTCATATTCTATTGAGGACAGACACGAGACATGACATCGTTTTGATGTATACCGGTTGAGAGCCTTCCCTAGAGGCGTGTCGATTGTTTTTGTGGAGCAAGTTTTGTTGTAAAATGTTAGCAATATACAGATATGGAATCTTTTTTGCAGATTAATAAAATACAACACAATAACATCTAAAACATGAGAGGTGCGATGGGTCTTAACGCGAAGCGTAATTTCTTCCAAACAACTTTTTACGGGCAGGTTAAAAAAGACGGTTTTGTAAGAAATATTTTTAACGAAACCTTTTTATCTTGGCCTTTGTGTATAAAAAGAAAAAAGTATGAGACACATTATCTAATCACGTGATCCAACACTCTCAGTAGTTAAAGATTTTTAACGAAACTATTGACCAAAGTAAAATAAGCATTGCTATACAATAAGGTAATGCCGCCAGCCTTTTGGGTACCTTGGCTGCGGTCGGTGGATTTAACTATATTTTCTACTTGTCGTCTACCAAACCAAAAAGAAAGGAAACTTGAATACACTTTTCTAATTTAGGTAATGTGGTCTGGAATTTATTTTATTTTAAAAGATCAAACAAATAAATAAATTATGATTAATCAGGTATTAGGGATGAATGCTCATCCTATCCTACTAATATTATAAACGCGAAAGTTTGTGAGGATGGATGTTTGTTACTCCTTCACGCAAAAACTACTGAACGGATTTTGATGAAACTTTACAGTAATATAGCTTAACTTATATGGCAGAATAATACATAAGCTACTTTTTATCAGGGTACCACGCGTGCGAAACCGTGAGAAGAAGCTAGTTTTTAAATAAAACTAAATAAATACTATCGAGAAGTATATACATACCATTTTAAAGTAGGCACATACCATAGAAAAATAGATATATCATTGTAAAAAAACAACTGCTCCGTAATCGCATATAATAATGATAAATTCTCTTGGCCTTTGTCTATAAAAACAAAAAAAGAATGGGAAACGTTATCTAATCACGTGATCCAACACTCTCAGTAGTTAATTACTGATTATCAAAATCTCTTTGAACCGAAGTCGGTTAATAAGATCCAATAAGTCGATGAGCTAAAGAGAAAAAGGAAATTCCGAGTCCACCGACTGCAAAAAATATTTTTAACTTAAATGTAGGTACAGTCGGTAAAAAAAATTGTGATCAATTCAGATAGCTTTTTTTTGTAATATTGGGACGGCCAAATGGTCAATGTCCCATTTCAATTGAAATATAGGCGAGTGAAATATCGTAGTACCAGACACTCCAGGAACACGTGTGTCAGTTGTGAAAAAAAATTACACCCTACTATCCTACTAATATTATAAACGCGAAAGTTTGTGAGGATGGATGTTTGTTACTCTTTCATGCAAAAAGTACTGAACGGATTTTGATGAAACTTTATAGTAATATAGCTACTTTTTATCCGGGTACCACGCGGGCTAAGCCGTGGGCAGAAGCTAGTAATAAATAACGCAAGTGTGACGTCTCTCTATCGTTCACCACATTCTGCAACATTAGCAAATCAAAAAGCAAATCACGGCGCGACGCGGAAGGAGAAAGTCGCAACCACTCACCCTGATGAAGACTCTCGGAATGAGTCGAAACTTAGTCGGTGCCTTCACCGATAGTGCAGTACGTGAAAATTCCCGTTTTTACAATATGAATTAGCAAATCATTTTTTTTTATGTAAATTAAAAAGTTACACAAAAACAAAGCCTAAAGAAATATACATTACTGTTACAGGCCGATTTTATCAATCTCTTGGGAAATCAGCCAAAAAATTAAAATGTGGAGTCCGTTTTACCAACATTGAGTTATTTATTTCTGTTGAATCACTGCTTGTCATATATAAATTACCTTATTTATCAAAGATTTATCAGGCAGAATTTACTTTGAAAAATAATCTGGTCGCAAACACGCGCGCATTACTTTTTCATATAATTTTGATTATTCTTGCTTGTCTCACTATAAACTGACAACTATACTCCAACAATCAACATTATGATAATAATGGCAATTGCATTAACTTTTTGAAGACCTCTTTGACTAGTTTTGTTAAAGAATCATTAAAAAGAATAACCAGCCTTGTTTTCTTGCCTTTATTTCCTGGCTTGGTCGCGGAGGAACAGGCACTAGATAAAACCGACGTTTCAAAGTGATCCTTGTGATTTTAATGAATAAATTAATTTTGACTTTGACTTTGACTCAGTGGGCGAAGGAACGCCTGAGATACAGAAGGTTGTAGTTCGATTCCCGCCGCGGGACAATTGTTTGTATGATCTGCAAATATTTGTCACGGACCTCGGTGTTTACTGTTAGTAATATGTATGTATTTACAAAAAAAATATAAGTAGTATATCAGTCGTGTAGTTCCCATAATAAAAGCTCTGTTTTCTTTGGGACTGGATGATGCTGCGTTATCATCTAGTCCCAAATGTCCAGCATTATTTTTACCTATTCAGCTGACTGTACCCACTTAATTTTTCTGCTTTGAACTCTGACTTGGCCTTAAGCCCAGTCTATGAAGCATGCCGTTCGCATTCCTCCTTTTATTGGCGGGAAGTTAGCTATAAAGAGTATAGCGTACCTATTATCTACTTGGAAAATCACTTTTCAAGTGATAAATTGCGCCTGAAATGTGCGTGCAGTGGTCGATTCCGTGGAAGTTATTTAACCGTATACTGCTTTATACTATGGACTTCAAGCTCTAAATAAGTACCCAATTTTTAAATAAGAAATTTCATTTTTAATTCACGTTTTCTTTAAATAAATATACACAAGATTTGTTTGGAATCGTCAACATAATCAATCAATTAGGGGGTTTCGCGGCCATCTTGAATCAAGTTTTCAGAGTTGAAAACAGATGGCGCGGCGCTGCTCTGAGTAGAGCATTCAAAAAAAGCCCCTAATTAACCAATATGTCGTGTCTTTGCAATATAAATATCATGATTTTATGATAATTTGACAACCAAGCTTCAAAAACAACAACCTTCTTTGATTGCCCTCGTACTACATAGTATTATAATGGCCTTGATTCTGTAGTACACTGACTAAACTAAATTTAAACACACACACACACACACACACACACACACACACACAATCACACCCATACACACACCCGAACATATTTATATTAGATTTTTTAGTTAACTTTATAAGTTGTTCCATAACTTTGATTGGAACTCTCAATCCTTTGTAACGGAGGAGGGCGTTGGTGTCTGCGACACAGTTTTTATACTTCTGCAGACATCATCGTTTTTCAATAGTATTCGTATGCCATCGTTTCTGTTCCTCAATAAATATACTTGTACTTGTACTTGTAAGAAAGAGATAGCTACAATTTTAGTGCTGACAAATTAGTAAGATTTAAGTTTTCCATAAAATTTAGTCGTGATATCAAAACATGCTGACTATAAACACGAAGAAAAGCGGCACGGCAACTGATTTGACAGCAGCATACAGCAATAAAATTGTAGCTATCTCTTTCTTGCGTACACTATCAGTAAAAGAGAGCGATAGTTTAAATTTAGTTTAGTCAGTGTACTACAGAATCGAAACCAATATCTGTGCTCGTTCTCATCCTCCTCGTCAAGTCAGTGCTATCTGCTGAGTCAGCTAGAACTATATATATTTTTGAAAGGTGAATGAAAAGCCCTAATTAAAAAAAGTATATCCAATCCTCGTGACATTATTGACATATTAGCAAAGTTTTTTTTAAATGTACATAGCCTAAATAATAAGAGTAGTACCTAATGTACAAGCTTCTGCCCACGGCTTCGCCCGCGTGGTACCCGATTAAAGAGTAGCCTATACGTTATTCTGATGTATAAGCAATATTACTGTAAAGTTTCATCAAAATCCGTGCAGTAGTTTTTGCGTGAAAGAGTAACAAACATGCTCACAAACTTTCACGTTTATAATATTAGTAGGATAGGATGTATATCATCATCATCAGCCTATATTAGTCCACTGCTGGACATAGGCCTCCCCTAATGAGCGCCATAGCGCCCTGTCTTCAGCTTGCCGCATCCAGCATCTGCCTGCAGTGTTTCGCAGATCGTCATCCCACCTGGCAGGAGGGCGTCCTACACTACGTTTGCGGAGTCGCGGTCTCCACTCAAGAACACGTTTACCCCAGCGGTTATCGGTTCTTCGCGAGATATGACCGGCCCACTGCCACTTCAGCTTGCTAATTTGTCGAGCTATGTCGATAACTTTGGTTCTCTACGGATGTTCGTTACGAATCCTATCCTTCAGAGAGACTCCGAGCATAGCTCTTTCCATAGCTCGCTGAGCGACTTTGAACTGGTGGACCAGCCCTATCGTGAGTGTCCACGTCTCAGCTCCGTAGGTCATGACGGGTAGGACGCACTGATTGAAAACTTTCGTTTTCAAGCATTGCGGTATGGATGACGAGAAGACTCCACGTAGTTTTCCAAACGCTGCCCAGCCTAGCTGGATCCTCCTCTTAGGATGTATATGCAGTGGTAAAACAAAATCTGTTATCTATATTAATCTATACACTAGCCTCTGCCCATAGCTTCACCCGCGTGGTATGTTAGGCAAATATACCAATACCAAATTTAATTTAAATCGTAATTGTGATTTCTAAACCGGTCTTTATCGTTTTATCGGCCGGAGATTATTTTTACGGCTATGAAATACATATCGAAATCGGTCCAGCCGTTACGGAGATAAGCAACAAACATCCAATCATCTAAATATTTATTCATATAGCTATTTACACCTGTTTATCAAACCCAAAGTTCTCACGTAATTTTTTTTTAATTTACAGTTCGTCTGACCTTCCACAAACTAATAATAGTGGTTAGATTTGCATGATTTATCGCGTTTGGAAAAGCTACAAAAAGAGAAACCAGTGAAAATTACCCCGAAACTAGGGTAATTACATCCAAAACGGAGTAATTCCGTTGCGTACGTTCAAAAAAGTTTTAATTATATTTGTTTATTGCTTATTACGGTGAGAATAATGTTTGGAACTTTTCGTTTTGTCTATAGAGGCATTTGAAGTTGGACCATTACAGTAAACTCTGGTATTCAAATATTTGTGTAAATGGTTTTTTCTTTGTCATCTGTGGTCGGTGACACATTTTAAGGTTTGGTCGCTCTAAAAGGACTAAGTGAAAAAAACAGTTTGATTGAAGTATTCACACAATTCTTCAGCCGTGATCTCAGACAGTATTATTATAATACTAGCTTTTGCCTACGGCTTCACTCACGTGGTACTCGGATAAAAAGTAGCCTATGTGTTATTCTGATGTATAAGCTTATTACTGTAAAGTTTCATCAAAATCCGTACAGTAGTTTTTGCGTGAAAGAGGAACAAACATCCATCCTCACAAACTTTCGCGTTTATAATACGAGTATTAGTAGGATGGTAGGACGAACTTTATGGCGCAGTGGGCAAACGCCCGCCTGAGACGCAGACGGTTGCGGGCTCGATTCTCGCTGCAGGACAAATGTTTGAATGAACTGCAAATATTTGTCTCGGGTCTGGGTGTTTTCTATGCATAATATTATAGTTTCTCCCCATGGCTTCGCCCGCGTGGTGCCCAGATAAAAAGTATCCTATGTGCTATTCTGATGTATAAGCTATATTACTGTAAAGTTTCATCAAAATCCGTTCAGTAGTTTTTGCGTGAAAGAGGAACAAACATCCTCACAAACGTTTATAATATTAGTAGGATTGAGTGCACGACGCGACGCGCAAGGATAGCGTTGCGATCACTCACCCTGATGAAGACTCTCGGAACGAGTCGAAACTTAGTCGGTGCCTTCACCGATAGTTTTATTTTATTATCTTTTTATCTGTGTCTCAGTACTCACTCCATGTCAGTACCATATAAATATTTTAAAGGGGCAGGTACACGCGTGTTATAAGTGTTGCAAGCATCTATAGGTTACGGTAACCGATTACCAACAGGTGTGTAGTATGCTTGTATGCCACCTTGGTGGAATAAAAAAGACACCCTGCACACAATCAATGATGGTGATATTTGAATGTTATTTCGTTGTTTTCAAAGAATTTCTTTATTTATTTCAGGTACGGTTCATTTTAAGATCGCGTGAACATGAAAGTTATTTAAGGTATGTATTTTTTTATTATCTAATTATCACGGAAATACCTCAGACCTAATTACTAAAATTGTACTCTAAAGAATCAAATTGAATCAGTATATCCTCATATTCATCGTTCGTCGTGTCACCGGTTCTTGTGACGTAAGAGAAATGATTTTCAGGCAGAGAGTAACTCACTCTGATGAAGACTCTCGGAAAGATACGAAACATAGTCGGTAGCTTCACTGATAGTAAGGCGTGAAATTCCCGTTTTACATTATGATTTTTATTGCGTTTTGTTAGTTCAAATAGAAATAACTAATGCCTATCTAAAGTTATATATCTATAGTCATTTGCAAAGGTTTGTAATTTTTTTATATACCAATATTATAATATATACCAGTATTTAAAAATTCTACCATGTACAAGTACATGGATGAATTAATACTGGTCTGCAGTATATTTTTCAAAATACCATATTGAGCTTATGACCTTTTTAACTCAATTTATTCAGTAATAATTGAAGTTTCTTACCTTCCCGGATATCAATCACTGATGCGATCTGGACTTAGGAAATTAAATCTGCTCGCTGCCGTCTGGTTTTGCATTTTAATGTGAATATTGACACTAATGTACTAGGTTCGAATCCTTTGTCCTGCTAATGATACAATGGTAAAAAAACATTACGAGCCGTGGATATGTAAGTTCGTTGATTTTTAGGGTTTCCGTAAAATTTAGTTTATTTTAAAATTTGTAAATATACAGATTTTGAATCCCAAAATGTTTATAAATTTTTAAAAGATTTTTAAAGAAAGAAAATATTTTTATTTGGCAAAACGGAAAGAAGACATCAACTTTGCATTAAAACAGACACCCAGGTAAAATAAAAGGATATAATAAAAAGATATGTACCTACTTAAAGCATAATGTAGGTATAAGGTATAAGTCTGCGGTAGGTAGTTAGGTTTCCTCACAGGTAGGTACTGTTGTGCCAAGTGAGTCTCCCGAGCACCGCATGCCAAAAAGGCTTGCTCTCAGCATGTTGCTACTTCACACCGTTTGGGTGAAAGCAGCGCTGATTTTCAGACAAAGCCGGTGCGGGTGAATTCACGAACGCCGATAAGTGCAAAATTCATCGAGAAGATAGAAAGAGAAATAATAGAAGAAAGTAAGTAAAGTAGATCTCGCGAAGAACCGATAACCGCTGGGGTAAACGTGTTCTTGAGTGGAGACCGCGACTCGGCAAACGTAGTGTAGGACGCCCTCCTGCCAGGTGGGATGACGATCTGCGAAACACTGCAGGCAGATGCTGGATGCGGCAAGCTGAAGACAGGGCGCTATGGCGCTCATTAGGGGAGTCCTATGTCCAGCAGTGGACTAATATAGGCTGATGATGATGATGATGATGATGAAGTAAAATAGGTACTATTGTCCAGTGTGTGGTCGTTTAGGTTAGAGATGTCAGGAGAGCCATGGATACCGATAATAGATAAAAAACCTACAGCAACGTCGTAATGACGTAGGTACGAGTACGTAGATTAGGTCAGTTGGTTACAATCGTTTTTGTGTTGCTAACAGTTCTTTTTTTAATGAATTTCTAAAGCATATCACTGTTTTTAGGCCACGAATAGGGGGGGGCAGGTCATTCCAGCACCGAGGCGCAGCAAATCTAAAGGACCCACGGAATGCAACGGACTTGTGTCTCGGAGTCACAATCACTTTGCTATAGCGTACGTAGTTTAGGTCAGTTGGTTACAAGCGTTTTTGTGTTGCTGTTCTTTTTTTAATGAATTTCTTTTTTTAATGAATTTCTAAAGCATATCACTGTTTTTAGACCACGAATAGGTGGGGTGGGGGGCAGGTCATTCCAGCACCGAGGCGCAGCAAATCTAAAGGACCCACGGAATGCAACGGACTTGTGTCTCAGAGTCACAATCATTTAGCTCTTCCCTTTAGACCCAGTGAACAATGTCTCAATTAAATAACGCGAAACTCTGAAAATAGTTTGATCAGATTCGAGAGTAGAATCGAAGCTACTCTCAAACGACTTCAAAAAGGTTCTCAATGCGGCATTTTGGATTTTATATAAATTTTCCGTTATTTGAAGTCGGTTATTTGACATGTCACGTTTTTTTATAGCGCTGCCTAGGTGAAAAATTAAAAATAAACTCCTTGACAGTTCCACGCGACTCAGCAAGCACGTAAGAAATAAGATTCGTAGAGTTATAAAGCGATCAGAATATTCACTACAACATAAATTCTACAATAATAAACTAAAACAAATAACTTATTCATAATTATATCAATTAATTGTATTTATTAATAATAATTTGTGGTGTCTGAGTAATGAATGAAAATATGTCAATGAAATAATGTTTTCGCTTAAAAGCAAAAAAAACTATTTCATGAAAAAGTTGGGACATCCTGTCCAACTTAGTAAGTTATTGTATGGTTTAAAAGTATTTTCAATGAAAGTTGGAGGAAAGCCTCCAGCATTATTTATAACTAAATTCTGCCCACGGCTTCGCCCGAGTGGTACCCGGATAAAAAGTAGCTTATGTGTTATTCTGATGTATAAGCTATATAACTGTAAAGTTTCATCAAAATCCGTTCAGTAGT
Source organism: Perizoma flavofasciatum (assembly GCA_958496245.1). Lineage (NCBI taxonomy): Eukaryota > Metazoa > Arthropoda > Insecta > Lepidoptera > Geometridae > Perizoma > Perizoma flavofasciatum. The sequence goes on along the minus strand of OY292441.1, from coordinate 8,348,683 downwards.
TTTTGCATGAAAGAGTAACAAACATCCATCCTCACAAACTTTCGCGTTAAAAGGGCTAAACGGATTATGATGAAACTTTACAGTTATATAGCTTAAACATCAGAATAACACGTAGCCTAATTTTTATCTGGGTACCACGCGGGCGAAGCCGTGGGCAGAAGCTAGTGTCATATAATCGTCAACCACAAAACGAGTTTTTACATTTTTGTCTGAATTAAATCACAATAAGACTTGATGGTTAGGTAAGGGCCTGACTAATGGGCATGACTAAGATAAATTTTATTAAATCTCAAACAATGGTCTGGTATTTACAGTGATGTTATATACAATATGTAATTATATTATATTTGTTTTATGTTGGTACCTTGATGAGGTCTGTTCCCCGCCTCTATTGAGGCTGTGTTGCGGGTCACAGACTCGCCTCGGTTTCTCAATCACAACTTAACACAATTATTGATTGTTAGCATTGATGCTTCGGTTATAAGTATGAGATTGTTAGAGTTAATAATATAAAATACATAATCATCCTTTTTCTCTCTCAGTGTGTATGTGTGTATGAGTGTGTGAGTTCTTTAGGATGTTAACTCTTTTATGTGCAGAGATGTTATCTACAATAATGCATCCTGTGTTTGTGGGGGAGGGGGATGTGGACCGTTTTTTTTTATTTTTTTTTATTTGCTATTTGCGGCTTTGTTATCATTGCGGCCGTCACAGGCCTATTGTGAACTCCACTTGTTTTACTTTTCCCTTCAGGGGGCGTGGAGTTAGCGTGTTATAAGTGTCTATGTGTTATGTGATAAGTGTGAAGTGTGATGTGTAAGTGTGATTAGCTGTGTGGTTGTTTGTAGTGATCAGTTTCTACTTTCAATAATCTTTTCTGTTTCGCTGTAGTCTAATTTACTAAAGCAGGTATAGTTGCCGTAATGAAAAAGTTGAAAGCCTACCCATGCTTCTTAAAACAGAAACACAGCAATGCAAGTATCGCTGCTTGGCGGTAGAAACATGCAGATGTAGAACTTTCTCGAACGTGCACTTTCATAGTTATGTTTTGGTTCCATAACAACATTTACGGTTTGTTCCATCCAAAGGTTGCCTGGTAGAGATCGCTATTTAGCGATAAGACCATTGTACAACGTTGTTAAAGTTGATAGTATTTAAATAAGCTGATGTGTTATTTGGTGTACAATAAAGTATTTTCTATCTTCTATCTTTTCCTTTTTTTCGTTACGATCGTTGAGAATATTATTATGTTGTTAGTTTAAAACTTGGTACCTAATAAAAACGCCGATTCAAATCGACGGTAGTTAGTTAAAGGCACTGCACAAAATATTAATTTATTACATTAATTTATTGAATCCGCTTTGTAATCTCGTTACCTAGTGATGGAAACTGTCGATTAAAATTCAATCAATTTTATCGATACCTTGCTTCAATTTAATCGACGGCCGTCTTCAATGCTTTACAAACGGTGATGGAAATAAAGCTACCGATAAGAACAGTTTACAAGTAGAGTTTCTTATTTATTAAATATATATCGTTTTAAGATGTTTTTTACTGCTAAAAATAATTCATGATGATCGATACTTGATAAAAAAAATAAGTTGACAGTGAATTTAGTAACGAATTAATAAAAATAATATACTGTACACCATAATAAATACGAATACAAATTAAGAAACTATAAAACTTAAGTGGTCAGTATTATCGCTTAGGCGCCATCTCTTCCAGACAATGTTTAGATGGAGAGGAATCTATATTAGGTATTATAAAAACTGGCGAGGATGTACTAATGATTCTGGATGTCAGTGATGTGGTGTATGTAAAAATCAACTCTAAGGTTAAATTAAAGACACAAGAATTATCATTATATTAATGTAAAAAACGTTTACATTTTATTCAACTGAGAAAATTACGGTTGGTACTTCAACTGACATTTTTTTCTAAATTATTAAAAAAAAAAAAAAAACGCAGACAGAAAGATCTATCTATCTATCGATAATATATATTATATTTAAGTTCATTAACATAATATATTTTATCGATAGTTTATTCACACTAAAAAGTTTCATCTCCATTGCTATAGATTAACGCGGTCTTACTCAGCAGGGAAATTTTGTAAATCTTTTTACGATTTTTTTTTCTTTCTGTCTGTAAAAACTAAATACAGATTTTTTAAGAGATCTGAGAGTCAGATTAATGAAAACAGTGCCTTCACCGATTGTACGGTATGTCTGAATTATCTAATAATATACCTACTTAAAATCTTTTTGAATTCATAAATAAATCTTCATAAAATTACAAGTCTTACGCAAAATTTATGAATAAAACATAATGTAATATACAAAAAAAACTCCTAAACGACCTCACTCACAGTAAGCCTACTTTGCAGACACCACACATTCAAAATTGCCCAATAAATTTCAAATCGTCCCATAAGTTACTTGACTTATTCTGAATTGTTTCTTATTGATTTGATTTTTCAAATCCTCTGATAAACGTCGGGTTGCCGAATATGGGTATTTTATTGGTTACATTCCAAAGGGGTTTACCTAGACCTAGAAACCTTTTTTATAGGTTTGTTTCGAGGATTATTTTGATGTATTCTTCAGGTAATTTATGGACCGGTAGGTATGGGTGTCGGTGGAATTAAAGACACGTGAGACTTTATGTCTCAGGGTTGGCAAAGCGCGAGTGATACCAACGAAGCATATGCTTTAGTTGTATAAAAAAATATCTATAGTATTTTGTCTTGCGGTACTTGCATGTTCTTATAAAATATAAACTTTGTATATACAAGTATTGTACAAAAGTGGTTTTTGTACGGCAAAGCGGTTTAAAATCATTCTGTATACAGAAGCACGCTAAATAAGCGCATTGAATTTACCCCGCATTTACCCAAAATACGTCCGCATTTTCCACAAAATATATTAAAAGAACAAAGATGCAGGATGAAATTTAGGGCCTACTTACCGGTAAATAGGGTAATTTAATAACTTTGCCTACCTTTCCGGCGATAAGGACTATCGATTTGCAATATTTACCCCGAAGGCTCAAAGATTAAGCGTGAATATATTATGCAGATGTGACGTTCCGTGGATATGTTTTCTCGAACCCTTCTACTACAAAGTGTACTGGTTGGTCATTTGAGAAGGATAGGCAATGAGTACTTACATACCTACAGACATTCCTGGCAATTGTTTTTAACCTCCGATGCAAAAAAAGCGTTTTAAGTATGAATAAGTATGTATAATCTGCGTATCTGTTTATTTGTCTGTGGCATCGTATTTCTCAAACGGATATACCGGTTTTGATTTAGTTTTATTTGTTTAAAAGGGGACTTGATCGAGAGTGAGCTATTGTACAAGAAAATCTGTTGAATCAATATGATCAGCTCTTGGTCTGTTAGCATTTATATATCATCATCATCATCAGCCTATATTAGTCCACTGCTGGACATAGGCCTCCCCTAATGAGTGCCATAGCGCCCTGTTTTCAGCTTGCCGCATCCAGCATCTGCCTGCAGTGTTTCGCAGATCGTCATCCCACCTGGCCGGAGGGCGTCCTACACTACGTTTGCGGAGTCGCGGTCTCCACTCAAGAACACGTTTACCCCAGCGGTTATCGGTTCTTCGCGAGATATGACCGGCCCACTGCCACTTCAGCTTGCTAATTCGTTGAGCTATGTCGATAACTTTGGTTCTCTGACGGATGTATTCGTTACGAATCTTATCCTTCAGAGAGACTCCGAGCATAGCTCTTTCCATAGATCGCTGAGCGACTTTGAACTGGTGGTTACATGTTACTTAATACAATATATAAATATTTTACACGACATTGACACTATTATCTGTTTGCTCTTAAGGCCTCCTCCAACCGCTTCCATTCCCACCTTTTCAAAAGGGGGAGTTTGACTTTTGCAAAAAAAATACTTATATTCAAAGTGTTTCTCGTCACTTCAGACGTTATTATTTTTACATTCTGACAGCTTTTTCTGAAAAACTGTATAAACTCTCCATTTCAGGAATATCAAAACGATTTACCGCTCGCTAGAAAGCTGAGAGGTTACATTTTAAAGCGCTTTGTCATACTTTCTTGGGCGCATTAGCGTCATATTCTTAACAGAATCTTAAGACGTTCATTCATCTTACAAATGGGCCATACATCATTCTAAGCTAGCTAGTGCTGGCTAATTTATAAGCTAGAAAGTAATTAACTTTATATGTGATAAAACTTTCTAATTAATGTTTCAGTAAAATGCCATTCTAGCCGTTAGATAACATACGATATTAATAATCCTAATATAAACACGAAAATCTGTGAGGATGGATGTTTGTTACGCTTTCACGCAAAAACTACTGAACGTATTTTGATGAAACTTTACAGTAATATAGCTTATACATCAGAATAACACATAGGCTACTTTTTATCCGGGTACCACGCGGGCGAAGCAGTGGGCTTGTTAAGATAAAGATAAAAAATATCTGCAGAACATGTAAACTTATGTCCCGCAGCGGGAATCGAAACCTCTTACGTCTAAGCCTGCTACTCACCCGCCACACACTCGAGGTCACCACAGACCAAGCAGAAATTTCCATTTGCTACTATCCACATGACTCATTTCATTGAATCACCATCTTTAAATTCTTCAAAATAGATACTCTTTATTGTGCATAACACCAATTTACAGTATAAACACAGAAACATAAAAAAAGAACAACAAAAAAAGAAATGTACAAAGGGTGGTTTTATCGCTGAAAGCGATTTCTTCCAGAGAGAGAACTGTTTAAAAGGATAACGGTGTTATTGCCTTACTAAAAGTGTGAAAATGCCTGTTGGTTAGATAGATAGATAGACAATCATTCAAACTAATACTTACAAATTATATTTATTTAAGAACTAAAACACATTATTAATTACTAAAATAGAGAGTAAAATAAAGACGGCTAAGCAATTTAAGGTTGAGGGCTAAAGGCCTTTCTCTAGAACATTTGATCAGAATACGTTTGGCGAGTTCTATCATTTCTAACCAAACCATTCACAAAGAACAAAAAAACACGATCACAACTCTAATCTCCATAAAAGACATCCTCAAATAGGAGATAGTCAGAGGTATGTCCGAACACGACATTAAAGTGTTTCTGCAAGAAGTTAGCTTTCCACGGAACAAGTTGCACAGGTTGGTGGACTATCACCTTGAAAAAACACTTGTCATGTTTGGATGTGCCTCTGACTACCCCCTGCTTGGTATACTTAAAGATCTACTCAGTATGCATCTGAGGATGTCGATCATGGAGGATATAAATAAGTAAATAAAATAAAAGGGCATTTATTTTCTTTCACTTAAACAAATATACCTAGTCTAAGTACAATATAAAATTAAGTCAAAGTCAAAAGTCATTTATTCAATAAAATCACAAGGATCACTTTGAAACGTCGGTTTCTATGTACTGCCTGTTCCTCCGCGACCAAGCCAGGAAAGAAAGGCAAGAAAACAAGGCTGGTTATTCTTTTTAATGATCCTTTTACAAAACAATTGGTTCGAGTTGGAGCATTTTCAATCCCAAGAGTTTTTGTCATCTAAATAATCAGATATTTTATAGTATGCCTTTTTATAAAGTTTTTGTTTAATTATGTTTTTAAATTTGTTAATTGATTTTTGTATATCTCTTGGGAGTTTGTTCTAAAAGCGTACACCATGCCCTTTAAACGATTTACTAACTTTATGGAGTCTACAAGTGGCAACAGCGAGTTTATCTTTATTTTTAGTATTAAATGATAATCGCTTTTTTTCTTAAACAAATTAATATTTTTTGAAAAGTCGAGTAGGTAATTAATACCTACTTATATAGTAGGTATAGTGAGTATATGTCTGTATGTTAGTAAAAAGATCGAGGACTAAGCCACGCTATTTTTCAGCCATTGATGTATCTGCTGACGTCACAGCTACAGTTGTGAGCGTGTTTGTTATGTTGTTGTTTGTAAAAAAAATAAATGCAACTGCTTTGGCATGTATATAATATAATAAGCCTTTTATTTATCCTCCAATTTTTACAATATTAACATTAGCATACATATTTATTTAAAATACCAATTAAATTTTTAAACTAATTCAATTATTATATCACATGTGATAGATGCATTTTAAATTATAATTATTTTTTATATAAATACTATGTATATATATTTTTATTTTTTTTAATTCAGGGACCTCGCTTTGAGTAAAGGTCTCCTCCAGATTTTGACATATCTTTCTATTGGTAGCAATAAAATTGTAGTCCAGTCTTTCCCAGTTGTTTCTTTAATTTCGTGTGAAATCAAATAAATTAATAATGCTGGACATTTTTCACACAGCATCATCTAGCCCCAATAAAAATGCTTTGGCATGTATCACATCTGTAATATGTTACTCTTTGACTGGATAGGTGTTATGTGAGAATGCAGATTACGGAATGGGCCTTCAGACTGGTTTAGGCGAAGTCGATGTTCCCTTGTTCATAGGTAGGCTGTAATAGTGCTTACGATCGAATAGATTTACCTATACCTATGAAAAATACTCTTCTAGCTTATTATCTTTTTCGATAAAACGAAGCAACGGTAAAATAATATTCATTCAATAGTTCAATACATTCATTTACTCATCTTTTAGAAACTTCTGGTCTGGGTCTGGGTTGTGATAACATGGAACTATTAATTCTTGATACCCAAGAAATCTTAGTGCATGGTCGGGATTATTAGGTGTTTATTTATTTATATTTATTTATCTATCAAAGGGTGATTATAGATATAAAAGAGACTAGGTATCTAAAAAAAAACGTTTCTTTATACGTCAAGTGATAAACAAAACGCTTTTTTCTTGACAAATATCTCAACTTATTAAACAAACCTCACTAAGGAGGGTAGAACAATCGGCGCCATTAATGAACCGGCGGAACCGGAAGCCGCCATTATCGCGGACACGCAAGTTTCCGCCGGATACAGCCGCGGTAACCGTTTCCGGTTGAGTTTTTCAACGGAAAAAGCAAATAGTGCGCTTTGAATGATGTGATAAGTAAGTGTAAGAAATGGTTTTAGGCAAAAATAACATATTTTTATTTTATTATTATTTGTTGATAATCGAGGTTACCAGGTAGGGGGGGGGGGGGGGGGGGGTAGTCAGAGGCACGTACACATAATAATCATTTCATATTTGGCACCTGCCTATGTTAAATATTTGTCTCGGGTCTGAGTGTTTTCTATGTATAAAAAAGTACATAAGCAGTATATCAGTCATGTAGTTCCCATAATACAAGCTCTGCTTAGTTTGGGGCTAGATGATGCTGTGTTAAATATGTCCAGTATTATTTTGCATTCCTTGTAGGACTGCAAAAGACAAGGGAAAATGGAAGGAGTTGGAGAAGGCCTATGTTGAAGAGCACACAGGCCACAATTAACATAAACAATTTAATTAAATTATTAGATGAAAGTATAGGTAGATAATTGATAATGTCCTCGATTCTGTAGTACACTAAATAAACTAAATGTAAACTGTCGCTCTTTTACTGATAGTACAAGCAAGAAAGAGATAGCTACAGTTTTATTGCTGTCAAATTAGTCAGATTTAAGTTAACCATACAAATTTAGTCGTGATTTCAAAACATGCTGACTATAAACACAAAGAAAAGCGGCACGAAAACTGATTTGACAGCCGCACACTGCAGTAAAATTCCTGCCATCTCTTTCCTACGTACACTATCAGTAAAAGAGAGCGACAGTTTAAATTTAGTTTAGTTAGTGTACTATAGAATCGAGGCCAATATAAATTGAATTTAAATCAATGATCATTTGAAAATTGAAAATAATTATTTTAGTGTCTGAAATAAATGGCTTATTTATTTTATTATGTTTTGCATAGTTAATATTCCACGTCAAGCTGAACACCCATCGCCGCTAATTGGAACACGATTTTTTTACAAAAAACTTCTAGGTAAATGTTTTGCAAAAACTAACTTTCATAGGAACAAAACAAGGACTATTTATTGAACTTCAAACACAAAATCTGTTACCACTCTCAGTGTCAACCGACATATTGAACAGATTAGTACACCTTGTATATTGGGTGCGAGGGAGATATTAAACATGACAATGAGCGCGGATAAGTAAGAGAGATAGTAGACAATATTTTTCCCTCATTGTTTAATACGGCTCTCACTGAAATTTGCTAAAGGTGTTTTAATATTAAGTAGCCGAATACGGCTGTCGTATGGAAATTCATTAGTCAAAAGTATTGTTGTTTGTGAATAGATATCGGGGTGTTTTCTATGTATGATATGTATGTATTTACAAAAGAATTATGTTTATAAGTAGTATATCAGTCATGTAGTTCCCATAATACAGGCTCTGCTTAGTTTGGGGCTAGATTATGCTGTGTGAAAAATTGACCAGCATGATTTATTTATTATTTATATCATTCATATCATTTATATCATTTATATCATTTATATCATTTATATCATTTATATCATTTATATCATTTATATCATTTATATCATTTATATCATTTATATCATTTATATCATTTATATCATTTATATTATTTATATCATTTATATCATTCACATCATTTATATCGTTTATATCATTTATATCATTTGTATCATCATCAACCGCTAGAGGCAACCTAGACCTCTTTTTTTGAGGGTCTTTTTTTCAACTACAGTGGCAAACAAGCGGCCCACCTGTTGGTAAACGGTTGCCGTATTCTATGTATGCTTGCTACAACCAGAACCAGCACGCGCGTTGCTAACCCATAAAATAAAGACATAACGATTAAAAATACTTATACTTATGTCACGACACAAACGGAGCCAAGCCTTTTAGCAAAAGATAGATACCCTACCGCCTGATCACAAGACTGCACAAGTTGAACAAACCGGTGATATCAGTGTATATCATGGGCCCATCTGTTTATAATAGAATGCCAGAGGAGGTAAGGGATATGCCTTCAACAGCGTTATTCAAAAGTTTACAGAAAATGTGGCAAAGGTATGAATGAATGAAAATTCTATAGTGAACAACATAAGAAAAATAAATATACATACATATAGTCACGCCTGTTTCCCGGAGAGGTAGGCAGAGACCAAGGATTTCCTCTTGCTACGATTCTGGCATACCACTTTCACTTCATTCATTCTCATCAATTTTTTCATACAAGCTCGGCGGTTTAGTGTACTTCTGATCTGGCATTTCTCTAGAATGTCTCCAATTTGGTCAGAGTACGTTCGCCGTGGCCTCTTCCAACTATTCTATCCACTCTCGCCTTGTATACTTATATAAAAATATATATAACTTGACAAAAACAAAACTTACAGTACAATGGGTAGTCTTATCACTTCAAAATGATCTCTTCCAGACAACCTCTCTCTCCAGACTCTTTAGATGGAGAGGATTTAAGGTAGTCCATAGCGTGTATGAATTCTACGAATTACCAGATCTGTAGAATACGTCCTCTCTATATACTTATGTACGTATACTTATGTAGGTACAATATTTTGAAAAGAAATTTTACAATAATTAATTTTACATGTCTTATCTGTCACTTTGAAATTAAATACGTTCGGATTTTCATTTCAAAGTTTCAAGTAATTTTTTTTTTTAATTACAAGGATCTTTTAAAAACTGCATATGTAAACTAGACTTAAATTTAAAGTAATTTATGCCGATTTCTCGCGCGCTAGAGACATCATTTAGAACACTGTTTCTCAAAGTGGGCGATAACGCCTCTTTGTGGGCGTTGGAGGCCTTCAGGGGGGGCGGTAGAAGGCTTTAGAAGATATTGGGGGCGCTAAGGTGGTCTAAAGAGGAAAGCATAGGTTGTTATGTTTAACTACTTTGGGGGGCGCTAGGATTGTTTTTATTCTCAAAGTGAGTGGTGGAAAATTAAGTTTGAGAACCTATGGTTTAAAGTCATCGCAAATCATAAAAAAACGTTACTTCGACAAGTTTTATAGATACTTCAAAAATCTACGCACTGAGTATGAGTATGTATGTATGTATTCACATACATACTTACATACATACTCAGTGCGTGTTTATTTTTTAAGATTCGCCCTTCACTTTACAACATTTCTTATTCACATATATAATAGATTATTTTATCTATACAATAAGATTCATAGTAAGGAATGTGCAACTGTTGATTTATCAGAGCGACATAATCGCACCGTGATTAAGCTCTTTAATAAAGAATAAAAAAAAAATACCTTTCACAATAACTTGTAATAATAACTTCATAATAGTAGAATACACAACACGTGCGTTGCCAATAATCGTAAAAAGAACCAACTAAATTGATGTGACACATTGTAACTCGAAGACCCTTATGAGACGGAAGTGTTCCGTGACGCAAGTACAAAACAGAACATTATAACGGGCAATGAACTGTAGGATTTGATGGGCCTGTACGGAGAGAAAACATAATGAAAAAGGTTTTGGCTGATTGGTCCTATCTTTGTAGATATTTGTGGACATATTGGCTTTTTTTCACGGCAACAGGTTGTCACCAACTATACCTGTTCCATATTTAAATTAAATCGGTCGAGAATAAGCAAATCACATCTAAAAATCGAATCTTCGTAATTTATAATATTAGTAGGATAGAGGTTATATTCAATATTTTATATTTGGAAAAAAAGTGTTTTTTTTATTTGAAAATTTAGTTTAGGCTATGTACCCACTAAAATTTAGAAGATAATAAATAATTATATTGTATAGGCGATGCGGGTGTTGTTTGCATCGCTAATGTGCTAATTTGGATCGAATTTTTGTTCAAAAGTATAGAGGTATATTTAAAAATATATGTAACTCAAAAAATAAGGTAATCTAAGACGTTACATTCAGCTAACTGCAGAATCAAGGTATCCCCGTCAGCGTCCTGAATCCATTTTTATATTAGACTAGCCTCTGCCCACGGCTTCGCCCGCAGGTATCCGAATAAAAAGTAACCTATGTGTTATTCTGATGTATAAGCTATATTACTGTAAAGTTCCATCGAAATCAGTAGTTTTTGCGTGAAAGAGTAACAAACGTCTTCACAAACTGTCACGTTTATACTATACTAGCTTCTGCCCTCGGTTTCGCCCGCATGGTAACCGAATAAAAGTAGCCTATGTGTTATTCTTCTGTTAGCTATATTACTGTAAAGTTTCATCAAAATCCGTTCAGTAGTTTTTGCGTGAAAGAGTAACAAACATCCTCACAAACTTTCACGTTTATAATAGTAGAAGGATTTAGAGAATTTAGGAATTAAATAAATAAATAAATGATGGACATTTTCACACAGCATCATCTAGCCCTAAACTAAGCAGAGCTTGTATTATGGGAACTACATGATCGATATACTACTTAAATACTTTTTTTTTGTAAATACATATTATACATAGGAAAACACCCGGACCCGAGACAAATATTTGCAGATCTTACAAACATTTGTCCCGTGACAGGAATCGAACCCGCAACCTTCTGCGTCTCAGGCGGACCTTCGCCCACTGCGCCACAGAGGTAACAGAGGTTCTAGATGTAATTTAAAAAAATATGTATTCTATCTATTTACTATAGTATACATTCTGCAACATCTTACCAGGCTCCCGTTCAACGTAATCATAACTCGTCTCTCAAGTTCTGTCTCTTATGTTGTATTATTATATTGGAAACATCTGGGTCCCTTGAAAATTGTCGTCTCCAACCTTGCGTATTTCAATTCCAATAGGGAGTGGGGGGAAACATGCTTTTCCAGGACAATTTTGATACATTTCATTCTGGGCCCTGTTACATAAAGGTTAACAATATCCAGATGACGATTTATGAATATTCACGTATATAAATATTGTCTCGGGTCTGGCTGTTTTCCATGTATAATAGTTATGTATATATACACAAAACTATATATACATATAAGTAGTATAAGTAATGTTTCTTAAACATAAGCTCTGCTTAGTTTGGGGCTATATGATGTTGTGTGAAAATGTCCAGCATTATTTGTTTCTTTTATTTATATTTTTTTCCTAGATAGTTATTTAAATCAAAAAGATCGTTGTAAAAAATACGTAAGTAGTTATCTGTTAATCACATAGCCTGTATCTACACAGATTTACATTTTAATTGTGTTTAATAAATTCCACTCTACATAACTTAGTGATAAAATAAATTGACTTCCAATATGAAAATTTGTTCCTTATACATTCCGTATGTATTTTTTTGTACATTCTATTGTATAAAAAGAGGTAGGTTTTATAAATTTAGTTGCGTTCATTTACCTAGGTTTATTTGTAACCATTTAATTTGTTTTATAGATATACAAAATAATCATTTATTTGCAAATACTTATAAAATCAGCTAATCGAGCACTGTGATTGAGGTAATAGCATTTTTAAATCCTAATAATATCTTAAAAATGTTTTGTATAACGTGAGTTTGTCAAAATAACAAACACGTTCACTACTGTAATCCTTATGATTAAGATCCATAATGTCAAAAACACTTCTTGATCACTTTACCCGTTAATCTTAAAACCGTTTTTAGTGTTAACAAAAGTTAAGTATATCAGTTTGGTCACACAAAACAGCGATATATATTCCTCGAGATTTCATTGTAAGTTTTATGGAACAGGCCCTTTCTTATTTTAACCCACTGAAGATGAATTGTGTGTATGAAGATTGATGGAGGCGGAAGAGACAAGAGATTATTGGAAATTGAGAGAGAATTGGAATTTGCGATTGTGCGGGTTATTGGATATTGAACAACTTACTGATTTCATATACTTTCCTGCAGAATACAGAATATTATTTTACTACCTCGATTTACTCAAAATGATTCCGTTTGTTTGTTATATCACTTGTGTTTGTTACCCGTAACGATAGGAGGCTGTATACGCGATTGCCATAAGAGGTTGTTTATATATCTGTCATTTATCTCCGAAACAGTTTGAGGGATCGTATAGATTTGTGTGTCTTCAAGGATAGCGGCTGGTTGATAGTCTTATATCTATTGCTAATTTTTTAACTGACTTTACATTAAGGAAGTTCTCAATTCAGGTGCATTTTTTTTAAGGTTTCGAAGTGAAATTGCTTATAAAATCACTTTTATGACGACCTCTGTGGCGCAGTGGGCGAAAGCCCGCCTGAGACGCAGTAGGTTAAGAGTTTGATTTCAAAAGTGGGACTAGTGTTTGTATGATCTGCAAATATTTGTATCGGGTCTGGGTGTTTTCAATGTATAATATAAATGAATTTTAAAAAAAAACTTATCTTAGTAGTATATCAATCATGTAGTTCCCATAACACAAGCTCTGGGGGCTAAGCTCTAGTTTGGGGCTAGATGATGCTGTGTGAAAAATTACCAGCATTATTTATTTATTTCTTCATTATTTATTAAAGTTTCGTCACGTCTATCTGTCTGTCTTTCTGTTACCAAAACAGACAAATTTATAACCAAACAAGTTCGTAATCATAAACTTGAAAACAATGTTTCTCACATGACCTAAAACTCAATTCAGCTCAACATTAAAATCGGAGGAAACAAATAATATTTTTACATGGATCTCGAAAAAAAAACTTTTACAAGGAACTTGAGGATATACAGATTTTTCAGAAACGGAAGGACAAATACAGCTAGTCCACTTAAACTATCCCTTTTATTCATAACTAGGTTTTGCCCACGGCTTGGCCCGCGTGGTACCCGGATAAAAAGTAGCGTATGTGTTATTCTGATGTATAAGTTATATTACTGTAAAATTTCATTAAAATCCGTTCAGTAGTTTTTGCGTGAAGAAGTAACAAACATCCATCCTCACAAACTTTCACGTTTATAATATTAGTAGGATAGTAGGATCACTAACTTAGCAGGTCGCTAAATCGAACCCTGTCCATTTCTTATACGAGTATTAAACAAAGGATTAAGTTTGTGAGTGATTTTGAATAAGAGGATAAGTGTATGTTAACAGATACCATGTCTTTGTTTTATTTGTTTGGAAATTAAACCCAAAATATTCAATAACGCATCTGTCAGCGACACAAATGTGAAGTGAAGGGCACATTTGTAACGCTAACAGAAGTTAGTCTGACTTTTGACAAACTTTTATAAAGTAGGGCCTAATATTAATATTCTTAGTAATATTATTTTTGATATTTATATTTTGGTTAGCATTAAGAGATTTTATTATTTGGTATTCCATGCTGTCATCGGAGAGAGAAAAAAGTAAAAGAGTGGTCATTTTTCTGATGGTTTTTAACGGGATGCGTTTCCTATGGAATATATTTATTTACCAAAAAGGTGTTACAGATTAATGTTCACAGGTTTTTGAGTAATGTCCAAGGTTTTTAAATAGGGTTAGCTGCGAGACCCAAACTAAGTGTGCAAGCCTGTATCTAGAGCCTCTGGAGTACGAGTTATCAAGATTCGTTTGATACAGTTAACAATTGGGCGAATTTCGGGTGGAAAGTGCATGGCTTAAAGTTGATAAACAAGCAAATAGACAAATAATTAAAGTGTCTAGGACAGTGGCGGATGTGTTTGGTTGTGTGGTGGTATAAAACATGTTTGTTAGGTTCGTTGTATGTCTGTTACCATTGATCACCAACTATGCTAATCAGATTGTAATGCAGTTGTTTGCAATCGATTTATATGTCTTCAAGAATGGTTCATACGGTGAATTAATGAATAAAATTATTAATTTGTAAATGCAACATAAAAAATAACAGAGAAAACAAAATCTTATTCTAATTAAAGTACAATGGTGATCTTATACAATACAATATGATACAAATGTTTATTTCAGTATTCATATTGTAAAACGGGAATTTTCACGTACCGCACTATCAGTGAAGGCACCCACTAAGTTTCATTCCGAGAGTCTTCATCAGGGTGAGTGATCGCGACTTTCTCGGAGGGAGAAAGTCGTAAAAAATAGTGCGGTACGTGAAAATTCCCTTATTTACAATATCAAGTCAAGTTCACGATAGTTTTTGGAATAAAATTTATTTCAGTAACTTAATCTACGTATATATTTTATATGGATTTGAGATCTCCTTTTAAGTATGTATCTACACCTCGCTCTTCCGTAACAATATTTCATCGAGACTAAGTTCTAAACTTAGAATATGCACTCAATAATTGAAATACGCTTCGGCATTTAAAATTAATTTTGTAGGTACCATGTGAGCGAAGCTGTAGGCAGAAACGACTATTAACATACCTCAGAGCTAAGACCGCTCTATTAAAAGTTAGGTACCTAGTCCCTACTCGTTCTTGCCATACGTAGCCAGCATTGAATACGCTGGAATATGCAATGTTCGCTCAAGCGCGTGATGTTTACTCAGCAATGCCTCCTGGCCATAATAGCTCTGTGTTTAATTCAGGCTGTGTGCTCGAATCTAACTATAGTCAAGTGTGAAACTGTGCTCGAATGTAACACGAATTTTAGGGAAATATTTGTAGGTATGATTAAAGTCAAAGTCAAAGGATTTTATTCATTGAAATCACAAGGATCATTATTTAATTATAGAAGCTTCAGCTTAAAACTATTTGAATTTAAAATGTAAAAATGAATTTACGCCGATTCCTCGCACGCGACCAAGTCTAGCAGAATCAGGAAAAAAACTCTGCTTAGTTTTTTTTATGATCCTTCATTCAGCTTTAGTGTGGTGCCAATCGAAAAAGGTGAACTCATTTATCTAAAAAAAGAGAGTAATCGTCAAAGAATTAAATAAAGTCAAAAAAGTATTCTACTAATATTATAAAAACGGGAATTTTCACGTACCGCACTATCTGTGAAGGCACCGACTAAGTTTTATTCCGAGAGTCTTCATCAGGGTGAGTGTTCGCAACGTTCTCCCTCCGCGTTGCGTCGAGCACTACGCGCTGCCGCACGTTGTGCGCGGTTATAAAGGCGCGCGAGTGGAGGGGGAACTTGTGTTCTAAGCGTTGTTGTAACGACTGGGGGTGCTACACGTCTTCGCTACCGCTCATATCGTCACCATGACCTATTCCTGGAGGAGCCAGACAGGCCACGCTCACTGTGGCAATGTCAGACTCGACTCTCGCGCTATCATGCAGTCCATACAGACATGACTTCCAGGCGGGTGGTAAAGCCCATCCACGGTCTCTGTTAAAGTTTGGTAGACGACCTATCTCGATAGCTTTGCGAATCTTGCGAGGAACGAAAACCTTTTCTCTTGCCAAGACCCGGGCTTTATCAAAACGGATATAGTGCGTCATACCAGCGACCAGCGAATGCTCTGAAACTATTATAAACGCTAAAGTTTGTGAGGATGGATGTTTGTTACTCTTTTACGCAAAAACTACTGAACGGATTTTGATTAAACTTTACAATAATATAGCGCATTAAACTTAAACTTTAATAGATTAAACTTTACATCAGAATAACACATAGGCTACTTTTTATCAGGGTACCATGCGGACGAATCCGTGGGCAGAAGCTAGTACAATATATAGTGAATAAGAGACCTATATAGGTACAGTCACGATCGACAATATGTAAAGCGCAAGACATTGAAAGAAACCCTACCAGTTACTTTATCTCGAGTGACAGGTTACCTGCTCAACCTTCCAAGACCGGTGATGTTTCTTACTATCACCAGTCTTGAAATCACCGGGCAATGTTTGCATGTTCTGTAGATATTTGTTCATGGTCTGGATGTGGTGTTACTACAGTACTCTCGGATATCAGGAACGATGCCTGATATCCGAGATACAGAGAATGCTAATGTGGGGTCAGGACTATGGTACCGTGTCAAGGTAAAACACTGTATCTTTAGTTACACTGTATATTAAGTTACAGTCTTTTGCCTTAACAGGGCTGTATATCTCTAGAGGTATATGTCTCTTACTGAGTATATGAGGCAGTAGTGTAATATCTGTAAAGATTTTAACAAACGTTAAATCTTTACAGACTTTTTAAGATTTTTTTCGAGATATCGTGATTTTGCAGAAACGTTTTATCTCTTCTTATCTAATGAATTATAAGGATGAATTGTGCCCTTTTTAAGACGGGAAAATCCCTTTTACAAGCCCTGGTTTACTTTCCATTATGATTTAATGTTTTAAAAACAAAGTAAAACTACAAAAACTATCGTGAATAAGATC
The DNA here is from genome assembly GCA_958496245.1 of Perizoma flavofasciatum. Lineage (NCBI taxonomy): Eukaryota > Metazoa > Arthropoda > Insecta > Lepidoptera > Geometridae > Perizoma > Perizoma flavofasciatum. The sequence goes on along the minus strand of OY292441.1, from coordinate 8,331,547 downwards.
GTATAGTCGGATACATACGACTTAAATGTTTTTTTTTTTTTCATAAAACAATAGTTACTGTTTTATGAAATTATTGTATTCCCATGATGGACCGTGATACATACTCATTGCGTAGATCTATAAGAATACTAAGTAGGGGGTTATCCGAGGCACGTCCAAATGTTACATTTAATCCAACATTTTATATTACTTACCATTCCACGTGACAGTTTCCGAAGCCCAAAGCCCTCAAATGGTATTAAAAATAAAATGGAGTTAAACTTTTTTGCGAATATTATTGTTTTTATCTGTGGCCCCTTTTACAACGGACAAAATGAAATATCGTCTCACATAAATCACATAAATCACGGTAAGGAAACTGTTTTCAAGAATTAGAAGAAAGACAAGTTATTCCCAAACATTTGAGATTTTTATCAAAAAACAACTCAATGGTTCTCCCTCATTTAACCACTTAAATAATGTGAGGTTTTCAATACGACGTCTAGGATTTTTTGTGTATGAACAGAAAACAAACTATTTGCGATTATTTGAATGAATTGATCTTTATGAAAAAAAAACAGAAATAAATTGAATAACTAATTAAATGTGACGACCTTTGTGGCGCAGTGGGCGAAGGCCCTTCTGAGACGCAGAAGGTTGCGGGTTAGATTCGCGCAACGAGACAAATGTTTGTAACATCTGCAAATATTTGTTTCAGGTCTGGGTGTTTTCTAAGTATTATTATGTATGTATTTACAAAAAAAAAAATGTAAATAAATAGTATATCAGTCATGTAGTTCCCATAATACAAGCTCTGCTTAGTTTGGGGCTAGATGATGCTGTGTGAAAAATGTCCAGCATTGCTTATTTATAAAATCTTAAATTAAATAAATAAATAAATAATGCTGGACAATCCACACAGCATCATCTAGCCCCAAGCTAAGCAGAGCTTGTGTTATGGGTACTAGATGACTGATATACTTAATACAATACATTACATAGATAGATATTTTTTTATTATACATAGAAAATACCCAGAACACCCGGAACAAATATTTGCAGATCGTACAAACATTTGTCCCAGGGCGGGAGTCGAACCCGCAACCTCCTGTATCGCAGGCGGACCTTCGCCCACCGTGCCACATCGGTCGTCAATTGGTCATAAATTGATTATGGTGTGCATAATTTTCGTTGCTGTTATAAAATAAACAAATTTAAATCAAACAATCTGATAAATATTTGCGTCAACTTTCAGCACGGTCAACTACAAGGGTGACATGTACCTACTGACACTTACAATACTTCAAACCTTGGAGAGCACGTTAAGGTGCCAGTCTCAGCTATATCAGTAGTATACACCACACCTCCATAATGGAGGCCTTTACGCGACCTACAAACTCTTTAAATATCTATTTCCACATTTCATTCGAATAACTCGAGTGCAGAGTAAAATGCTGGATATGTTAACAAAGTTGATTTTAATCATTTTCGATCCAAGGTTCCGTATGAAATTACCAACGAATATTTTATTACAAAGCGAGAAATTAGTTTCACGTGGTTAAGCACGGAGACAAACGAAATTTGATTTTGTATCAAATTGAAGAATGCACATGAAAATTAAGGGTTGAGTTTGCCTAGTGGGCGGTAGTCCGACTTCCGATCTGGAGGTTGGGGTTCGTACCTACTCATGCACTATTTTTTTTTATTTGTAAATTATATATACGCAATAACACGTAATCAAAACTACGATTGATTGCATCGTGAGAAAACCAATATGCCCTACAACCAAATATTTGAAGAATTTGCTATTAGTGTTGTGATAATGAGGTTATTTAACACGTGCTCAAACAATGATTGAAAACATCATTAGGAAGCTACCATGCCATACAACCAAAAACATTTAAATATACCTTACTCTGATAATGAGGTTAAAAAATGTTTTTTTCTGAAATCTTTTTAAAATGAAACATTCCTTTTAAACTTTTCTACCAATGAAGTAAGTACTCTGCAAAAGGCTTACACCACAGTCCCACGGAACCCTAAAAAAGCGACAGGGCGCTGAAGCATGCGCTTCCAATCAACAAAAACTTTATTAAGCTCGATAGGGTTGACGTGCCGGGATTATACGTATTTTATTTCTATAATAGATTTCCAGTGAGCTTTACGAACCAAACGTAATTCGTTTTGTTGCACCGAGTGTTATAAAGTTTAACAAAGACAGAACTAGATATCGCCACTATTCTATTGGAACGCATTATAGTTGCGCTTTGACCCGAATCAGTAAGAACATTGTTTTATATCAAAAACTCTACGTAGACCAAGACATGTTCTTGGTGACCCTAAAGACACTATCAGCAATGCTAACGTGGTAGTGACTTCTTCAAGTTCCGACAGAAATAACACTTCACAGTTAGCCAGCCGGTGTGGTCGACCAGTCCCCACTTCCACCTACTCACGGCATATATATATACCGATGCATTTCTCTACAATTCCGACACCTAGTAAAGGCCCAAGCCGAGGTTCTTATCTAAGTGGCACCCTTGTGCTAGTTTCCCAAACCTAACTTTTACAGGCTGAGCATCTTCTGCGCTCGCCGATGGTATGTTGACGCTGACCAAGGCCATCTGCGGTCCTGCAGCATTCAAGTCCATTCTGAAAAATAAAAATAAATACTACTAATATTATAAACGTGAATGTTTGTGAGGATGTTTGTTCCTCTTTCACGAAAAAAATACTGAACGGATTTTGAAGAAAATTTACAGTAATATAGCTTACACATCAGAATAACACATAGGTTACTTTTTATCCGGTTACCACGCGGGCGAAGCCGTGAGCAGAAGCTAGTAAAAAATATAAATAAAAAAGTCATGTACTTATTGATATCTTTTGATTCATCGTAACTCAGCCTTGGGCTGAGTTACGATGCGGTTACGTACGGACTAAACTAGTTTCGATCACCATCCAATCAGTAGGTGGTCAGTAGACCTGGTTCCGTCGGATATTTACCATCACGATGGTCTCATAATCTTCGACGTACAAATACCTACGGGCTATTCCAGTTGTCCCCCGATAAACACTTTTGACATCTAGTTAGAAATCAAACATGGCGTTGAGTTATACGCCGTCGTATTATTTCCGTCGAATCCCGTTACAGTTCAATTATTTGCTGTATAACTTGTAATCGAAAGTAGTAGATTAAATTATTATTAAAATAAAACATCTTTAAAAACAAGCTTTTAATCCTGAAAGCAGCAACCATGTCATGGTAAAACTTAAACCCAGCTATCATAATAAAAAGTAATATAAAAAAAATCGTGTATGTGATCGTTGAAGAGTTCCTTTATCTGGAGCTAATCCTGGATATCGATTCAGGTTATGCTTATTTAAAAAAATAAATAGTCATCGGAACTGAACTAACATGTAAAAATTCAACTCCGTAGGATAAGAGGAAGTGGTTCTTATTCAGCTTGATTTTACCTAAACTAACATACCTACAAATATTGCAAGTTAAATAAAAGCTTGTGACAATAGACACGATCAAAAAACAACCCCAAACACGCGTAAGGGTTCCTTGGGTTTCGAGTAATAATAAGCAATGAATACATAATTTTAATTTCACCACGCGTACAAAGTCGTAGGCGTTCCGCTAGTGAGGTTTCAAATCGGTTATGAAGATAATATTAAAGCATAATCCCATGAGAAATAATATCAATGGCTTGTAATATTTGCATACCCAAATTACTTAGTTAATTTATGAATAACATAGGCCCTATGTTATAGGGAAACTCCATATGTATGTTAATAAATATCTTAATTTTCTTCTCGACAATAACCGCAATGTACAAATGTTTCCAAGAATAAATAGCTTACCATCCCGTTAAATATAAATACGAAGTGTAGGACGCGACCAAATAGCGCGACTTTGGTTGGACTTCAAAATTGTATGGTTTCGCGTCAAAATTTAATTGCCTAATGCTGGTACGAAATCGCGCACAAAAAACGTTGTTCTGAAACTATCCCAAAATTATTCATGGTGGTAGAAGTAGAACCGACGGCTTTTTCCAAACTGCTGGGAAAGAAAGGTTTTTGAACGAAAAGTGAATGGTAACTGCAAATCTAAAAAAGTACTGTCGGTAGGCTCCCTAGAAGTCGCTGGATTGTGATAACCTTGGATTACTCGTCATGACACTCTTAAATCTAGAAACATGTCTAGATATTGACACCTTTGACAAGCTGTAAGTATGTTGATGATAAATTATTCATAGGTTTGATTCGAATAGGCGATGTGGTTCTTTACCCTCTGTTGCTTTTGGACCTTTTAGATCTGTTGCTTGAGTTACTCTAACACCATCTCATCGTAATCATTGGTCTATAACATCTATGCCAGGTGAATAGGAAAGTCCTTAAAAAGTAAATAGGCACTTATGTTCATGCCTTGTTAGGCTTTTAAGTGACCGCGTTTATAGGAAGTAAATATTGTTACGTGGAAGAAAGAGCAGCACATTGGGATCTTTGTGCCCACTTCTGAGACAGCAAATCGAGCTATCACTGTCATGAGCAACAACGCCAATTGTCTTCTTTCAACCATATTAATCTACCGCATTCTATTCCCCTGTAGTTGGATCGATCTTATATGTTCTTAAGGACCATCTACATAAAGCTACCTAAAAGCTCTTTTAAATCGTACTTTAAAGTCGCGTCTCCAAGTCGCAACTTGTAAAATCTAAGCTTAGAATCTACACATGGATTTCACTGCGCATCCTTTATAAATCAGACCGACTTAAGCAGAGATTAAGTCATTAAGTACAACATAACGTGGTTTCCTGGGATAATGTGTCTCAATTTATGTTGTTGGGTCACTTCCGGTTTGCCACGGAAATGAGGTTACGTTTTACAGTGAAAACTAGCCCTGTTTTTGTTGGATAAATAAACAACTGTCGAACGATGGCAATTGTATAATTTTACCCAGTATTTTGGCCGCAGGATCTCAAAATCGGATAGCAATTTAATAGCCAAAAAAACACATACGATAATTAAAAACACAGCCGAATTGAACCGCCTCCTTTTTTAAAGTTGGTTTATAAAATATACAATTTAATTACCTAATATGTATGCAAATAAAGCCGAATTAAAATGTTTTTAGTTCCGTTTTTATATTACTAGGTTCTGCATACGGCTTCACCCGCATGGTACCCAGATAAAAAGCCTATGTGTTATTCTGATGTATAAGCTATATTACTGTAGTCTCATTAAAATCCGTCCAATTGTTTTTGCGTGAAGAGTAACACACATCCATGCTCACAAACTTTCGCGTTTGTAATAGTGGTATAAAGTAGGATATAATCACTATTTTTATCGCCGCCATAACCAAAGATATAATTTGATGACTGCCATTTTGCGCCATGATAGTTTTTTTGGTGTTTAACAGTTAAAATTTTTGGTAATTGTGATGACACGTGTTTGATAAAAATGTAATTTTCTCTGCACTGCCCCTTTTTCTACAAGTTAAAAATAATTAGAGAAAATTAAAATACAATACGAACACTTTTCCTACTGTAATTCTTATGATGGACATCTTCAGACCCAGTACGTAAATTGAGGAAACCAAGTAGGGGGTAGACAGAGGCACGTACGAGTACAAACATCATGTTTGAACATGCCTGCGTTTTGCAGGTTGCAAGCACATCGCTTTTTTATTGGAACGCTTACTCAAGCCTTCAAACTATTGGCTATGGGATAGTTACTAGATGATTATTTTTAATAGAAAAATAATTAAAAATAATCAACTGGTAACGGATATTTTAATATTTGTTTACCTATTATTAAACAGAACAAAGGGCAGACCAGGCTCCGCTCATCTTCTTTGAAATTAAAAGCACTTTTTTCACCGACTGTTTTGCGAGTAAATACTCCCAAATTCTTTGTTTTTGAGCAAACAAAACCACTGGAAAAGAAAACGATATTTTTTATTAAAACATATTGTGCGTTAATTCCCATAAATCCCCATATCAATTGTTTTTCTAGGCGGTGGCAAAGCCAGGGTCCGGGGATTATTGCGGGGGCGGTCCATGAAAGTTACATTCTTCCTGCTTTAGGTTAGTATCTGCTTATAAGATAACCATATTTTTGTATGAATAATTAAAAAACAGCTTCAAATGACGGTAAATTGATAAAAAGTCCAGTATAAAATTTCATCCCTTACCTTTTTACCCTTAGGGGGAAAATTTTTATATAACAATACTAAGGGCTTACTAGCGTAAACCCCCCGGGCTCATATGATTAATTTTTCCAATATATTGCACTTGGTGTCAAGGGTCTGACGATGGAGCCAGGAGGTGGACAGTGTAATTATTTTTATTATTTTAATGCGTGATAAAAGCGTATTTTTTTAGTTATTTTAAACTACACATTTTTTTTATCTGTTTGGTAAAAAAATAGATAAAAAAAAAACTTGTTAATATGTTTTCTTCCTACTAATATACTAAATGCGAAAGTCTGTGTGTGTGAATGTTTGTTACCACGTATCTCCGTAACTACTAAACCGGTTTTGATGAAACTTGGAATGTAGATAGTTTAGATTCTGGAATAACACATAGGCTATCTTCTAATACATCTTATTTTCGAAAATCAACCCCTAAGAGGGTTAAACAGGGTGGTAAAGTTTATATGGAAAAAAAATATTCCTTGGTTAGATTCACTCAAAACTCGGTACAAATAAACTTTAAAATAAATAATGAAACAAGTATTTTTATTTTTTCAAAACTACCCTTTGGGGCTGTGCAATTGAGTTCTAAACTTTGTATGGAAAATTGTAATCCTTGGTTTGATTCATTCAAAAGTTGGTGGACATAGTTTGAAGTCTGGAGAAGGTCATATGCTATTTTTATAACCATACCACGCGGGCAAAACCGCGGGCAGAAACTAGTCATGCAATAAAACGTTAGACATCGAAAACCTTTATTGCATCTGTTTGGCCCATTTTAGTGACGTCAACAAAGCAAACACTAGATATTTACGTTCCCACAAATAAAATTTAAAAATTAATAAGTACCTATTAACTTTTAATCCTATCCTATCTATAGGAATCATAGATGCGAAAGTAATAATGTTTGAATAGAGACAAACTAGGAAACTAAAGAATGAACGATCATCAATAAAATGCCAAGCCGAGTGTGTTACCTGATTCTTCTAGGCTTGGGCGCGCGAGGAATCGGCGTAAAATCATTTAGATATAAAATATAGATTATTTTTTTCGCATGATATCAATGAACAAACTCAATAAAATTAGCTCTTAACTTTAACGTATGTAATTCTACGATACATACTTTCATACGTTTTGTTAGCTTCTAGAAATTGGCCTAAATTTCTAGTTACTCCAAATTAGTTGTTACTTATTTTTTGTGACTAATACTTGGAAGGTATAATTAAAAATAAATATTATGCAGTGGCAGCACCGACGCTGTCGGCGCTTACGACGGAACGGAGTTCTGGATCCGCCATGTTGGCTAGGGAGTTGTTGTATAGAGGGAAGAAGAAGTGGAAAATCGTGCGTGGAAAAACTGTATCTACAGAAATAACATCTTCAGTAAAAGTGTGAGTAGGAATAGAACATATTTTATGGTGAGTTTTTGACAGTTTGTGTGCACATTCGACCTAGAATCGCGATGTTATATCAAATGTATTATAAATTCAAAGAACACACTTGTCTAACGCGTAAGCCATCCCTTCCAACATAGGATGCCGACCAGAGGCCTAAACTTATTAATTTAAAGTCTTATTGCTTTGCATTAGAATCGTCAATCTCAAAGCGAGATTTCATATCCTTTTCATATCCTTTACCTTTGATGATTAGGCCCTTGAACAGTGCAGGTCGATTTCATATACATAGCTTTAAATTAAATATAGTTAGTTATCTAATTCTTTGTGGTGAACCAAGACTGACGTCCCGCATTGGGGTATATTATGCATCGTCCCCCTTCTAACCTGTCTCTAACCACCCCAACTCCCTGAATAGCGGAGGACTTTGGGTTGATGACAGCTATGCCCCAAATGGATACTGAATGCGGGATATTTGCTATTATTCGTGAGTTTGAATATTTTCTAGATATTTTAAGCAAAGTTGCATTCGCCATGACTCACGGCAGGACTGAAGTTTTTTCTTTGGGTAGATGTTAGTGACAGAAGAATCTACCCTCTTTCTCATTATTTTATTGCGAAATATAACAATATTCCGTTTTTTATATAAATTAATTCTTCTGGTAGTGATCTGGATCAGTTGAGCTATCTATAGATCGTATGCAACGGTCTTTAGATGGCTAGCTGTTTCATCTGTATTTATTGTATATACCTACTTGTAAATAGTTGTACGAATAAATATAAATTATGTTAAAACTATGATAGTTTTAAAAGTTATATAAAAAAAGGCTCCGGCCGTCATGGCAACTGAGTTACACAACCAGTTGTATATAAAAAAAACTTGCTACGCAGCCAGTAGCCGAAGAAGATATTCAATTTCTAACAATTGCATACATTCCGCTCCATCCCAAGGTTGTCTGGAAGATATAGCTTTTAAGCGATAAGACCTCCCATTGTACTTTTAGTTACATTCCGTTTTTGATTATTTTGTTATATTGTGGTGTACAATAAAGAATTTTCATTCATTCATTCAATTCTTGTTTCAAAACTAGCATAGATGACAGCTGTGTTTCATCATCATCATCATCATCAGCCTATATTAGTCCACTGCTAGACATATGCCTCCCCTAATGAGCGCCATAGCGCCCTGTCTTCAGCTTGCCGCATCCAGCATCTGCCAGCAGCCTTTCGCAGATCGTCATCCCACCTGGCCGGAGGGCGTCCTCCACTACGTTTGCCGAGTCGCGGTCTCCACTCAAGAACACGTTTACCCCAGCGGTTATCGGTTCTTCGCGAGATATGACCGGCCCACTGCCACTTCAGCTTGCTAATTCCTTGAGCTGTGTCGATAAGTTTGGTTCTCTGACGTATTCGTTACGAATACTGTGTTTCACAATCTGTTAAATAATATTATTTATTTCGGACTACAATGATCCATTTTTGATAGTATGAAGAGAAACAAAATAATTAAACTAATTATATATAAACTACTAGCTCCTGCCCACGGCTTCGCTCGCGTGGCACCCGGATAAAAAGTAGCCTATGTGTTATTCGTATAAGCTATATAACTGTAAAGTTTCATCAAAATCCGTTCAGTAGTTGTTGCGTGAAAGAGTAACAAGCATACATCCCCACAAACTTTCGCGTTTATAATTTTAGTAGGATGGTTGTAGAGAATACATATAAAAAGGGTGATAATAGCAATAGGTATTTCGGTGATAATAGCAATAGGTATTTCAGTTTTGTAGGGGATGTTAGGTATCTGAGTCGTCTAATTAGATGCAAAATTTGTATTTCAGATTTCAATATCTGAAATACAAAGTCGGATAAATTTTGTACATGGCCCCAGTTTGTGTCTACCTTAAATCATCGCCACGTTATCATCGCTGTTACTGAAAGTTTATATATTAAGCTTAATCATTTTAGATTGGCGATATATCTTCGCGTTTAAACTCCTAGGTTTTCTAACCCCCATATTTCTCTGTAAACGGCCCTGTATTCCTAGGTCCTTTTACGTAAGAGGAAACACATAAATTTGGGAGGACGCTCAAGTTCGTGACCTTGAAACCGTTGGCTGGCTTCCAGCAGGATTTGAAGATTATAGGAGAGTGAATTTTTCTTTTTGATAATATTAGACGGTTAAGTGGACAAAGCTTGTTGTTTTTACGGAGTCCTGAATCTGTTCTTGCATTGGGCTTATTTTTGCAATTTCAATCCTACTTCTATTATAAACACGAAAGTTTGTGAGGATAGATGTTTGTTAATCTTCCACGCAAAAACTACTGAACGGATTTTGATGAAACTTTACAGTAATATAGCTTATACATCAGAATAACACATAGGCTACTTTTTATTCGGGTTCCATGCGGGCGAAGCCGTGGGCAGAAACTAGTCATATTATAAACATGAAAATTTGTGAGGATGGATGTTTGTTACTCTTCCACGCAAAACTACTGAACGGATTTTGATGAAACTTAACAGTTTTATAGCTTATGCATCCGAATAACACATAGGCTACTTTTTATTCGGGTTCCATGCGGGCGAAGCCGTGGGCAGAAACTAGTCATATTATGAACATGAAAATTTGTGAGGATGGATGTTTGTTAATCTTCCACGCAAAAACTACTGAACGGATTTTGATGAAACTTAACAGTAATTATAGCTTATGCATCAGAATAACACATAGGCTACTTTTTATTCGGGTTCCATGCGGGCGAAGCCGTGGGCAGAAACTAGTCATATTATAAACATGAAAGTTTGTGAGGATGGATGTTTGTTACTCTTCCACGCAAAAACTACTGAACGGATTTTGATGAAACTTAACAGTAATATAGCTTATACATCAGAATAACACATAGGCTACTTTTATCTGGGTACAACGCTTTCTCTATCAGTAAAAGAGAGCGACAGTTTAAATTTAGTTTAGTTAGTGAACTACAGAATTGGCCATTGTATATAATTTAAATATTTCTCATTCATCTCATGTGGAAAGGAAGAAATAATATTTTTACGGTTACTTTGCCTGCAAAAGGGTTTATTTTTGAATAAATAATGAGATCAAATTCCATAATGGTGTTCTTTGATAACTTAAGCCCGCTTCAAAGAATTCGCTTATTTATAAGTATTTTCTTTCATTTTCTATTCAAGTATGTTATTTTAACGGGTTCGTTAATTTTTCGTTAGGTTTTTTGAGGCGTATCCTTAATTCTATCATCACTGGTTTTTTTTATATTATCGATCAGACTTATAACTCGGTGATCCAAATAAATATATGACATTGAATGTGAAATAACCGACTTCAAATAGCGGGTTATTGATAAGAAGTCCAATATTAAATTTCGTCACCCAATTTTTCACTCCTAAGAGCGGGATTTTTACATAAAATGTATATGGGACCGTCCTTAAAGTATATCTTACTAATTAAAAAGAATCATTAAATTATAATAATACATTTATTCATACAACTATTTACAAGTAGATATATACAAAAAATACAGATGAAACAACTAGCCATCTAAAGACCGATGCAAACGATCTATAGATAGCTCAACTGATCCAGATCACTACCAGACGGAAGCGTTCCCGAAACACTGGCCGCATTGCCATTATTAAAATTGGTTTTAATTAGTGAAGATATCGCGTAACATACACACAAAAAATACATACCGAATTGAGAACCTTTTCTTTTTTTGAAGTCGGTTGATTAGAATTATATTGCGATATTTGCGATACGTTTGCAGTTTCTATCCTGCAGGTACTCTATCATCAGATCTTCACGTGCTTACGTTATTTTTCTCAGTCGAGATGATACTTTAAAAAAAAAACAAATGAAAAATCACAACAAAAAATATTTTGGCTCGTGGTGATTCCATAAGATGCTGATGTTATTAAGGTTTACGGAAAAAATAGCAATTTCTTAGGAGTAAATAAATGAACCACGCCGGGATCATTTTCTATACATAAACAAAATAATCATCAAAATCGGTTGCCAATTGTGATCATCACAATTGGCGAAGATATCAAGTAGCAAACACACAATAAAAAATACAGTTGAATTGAGAACCTCCTTTTTTTAAGTCGGTTTAAAATTAAGCCATTAATCTTATGTCGTGTAACTAAGCTAGCAATCATGTGTCAAAAGCCAAAACCCAATGTCATTCAGACGGTCATTAACATTATGATAAGCCTTTTTTGTTGAAACAATCATTACAGGTTCTTAAATTTCTTTTCAGAAAAACAATCGTGTCATGTAACTTTAAAAAAAAAGAGTTTTAAGTTGAGTTTTTTTTTCAAGAAATGGCTTCTCTAATTGCCATCTACTGTGAATTCTCCGACATGATCGGAGGCATTGTTAGACTACACTTATTTTTATACATGCCAAGATTGCAAGATTGCCTTAAGTTTTTACTCCTTGACGTGATAATTGATAAAATTACCGAAAACAAGGATTTTATGTAACGTAGAGGTGTCAAAATTAGATAGAACAGGATGATTTCTGTGTGCTGGATAAACATAAAAAAATCGATGTGACGATAAAATTATGTCAGTTATTTTTAGCGTTTTGTTCTGCAAATATATGTTTCGGATCTTGGAGTTTTCTATGTTTAATCCTATCCTACTAATATTTTAAACGCGAAAGTTTGTGAGCACGGCTTCGCCCGCGTTCCATTCAGTAGTTTTTGCGTGAACGAGTAACAAACATCCATCCTCAAGCTATATTACTGAATATAGCTCATACATCAAAATGACACATAGACTACTTTTTATCTGGGTACCACGCGGGCGAAGCCGTAGGCAGAAGCTAGTTTGTATCTATTTATAAAAAAATGTATATAATTAGTATATCAATCTTGTAGTTCTCATAATACAAGCTTTGCTTAGTTTAGGACTAGATGATGATGTCATCTGTCCATTAGAGGGCTGGCCTAAACTGTGTCCTCCGCTACCAAGTTTAAAATACTAACCACGTATTTTGGTTCAGGGCTATTTACTAAATTGTTTATTTTCATCGGTCTACGTCCTCAATCTGATACAGTTTACATAAAACTAGTACTCATTTTGTACATGCCTTTGTAAATGGACACTCTTTTCTCACCGTATCAAAAGCTCGTTCACAAAAGGCGAGTAAATCTGAAGGTTGGGATTGCCCTCTGTATTACGTAGCGATACTGAAACCCGCTGGGACCAATACCCAGCCGCTTAAATTCGGAGTGGAGCTGTGTTTACAATCGGCAAGTTCTAGCTACTAGACTAGAGTACATAATAAATAAATAAAAAATGCGGGACATTTTCACACAACATCATCTAGCCCCAAACTAAGTAGAGCTTGTATTATGGGAACTACATGACTGATATACATTATAAGTAGTATATATCCTTTTATTGTAAATACATTCATATTATGCATAGAAAAAACCCAAACCCAAGACAAATATTTGCAGATATAAACATTTGTCCCGCGGCGGGAATCGAACCCACAACCTTCTGCGTCTCAGGTGAGCCTTCAGTAATCACAGTGGTTGATTTAGTTAAGGGGCGGTGCAATGCAAGATGGAAAACTTTGCTGACCATGTCACTCTCGTGTACTTTATGTGTATGGTATAATCGTAATGTAAACTAAAATTAAACCAATCCAATAGTTACCAGAGTGAAGACCTATTTAAACACTTTGACTTTTATGATTTCTTCAACCTAATATATTTCCTTCTTAATAACAGATGAAAAAAACAGTTACTTATCAACATACACAATCGAACTCAAAGTTGCAGCGCCCTAACGGGGTTCATGTATCTACCTACTTTCTTATGTATTGTTTTACCACCTATACTAAACTGTGTATATGACAGCAATAAATATGAATATGAATATGAACATGTTAGTTTAATGTGTTTTCTATCATCGATTGCAGCTCCTCCTAGAGGTTTTTAGTAATAAAATCTACCGTAAAACCATCATTGAAGTCACATAAATCGATAGCAAAAGAACTAAAGTACAATCAGAAAAGTAGTTTAAGAGATAAGTGGTAACAAACAGACTTGCAAGCAACCTCTTACAGCAAATGATTGATACATTGTGGGTTAATTATTTAGTTATAAATTTGAAGAACTTCTTATTTTAAGCCATTTTACGTTCCTATTGGATTCGCGAAAACAAAGCTAAAGAATGAAGAACTAGCTTTCCTTTAACCTAGTACAATAATGTCATACTTTCGTTAAGATTTTGACAGTGGTCTGTTTAATAAGAAACTTGGTGATTAAATCCTTTTATCATCTTGTTATTGTCTCTCTATTATAATTTAAATCCTTGCCAGTTACGAGTCTAGTAAGTTACTTACCGCGTTCAAACGAGCTATCTCCGATCGACAGGTACAGGATTTGTAAGAAATAGCTACGTGCGGTCGTTACGCCTCAGTGTATGCAGTGCCTATAATGGAACTAGATATGGAACGCATTGAGAATTGGGCTAGTCCGGTACGTAGTGAGATCGTGCGCCGCAGTCTGTTGATAGCTTTAGATCAGAGAAATATTGAAACAGATTTAGTGAAATAATTGAATGAATGACACGAATTTCTTGTATATTATTAAGAAAATTATATAAAAAGTAGCAGAACTACAAAATTTAATGTACAATGATTGAATGTTAGTTTAGTGTGAGAGGATATAAAATATAGTTTAATTAATAAAAAACAAACACGCACACACCCGTATGATGGGTATCCTCAGATAGAGATGTGCATCCGGTCCTTTTTTTACATACTCTGTGCGTATATCCTAAATACACCAAGAAGGGGTAGTCAGAAGCACATCCAAACATGATACTTGGCACGTGCCCGCAATGTTAAAGCATATAACGTCCGTCCGTTTGTCTGTCACAAGGATGTATCTTTTAATAAGTAAATATATAAATAAAACAAGCAACAGACGCATACATAGCATACCATTACTTGAATTCCCTGTGTAGTAGGTGTTGCTTCTGGTGTTGCAATCGTCCATACGGTTACGGTAACCGCTAATAAACAGGTGGGACGTAAGCTTGTTTGACACCTTGGTATAAAAATCAGGAACAGGAGTACCATCACATGGTACCACAGCACCCAGACCCAGAACAAATATCTGTAGAACATAGAAACATTTGTCCCGCAGCTGTAATAGAACCCGAACCTCTTGCGTCTATATTGGCTACTCATCCGCAATGTCACCGAAGTCGTGTATGTAACTCAATGTAATTTTAATTTTTATACATAGCCAGTAACATAACTAAGGGTTTTCCCGTAAAATATCAACAATAAAATCATGTGGCAATATAAATCACATTAATTTATGCCTCATTAAATCTGAAATTCAGTAAAATCGGGAGAAATTGCATTCTCCCGATTCGCCGGACGTTAATGTTGACAATTTGCGGTAAACACTGAACACCTAACATAGCTAATGGCAATACAGCTAGTTTAAGGGTCCGGACAAACTGAAGCGGTGGCAGTGGGGCGGTGGCGGTGGCGATTTAAGGCAAATGGTTGGAAAGTTTGACCAGGTCTTTATATATACACCTCGAATGCCCAGAAAACGTAACTCCTACTGCTATTATAAACGTGAAAGTTTGTGAGGATGGATGTTTGTGAGGATGTTTGTTACTCTTTCACGCAAAAACTACTGAACGGATTTTGATAAAACTTTACAGTAATATAGCTTATACATCAGAATAACACATAGGCTACTTTTTAACCGGGTACCACGCGGGCGAATCCGTGGGCAGAGGCTAGTTGTTATTTATGGGCTGTAGTCGATTAATTACACCCAAGATATTTGCATACGAGTGAAGGCAAGCGAGGACGCTAAAAAGTTCGAGGGTGTAATTGATTGCTTACACCCGAAAATATCACATAACTTTAAAACATGAACGCGAGCGAATTAAAAAGTCTTATAATATTAAATTAAAATTTCATAACAGTTTGATACTCAAAGAAAAATTTGCGCACTCGGTCTTATTTGTCCCGCAGCGGGAATCGAACACAGCTACGCGCCCTCAGAGCCACTGGGATCGTCGATTTATATATAAAATAATAGGTAATGCTTTTTTAGATTTTTTTTTGTAAATACATACATACATATTATATAAGGAAAAACCCCAGACCCGAGACAAATATTTTCATATACAAACATTTGTCCCGCGGTGGGATTTGAACCAGCAACCTTCTCTCAGAGCCGCGTCAAAGGCCTACGCCCACTGCGCGACCTAGGTCGTCGAATTGCTTATATATTGTTTTATTTTAGCTAAAATTTAGTTTTTTTTTCATCACTTATTCATTAATTCCAGAGACATCGCTTTATGTAAAGGCGTTGATTGATAGAGCTTATAAAATTTTGCTATGTCTTTCGACCAATCAGCTAGAGTTCATTTCACAAACGGGCCACAATGGACTCGATAAGCTTAGATATTTTACACGTCAATAACTACTGGCTTTTATGCCAACTAGTCCATAGAGACATTGGTCTCGATTCTCTTGCACACCAACTAAACTTAATTTTATCTATCGCTCACTTTCACTAACAACAAAAGAAAAATTCAACAAAAATTTTAGTGCCGTAAAAACCTACTAATATTATAAACGTGAAAGTTTGTGAGGATGTTTGTTACTCTTTCACGCAAAAACTACTGAACGGATTTTGTTGAAACTTTACAGTAATATAGTTTATACATCAGAATAACACATAGGCTACTTTTTATCCGGGTACCACGCGTGCGAAGCCGTGGGCAGAAACTAGTTAGTCATATTTAAGTTTTCCATACAAGTTTAGTCGTGATTTCAAAACTGATTATAAACACGAAGAAGAGCGTCACGTAAACTAATTTGACAGTAGTAAAATTCTTGCCATTTCTTTCTTGCGTGCACTGACTGTAAAAGAGAGCGCCACTTTCAATTAAGTTTAGTTGGTATACAAGAGAATTGACAGCATTGTGGTTTTATAGCGTGCTTAAGAACAATAACGCCTGTCTGAACTAAACTTTGGCAAATACTTTGGCATGATTTTGGAGCCGTGGTCATCTGACTACTGATCCGAAGGTAGGGGTTCAAACCGGTGTTCCGGACACGAGGGTCTGATCCGTCACCGCGCCTTAAGCCGTCAAAAATGTGGGCAAACTGGCGAAGGGAATGTACCTTCTTAATTCCTAAGCTGAGGTCGATATTAGCAATCACCACTATCTCAACCGGATTGTAACGAAAGCTTTTATTATTTAAGACTAGCTTCTGCCCACGGTTTCGCCCGCGTAGTATCCAGATAAAAATTAGCCTATGTGTTATTCCGATCTATAAGCTATATAACTTTAAAGTTTCATCAAAATCCGTTCAGTAGTTTTTACGTGAAAGAGTAACAATCATCCATCCTCATAAACTTTCACGTTTATAACATTACTAGCATCTGCCCACGACTTCGCCCGCGTGGTACTCGGATAAAAAGTAGCCTATGTGTTATTATGATGTATAAGCTATATTACTGTAAAGTTTCGTCAAAATCTGTTCAGTAGTTTTTGCGTGAAAGAGTAACAAACATCCATCCTCACAAACTCTCGCGTTTATAATATTAGCAGGATTTTCCTATTACTAAACTTCGAGTCAGATCCAACTTCCACCTGGGATTAGGTACCTACCTCAAGTGATTAATGTGCCGAGAATTAATCTTCGTCATTACAGATTTAAAAATTAGACAAATATTTTCGGCATTTTTGGAATGCGACTTTGCATTACCAAATTAATGACTTGCTAAAATAATCAGGGTAGCTAGACAAATACAACTTTCTGTTAGCGTTAACGCCTGCGGAAAGACTGAATTGTATGGAAATGACATAAGCTGTGGAAAATGTTACGTGCCTTCTGCCGAGTCTTACCTTGGCAAATTTGCGTTAGCGTGAAAGGAAAATTAATCGTGAGGTATTTGTCTAGACCCCAGACGCTTCCTTTTTAGTATTAAGAAAAAAACGCACATACCATTACTCAGGTCATAGAATAGTTGTGTACTTATTATGCTGATAAAATTATGCAAAATATTTTGCTTCATATAAAATATTTATAGGTCAAACTGTGCTTTTTCTTTAGACTTAAAGATGAAAGTAGGATACATGCCGTGTTCATAGAATGTCGCCGCAAATTGTCTTTGAGGACCAGTAATATTATCTGTGCATTGGATTAAATTCCCTCTCCATTCGTCTTATGTTATTTACCATACGTTAGATAGTTATAATTATATAAATTACTAGATAAATATAAGTAAAAAATATCTAGTTACATAATAATATACTACACAGTATATTATAAAGGGGGGGGGGGTTGGTTTATTGAAATTACCTTCACTATTCATACACAAAACAACACGCCCGACACTCATAATAAAACATTATGCAAACGAATCAAACAATAATCTATAGATTGATTTAGAAACCATAAGTATTACAATAAATAAATAAACTTATCTCTATCACAAAAAGAAACGATGGTAAATTACTTATTGTTCCTTGACCTTGATTGTTGATTGTTCATCAGATGATAGATCTGGTCTGGTGACAATCAAGGTCATTACGTTATTGTTCCTTGACCTTGATTGTTGATGGTTCATCAGATGATGGATCTGTTCTGGTGACAATCAAGGTCATTACGTTATTGCTCCTTGACCTTGATTGTTGATGATTGTTGATTGTTCATCAGATTATGGATCTGATCTGGTGACAATCAAGGTCATTACGTTATTGCTCCTTGACCTTGATTGTTGTTGATTGTTGATTGTTCATCAGATCATGGATCTAATCTGATGACAATCAAGGTCATTACGTTATTGCTCCTTGACCTTGATTGTTGTTGATTGTTCATCAGATGAAGGATCTGATCTGGTGACAATCAAGGTCATTACGTTATTGTTCCTTGACCTTGATTTTCGATGACCTTTTTCACCGTCACCGGACTATAGGCAAGCGCAGAAGGCGCTCAGCCTGTAAAAGTTTAGGATGGGATAACTAGCACAAGGGCATCACATATCTTCTATCAAGCTGATCCATCAGATGATCTTCCCCTTAGCAAATGGAGGACACATAACTAACAGTGTTCTCAACAGTACAAGAACATTTTGTAATCCCTTCAGTAAAAAGGCCAATAGTCTTGTCCTGAATTTTTTTAGACGGTTAAGATATTTCCTGCAAAAATGTTTTTACACAATTTTAAGCCTATTATTAATTCCAAATGTTTAAGAGAACGTCAATCATGGCTTGTTTTCATTTGTTCTACTGAATATTCACGCTTATAATAGATTAGACGCCTAGCGTGATTGTTTACAGGATTTAGGGTAGAACAACCTAAAACATAAATGTGGTGAAACAGAGCCAGGGGTGAACAGAGAGGAAACAGAAAACGAAATTTCGTATAACTATTTTTACAACCCAATACTCACATACATATTGTACTAGCATCTGCCCACGGCTTCGCCCGCGTGGTACTCAGATAAAAAGTAGCCTATGTGTTATTATGATGTATAAGCTACATTACTGTAAAATTTCGTCAAAATCCGTTTAGTAGTTTTTGCGTGAAAGAGGAACAAACATCCATCCTCACAAACATTCGCGTTTATAATATTAGTAGGATATGTGGGTATCAGGAACTACGAGTAATATATATATATAAACATATATAAAACATGCGAACATTTGTGTACAATCGAGCTCGCACCTCTAGCGTCTCTGCCGGCTACTCGTCCATCAGTTCATCATCTCTTTATATTTCTTCTGATTCGTGTCAGCGGTTTTTTCTTGGTCACCTCAGGTCAGTTATCTGACCAGGGGGGCTAGACAAATGCCACTTTCTGTTGTCGTTAACGCCTGCGGAAAGATAAAATTGTATGGAAATGACATTTGTTGCGGAAATGTCACGTTACATTTCCGACAAATACCTCACGCTTACTTTTCCTTTCACGCTAACGCAAATTTATCAAGGTAAAACTTGGCAGCTGTCACGTGACATTTCCACAGCTTATGTCATTTCCATACAAATAAATTTTTCCGCAAGCGTTAACGACAACAGAAAGTGGTATTTGTCTAGACCCCTGGTTGAGCTATCGTAGCCCTGAAAAGAGTCTAGTAATTAATGGTGAAAAAACATGTGTTTGGATATGCATAATTTCTTGCCCAATATATTTAGTATCCGAACGCACTTGTTTGAACTGTCAAAATCTACGTAGCCAATGACATTTGTCAAAAGTAATGTTTGACAAGTATTTAATAAACAAAAACAGAAAATGTGTAAAGTAATATTATACCGGTGGTTTTATTTAATTGAAAATCAAAAGAAATCTCTCTATTTAACCGAATAACATGTTTGATGAAAGTATTCTGTTAGAAGCTCTTTACACGTCTTTATGCCTTAGATTTTTGGTTCTAGGATAACTTCTTCACGATGTTTTCCTACACTGTTTGAGAGCACTAGCGTTGCTCACATAAATAATTGAAGTATTCCCGTTTGAGCACCTATTTTTTTTGGGCACTTATGCATTGAGCACCAAAGGTATTCCTATTTGAGCACCAATCAATATTTTAACGTGGTGCTCAAATGGAAACAAAAAATAAAATTTGATTTTATTCCCCATTGAGCACCTACGGTGCGGTAGCTTCTAGTGATGGGGTCTATAATAATTATAATAAATCATATCGATAAAAATCAGCAATGGAAAAAACTGTTACTGCACTATGCGATTCAAACCCGCAACCATCATAAGTTGGAAATGCTTACCACTATACCACTTATTCCCTCTTCAAACACATGATGATGATAGCAAACTTTCACTCAGTCTTAACATTGACCTCGATTCTGTAGTACACTGACTAAACTAAATTTAAACTATCGCTCTCTTTTACTGATGGTGTACGCAAGAAAGAGATAGCTACAATTTTAGTGCTGTGTGCTGCTGTCAAATCAGTTTACGTGCCGCTTTTCATCGTGTTTATAGTCAGCATGTTTTGATATCACGACTAAATTTGTATGGAAAACTTAAATCTGACTTATTTGACAGCACTAAAATTATAGCTATCCCTTTCTTGCTTGCACTATCAGTAAAAGAGAGCGACAGTTTTAATTTAATTTAGTCAGTGTACTACAGAATTGAGGCCACTATCTAACTCGATCTATAGAGTAAAGTTTCCAGTGTCGTCGTGAGTTAAAAGCAGTGTCTAAATCAGGACAAAGTAACAATGTACACTACTTGAATTCCAAAATACATCAAACGTCCTATTAGTTGGCAACAATCTTGAGTAATTCTGATTCTAAGTTCTACTAACATTATTTTCCTAAGTTTTGGTTCAAGTCATAAGCTGTAACGTTCTTAAAATACTTACTACTAAAAAAAGTTGAACTAAAAAAAATATAAGAACCATCAGACACATACACACACATACAATATACATTTTTTTTTAACATAACAAACACTATGGATATATATATGGGTAAATATATCCATATATATATATATGGTATATATATATGGGATTGTATAAATGAGTCTCGTTCATTTACGTTCGATTGGCACCACACTAAAGCTGAATGAAGGATCATCAAAAAAATAACCAAGCAGAGTTTGTTGCCTGATTCTTCTATGCTTGGTCGCGCGCGAGGAACCGGCGTAAATTCACTTTAATATTTTAGATTCACGTATAGTTTTTAAGTTGACGTTTCTATATGATCCTTGTGATTTCAATGAATAAAAACCTATTGACTTTGACTTTGACTTTTGGTATATATAAATAGTCTTTCATAAATAATAATAAATACTTATAGACAACATATTCAAAAAGTAAGTACATAGAAATGATTAGTGTCGGTAAGTTTGTGTGTATTGCAGCAGAACAAAAAAGCCATGGCTCAGTGATGTTTTTTTGGTTAGAAGCAAAAACACAGATTTTTTACCAAAACATATGCAGAACATGCAAAAATTCATCCAGGAGCGGGAATCGAACCGGACCAGCGGCGAGTAACTGACTGCGATGTAAGAAGTGCATCTCGTGTCGCAGCCGGCTACTCACCGCGTTATCGAAGTCGTCTAACAATTGTATTAGGTTCGTGCTATCCATACCCAATTCGATTTTCATGCCACGACCGATGTGGCGCGGTGGGCCTGCTACACAGGAGGTTGCGGGTTCGATTCCCGCCCTGGGACAAATGTTTGTACGATCTGCAAATATTTGTTCCGGGTGTTCTGGGTATTTTCTATGTATAATAAAAAATATCTATCTATGTAATGTATTGTATTAAGTAGAGGTATATCAGTCATCTAGTACCCATAACACAAGCTCTGCTTAGCTTGGGGCTAGATGATGCTGTGTGGATTGTCCAGCATTATTTATTTATTTATTATTTATTTATTATTACAATGATAATTTTTTATAAAATCTATTTCTTACGCCAAGCAATAATACTTTGCCAAGGATTGCTGCGTTCTGGTTTGAAGGGTATGGATGCCGGTGAAATTACAGGCCCATTAAACTTTTCATCCGTTATTTCGCAAGTTCGACAACTCACAAGTAATACCTCTGATTTCTATTTTTTCGGTAAACGCTTACCTTACAGGTTAATGCTTGTTTGCAACTTTAGTTCTATAAAAAACGCCACAATCAGAAGATCGCGAGATCTTAGTTTGTGGCTATATTCTAGTTTTCGTTTAGGCAGTTTAAAATCGCTCAAACTTATATCTTGTACCAACCCCTTGAGTTCCATCCTACCCTCGGGCTACTATTACGCGATGTCCTAAACACTAAAATGCACTCAACGCCCCGACCCCGCGGCAAACAGATTCAAATTAGGATGGATTGGATCTGACGTAATTTGTAAGGAAGAAATCTTTGCAAAGGAAACTAAAGAAGTTGATAAGAATACGTTTTTGTAGGCTTTCAACTCCTTTAAATGTTATACATGTTAATTGTTTGGACTTACAGATTGTAACAAACCGCTTAAAGTCAGTACTCAGATGCGTGAGGATATCATAAGTGAAATATGTCCGTGACATTCCGTGACATAGTTCCGCGTGACATTCACGGAATGATAATTTTGGGTAATAAACTGAATTATTATAGTTACTTTTAAAATAATAATAGTTACTATTAAAATAGTAATAATAATAATCGTCAGGAGATTCCTCTCTCTGCAGCCCTAGCCACCGACCGCTTGGGCTCTGCCCCGCGGTTTGTGGTTCTCCGTTTTTATATGTTTTTTACTACAATGTTCTGATGTAATAGATTTGGATGGACTTTGTAGTGAAAAAAAAAACTTTAACGAGATTATACAATAAATAAAGTGTCATAAACAACATGATCAATTGAAAATGATGTAAGCACAAGTTTCGGCTCATTCCGAGAGTCGTGAAAATTCCCGCTTTTACAATATGAATAGTCAAGTTCACGATAGTTTTTGGAATAAAATTGAAAATGATGGTAATTGCCACATAACATAAATAAACATAGGCTATACATAATTATTGTAATACAATAACGTATACAGAGGATTATCTTATGGAATGGTTGCTGGGCTATTGATGAAAATCTGCCAATTATGACTAAAACAGCTCAATTTGAGCAGGTTATGATTCGGCATATTCTAAACGGGCCCATTGAGAGGTTCTCTGACTATCCTCAAGAGGGCTTCGGGATGACGATACATCGTGGCATGTGCCGCCGTTAGCACTACGAGGGTGCTGGGGGTTGATTATGCGAGAGGGGCACAAGTGCGTTGCTTTGGAGACCCCGGAGCCCCTTGAAATGCATCGAGGCCGGCCACCGGGGGGTTATAGTGAGTCCACGAGTCCGTAAACCTCACATAACCATATCACACCCTCAATGTGGTAGGGTATCTGTCAGAAGATTTCCCCCGTCACAAATAAAAAGGGTGTCGAGTGGTGTGCTGGAATTTCACTATACGCTATTTCCGAGTTAAAAGCCGTTATCACTTCCATCATAGATTTTCCCACTCACTCTTGCGCTTTCATCCTCAACCAGCCGAGCCAAGCCGAGGAACGAAGGATCTGTGGACCTTAGGTAGTATTGGGACTCCGCGGTATTGCCACGCACCGAATGAATATTATAATTATACATTTGGGACGTTTGCTAAAGTCTTCCTTTTCAAACTACAATATTCTTGAATACTTCAACAACTTAGCAAAATATTATAAAATCGCTTGCAGTTAAAACTTTCCATCAAAGCGTTTGTTATTGTTCCAAAGCATTTGAACCGTGAATTAGCTGCAAAACAATACTTCAACCGAAATGGCTGTCCAGCTCCCTTTGTGAGTTAACGGTTACTTAACCGACGGACAAGAAGGACGGTTGGTTAGCACTAGACTTTAGACTATCAGAGAATAGCTGGAATTAAACATAAAGTATAAAGAAATTTCAATCGTGAAAACCAGTTCATAATAGATTTAATCTTTTTTAGTAATTGAACTAAAATCCTTATTTGTTTTTTTATTCGGGAAATAAAAACAGTATTTATTACTAAATGTACGTTGTTTTTAATATTATTTACCATATGCATGAAACAAACTTATTATGGGAAACAGTATCGACAGTATTAACATGTACCACATCTAAATTCATAATGCCGATTCCTCTAATTTAACTCGCTTCACTCGATCAGTAACATAGCTTGTATAATTTAGTTCGGCTAAACATACATTGTGAGTGAGGCAATATATGTAGTCACAGATTAAGATGGACTCAGCATAAAGCGCCGCAGACCTAGTGTAGGTAAATTGCAAGAGATTTTTTCGTACTCTCCCAATGTGAGTAGCAGATAGCTTTGATATGAAACAAAATACAAAATTGAAGAAGAAAATATACATATATCGTGTCACATAATATTCAAAGTCAAAGTCAAAATTAATTTATTCAATAAAATCAAAAGGATCACTTTGAAACGTCGGTTTTTATGTACTGCCTGTTCCTCCGCGACCAAGCCAGGAAAGAATTATGATACATCGAAATATAAAAAATCTCGATGTAGCCTTTCCCACAGGGCAGCGTTCGTAAAAAATGCATTCGCTCGACCGTTTTTTCGTAGACTTACGTTGCCAAATTGGTCTCCACGAAAAGTCCTTTCATTTTAACGTGATAATTTACAGCCTATGTTCACTCTGAAGGTTCATTCTAAATAAATAATGTTGGACATATTCACACAGCATCATCTAGCACCAAAGTAAGCAGAGCTTGTATTATGGGAACTACATGACTGATATACTACTTACATACTTTTTTTAATACATAAATATTATACACAGAAAACACCCAGATCCCAAGACAGATATGTGCAGGTACAAACATTTGTCCTGCAGCGGGAATCGAACCTGCAACCTTCTGCGTCTCAGGCGGGCTTTCTGCGCCATAGAGGTCGTCAAAGATTGTGTATGGGAGCATGACTGATATACTACTTATATAAATTTTATTATAAAGAAAACACGCAGACCTGAGACACACCAGACACACCAGTCAGTCAGTGTGGTAGACACACCAGTGTTTATCCAGCACAACTCTGAGTGGAGGCCATATTTGCCTCAGACTCTGCTACGCACACAATTAAGAAAATGTATATAGAAATATTAAATATGTATCATAAGTTTTGTGTAGTAGTTTTTAAGATAAATAAAAATATTTTCTTTCTTTCTTTTTCTTTTGTATGCAGATCATACAAACATTTGCCTCGGGAATCGAACCCGCAACCTTCTGCGTCTCAGGCAGACATATGCCCTAATACTTGGTAGATAGCAATTTATTTGTCTTAATACTGATACAGCTGAATGCAGTTTAACTGTGGCGTCTGTTAACTGAACTAGCCTTTCAGAACGGGCCATTGGATGTTGTTTATGAGCTAAACGCAGAGCTAAGTAAGATGTCAGGCCTTGAGCGATGAAAGGCAAACTCGGCTGGATTCCAACATCTTCAGACAAACTATAGTACTAGCTTCTGCCTACGGTTTCGCCCGCGTGGTAGCCTGATAAAAAGTAGCTTATGTGATATTCTGATGTATAAGCTATATTACTGTAAAGTTTTATTAAAATCGGTTCAGTAGTTTTTGCGTGAAAGAGTAACAAACATCCTCACAAACTTTCGCATTTATAATATTAAGTAGGAAGGATATCGTTTGTGATAATTTATAGAGAAAAAAAAACTAGCGCTTTGAGTAATAAAATCTTTTCTTGAAATAAATAAATAATACTGGACATTTTTCACATAGCATCACCCCCAAACTAAGCAGAGCTTATATATTATACAAGCTTCTGCCCACGGTTTCGCCCGCGTGGTACCCGGATAAAAAGTAGCCTATGTGATATTCTGATGTATAAGCTATATTACTGTAAAGTTTTATTAAAATCGGTTCAGTAGTTTTTGCGTGAAAGAGGAACAAACATCCTCACAAACTTTCACGTTTATAATATTAGTAGGATATATGATATTTATTTTTAATTTTTCAGCAGAATAGAAAAGTACATGGTATAGTCGTAATAATATTTTAACATTATACCAAACCACGATAACTTAACACAATTCTAATGTCGGTTCAATGTATACAAAATAAAAATAATTTATGAGAAATTATAGGTGAAAACCCCGACTTCATTAACGGGATATTGATAACTACAATATGAAGAATATAATGTGGAATGTGCAATAGAAAATACATAAAGCTGAAAAAAAATATGTGAGGACATTGTTGTGTATATTTGTGTAGTATATCTCAAGTAAAACACACAAACAAACCAATTTCGTAACTTAATATCAGTTAAAATGAACGTACAAGTTATTTGAATCTAAACCAGAAAAAACCCTCAAATCCCGGTATTGGATCAGGTCTGCTGCTCGTAAAAATAAAATCCTACAGTACATCCCGAAAATTCATATGAAATCAGTCAAATCCCTTGAGTTGGAAAATAACAAAGTATTTTTTGTGTTTTTACGATGTCCAACATACCGTAAAAACTCACAGATAAATATAACATAAAATTGGTCAAGCGCGAGTTTGGCTGGCGTAATGGATTCCGTACAAATTTCCGGGAAAGGTTGAGGTCAGTTAATAGGTTTATTGTGAAAGATTACTCAAATCAGGGATATGCTTTGTTTGGGAACTAGTTTTATTTAGTTATTTATTTAGTTTAGTCATACGAAAAGCTCGATTCAATTAAATAAATGAACTAAATCAAGAAAGTTCTTCGATTAATGACTGTTTCTAAATATCATAGTGGTTTTTGATGAAATGGCAATGTAATTTAATAAATAATGACACTTTTAGCTGTTGCACTAGATAGATAGTGTACAGATACGATCGTATTAAAAAGAGGGAACTTCAAAACAATAATTATTAATTTATACGCATGTCAGTCTGTCGGTTTGCACACCGAAATCGGTAAAGCATGTTGTGCCCAACTCACTGTAATATCATAATGTTTACATATGTTTACGCAAATAAATTATCTTTATCTTTATATTATCGTGTACCAAAACACAATTGTGTATCAGAATTGTAGATATTTAATGTATGTAAAGATTTATAGAATAGTATTCCCGTATTCCGGAAATTAAAAATCACTCAATCAATCCACCAATAAACTTAAACGTTAGTTACGAGAAAAATGTTTTTAAAATAATTAATAACTCACAGAAATCTCGTTTAAACAAGTTAGTTATATTTGTAAATCGTTTTTATCACACTACTACTGACCCCTAATACACATAGTCGAATCTTCAAACGCGGGTAGATCAACATTGCTTTCGGGACGGGATTGTACGAGGTACGATTCACGGCGTATTTATTTTACTGTGTATTGTCGCTCCAAATCACCTTATAATGTGAAATGAGCTTTTGCACATAGCTGGTGTAAGTGAAAGTAAAAGCACATGTGTGGATAACCTTTTGAATCCAACTTACTGGCGTATCGAAAACTGTAGGCATTCATTAGCACAATTTAGTTTTTTTCTTTGAAGAAAGTACATTACATTTTTATGAAATTTTACTATTAATTTCAAACGCAATAATGATAAAACTGGGCATGTAAACAATGCGTCTCAAACGGTGCGCAATTTTAACGAGATGTATGGACCAATAACCAACAAACGAACAGTGGGTTATTGGTTCAGCCGCAAAAGAAGCTACATCGGATTATCTTAAATACAAAACGGCAATTTCATAGGTGAAGATATAATACTTCTGGTTCGTTGTAGTGCCTACGTAGCACAAAATGATATATAAATAGAAACGCTGTGTTGAATTTACGTAGCATAATGTGTAGCTTGTATGCCCGAGATATACGAGGCTAGTTTCTCAAGCCAGGATAGTAGGTTAGTATTAGTAAGCTAGCAAGATAGTAACTCTGGCTTTGTGTATACAGAACTAGCTTCAATTGAAACCTAGTAATCTAGCGTCTCAAGCTTTGATTTCAACACATTTCGTGGATTTGTAGTTTTTGAAGTAGTAGCATCCGCCATCTTTGATTTTGCTATCCTCGCCTGTGTACTAGCTTGATGTGGCCGGCAAAGCTAATATTACTTTTTTTTAAAGAATATAGTCATTTTACTTCACGGACGAATTGTTTCCTTTAGTCACTGCAATGACCTTAAAATATCTGGCAACATGTAAATAGCACTAGCATATTCCAAGTCAGAACAGCAACCCAGGATAGTAAACCAGCAGAATACCAGCGCTAAGTAGTTAGCCACCTACCTAGCATTATGCTGAGCTGATACCTTTTTTGGTCGACATTAAACTGTCTAGGTAGACAGATTAGGCAGTAAGGTGCGTGGGGCATATCTGTTTCAGTTATACTTATCAGGAACTTATAAGTTATTGTGGGATATCATTTTTATTAAAATGGTACATGCAACTACACAGCTGCAAAATATCGGGAAACATTCAAACTCACAAAATCATGGTAAATATCCCGTTTTTTAGTAAAAATTATGTTCAAAACCATGATAGTTTCAAAAGTTATATATTGTGGGATAATTTATGAGAATAATAATAATTTATTATCCCACCATCCTAACTTTCAAAATTCGTTGCATTTTTTTTTTATGTCTTGCTAAAAAATGTTTTCTTTCTTTCTTTCTAAACCGAGTTTCTAGCTTGCTTTGCAAAACTAGCCTCGTGTATCTCGGGCATTAGTGCTACGTACCTAAATACCTGTTTGAGTCTACAAAGCTACGCCTGAGGCTTGCTTCATCTAAATGTATTTTCAATATAAGCCCCGAAACTGTCATGGATATGCGATCCGCTGCATAGTTTCAACACGTATGCAAGCGAACGTACGTTCCATTTTAGTACTGGAATTCGCACTGAAATCCATTATCAGAGTTAACTATGCTTGGTTATGTTGTTTGGAATGGAATAGCTTGATAGATTGGTTAATGCAGCGATTGGTTCTATGTTGTTTTGAACTTCAGTCAAAGAGATTTGAATTAGGTACACAGAGTTTTGACACAATTAATAATCACCATCTTTGGCAGCTCATAGTAACCCACTGTTGAGTAAGCATCCGCCCTCATTTTTAAAATTATTTATTCATGAAACATATGTCATTAAAGTTGTCAAAGTGTATTTATGTGCGTTGTTATCTGCTATAGGTGAACAAAATTTAAACTTATATAATTTTATATGTTTTACTTTTGAAATTACATGCAACAAAATGTAATTTACAAGAAACATAATACAATTTAAAATTATATCGAATAAAAGTCAAAGATGTCTATCAAACGCCACACTTATTTCTTCGACTTTTCTCACACAGGTCCTTACCCTGAGGTATTCTTTTTAATTAAAATCACTTCATTAAAAAATTTATAGGTACCACACTAAAATTTCTTAAACGCTCATTAAACTCATGCCGTGTTTAAATGCCGGATGCATTTAAGCTGGCGTAAATTAGCTTACATGCACAATAGCCTCGATTCTGTAGTTCACTAACTAAACTATATTTAAACTGTCGCTCTCTCTTACTGATAGTGTAAGCAAGAAAGAGATAGCTACAATTTTAGTACCGTCAAATCAGTTTACGTGCCGCTTTTCTTTGTGTTTATAGTCAGCGTGTTTTGAAATGACGAATAAATTTGTCTGGAAAACTTAAATCTGACTAATTTGACAGCACTAAAATTGTAGCTAGCTCTTTCTGGCTTGCACTATCAGTTAAAGAGAGCGACAGTTTAAATTTAGTTTAGTTAGTGAACTACAGAATCGAGGCCAATATTAAAATTGACAAATTTAAAGAGTTCAGCTAAATATAATTTTGTTTTTTGCTGTTGAGTTAAAAATAAACATTATATCATAAATTTTAATGATAATTTTTTTAAGTTTATGTACGGTTTTTATAATCTGAAATAAATGAATAATAATAATAAATTGATAAAGCAGCATTTGGTTTACCAACCTTTATTGCTAAGGCCAAGTTCTTAACACATTTTTTCAAATATGTTTATTTGATTAAATCATGCTTAGTTTTGCAGACTTAACTACCCCTTATATTCATTCAATGACCTACCCGCGGTCTGTTTGACCACACATATTATCATATAAGATTTGACGTAGGCAGTATATCGCTAAAAACAACAATATAGCAGTAGGTGATATTTTAAAAGTGTATATAATATAATTTTATGAGTTTTTATTGACGATCTCTAATGTTGCGCGGTGGGCGAAGTCTCGCCTGAAGAAGGTTGCGGGTTCGATTCCCACCGCGGGACAAATGTTTGTATCTGCAAATATGCAGGCAACTATTGTTTTATAAAAGGATCATTAAAAAGAATAACCAGCCTTGTTTTCTTGCCTTTCTTTGCTGGCTTGGTCGCGGTGGAACAGGCAATAGATAAAACCGACGTTTCAAAGTGATCCATGTGATTTTAATGAATAAATGAATTTTGACTTTGACTTTGAGTGGCATGGTAACTTCTTTCAAAAAGTGCGCGAAAGAGTAACAAACATCCATCCTCACAAACTTTCGCTTTTATAATATTAGTAGGACTAGCTTCTGCCTACGGCTTCGCATGCATGGTACCCGGATAAAAAGTAGCCTATGTATAATTCTGATGTATAAGCTATATTACTGTTAAGTTTCATGAAACTCCGTGCATTCGTTTTTACGTGAAAGAGTAACAAACATCCATCCTCACAAACTTTCGCTTTTATAATATTAGTAGGACTAGCTTCTGCCTACGGCTTCGCATGCATGGTACCCGGATAAAAAGTAGCCTATGTATAATTCTGATGTATAAGCTATATTACTGTTAAGTTTCATGAAACTCCGTGCATTCGTTTTTACGTGAAAGAGTAACAAACATCCATCCTCACAAACTTTCGCTTTTATAATATTAGTAGGACTAGCTTCTGCCTACGGCTTCGCATGCATGGTACCCGGATAAAAAGTAGCCTATGTATAATTCTGATGTATAAGCTATATTACTGTTAAGTTTCATGAAACTCCGTGCATTCGTTTTTACGTGAAAGAGTAACAAACATCCATCCTCACAAACTTTCGCTTTTATAATATTAGTAGGACTAGCTTCTGCCTACGGCTTCGCATGCATGGTACCCGGATAAAAAGTAGCCTATGTATAATTCTGATGTATAAGCTATATTACTGTTAAGTTTCATGAAACTCCGTGCATTCGTTTTTACGTGAAAGAGTAACAAACATCCATCCTCACAAACTTTCACGTTTATAATATTAGTAGGATAGGTCTAGCTTCTGCCCACGGCTTCGCCCGCATGGTACCCTGATCTGATGGTACTGAAAAGTAGCCTATATGTTATTCTGATGTATAAGCTATATTACTGTAAAGTGTTATCAAACTCCGTTCAGTAGTTTTTGCGTGAAAGGGTAACAAACATCCATCCTCACAAACTTTCACCTTTATAATATTAGTTGGATTCAAATGCGAAGCCGTGGTATATCCAGCGGATAATCAGGAGCGGATAGTACAATAATCAATAGATCCATTGTTTTTGACGTGATCCTTATGAGGGTCGACTTCAAAGTGAAAGGCAAATTTGAAATGTGACAGACATAACAGTTATGGAACAGTCTCGCTTTGTAGTAAAATCATTATATTCTCCGATATGAAAAGTTTTTGCGGCGCGGGTTTCTGGCTGACACGCAAGTGTGGGTTCGATTCCAGTTGCGGGACAAATGGTTGCATGTTCTTCAGATATTTGTTACGGGTCTGAGTGTTACAGTTCTCAGGTACTCATAGTCCCTTATTCCCACGACACAGGGGATCGAAACGTGGGGTCAGGACTACGTATGTGTCTAATAAGTTCATTTTTTTTTTTTTTGTTCTTAATTTGGCATTAATCTTCTCTATTGACCATATTACCATCTATGGCTTAAATTACACAACAAGACAGATACTTGTTATGTTCACAAAAATATTAATTTGTTTAAGAAATAAAGCGATAATCACAATGTTAATACTAGAAATAAAGATAAACTCGCTGTTGCCACTTGTAGACTCCATAAAGTTAGTAAATCGTTTAAAGGGCACGGTGTACGCTTTTATAACAAACTCCCAAGAGATATACAAAAATTATCAATTAACAAATTTAAAAACGTAATTAAACAAAAGCTTTATAAAAAGGCATACTATAAAATATCTGATTATTTAGATGACAAAAACTCTTGGGATTGAAAATGCTCCAACTCGAACCTATTGTTTTGTAAAAGGATCATTAAAAAGAATAACCAGCCTTGTTTTCTTGCCTTTCTTTCCTGGCTTGGTCGCGGAGGAACAGGCACCTAGATAAAAACCGACGTTTCAAAGTGGTCCTTGTGATTTTATTGAATAAATGAATTTTGACTTTGACTTTGACTTGTTATAGTCCTTGCAAAGTACCTAATTGTCTACCTTAATTAATCGCATAAGACTAATGCTGCTTTGATATTATAACGTTGCCTCTACGCTGTCTATCGTTGGCGGTATTTATGGGACCTGTTTAGTTGACGGCAACTTATCATCTGCCTATGATTTAATCTGAACTTCAGTAAGAATTGGCAGATGCCGTTTTCATCCATAATCCAACAACCATTCCATAAGCATATACTGCAATAGACTAGTTAATAACTCATATTTCCAATACTTTACATCAGTCGCCATCCACAAGATTCCGTTTTTTATATGATAATGTACAAAGGGCCTCTTAGTGTTAGCTTTGGCTCCACGAATGCCTGTAAAGGCCCCAGGCATTTGAGATTTGAGATGAATAAAGAGAAATAATAATGCTGGAGATTTAATCACACAGCATCCTCTAGCCCCAAAGTAAGCAGAGCTTGTGTTATGGAAACTACATGATTGATATACTACTTATCTTATCAGACTCGATTATTACTATATAATCGAGTTTTTTATATGATAATGTACAAAGGGCCTCTTAGTGTTAGCTTTGGCTCCACGAATGCCTGTAAAGGCCCCAGGCATTTGAGATTTGAGATGAATAAATAGAAATAATAATGCTGGAGATTTAATCACACAGCATCCTTTAGCCCCAAAGTAAGCAGAGCTTGTGTTATGGAAACTACATGATTGATATACTACTTATCTTATCAGACTCGATTATTACTATATTATAGTTCCAGCTACTGCGACAATGGCGGTTACGGTTTAAATATATTTATTCTCAAAAAGACAAAAAGTCACTTACATGATAACTATGCTATCTTAAGATTATTAATTATATTGTAGGTCGTTCTGAAAGTATAAGCTAGGCTACCTATGGTAAGTGGATAAGGTGTGGTAAGTTAGTATCTAGACCTACCCATTTAACGTAGTTAAAAACGCAATGAAGTAGGTATCTATGTAATGACTGTATTAATTAACAAATGTTGTTAATAATGTGATGAGCAAGTCTTGTTTTAATTATTTTAAACGAGTTTACATGTTTAATTGCTGAGGGTAACTTATTGTAAAGTTGAGCGCCTTCGCGTATTGAATGTAATCTTTAAGATTACATTAAATTTAGCCCTCTTTTTCGCGATTATCTCTTCTCGATTGTATAAAGAATCTATATAAATTAAGCTGTTCAAGCGGGCATTTCCTTAACCTACTGCAGAAAACTTTTAAGAGTTATTGTAACAATAAGAGGTGACAAAAATTCACAATATTCAACGTTCCTCCATCAGAATCGATGGTGGTGACGTCACGGGTCCCAATCGATGTATATGAGGTACATAGGTATTCGGGATGCCGGCACGGACCTTACGCAGTCAATATCATACGCTAGCTGAATGCATGATATACCAATTGGAGATCAGTAGTGACGTCTTCTTCACCCAGAAAAATAGTTGATCGAGAAAGCAAAGTTGCTTTTTTTTTTTGATGTCCTCTCTGGCGTAGGTTCGCCTGAAACGCAGATTGTGAGTTCAATTCTCGCGTGATAAATGTTTGTATCTGCAAATATTTGTTTCGGGATCTGGGTGTTTTCTATGCATAATATGTATGTATTTACAAAAAAAAATTATGCCCTACTAATATTATAAACGCGAAAGTTTGTGAAGATAGATGTTTGTTACTCTTTCACGCAAAAACTACTGAACGGATATTGATGAAACTTTACAGTAATATAGCTTATATATCAGAATAACACATAGCCAGCTCCACATATATACATTTATGTGGAGCTGGCTAGAGAAACAATTGTGGATTCAAAGTATTATCGATTTGAGTTCTCCTTTTCACCCCATGTATGTAATAAGAGCTGCCTTCTATCCCCATACGGTAATATCGAGAACAAGATCCCGTTGATATAATCCGTAAACTCCAATAACATATTAAAGTTTCAGTTGGAATCTGAACTTGGATCGGATTTACGGATATAATTTGAGCCGTTAGTTACTAATCGATGCCCGATTTCTCACTAATCGTTTTCCAATAGTGCAGTCAACGCTAATTTGTTTATTCGATGAAATGTCAGTGTTTCCATTTGAGAACGATTGATTGGAATAAAACTGATTTTGTCCCGAAATCTGGGGAGCTGTTTACCCGCGAAACTAAAAGTCCATATGCGTTTGGGGTGTTCACCTAAATAGGTGTCTATCATGATTTGTGAGTTTTAATGTTTCACAGTTGCTTATAACGGGGTGAAGTTCAAAATTTAGTGGTGATCTGACGAGGATCTTCGAAGTGATGAACGAAATTGTTAAAGTGTTTTTTTTGTTAAAAATATAAGCCATTATCCTAGTTTAATATTATGCAAATAGTCTAATTTATTTATAAAGCATTTGCACTATTCTGTCTGTAAAATAAAGGTTATATGTTAGAAACTATAGATTGAACACGTAATCATAGTATATAGGTGAACTTAATGCTGAAAAGCATTCTCTTCCAGTTAACCTTCGTGTATTGTGGAAAATAATAATATGTTATATTTAAAACAAACTAAGGTAGGAAATAGTAATATTTAAATACTAAAGACATAATACATATACAATAGTGGCCTTAAGAACAAATCAAATCTGCGCAACAATTCCAAAGTTCACAATTCAGCGAAATTTCTCAAAGGATTTAAATCTAACAAACAAAAAAAATTAAAAACCCAAAGGAACTTTAACAGTGATTAATCTTAAGTAGCACGTTAACATATTGCCAGGGGTAAAGTAATCCCACCCTATGGGTCCCGAGTGCGTACTACCCACCCTCACAGCGCTTCTCAGCTACTGCGAAGGAGAAATAAAGAAATGTAGGGAAGGAATGTTTACATCGAATTATATAAATAACAACCAACTCACATGACCTAGATAGTAGAATTCTGGATTTGGTTACTCGCCCTAGAGCAGAGGGTGGAAAGAGCAAGGTCAAACGTATCATAGACAAATGTTTATGTTTTAATTTTATTGAAAATTGTTCAACGAGTTGTTTTCTTGTTAAAAATAAAACATTTACAATAGAAACAAACCGTTACATCTCTTTTGTTTTTATTTTTAAAATGAATATAATTTAATCCCTATGGAAAACCGATTAAAAGGAAAAGGAAGTGTGTTCATAAATACATGCGAAAAGCATAATCCTCCGCAGTCGGGTAATTAATTTATATGACAGTTGGATGCAGTTATACATAGTGAGTCCAAGCGTCAAATTTTGATTTTTGATATTTTTGCATTTTCTTAATCACAAGGTGCCAAATAAGCCATAGAAAAAACACTCTTGCAGCAGCTTCTATGTAGATGGTATTTTTTATACCCAGTCCAAGCACCTTTTATGAACAGCGATATTTTTTGATACGTAAACTAGTCCAAAAATGTTATACATTACAAATCCAAAGGATATAGTGTTACGCATAAGTAGTCCACGCGACAGTTGTTCGATACTTGGACGGGTTGCTAGAGGCCGTATATACTAGACTAGCCTCTGCTCATGCCTTCGCCCACGTGATATCCGGATAAAAATTTGTCTATGTATTATTCTGATGTATAAGCTATATGACTGTTAAGTTTCATCAAAATCCTTTTAGTAGTTTTTGCGTGAAAGAGTAACAAACATCCATCCTCACAAACTTTCGCATTTATGATATTAGTAAGATTTACTTGTCGGATTACCAACATGAGTTGGAAAATGTAAGGATTTTTATAAAGAGATAATTCTTCGGGCTTTTACCCAAAGAATTTGCCAATAAAAACGTTATTTTGTTGTTTTCCAATAAACTGAAATTGACGCTTGGACAGACTATGCATAATGGTATCCAGTTGAATATTAATAAAGTGAGAAGAGTCTGAACAGACTATTATTAAAACGGCTTTGTAAAGCCTTTGGCTTAGAAGGAAGATTTATCGAAAATAGACAATGTATCCGATACAATAGGCACACGAATAGATGAATAGAATGTTATGAAAATCATCTTCCATAATAGGGTATTGATGAATTTCACTAAATATTCATAAAATCGTTTACCTTTTCCAGAAACCTAAAACTTATAAAGATCGATATAAGGGTATATTTTTGTTGTGTATTATCTTTTGTTAAGTGTCTATCTATGCATATTGAGCGGACGGAGTGAGCGGATAATCGCCGCTTATTTCGAAAACGTTAAGGTTTTACTTTACCAGACAATGATTGATTCAGCTAAACTATGTTGGTCTGCTGACCAGCCCCTGGTGACTTATCTATCCTTGGGATCTATCTATAGTTGGTATTACTGAGTGTCCCATTGAATTTCGACAGTTCATTATTTCGACACGTCGCTAACTTCGAAAAAATATAGTTCGACAAGTCAATGTTTCGACAGAACATACTTCGACAACACATACCTTCGAAAGATCACTACTTCGACAGACCCTACTGCGACATGCACTTGTTCGGCAGATAATTATTTTGACAGAAACAAAAAAACCTAATAACCTAATCTACCTCGTGTGTTCATAAGTCTTGAGACACAGTAAAACTAAAATATTTTTGGAGCTAAGTTGAGTATTCATTTATTGGATATTAAAATTAAAACTACTGACATCTAGATCTGTATTTAAAAATAAATCATTCAAAATGGCCGCCTTTGCATTCAATGCAGGCCTTCAAACGCGTGCGCCATTCATCTATGGCGGCACGAATCTTTTCAATGGGAATCCGTTTCGATTCTTTAATAAGGGCTCGCTTGAGAGAATCCAGGTTTGGGTGAGACTTACTGCATGCCCTCAGCTCCAATTCCGTCCATAAAGAATAATCCAAAGGATTCAAGTCAGGGCTTGACGAGGGCCAATCTTCGCTCCGAATGAAGCCTGGCAAATTGGCCTCCAGCCAACGTTGGGTAGTCTTAGCTTTATGGGAGGGAGCAGAGTCCTGTTGGAAAACCCAGTATTTTCCAGCGAATAGCGTATCATTTAATGGTTTAACCACCGCTTCCAATATGTCGGTTTGGTAATTTTGTGCCTTCACCTTGACGCCTTGCTGGCAAAAATGAAGCGAAGTGACCCCCTCGTAGGAAACACCCCACCAAACCATCACACTTGATGGATGATGAGTGCGCTGGACATTGCGTACAGATGGCTGGACGTCCTTTGAACTTCTGGCGTAAACCTTATTGTTCTGCCGGTTAAACTTTTCTTCCACCGTGAAGATCTTTTCATCGGTAAACAGGATATTTTTTGGATCGTGTCTCTTCAATAGGTTCCGACATCGTTCCAGTCGCAATTTACGAAGACGCTCGTTTAAATAATGCACTTTCCTTCGACTGTAGGCCTTTAGTTTAAGATCATATTTAAGTATCCTGTTCACCGATATTCGCGAAATATTGGTCTGCAGAGCTAATTTCTTTTGAGTCCGGCAAGGGTTGCGACGAATTCGCTCTCTGATTACTTTGATGTTGGCGGGCGTCCTTACAGACCGCGGGCGGCCACATCTTCCACGGTCTTCTAAAAAGCCGGTCTCCTTGTACCTCTTTATGGTATAATACACAAAGTTCCGACTACATCCCAAACTTTGGATTTCACTAAAAACTTGCATTGGTTTTTTTCCTGCTTGAAACAGTGAAATTACAGTCGCACGCAAATCTTTTGTTGGCGCCATTTTCACGGAGAATGAAACAAATATTCAAATGTATATTTTTTCTGATTCAAAACATTCGAAATTTAAAATTTTAAAAGTTTAAAAAAGGTTGCATGAATTACTTTCTTTTTAAATTAATTAAATAAGTTCGTCTCAAAACTTATGAACACACGAGGTACATCATATTTACTTCGCTCGTCGCCGCCGCTCGACGCCGCCGACTGATCACTTTGACCTAAAATTTTATTTTTACAAGTAATTCAATTAGTTTTGTTATTTTATTCCAAAAACTATCGTGAACTTGACTATTCATATTGTAAAAACGGAAAAACGGAATCGCTCTCTCTGAGTAGTGCACGGCGCGACGCGGAAGGAGAAAGTCGCAACCACTCACCCTGATGAAGACTCTCGGAATGAGTCGAAACTTAGTCGGTGCCTTCACCGATAGTGCAGTACGTGAAAATTCCCGTTTTTACAATATGAATAGTTTTGTTATATTTTAGAGCAGTATTATGTCGAAGGTATGTTTCTATCGAAATAATGATCTGTCGAACAAGTGCATGTCACAGTAGGGTATGTCGAAGTAGTGGTCTTTCGAAGGTGTGTGTTGTCGAAGTATGTTATTTCGAAGGTGTGTGTTGTCGAAGTATGTTATTTCGAAGGTGTGTGTTGTGGAAGTATGTTATTTCGAAGGTGTGTGTTGTGGAAGTATGTTATTTCGAAGTTAGCGATGTGTCGAAATAACGAACTGTCGAAATTCAGTGGGACACTGGGTATTACTCTAATAAGAAAGAAAACATTTTGTTCACCAATTTGACCACCAATTTGACGACCTCTGTGGCGCAGTGGGCGAAGGTCCGCCTGAGACGCAGAAGGTTGCGGGTTCGATTCCTGTCACGGGACAAATGTTTGTAAGATCTGCAAATATTTGTCTCGGGTCTGGGTGTTTTCCTATGTATAATATGTATGTATTTACAAAAAAAAAAAGTATTTAAGTAGTATATCAGTCATGTAGTTCCCATAATACAAGCTCTGCTTAGTTTGGGGCTAAATGATGCTGTGTGAAAAATTTCCAGCATTTTTTTTTTATTTTTTTTTTATATTTCTGTAGGAGACTAACGTAGGTTAGGGGATTTACATACATTATTACACATATTGTAAAAACGCTCTCTCTGAGTAGTGCACGTCGCGACGCGGAGTTGAGCGTCGCGATCACTCACCCTGATGAAGACTCTCGGAATGAGTCGAAACTTAGTCGGTGGTTTCACCGATAGTGGTACGTGAAATTTCCCGTTTTACAATATGAATGGTCAATATGGTCATGTTTACGATAGTTTTTGGAATAAAAAATAAGTACAAAATAATATACGTAAGTACTTACACTTTTTCTGTAGCTTTTTTGGGAAAGCTACACACTTAAAAAACTCCAATTAGTTTTGACGTTTATAAACGACCTCGAGTCCTTGAGATACAGGGGTGCCAGCGTTTATCCGACGCGGAACTTTTTCAAGTTTCCCATATCAATCACATAAACTTTTTTTATGAGAGAACGCGATGACGCGCAAATGCGTATCCCTTATGAAGCTACGTGAGATGTCCATTTTATCGGAGTTTCGTTAATGCCACTAATTGAAGAGAATGGTTTATTTCGTTTACTTTCTTTTGAAATACATTTCCTCAGCTTTTTTTGTGGGATGATATGCTAATAGATAAATAGAATTTTTTATTCAACACATACGATACAGCACAGACAAGTACAAATGAAAAGAAAGATAAACATAAAAAAAAAACACATTAAATTACAGAAGAGAACAATATCGTGGTTGCTAACCTGTGCTAACGAGGGTGTCTATTCTGCAATGGTAGGTATGAGTCGAAAAGGTCCTATCTCAGCTTATTGCTGCTCCGCCAAGGCGAAGCAGCGCTGATTTTCAGATAGAACCTAGGAAGTGAGGGGTGACCTCACGATCGCAGTGTTGCAGAAGGAAAACAGTGAAGACAAAGTGAATGTGGACAAAGAGTGTGTGATGAGAAATGGATACATGTATAGTTAAGTTTAATAAGGGAATTATTATTTATCATTTATTCATACAACTATTTACAAGTAGGTATATACAAAAAATACAGATGAAACAGCTAGCCATCAAAAGACCGTTGCAAACGATCTATAGATAGCTCAACTGATCCAGATCACTACCAGACGGGAGCGTTTCCAAAATACTGGCCGCATTGCCACGCTGATGGCAATGCCAATGCGTTGATCCAAATAAGAGCCAGCTGTCTGGTCACGCGTCGTTTCGACCAGTCGCCCTGAAAGAATTTCGAAAACGCGGATTACCCCGGATCCCCCGGACCTAGAGTCTCAACCCCAAAAGGCACAAATAAGTAAGCTCTGTCGAGACTTCTATATATGCGCCTCTTGAGATTCTCGGCCGAATCAGCCGCCGCGCCGGCTCTAACTGATGTCCCCGACAGATGAGATGGTGCTAGAGTATCTACACAGTTAAATTGTACATTAATCAGTGTGAGAAGGAAATGTGAAAGATGTGCTGCAGCGACCGTCACATCCTGCGTACCATTTGGTAAGTTGAAGCTAGAATAATTAGTGAAAATTACAGGCTTTTTTGTTTAATAAAAAATAAATAATGCTGGACATTTTTACACAGCATCATCTAGCCCCAAACTAAGCATAGCTTGTGTTATGGGAACTACATGACTGATATACTACTTATATACATTTTTTTTTGTAAATACATAAATGTTATACATAGAAAACACCCAGATCCCGAGACAAATATTTGCAGATACAAACATTTGTCCCGCAGCGGGAATCGAACCCGCAACCTTCTGAGTCTCAGGCGGGCCTTCGCCCACTGCGCCACAGAGGTCGTCAATATTAAATAAAAGGGCGTGCTTTCGTGTCATTTTGCTTATACGTATCCATCGGCTATTTTCGATCCATATACCACGCAGGCGAAGCCATGTGCAATAGCCACATACATAAACTCGCGCCTGTTTCCCGCAGGGGTAGGCAGAGACTACGGATTTTCACTGGCTACGATCCTGACATACCTCTTTTGCTTTCACTCTCATCATATCCTTCATACATGCTCGCTGGTTTAGGGTACCCTT
Organism: Perizoma flavofasciatum; assembly: GCA_958496245.1. Classification (NCBI taxonomy): domain Eukaryota; kingdom Metazoa; phylum Arthropoda; class Insecta; order Lepidoptera; family Geometridae; genus Perizoma; species Perizoma flavofasciatum. Next base: position 8,290,282 of record OY292441.1, on the reverse strand, counting down.
GACCTGACCTTTCTCCGGAACATCTTCAATACTAATAAACTTATTTATCAATTACTTACTCTGGGTCCGTGGGGAACCGGGGCCCTTCTCGTTTTCAAAATTCTTTCAGGGTGACTGTTTGAAGCGACGCGTGACTAGAGAGCTGGCTCTTATCTGGGTCAACGCATTAGCATTGCCATTCAGCGTGGCGGCCAGTATTTTGGGAACGCTTCCGTCTGGTTGTGATCTGGTTCAGTTGAGCTATATATAGATCGTTTGCAACGGTCTTTAGATGGGTAGCTGTTTCATCTGACAATCTCTGTGGCGCAGTGGGCGAAGGTCCGCCTGGGAAGCAGAAGGTTGCGGGTTCAATTCCCGCCACGGGGCAAATGTTTGTATCTGCAAATATTTGTCTCAGGTCTGGGTATTTTCTATGTATATTATGTATGTATTTACAAAAAAAATATATATATGTAGTATATCAGTCATGTAGTTCCCATAATACAAGCTCTGCTTAGTTTGGGGCTAGATGATGCTGTGTGAAAATGTCCAGCATTATTTATTTATTTATTTATCTGTATTTTTTGTATATACCTACTTGTAAATAGTTGTATGAATATATTATAAATGAATAATAATTATGATCGAGGTTGATTATGTCTATTTTACTTTAAATAGCACAGGGTGAAGTTGCTTAGAGACTCTAGACAACGGTTTTGTCTACCGCCAAGAAGACAACAAAATTTTGTTTCTCTCTTTTGTTCGACAGAATAGGCGACAGAAATAGTTTTCGACGACCGATGTGGCGCGGTTGTCGAAGGTCCGCCTGCGACACAAGAGGTTGTGGGTTCGATACCCGCCCTGGGAAAAATGTTTGTACGATCTGCAAATATTTATTCCGGGTGTTCTGGGTATTTTCTATGTATAATAAAAAAATATCTATCTATGTAATGTATTGCATTAAGTATATCAGTCATCTAGTACCCATAACACAAGCTCTGCTTAGCTTGGGGCTAGATGATGCTGTGTGGATTGTCCAGCATTATTTATTTATTATTATTATTTTAGTCTTCTCTTTCGTAGACAAAACTTGGGTGCCTTAGCGCACTACCTCTAGTATATAATTTATGTATTCCGTACGCATTGCAGGACATTTGAGTTTTGGACGCAAGCCAGTTCGTTTATCAGAAATTCTGTATAAGACTTGAGTAACGCAAGCCAATAGAGGATAAGGGATTCGAATAGTGAAATATAGATAAAATCTCATGAAATTTATAAACATAAGAATGTAGTTGACAAACCGCAGAAAAATATCAACAACACAATTGACAGTAGTGGAGTGCCCTGTGAAAGATGTGCTGTGTTCCAGTTTGAATTGTATGGATGCCGGTTAAATTACAGATATATGAGACTTTTCACGGTGGAGGAAAACATCGCGAGGAAACCAGCATAGCCAAGAACCAATTTGAGTTATTGCCATCGGTAAGCTCTTAGTGTTCCAATAAGCGGGTTATGGGCTTGCAACTTGTCACGTGGAATGCTAACTAATGTTCAAAACGACATGTGCCAAATATAATGTTCGGACTTATCTCTGACTACCACCTGCTTGGTAATCTGACAGATCTGCGTATTGAATATGGATCAGAGGACCTCCATCGTGAAGATTACAGTTTTTGTTTTAAATATTTTTAATAAACATGTTTTTTCATATTGTAAAAACGGAAATTTGCACGTAACGCAATATCGGTGAAGGCACCGACCAAGTTTCGACTCTTTCTAAGAGTCTAAGTTAGTGTAAGTGATTGCGACGCTTTCCCTTCGCGTCGCGACGAAGATTCTCGGAATGAGTCGAAACTAGTCGGTGCCTTCACCGATAATGCGGTACATGAAAATTTCCATTTTAACAATATAAAAAATCAAATTCACGATAGTTTTTGGAATAAACATATCATTTTTTTATAATAAAAATACTTTACACTAAGAAATTTTAAACAGCTATTTAAGGTAGAGCTATTTTAAGACCATTGAAAACATATAAATAGGTCAACTGCCACGCCTAAATGCTGACCCAAAATGCTGCCAGTATTGCCACGCTGAATGGCAAACTTAGAAGTTTCTTAGGGCATAACTTACATAGTAAACATTGTTAGGAATTTCATTGCCCAGAGCCTTTTGAGACAAGATTTTGTAATATTCAATAACAAGGGGAAATATGTGCTGGTATTTTAAAGATAACTTAATCTTGTAGTGAGTTCGTTATTTTAAGTTCATGATTTCCCATCTAGTCTATGTTCTATTTAAATAAAAATGAATTGCCAAGCCAAACTCAAATCTTTACCACGATAATCATACTAATCCTACTTATATACATATTATTAATATTATAAACGTGAAAGTTTGTGAGGATGTTTGTTCCTCTTTTACACAAAAACTACTGAACGGATTTTGGTGAAACTTTACAGTAATATAGCTTATACATTAAAATAACACATAGGCTACTTTTTATCCGGGTACCACGCAGGCGAAGCCGTGGATAGAGGTTAGTAAATAAATAATGCTGGTCATTTTTCACACAGCATCATTTAGCCCCAAACTAAGCAGAGCTTGTATTATGGGAACTAAATGACTGATATACTACTTATATACTTTTTTAAATACATACATACTATACATAGAAAACACCCAGACCAGAGACAAATTTGACAAACATTTGACCCGCGCGAATCGCCCCGCAACTTTCTGCGTCTCAGACGGGCTTCCGCCCACTGCGCCACAGAGGGCGTCATAATAATTAATAATAATAATTAAAAATGAGCGTGATTCCTTTGGAACCCTCAAGCTGTTTACAACACGTTATACTTTCTAGTTAAATTGCAATTCAAAATGGCCGAACAATTCCAAACTTGCCGACCCATATACAATTTGTACATTTCGCTCACCGCCGAGTTTCGGAAACTTCCTCGAAGGAGACTACCTACATTGTTTGAGTCGTTGTTGTACGAAACAAATTGAATAATGTCGGAATAAAAATAAGAAAGCCACAGAGAGTAAAGTTTTGTTCACATTGTATCATTAAAGAAGCAAGCCTCAGAGAGTAAGGTTTTGTTTACATTGTATCATTAATGAAGCAAGCCACAGAGAGTAAGGTTTTGTTTACATTGTGTCATTAAAGAAGCAAGCCAGAGAGAGTAAGATTTAGTTTACATGGTGTCAAAGAAACAAGCCACAGAGAGTAAGATTTAGTTTACATGGTGTCAAAGAAGCAAGCCTCAGAGAGTAAGGTTTTGTTTACATTGTGTCATTAAAGAAGCAAGCCACAGAGAGTAATGTTTTGTTTACATTGTGTCATTAATGAAGCAAGCCACAGAGAGTAAGGTTTTGTTTACATTGTATCATTAATGAAGCAAGCCACAGAGAGTAAGGTTTTGTTTACATTATGTCATTAAAGAAGCAAGCCAGAGAGAGTAAGATTTCGTTTACATGGTGTCAAAGAAGCAAGCCAGAGAGAGTAAGGTTTTGTTTACATTATATCATTAATGAAGCAAGCCACAGAGAGTAAGGTTTTGTTTACATTATGTCATTAAAGAAGCTAGCCAGAGAGAGTAAGATTTAGTTTACATGGTGTCAAAGAAGCAAGCCTCAGAGTGTAAGGTTTTGTTTACATTGTGTCATTAAAGAAGCAAGCCACAGAGAGTAAGGGTTTCTTTACATTGTGTCATTAAAGAAGCAAGCCACAGAGAGTAAGGTTTTGTTCACATTGTATTATTAAAGAAGCAAGCCACAGAGAGAATATAGTTTTGTTCACATTGTGTCGTTAAAGAAGCAAGCCACAGAGAGAATATGGTTTTGTTCACATTGTTTCGTTAAAAAAGCAAGCCACAGAGAGTAAGGTTTTGTTTACATTATGTCATTAAAATATTTGTCTCAGGTCTGGGTGTTGTTTTTGTAGGTATAATGTGTATTTATTTATAAAAAAGAAAATATTTAATTAGTATATCAGTCATGTGGTTTCCGTTCTTTTGGGAGTCATCCCAGTTACTCTGTAGATTTTACATCCTAAAATCACTTGTTTTATAGTGAAAAACTGACCAACGGAAATGCACAGACACTGTTTCAACTATGCCGAATAAATAATTATTAAAAAATGATCTTCATTTCCGCTTGAAAGGAAAAAAAAATACGTTCCCTACTGTAATCATGATCAGCTCAGCTCTTATACTCAGTACGTAAATTCGAGAAAAACTAAATAAAAGAAAATCTAAATGTGAAAATAATCCTGAACCCACACTAAGATTCCCTGTAACGTAAGTATCACTAACTGCAAAATCCGTGTTACAGATAGATAGATAGATGATAAAAAATTTCTTTATTACACACCAAATAATATTTCAACTTAAAGAAATAAAAACTTTGACAATGTTGTACAATAGACGGTAATATCGCTGTACCCGGAACAAATATATAAACTCAGCCGGCTATTCGCAAGCCATGCGACTGTGGTCGTCAGAACTTCGCAACAGCTTTATGTTTAAATCATCTATGTATCCAAAACTTCTCAATTAATGCACACCTAACTTTCTGACATGGCCACATAATTGTGTTTATTTCGTTTAGTTACATTATGTGTTGGAACTCTTCCAAGTTAAAATAAGAAGGAATGCTTTGGGTTTATGTAACGAGATAAACTTACTTAAAACTCGCAGAAACTGGCGCGGAGGCGATTGCAATCACGATCATATTATACCTACTACAGTATAATTTTATGTTATGTCGAGGCATACCGGCATACGACACACCTGATGGAAAGCGGTTACCGTCGGTTATTTTATAAACGGGTCGTATTATACCTAATTCAAAGCCTACCTAGTTCTAACTAACTTCTAACCTCAGCTGTTAACATGTACTGGAAAAAAGGATCTCGTTAAGCCACGCACGTTTTTTTATTGTCATTTCTATGGTTGATAGAAGTGTCATTTAAATCGGCAATCAGTTGTTGGATTTTAAAGTTCTCATTACAAAAGGTGTTTGAAATCGATGGTTTATCTTTTAGAGATAGGTCAGAATTTTGAATACTGATTTTTAAGACAAAACTGTTATATAAAGCAAACAAGGTTTAAAATTTAATAGCCAACAATCTATTTGACATTTCAAAAAGAATTGACAACAAATAACTGCGTAAAGATAAACCAGGCGGTCAGCTAGTTGAGAAACTACTTTTCTTTTGATAGCCAATCAAAATTTATGTTTTTTTTTTGTTTTACACTGTTTTTTAAATCAAATAGACAGCCCGTGGTTGTATTTTATACCGCGGTTTCAGCTGCGTAAGTTCATAACTCGTCATAACTTCGAAATTAAATGTCCGATTCAAATTTCAATTCAATTAAAAAGTATTTTATTGCTTCATGAATACTCTTTATGATAAAACTATTTATTTGAATGATAATTAATACTACGATACGAATGTAACCAATTTTTGTTTCTTCCGGCGATCTAAGTAAATTTTAGAACACAAAAGCTGCTATTGTGACTTAACTATGAAAGTTAGATATATTCCCTCGAGAACTTTTTGTAGGTAATAATGATTACTTTAATCATATCTTGCATCATTTTTATATCACATCAATAGTTTTCTCAGCGCACGCCAAATAATGAATTTTATAGGCAAAATTTTGCTACTTTGGATTTAATTTTCAAATTTTCTTAAAGATCTCTATTGTTTGAAAATGAATTATAGCTTATGTTACTTCCTGATAATTTGTCTTTCTATCAGTATATTTTTAATCGGTCCAGTATTTTCGGAGTCTATTCGGTACAAACAAACAAACAAAAAATCTTCCCTCTATATAATATTAGTATAGTATATAGTATAGATTTTAATTGCAGACCGTAGTCGCTTTGCCAAAAAGTTCTTATTTCTTGGCATATTACCTTGATTTAGTTGCTCGGACATAATTTAAACTTGAGTTTAGGCCACATTTCAAATGAGACTGTAAGAGTATAGGTTGAATGATTTATAGTACTTGGGATCCAGAATCTTTAGTAGTTATCTAGTTAAGTAGGTTATCCAGTACATCGGTCCTCTTCAACTGATTTGTGTCGCTTGGATTTTCGACTGGTGCTAACCTGTGAGACCTTTGACTAGTTTTTCTTTCTCTTCTTTTGTTTCGATATTAACCACCACCCTTCCACCTCGACTACCGCGCCGATCTGTCCAGACCTAAAGCTAATGTCAAACAACTTTCGGGAAAAAAATGACAAATTTCACTTCCCATACAAAATGCTACTGTAATGTTTGGTTAACATCGCCACCGCGCGAATATGCGTCATCATCATCATCATCAGCCATTATTAGTCCACTGCTGGACATAGGCCTCCCCTAATGAGCGCCATAGCGCCCTGTCTTCAGCTTGCCGCATCCAGCATCTGCCTGCAGTCTTTCGCAGATCGTCATCCCACCTGGCCGGAGGGCGTAGATCTATAGTATTGCGGGACCATACTCGTAGTTCTTAATGCAGTAAGACCACTGTCACCATTCTTTACCTAATCTTAGTTAAGATTAGCATGAGTGCGGAGTTCTGAGTGTGTATCTGATATCTCCATTGCTTAGGGTACAAAAGTGTACTTAGGATACACTGGTGCAAAAAGATTACTTATTTGTTTCCCCAGGGAGTAGACGAGCCTGAAAGGCTAACTGTAGGATGTTTCTACAGGAATGTTCTAGAGAATATTCTCAAGAATATCTAGTTCTGCAGCTGAGCTCATTATCGTTTTTTAACTTGGCTATGATAAGATTCAATGCCACTAAAACTTAATCATGGGCCATAAAGCACCAAAATTACACGTTTCTCCCTCTTGACCGATTTTTACAGCTCAAGATGTCGATTGACTTCGAGATGTAGTTTAAGAGCTGAACACTTAATTTTGCATAACTATAAAGAAATGAAATGAAAAAAACATTTGTTTGCCATAACATGAAATAACAAAAATAACTGACAAATATTTGTCTCGGATATGGGTATATCAGTTATGTATCAGATAATACAAACTCTGCTTAGTTTGGGGCTAGATGGTACTGTGTGAAATATGTCTAGCATTATTTATAAAAAAGTATTTGAGTAGTTTATCAGTCATATAATTCCCATAATAAAAACTCTGCTTTTTCAGTCATGTTTAAATACCTTTCATAATTGTGTCTTATCACGTCTGCACGGTCACGGAGTAATGTAAGTTAAGATGTCACAAATATGGACGCAGCTTATTCCATTTCTTTCTTTGAAATGTAAAGTAAGGTACCAACTATCACTTCAGCTCTTGCGCTACTTAACAATTTTTCGAAGTAAAAGTTTTCTGCCAAGTTGTCGATTTCAACAATGTTGAAATGTAGGTCTTCGAGATATTGAATTTTGTCCAAAGCTGGGAAAGTTTTAATGGACTATTATTTCTACCCTACTGTGGGAAGGAAGTTTATGATTTAGGGTTAGTGATTGCTGCTTGCAATATTAACTTCCGTTTTTTAAATACAATCTGTTACTCATATTGTAAAAACGGGAATTTTCACGTACTGCACTATCGGTGAAGGAACCGACTAAGTTTCGACTCATTCCGAGAGTCTTCATCAGGGTGAGTAGTTGTGATTTTCTCCTTCCGCGGAAACTTAGTCGGTGCCTTCACCGATAGTGCAGTACGTGAAAATTCCCGTTTTTACAATATGAATAGTCAAGTTCACGATAGTTTTTTTTACAATCTGTTACGTCAAAATTCATTTATTTTTTATAGGAATCCGCGAAAGATTGAGGCCCGAGTTGACCAACACAGTAACGGGTGGTTAGGTCCTATTTAAAGCTTTTTACGTATGTTTTCATAAGAATCTGTCATCTTAATCAGTGGTTAAACTTTACCGACCAAATAAAGTACCGATGTTTGTGAACTCAAGCTTGTTTTATGGATCTAGACCAACAAAGACCTTGTTTTACCTACACATACACAAGTTTTTGATGAGGGCAGATAAAACTAGTAAAATATTAAATATTTCTACGTCAGATCAAATGAGAAGTAGGTACGTGTAATCTTGTTTTAGAAAGTCAATCTAGCATATAGGAGTGATCAATTAACCATCAAAAAAAAAAAAATATGCTGGTCATTTTCACACAGCATCATCTAGCCCCAAAGTTTATGTTATGGGAACTACATGACTAACGCACGTACTTTGCTTTCAATAATCAGAATGAATGAATGAAAATACTTTATAGTAAAGATAAGAAAAAATAATATATCCTTAAAAAACTTCAAAACGAAGAGTACAATTGGCGGTCTTATCTCTTAACAACCTTTGAATGGAAAGTGTTTTATGATTTTGTAAGAATGACGGGGGATGTGTTAAAAATTAAAAATATTATTTTTTAATCTGAGCTGGTGTAGTGGTTAACGTAGGTTTGCCAAGAAATAACCAGTAACAAGACGAAAGAAGTGACAATATGAAACTACACACAGGCCTAAATACATGTGTAAAAGGAAGCTAGAAAATGCTTTCAGACCTTACACAAAAACTGGTCTGTTCCACTTCAATAAATCACAGAATTATGAAAGATAATTTACCGAACTTTTTATCTAAACTACCTACAAGTCTACAATCAAAAACACACCTTATTCTAGCGATTGTAAGGAGCGGAATTATTTTAGGCACAATAGGGTTGCCATTTCGTAATTGCGATAGTTTAGGGGTAATAATTTTGTTTACGTTCTCTCGTTTTCAGGGTTATGTTGAGGAAAACGGAGTTTTTTTTCTGTGAATAGTCTCATATTGGCGGGTAACTTATGGTAAGAGGTAATGGAGTTTAAAAGGGTTGGGTAAATTTCAGGACATTTTCAGGAAGCTTGGAATTTTCATTTTGTCTCAGCGATGCAATATCTGGGCAGAGTAGAAAATTATACATCTCAAGTGTCGGTTTGGCATGAAAACAACTTGGTTCAAGCCTTAAAGGTGATAATGAAGGATTTTTGTAACGAAATAATGGAATACTAGCTTCTGCCCACGGCCTTGCTTGCATGGTACTTAAATAAAAATAGCTTATGTTATTCTAGACCACGAGGTATATACCTCTTCAAAACTTCATCTGAATCGGTTCTGCTGTTACGAATATTATTACAAACATCTAAACGATCATAAATAATTTCGCAGATAAGGGATCATTTCAGATTTTGTAGTCGAATTTAATTAATGTCTCGTAATAATTTAATAATTTTTCTCTATTTTTCCCTGTGCGTGCAATATATTTTTAGCTTTTATGATGAACATTTTGGTCATGCTAAGATCAAATCACTGTAAATCTTTGAATCCTTAGCGACGCATGGAAAGGCCATTTGCGGTAAAATATAGAGGTGCCGTACAGAGAAAAAAATATACATTCACAAACTTCACTTGGCTCAGAGTCGTTTCATTTTTGAATATCGAAAAGAACTAAGAGATCGAGAACAACTATTTACATAAAATTACACATAATAAAACAGCAAAAAGGGAATATATGTCTAGAGGGAATATATTTATTATAATTTATTAGTAACTTCACCTCCGGTACCTAAATCGTATTTTTTTATGACAATTTAGTTTTAATGCGGCGTGTTCGGCAATTACGTTACGTTGATTTTCGAAAATTAGATTAGCCTATGTGTTATTCCAGAACCTAAACTATCTACATTCCAAAATTCATCAAAATAGGTTTAGTAGTTACGGTGATACGTGGTAATAAACATTCATACAGATACAGACATAGACATTCGCATTTATTATTTTGGTAGGATAAGTTTTTAAACTCCGCTATATAGAGGAAAAAAACGAATGGAGTCTCATTAGAAAATGAAAAGCCACCTCAGAAATCTAACTTGATGGTTTCTTAAGCATTCTTGACATATTTTGCTTGTGAGACAAACAATTTATGGGGAGTGGGTCATGTATTTTGCCAAAAATGATCACCAATCTTTACAGTTCATATTGTAAAAACGGGGATTTTCACGTACTGCACTATCGGTGAAGGCACCGACTAAGTTTCGACTCATTCCGAGAGTCTTCATTATTATTGATCGCTACTTTCTCCCACCGCGTCGCGTCGTGCGTAGTGCAACTTAGTCTTCACCGAGAGTGCAGTACGTGAAAATTCCCGTTTTTACAATATGAATAGTCAAGTTCACGATAGTTTTTGGAATAAAATCTTTACAGTTTTAATTTTGTAACTGTAAGCACTAGCCTTCAATCAAAGAGCCCTCATTGAATGAAACCGTCCCCACATTATCAATAGTGAAGTTCACGATAGTTTTTGGAATAAAATCTTTACAGTTTTAATTTTGTAACTGTAAGCACTAGCCTTCAATCAAAGTACCCTCATTGAATGAAACCGTCTCCACATTATCAATAGTCAAGTTCACGATAGTTTTTGGAATAAAATCTTTACAGTTTTAATTTTGTAACTGTAAGCACTAGCCTTCAATCAAAGTGCTCTCATTGAATAAAACCGTCCCCACATTATCAATTATGCCCACAAAGTAGGCAAACAAGATCTAATCAGGAACAGCTTCGATATATTGCTTTAACCTCGGCACATTGTCACGACCGAAGGAATAATAAAATCGGATACACAAGATATCAATAAAAACGAGATCGTACACGTCGAATCGTGCGTATTGTGCCGGATCCTAACCGAATAAATATCGTATTCGAATATACTTGAAGGATTACTAAGAAAACTCGCTTCAATCTCGAAGCTATTTTGACAATATTACATATATTTTTCTTAAAAATAAAACATATTTTGACAACCCTGTTTTTTATTGTATCCTACTTACATTACGTTTTATGTTTGTTGCTTATAATCTCCGTCACGGCTGTATCGATTTGGATAAGCTTTTTCTCTGAGTACCATGCAGGCAGAGCCGTGGGCAGAGGCTAGTATTAATAGACACTGTTCATGAATCATAAATTTGATAAACGAAAAACATAACAAGCAAATCAAGTTCCCTAACAATAGTTAATATTCATATATTCATACTCAAATGTATATTAGCTTAGGTGTTACATCAAAGTAGCTGTAGGGGAGTACATGGACCCTGTAAGAGCGCTGCATGTTCAGTCAATATTTATTTAAAATGAGATAATACTAATAGCAAAATTATGAAAGTCAAAAAATACATAAAAAAAAATAGTTTCACTGAATATAAACATAACATTGGTGAGTCATTAAAGTCAAATAAGGATAGAACCTGTATGACTTTGTATACTGTTTATGTAGGTAAGTTGTGCGCGTCCCAATTAGGTTACGCACATTTGGGTGAAGTCGGGTGCAGTGGTTACACTTCTTCGAACTGCTGGGAAAGACGGACGGGACACGTATCGCAATAACCAAAGAAACAGTATAATGCGCCACTTACTTGAGAGCGTCTTTCCTCGCTGCGAATCTTCTGCCGGCCGGCTGAATGTAGGGTCTCACACAGAATCGGGTTTTCTACGATTTTACGATACAATTCGGTTTTTTCGCTTTGTTATTTTTCGTTCGAGTGCCGAGACGTCAGGGGGCGCTCGTTCAGTCGCGCATCTGAGGTTTTACTTCCCTCCGCTGTCATTGGCTATGCGACCGTGTCGTCTCGTCTTTCAAGAAGATTGTATTAAGTTTTTTTAGAGTTGATGAAAATCATACATAAGTCAATTATTATAAGTAGTTTGATTGTTCTTAATTTACACGCGCTGTGATTCCATGTAATCATAGGACCCCAATGTTTTACTACTGCTTTCAATTTTCATATATGATTCGTTGTGTGTTGTAAGAAATCTAATGGGAAAACTATTTTATTGCAAAGTCGACGTAAAAAGGTTTTTATTCATTGATGTCGTTAGTAAAATGTAGAAACGTCAACTCATTATTTATATAAATTTTAAATATTGAAGTGCATTTACGCTGATGCCGGGTATGATCAAGCCTAATCGAACAAGATGAACTCATTCATTGAGAAAGAGTATGAAAGATTTCTATGCAAAATTAACTAGAGGTATAAGTCTTTGCAAAAGGCGGAAAGCACGGAAAGGAACATTACTGCTCGGCGGTACAAATAAAACGGAGGTATTTTTTCCCGCAAAAACTTTCTCACAAAAGGGCTCTCCTGCTTGAAACTTTTGGTTCGAGAACAAACAGTAATCATCACCTCAGGATATTGGTTTATGCAAATGCGGTAACGCGTTGGGCGCGGGAAATCAGGGCTCCTTCAACGAATGCGTATCGAGTGTTAATTTCTACCGGAAATTTACTTTGTCTGGTATCTTATATGGCAAGCATCCCGACTTAATTAGGCGGAAACGTTAGATAAAAAAAAAGATGAAACAAGTACATAGACGAACTTAATGCTAATTCATATTGTAAAAACGGGAATTTTCACGTACCGCACTATCGGTTAAGGCATCGACTAAGTTTAGACTCATTCCGAGAGTCTTCATCAGTTCATACTACCTACGTAGTGCACGACGCGATGCGGAGGGAGAAAGTCGCGATCACTCACCCTGATGAAGACTCTCGGAATGAGTCGAAACTTAGTCGATGCCTTAACCGATAGTGCGGTACGTGAAAATTCCCGTTTTTACAATATGAATAGTCAGGTTTACGTTAGTTTTTGGAATAAAATTAATGCTTATTAGCTTTTTCTTTTAACTTACCTTTAAATAGCAACAAACAATGGAAGTAATCGTTGAGGTATTTGAAAAGAAAGGTCTTAGAGGGTCAGGAGACCCTGTAAGACGTTTATAGGACTCCCTTTTCAGGACTACAGACTATTTTAGGATAAATAGTCTGTAATCCTAAAGAGAGATCATTCTATACCAAAACCGGAACAAATTTTAATCAATGACATTAGGATTCGGCTCTAAATAAATATGCTTAGCTACTTCATAAATTATTGAGTAATTATTCTAGTTATATATAGATGTATTATATGTATATATTTACAAAAATATATATAATTAATAGAGTATATCAGTCTTGTTGTTCCCATGTGATAAAATGTCCAGCATTATTTATATACCAAAACCGGAACAAATTTTAATCAATGACATTAGGATTCGGCTCTAAATAAATATCCTTAGCTACTTCATAAATTATTGAGTAATTATTGTAGTTATATATATAATATGTATGTATTTACAAAAAAGTATATAATTAATAGAGTATATCAGTCTTGTTGTTCCCATGTGATAAAATGTCCAGCATTATTTATTTACTAGCTTCTGCCCACGGCTTCGCCCGCATGATACTTAGATAAAAAGTAGCCTATGTGTTATTCTGATGTATAAGCTATATTATTGTAAATTTTAATCAAAATCGGTTTAGTAGTATTTGCGTGAAAGAGTAACAAACATCCTCACAAACTTTCACGTTTGTAATATTTGTAGGATTAAGTAGGATTCACAAAGGCGAGCTTAAGCCTAACAAGAGATTTCTTCCAGCAAACCTTTGAGGATAAGGACTGCTGATAAATGCATCATTATCAACTTATCATTGACATTACTAACTTATGTAAAAATGTTTGTTGTCTCTAAGAAATAATAAAATAACCCAACTAACGTTTTATTATGCCATACAAGGTGATGATCAGACTTCCCCCCTTTCCCCAAACCCCCTCCCCTTAAATTCTTTTTTTTACTATATTTATGCTTGCCAGAATTCAACTTCCGCAGACCATGTTACGTCTAACTTAGTTACAAAGTTGGCACCTAGCCAGCTGAAAATGATTTTAATCGGATTCATACTTGAAATCGTATCGTCCCATCTAAGTCCAACAGCCATTTCTATTAAAGAGAAACTTAATTACGAAAGCACAATTCGTCCAATACTGTTAAATGAACAAGTTTTGAGGAGTATCCAGATGGCCCCGTACCGTGGTTCCGACCATTCGTCTGTTGTTTTTTTAACGTTTAATCACGACTTAAGATGATTAGAAAAAATACAGCCACCGTCTTCCCATAACCTTTAAGATGTTATTGGTTCATTGTTTGCCTTCTTATATTGCGTTATCCGGTTCGTAATCACCATTCAAAAACCTTTCAATAATATTATACATGTAACATTATAGAAAATACTAATAATATTTTTTTTTAATATGTGCTTGGAAATCTGCTTCAAATGACAATTTTCTTATGAATATAATTATTAATGCGTGATACACTGGCTGACTATCAGTCAATGCACAACCTATTCCATAAGAAAAAGAGATCCGTAATTTAGAAATTAGTATTGTGTGCGTAGAGTTGAACTAAAAAGATTTTCCATAATCCTACTACTATTATAAACGCGAAAGTTTGTGAGGATGTTTGTTACTCTTTCACGCAAAAACTACTGAACGGATTTTGATGAAACTTTACAGTTATATAGCTGATACATCAGAATAACATATAGAGTACTTTTTATCCGGGTACCACGCGGACGAAGCTGTAGGCAGAGCCCAGTTGAGTATACACGTTATAAGAAGGTTCAAAATAATTTCGACATAAGATCAGTCTCGGATCACGATACTGGGCCATCTGGATATATTACGAGTAAGTACTTAAGTTTTAAGACTTGGAGTAAAAGCGAAGATCGCAGTTCACGTGTTAATAATGATCCTAATCGTAGAAAATAAAGCTAAAACTGAATTGTTACTTGAAAATATCGTTATTTTAAAGTTTAAATAATTATAACAAAGTCAAGCACAAAGTAAAATTCGACTGGAATAAAGTTTTGGAAAGTTTTTGGTCCTTCGAGCCGGAGTCTAGGGGGCAATTAGGAGGAGTGCTTAGATCTGATGTTATAGGACTTTTCGCAACTATCACTGGTTTTTTCTTAGTCATCCTGCCGTGGATTTTTCGTGCCATTTTAAAAGTGTATATATTTGGATGTCTACTGCTGACTTTAAAGCACCCATTTTGCATGCCTTAGACCAAGGCAAAACATGTACTTGCCAATTATAATAACCTACACGTTTGTGATCCATGTTTTCAAATAAATGATTTGATTTGATTTGAAGAAAAAAAAGTTGTGATATTTTATGGATGTAGGTAGCCCAAGATTGTTCATCTTAGCACTCATTGGAGTCGGCCAGCAGTGGGTTTTGATAATGATTATGATGTTTAATCGAATAAATTATAACATACTTTATTTTTATTTTATTTTTATTTTCATAATTTTAGGAAAACTTACAGCTAGGTATTAAATATAGTTATTAACATATTACATGCCGGTATATACCAGAGCATGTGTGCTGAGGGCCAATTATAAAGTTTCCGCAGATATGTACTTAAATAGAATAACAGATAGACGCACAGAGAAAGTAGACGACTTGAAAAAGAATAAAAGAAATACAAACAAATACACAACACAAAGCGAAATTACATGCTAAGTTATTTTTAAAAGAATTCTTTGCAAATCAAGCATTTAAGATTACTTGTAGATATGTTGAATAAATCAACATCAATGTTTTTGTTGACCAATGAGTTGAACGATTTACAAACACTTAATAAACCTGTTAAGATCTGTTTTGTTTCAGTCCTTTTATTTCTACTATAGTTTTTCTTAAATAAGAAAAGTAATCCATGACCCAACTAGTCCCAAGACAAAAGAACTGTATATAGGTCACTGAGCTAATTTTGTTCTACAACATGAAATTGAAAGAAATAGGGTTCCCCAACTTAATAAAAGCAATCGAAAAACGAAACAGACCGACCGGCTACGCTCAAATTAAGGAAAACTCAGCTAACTAAACAATCACGGGAATAAATACTTATAATAATAATTGTCTCCGCCCAAAACAAACTTGCCAAAACAACCTCTATCCTAACCCAATATGGTTCCTTCTAGCACTCACTAACTTAACGAAAAATCGCACAACTAAAACCTTTGTTCCAACGCAGTAAGATCGAGTGCTGTCCTTGAGAGTTTCGAAAAGTTACAGAAAAACAAACGTTGTTACAACGGAGTACGATTGGAATTAAAAGTTGTGACAATAGTAGGTACAGAGTAGAAAAGTGCTAAGTGGTAATTCTGTTAAAAGTGTTCAGTTTTAGTGTCATTATCGTGATTGCCAGTTTGTCAGATGCTTCACATCCTTCTACAATAATAAACGTGAAAGTTTGTGAGTATGAATGTTTGTTACACTTTCATGCAAAAATTGCTAAACGTAATTTGATAAGCTTATACATCAGAATTACACAAAGGCTTATTTTTTTTCGGGTACGCGGGCGAAGCCGTGGGCAGAAGCTAGTAGTAAATAAATGTATATCTACCAAAATCTCAAAGCTGAGTGTTCACGCCACTTAAATTGCCTCTTCTTTATTTCTCTACTCACATTTATTGTACATTTCTAGCGGCCATCTTTGTCTTACTTCGCCTGTCTAACTTTGTCTTACCTAAGCACTTTATTATCATTGTCTAAAACAATTAATCTCATATCGAAATCAAGTTGAATCTTTCTAAATTTATTTATAAAAAATTGGTACCTAGTAATCAATAGATTCAGAATTGCAGGAAAATCCACATTCATCTTGTCTTTTTTACAGTTCAAATAAACACTTTGAAAAGCAAATTGAGAAATCTCCAAATATCAAAAACCATTAAGAAGTAAAGTTTCATCAATATCCGTTGAGTAGTTTTTGCATGAAAGAGTAATGAACATCTATCCTCACTTTCGCGTTTATAATATTAGTAGGATTGACAACCTTAAGTAGGCTGTAATTATCAACGAATAACATTTCTGGAAGTAAGAAAAATGCCGTCAAATAATATAAAATTTTATTTTAATAATTACATAGAATATTGTAAAAACTTTCTCCTTCCGGGTCTCAGTGCACGACGCGACGCGGAGGGAGAAAGTCGCGATCACTCACCCTGATGAAGACTCTCGGAATGAGTCGAAACTTAGTCGGTGCCTTCACCGATAGTGCAGTACGTGAAATTTCCGAAAGTTTTTACAATGTGAATAATTCAAGTTCACGATAGTTTTTGGAATAAAATTACATAGAATTTCTGAAAAAGCTGTTGTAAAAATTAATGAAGCAACTGATTATTTTTGTGTTCCGGTATTAAGCAAATAGCAGTATATTTTAAGGTATATTTTCTTAGCGTTAATGATATTTCTTAGTTTTGTTTTTTAGGAAATCGAAAGAATATTATTTTACCCGAGAACAATTTTTTTACACATGATGACGTAATTGACATATTATGAACAAGCTGATCTGAATCTTATTTGCTGTGTAAACAGTACTATTATTGCTAGCGTCACATTTCTAATCCAGGTTTAACCCCATTTTAACTTGGAAATTGGATTATTTCGAAAGTACTCGTATTTATCTTGGGAAGGTAC
The DNA here is from genome assembly GCA_958496245.1 of Perizoma flavofasciatum. NCBI lineage: Eukaryota > Metazoa > Arthropoda > Insecta > Lepidoptera > Geometridae > Perizoma > Perizoma flavofasciatum. The sequence continues at coordinate 8,272,939 of OY292441.1, read as the reverse complement.
CTATCTGAAAACTTTCTAGAGAGTGTATATTTTAAAGAAAATATATCTACTTATATGTACTTGAACCACTTATATAAATCTATACTAATATTACAAAGAGGAAATATTTTTTGTTTATTTGTACCGAATAGGCTCCGAAACTACTGGACCGATTTTAACCATTTTTCCCCCAATAGAAAGCTAAATTATCAGGAAGTAACATAGGCTATAATTGATTTTCAAAAATATTAGAAATTCTTAAAAAAAATGCAATAATGTAAAGTAGCAGAATTTTGTCTATAAAATTCATTATTTGGCGTGTGCTCAGAAAACATTGATGATACATGTAAATTATGTACTACATGATTAAAGTACTCAATATTACCTACAAAAAAGTCCTCGAGGGAATATATCTAACTATCATAGTTAAGTCACAATAGCAGCTTTTGTGTTCTAAAATTTAATTAGATCGCCGGAAGAAACAAAAGTTGTGATGAAACTTGATAGGTACATAGCTGTTACATATAGCTGGTACTTTTTATCCCGATATTCCCACGGAATCGAAACTTACGCGGCTGAAACCGCTGGGCACAGCTAGTAATAAATATACAAACATCCAGACCACACAATAGGTTTCCCTGTGGTTATCTGAAACTACAGATACAATCGTACCATAGTACTTATAGTTTCACACAGGGCCGAAACAAATATCTGCAGAATATGCAAACATTAATTACGCAACGGGAATCGAACCTGTTGCGCCCGCTACTTTCCCGTCAAGCCATCACCGCACCGAGGTCATTTTTTCAAGCGATTTATGATACCTACCTTATTTATTTTACGTCAATCTATTTTACTAATTAATTTACGTCACTCAGTGTCGAGCTAAATTGATGAATGTGCTCGGTTTTATTTTATTTATCAAGGGATTGGATTTATTTGATCTATAAATTATTAAGATGCAATTTTAAAAAAAGCAAACACGCCACGCAGTGTAATGAAGATGTAATGTAGTGAAATTCATGTAAATGCTACCTATAAAGAACTGTGTGTCTTCCCCTTAAATAGAGACAGTAAAACACATTTTTAGCTATACTTATTTAGAGAATTGAGCTTGGAATCAATAAATTGATTTGAGAATTGGAATTAAGGATCCGGCGTACAGCGCTCATAACTTAAATTCGAAGCGCGTCCAAAAATATAGCAATCGCTTTTTGACTGATGCAGGCCCGCCCGTGCTTGCGCGATAGCAATATTAGCCATTTAGAATTTATTATAAATTTGGTGGTGTTCCGTAATACCAAAAAAGATGTATGAAAACATGTTGTATTTTTCACATTGTGTTGTTATTCTGTAACTAGACAATATAATCTATGTATCTAACCAAACTATACGTAAGGTATTGTTGTTTTGAATACGAAACAAATAAGAAGAAAACATGTCATGTATGACGTAAAAATATTCAAAATGCGATTCGTTTACATTTCATTTTAGGTAGTATTTTGAAAAAAAAACATAGCAAGGTACTATACGTACATAAATACTATCCGAATGCAAAAAATAACATAATATGGTGGAAATGAGCTCTAATTACAAATGATTTTGGTATTAAGTTCGTATGAGCAATTCATCATATGGCCTATCCTAGAGGCCTGCCTCTTAATAAATGCAAAAATGACTTTTCAAATCCGACTTGTACTTACATAGATTGTTTTTTTTTTTAAACAAAATTAATAAATAAATAAATAAATAAATAAATAAATAAATAATGCTGGACATTTTAACACAGCATCATCTAGCCCCAAAGTAAGCAGAGCTTGTATTATGGGAACTACATGACTGATATACTACTTATATACTTTTTTTTTTGTAAATACATACATATTATACATAGAAAACACCCAGACACGAAACAAATGAATGCAGATATGCAAACATTTGTCCCGTAGCGGGAATCGAACCCGCAACCTTCTGTGTCTCAGGCGGACCTTCGCCCACTGCGCCACAGAGGTTGGTAATTATATTATTATATTTCGTTTAAATATGAAATCTATGTTTTTGTAATGTTTGCTATTAATTTAATTTCTTGATAAATAACATGTACATTTGCTATGATGCTTAATTTACGACGCATATTTATTTGGTCCGGATTAAACGGGATAACCGTGATCCGTGACGGATAACCGGCGAAATAAATAAGCGGCTAATATTTTTCCGCATAAATCTGCTTAGTTACGCCGTGAATTTAGAATTTTATTATTCTGAATGAATAGCGTTTTGGATGCCGAAATTTGTTTTTTATTTTCATCTGTGACCATTGACGACTTGTGTGACGCAGTAGGTGAAGGCCCGCCTGAGACGCAGAAGGTTGCGGGTTCGACTCCCGCCGCGGGACAAATGTTTGTATGATCTGCAAATATTTGTTTGCACAGGTCTGGGTGTTTTCTAAATAAATAAATAACGCTTTAACGCTAATAACGTAATAATAAAAATATAAGTATTCATATTGTAAAACCGGGAATTTTCACGTACCGCACTATCGGTGAAGGCACCGACTAAGTTTGCCTTCAGTGCCTTCACCGATAGTGCGGTACGTAAACATTCCCGTTTTTACAATATTAATTGTCAAGTTCACGATAGTTTTTGGAATAAAAATATAAGTAGTATATCAGTCATGTAGTTCCCATAATACAAGCTCTGCTTAGTTTGGGGCTATGATGATGCTATGTAAAAAATTGCCAGCGTTACTATTAAAAAAAATATAAATAAAAACTCACAATTATTAAAAACTTCTACAGTCTCGTCAGTCAGTTCAGTCTTGTCTTTTGATAAAAAGCAAGTTTACGACGAGAGATTTTCTTTTAAATCAAAAGTCACACAGCACTGTACCAAAAAATTTGAAGAATAAAGGAAATAATTGTCAGAAATGTAAATTTACGAGTACATTGTCTCCGTACAATATAAGGTGCCATCTAATTAGATTCAGGGAACTAAATCGTTGTGCCTAAAATAAAATCATATTTTTTTCTACAGGCAAAACAAACACCTAATTTACAGCCCGTCAGTCATTCTGCCAATCCTCGGCCAATGTCAGTTTTAACACATATAAATGTAAAAATATTACATTTATTTATAAAAAAAACCTGATGCTTTCAAAAACGATGGATCGACGATGCTATTCATCATGTCCCCTAGAGCCTAAATCTCATTTATCAACTACATCGTCCTGTTATTTATAAAATTGGTTTCACTGCGGTATAGTTTTTAACCCTCCTAGTTCTTACACATTTACAAATAATTTGATAGATAGATAATCTTTAATGCCTTAATAATGAAAGACGTTTTCACACAGAATCATCTAGCCCCTAACTAAGTAGAGCTTGTGTTACGGCTGATGCTACATGACTGATATTATTTACTAATTGACTTATATTTTTTTAAAGTAAATATGTATTTTACATAGAACTGAGACGAATATTTGCAGATTATACAAACATTCCCGCAACCTTCTGTGTCACAGAGCATAACTATACAACAGAATCAAAAATCACTCAGCAAAATCTCCTAAACTAAGACAACACGCTTTATGGAAATGAAACAATAGTTTTTTTATGCATTTTTAATGTCTGACGTATTTTCTATCTTTTTTTGCAACGCTTCCTAGTGAATTTTGGTAATTAAACCTTAACTAAAAACCATCCTCGAAGTTCTACAAAAAGATTACAAAAACCCTCATTTAAATCGGATAAGCCATTTCGGAGATAAATAGTTACAGACAAACAAACTCTTATATAAAACGCTTACACAGCCTCTTTACGTCTCAAGTAAAAATAGCTCTAATCAAATGGAAATATTTTTAACAGCGTTTTTTGGTTTTGGTAAAATATTTCCATGTCTAAAAATACACAAAAGTTTATTAAAATTGTATTTTATCGATGATGTTTTTCAAGTGACATAATTTATTGTTTTATGTAATAAATACCTAGTAAATAGGCTGACTAGTCATGTTGGCTTGGTCGGTACCTTCATCAATACTATGGTAGGTAGGTACGTAAAAACTCCCGTTTTACAATACGAATGGATTTATTAATAACGGTACGTTTTTCGTAAGTTCGAAATGTAGAGCTTAAAATATACTTTTTCTAAAATCACTTTTCATTATTTCGCCGCACGATATACTATTGCCTACAAAACCATAAAAAATAAGCCATATCAGCTCGAGAATATGTAGTCAAAAAAAGCCATATTAACATAGCGTCATTTATTCGGTGCAATTCATTAATCATGGCCAGGCGCAATTTCCGAGGACGGTATTGTGCAATATAGAGGCATGTAAAAATAATACTCCCCTGTGTGTATTTTTAAGGACTTTTCCTTAATTACATAGTCCCGAGCCCGTACTAGGATTCTCTGTGTCGTGGGTATCAGAAATTAAGAGTATCATGGTACCAAAAACAAAAATCTAATAAAAATATTGTTAAAAAACGGCATATAACGTCTCAAATCGAATTAACGTTCAATTCGATATGCTACTTCAAAGTCACTTTGAGGTAGCTGATCGAAAGTAGACTGATACAATTAATATGATATCGAGAATGGATTGAACAATAATTTTGAGACTTGGGCCACTGGTATAAGTTATATTATTTATAAAAAAATATGTTGGCTGGTAGAAATTGCTGCTAGTATTAAGTTCTCGTATTGTTATATTTTGGTTTTGCAGTAAAGTATCAAAAATAATCAAATCTAAATAAAGTAAAAGACTTAGTATATTTTCATTACTTAACATCTGCTACCTTATAACATTAGCAATTAGCCATTATGATTTTTTTTGACATGGCTAAGTCTGTCAGAATGAGTAGTTTCCCATTGCCATTTCATAAGCGTAATAAAAAGGTCAAAAGCCAGTCAGCACTAACCCAATGACCATAATATTATTACTGAATTACTAAACAATCATCTCACGCAATTACTTAATAAAATCCAAACAATATTTCAGTCACGTTTTTTTACTCAAACAAGCTAAGCCGACTTTTTAGCTAATCCAAGTATTTCCAAGCAATTTCAGATCCATCTGTTAATAATATTCCAGCAGCCAATTCCAAACACCGAGCGATAAATAACCAGTAAACAAAATTAATTCTCAATTTCTCCGCGCAACAAACAATTATTATTCCAGACCATTATTCAACTAATGTTGGGTAAAACGTCTAAATGGCATAAATTATAGGCCGCGTTGGGAAATAGTTGCTCGCCTCACTCCTGGATACAGCCATCCGTCATGTGCTCAAGCATTTATTTCTGGGATGAACGCGATTTTACGTAGAAATGCCAGGTTTTAAGTTAAAAGAAACTAGAATTTCTCAAAATTCTTGTAAGAAAACACGCAACTGCAATCCCCATGATGGAGATTCTCAGATACTCAGTACGCAGATCTGCAGATCTCACAGATAGGTACCAAGTTGGGGTAATCAGAGACACGTCTAGGATTATATCTGGCACATGTCTGCGTTTTTCACAGCAGTTAGCATTTCACGTGACAGGTAGTAAGCATTATAAAACTAACAGATTTAGCAAGATAAACAACAACCTTATACTACTACTAGCTTCTGCCCACGGCTTCGCCCGCGTGGTACCCGGATAAAAAGTACCCTATATGTTATTCTGATGTATAAGCTATATTACTGTAAAGTTTCATCAAAATAAGTTCTGTAGTTTTTGCGTGAAAGAGGAACAAACATCCTCACAAACTTTTACGTTTATAATATTAGTAGGATAGGATAGGATTATAGTAGGATTATACACGCGAATGTTTGTTACTCTTTCACGCAAAAACTACTGAACGGATTTTGATGAAACTTTACAATAACATAGCTTATACGTCAGAATAACACATAGGCTACTTTTTATCCGGGTAACACGCGGGCGAAGCCGTGGACAGAAGCTAGTTATAAATAAATAATGCTGGACATTTTTCACATAGCATCACCTAGCCCCAAACTAAACAGAGCTTGTAATATGTTATAGTTAAATATACAATCAGCGGTCTTATTACTTAGAAGCGATTTATTTTGCAGACAACCTTTCTCGTTACTTATCCTCTTATATATCTTAATCCAAAAGCCTATTTTCGCTTAATCCGCTAGATATTCGTACCTACCTACAGAGAACCCCGCTTCCCCTATAATTTGCTTTAACCCGATAAAATTAATTACATTCCTGATGGAGTAGCAATTAAGAATTAGGTATTTCAAACTCCTAGACTTGTATAATGAACTAGACAGATAATCTAAAGTAGTGCAGTAAACTATGCTGTGTAATCAAAATAAAACGTGAGTACCCATTAAGAGTACAAAGTATATGTCTACGATCTACGAATGCCCGTTCAGCTCGAAAAGAAGATTTTTATAACGATCATAGGATTTCGTATTGTGTTGATCTGAGTGTTAGGTCACCAAAGGACGGATGAAAAAAGGTTGCACGTGGTTGAGGTGCAAATGTTGAGATGTATGGATGGATTGTACATACAGATAATACAGAAAAAAACCTATATAAAATATAATAATAATAATGCTGGACATTTTCACACAGCATCGTCTAGTCTCAAACTAAGCAGAGCTTGTACTATGAGAACTACATGACTGATATACTATTTCTATATTTTTTTTTGTAAATACATACATATCGGAAAAAACCCAGACCCGAGTCAAATATTTGCAGATAATAACATTTGTCTCTCGGTTGGAATCGAACCCGCAACCTTCTGCGTCTCAGGCGGGCCTTCGCCCACTGTGCCACAGAGGTCGTCATAGGACGTATATAAGACATGTACAAAGGCGAGCTTAACCCTAACAAGAGTTTTCTCCCAGCAAACCTTTGAGGATAGAGACAGCTGATAGATAGCGAATGAGCATTGTTAAGAACGGACAAGATAATAAATGATTATACCAGGGGAAGTTTGTCTGAAAGTAAAAGTGACAGGATTAATAGGTTAGTATGATAATTATGGGTATGTTATGAAGATGGCAGAAAGTCATGTTACTAGTGTTCCAATAAGATGGGCTTTCAACCTGTCACGTGCTAATCTTTCAAATCGTGGGCAGTAAAATGTTTGGACGACTCTCACTACCCCCTAGAAAGTATTCTAAAACATTTACGCTCTGAATATTTCTTATTTTAGGATATCCGTCACATAAAATACTTACAACATTAAGCATGATTTATTAAGGAATAAATTATATTCCAAAAAAAAATTTAGTTAAAAAACTAGAACCAAAACGATTTACTAGCAGTTCGACTGCAACACCCCTTAACAAAAGGAAGTTAAAATTTAAAACAAAAAACATAGGATACTTAAACGAGATTTAGATCGTAAATAATAATTTGATCTGTGTAATTTGACTTACATTAAATCTAAATCCAAAACAGAGACATGAAGTGAAGAAAAAATCTACTGAGATTCATAAAAAGTAAATGTATAGAAAATAGGATAAAATGAAATAGGTTAGGGCAGACCTGTATCACTCTTACCCTATTTTTTTTATAAACTAATCGTAATCTGCCATATGTTTTAACATCAATATTATGATTAGCTAAACATTCCTAATTGTCTCATCTCGGGAAACCTCTTTGTTAGAAAAAAAAATGAATCTACAGTACGATGAGAAAAAATATACCCCGCTTCAAATGTAACTGAAAAAGAAGTAACTCTATAGTTTGCCGATCATTTAGAAGAAGTTATGACCAAAATCATCAATCCAACTTCTTATTTCAAGGTTCTATATCGCGTTTACCTTTTTTTAACATCAATATTATGATTAGTTAAACATTCCTAATTGTCTCATCTCGGGAAACCCCTTTGTAAGAAAAAAAAATGAATCTACAGTACGATGAGAAAAAATAAACCCCGCTTCAAATGTAACTGAAAAAGAAGTAACTCTATAGTTTGCCGATCATTTAGAAGAAGTTATGACCAAAATCATCAATCCAACTTCTTGTTTCAAGGTTCTATATCGCGTTTACCTTTTTTACTATTAGACTATTGACAGGAGTATATGGAGCCATAAGTATATATAATATATATAATCGTGAAATAAACTCGTTAGCGGCAAGTATCCTCATATTTCCATCTACCAAAATCAGAACAGACACTGACAATGGAATCATATGTGATTCCATTGTCAGTGGACAGGAAAAGTTCAGCCACAGAATAAAGTATATATTCTGTGGCTGATGTAAAATGTCAGTAGATTGGGAGTAAAGTGCATTCTATGTCACTTTGTATTCATGGGGTTACGGCGTACCACTAGGGGTTATCATAACTAGTGATGGGACATGAAGCTGAGTATCAATATATATTTGATTCTATGATCCACTGATTCCCGGCCACGCTGACGATGTATGACCATCGGGCGGGTGGTCTGCCTCTCGGTCGCCGAGCCTCTCTTGGCCAACATACGGTAACTGCTTTCATCGCTTCAACTAAAATCTCCTAACATTATTTTTTAATCTCACTAAATTAAACTACAACTTTGTTTTCTAAGCCCAATAAAATGTGGCTTACTTCCTTTATTAGTTCTAGAATAATTCTCCATTTTGTATTTTTATGTACATATAGTTGATTTTTTTTAATTAGCTATTTAACAATTTAGGTCCCCAAATCGCAGTTTTAAACAAATTTAATATTTATTCCCTAGAACATCCCTTCAGAACACGTTTTACATAAAACTACGCTTGCTCATATCACAAGCTTCGTCATAAGGTATCATAAATATTATGGTAGATATATATTATTCTCCATTCTTTCTGATACCATAAACATTTTTATATCATGGAACAGGGTTTTTTGCTGCATACTCTATGTATGCCCTTTTCATTATTGGCTGACATCCGCTATACTTTTTTCTTCTTTATACTACCAAAGTGGCAAAAAAGTATACGGTCCATCTGTTACCGTAGCTTATGTACGTAGCATATGAACATTAGAGGCATCATATAAAAAGTTAAAAACGGTCATTTTTTTAAAAAAAACTTCATACTGCAATCACTTGAGAAAATCTCAGCAGGAGATCCCTTCCATAACCTAAGAAAGAAGAAAGAAAGAAAAGACATTTATTTAACACACACAATTTTACAGAGAGGATACAAGAAGAATGTACATAGAAGGAAGGTAATTCCTCTCCGAAATGCGTGGGCCAAATAGATCCTGTCTCAGCATATTATGCAACTCCACATCACCAGGATGTGAAGCTACGCTGGTTTTCAGACACCTGAATGTTCGCGGGAAGAAGTTTCTCTGAATACACACGGTGCATGAGCTGCTAGGCTTTAGGGTACAAGATTATTGATATTCCAATCAATCTAAGGTGTTAATCACACACTGAGACAGTCAAAGCACCCGTCAGTCACTATGTATCAGTAGAGACGAAACTTACCTGCTCCAAAACACAAATGAATGAAGGATCATCAAAAAATAACCAAGCAGAGTTTTTTGCCTGATTCTTCTATGCTAGGTTGCGCGCGAGGAACCGGCGTAAATTCACTTTCAAGTTTTAAATTCACGTAGTTTTTAAGTTGATGTTTCTATATGATCCTTGTGATTTCAATGACTAAAAACCTATTGACTTTGACTTTGACTTTGAAATTGTTACAAATGATATCCTCTGCAATCGAGTGACTCTTAGGGTATTTAACTGGGTCGTCCACATAGATAACGAAAAAACTTTGTAATTAATGAATAAACAGCACTTTTTCACGATTATTTAACTTATTCCTGGGGCCTAACCATGAAGTCTTATAGCGATTCAGTTCAGGCAAAGATGTCACCTTCCGCTTTGTGATTGAGGACGCTATGGCGTAGTTAAAGCTTTGTTTTTCACAAAGCGGAATTTGACATATTTGTCTGAATTGAATCGCAGTACGACTTGATGGTTAGGCTCCTGGTAAGCATACACTGTTATTTTGTATTAAATTTGTACTCTTTGAAGCTAATTTAATTATTTAAAACGTATACTTTGCGTAGGCGATGCGTATTAGCTGACATGATTAATGTTTGGTTGTTTTGGTTCTGGGTATAATATGTATGTTATACAAAAACAAACGATATAGGAAAAAGTGGTATTTATAGTATTATGGTTCATTTAGTTCCCATAATACAAGCTCTGTTTACTTCGGGGCTAGATGATGCTGTGTGAAAAAGTCCAGCATTATTTATTTATTATAATTTATTTTATGTAGTTTTATCGTATAAACATTGAGATCATTCTAACCATTCTCAAGATTTTCTGTACAGGCAAACCATATACTTCCCTCGTTGTAGAATATGAGACGTCACAAATCTACTCATATGGGATCCTTTTGTGACGAAAAATGGTTGTGTCCCACAACGTATAATCCGCTCCTCGGTCCTCCGCACACATTTCAAGAGAATTTGAAATTTTCGTTGAGCCCACCCTAACGCATCGTAAGGTCTTTTAAAATGAGAATCCTTATGGCTTCGTTAATTTCATTTTGGGATAGAAGCATATAGCTGTGTGTGAATTTACATAAAATATAACCTAGTGGAAAACCCCGCGACTTCGTCTGCGTTGGGTTTACATCAAAAAACTTTATTTGCTCGAAATTAAAGAGGTAGTATTTCAGAAAATTCGTTTAGTGTCCCCTGACACAATAAAAGGAATATATACCCTCCAAATTTCAGGTCTCTAGGACTTATGGTTTGGTCTCGGCATTTATTGTCAGTTATTCAGAGTGTCACGCAACGATTTTATATGTATAATGATGTTGATTTTTTTTGTTTTCAGGTAAGAACCATGCCGTTTATATATATGTAAGTACGTATATGTCACTCACTTATCTTAGATAAATGAAACGTTATCAAAATTATCTTGGTCAAGTCATATAACAAAGCAATTTTGATATACAAACATCAAAAACTTTTGCGAGTAGTTTGATGACTTATCATATTTTTATATAATTATATTGAAATATTATAAATAATTATAAAACGAATTGTTTAAAAATACAAAATTTTGGAATAATAATAAGAATGAAAATACAAGATTAAGAATAAAAACAAACGATTTATTTCCATTGATTTTATATAGTCAACGAATTTAAATCATAGCATTTAAAAGTCAACAGGAGAATAATAGTAAAGTACGTGGTATAGTATAATAATGGTCTCGATTCTGTAGTACACTAACTAAACTAAATTTAAACTGTCGCCCTCTTTTACTGTTAGTGCAAGCAAGAAAGAGATAGCTACAATTTTATTGCTGTCAAATTAGTCAGCTCTAAGTTTTCCATACAAATTTAGTCGTGATTTCAAAACATGCTGATTATAAACACGAGCGTGAAAAGCGGCACGTAAACTGATTTGTCAATAGCACACAGCAGTAAAATTCTTGCCATCTCTTTCTTGCATACACTATCAGTAAAAGAGAGCGACAGTTTAAATTTAGTTTAGTTAGTGTACTACAAAATCGAGGCCAATATCTTTAAACGAATTTAAACCAATTCATATGGAAAAGCGATTGAAAGGAAAAGGAAAATATTATTTCAAAAATTCAAAATTATTTTTTTGTTTTGCGTATGTAAATAAATAAATAAATAAATAATGCTGGACATTTCCACACAGCATCATCTAGCCCCAAAGTAAGCAGAGCTTGTGTTATGGGAACTACATGACTGATATACTACTTATATACTTTTTTTTGTAAATACATACATATTATACATAGAAAACACCCAGACACGAAACAAATGAATGCAGATTATACAAACATCTGTCCCGTAGCGGGAATCGAACCCGCAACCTTCTGCGTCTCAGGCGGACCTTCGCCCACTGCACCACAGAGGTTGTCAACTTTCAAGCAATCTATATCTGAATCAATCTTGCCCTGTTGAGTGGTGATGCCAACAGGGCAAGAATAGGAAACGTTGGAGTGAGGTGATGACGTCAATAGGGCAAGAATAGGAAACGTTGGAGTGAGGTGATGACGCCAACAGGGCAAGAATAGGAAACGTTGGAATGAGGTGATGACGTCAATAGTGCAAGAATAGGAAACGTTGTAGTGACGTCCTTGATGCTTTCCAGCAAGATTGATGGGAAGTAGCAGGTGACCGCATAATGTGGCAGATCTTAACGTAAATAATAAATAATGTGTGCCATGTATGTACATATTATATTTTAAATGTTAATTCTATTACATTTAAATTTATTTCGTTTAGTTTAGCTCGATTCAGACACGATAATAATTTTTTATTTAATAAATGAAATTAAACAAATGAAGGATGTTTGCCCAACTGTGGGAAAGTAAGGGTTAAAAATTACCATGATAATATATAAGAAATAACGGTCTGGCATTATAAAATGCAATTATTTCATTACTTTTAATTATCTGATAGAAAATACATTTAATTTGTATTCAATGTAAGAATTTTTGATCACAAAGACTAACTATTATTTAATCACAATTCAACTAAGGAATTTTATTGAACTTCATTTTAATGTAAACTGTAAATTAAATATTGCCGGCTTATTATTTAAATTGACATTATTTTAAAATTTAATTAACCATTTTTATTTTATTCGGGTTTATATCACGTTTTTGACAACCTTGATGTCGCGGCAGGCAGCCGGCTGTTAAGCAAGGGGTTCGATTCCCGATGCGGACAAAATGTTTGCATGTTCTACCTTGCCTACTTTAACAATATTTTTTCTATTAAACGTATATAGTCTAAGACCTCCTTTTGTAGTATTACGAAACACAAATTCACCAACTTTTACTTAATGAAGTTGGTAAGAGCAACTCTGAATTTCGTTATTAGCTCAATTTCATTCAACGGAGTCATAATACAATAATTATTATTATTGAAACAATTAATATTTCGTACTTCTATAAACGTCAAATAATTTTAGTTTCATAAAGCTGACACAGTGCAGCGAGAGTAATAGCTAGATTACTTCTGCTTGCGTCGTTCTGCTTGGTCTCAACAGGTTTTTGGCTGAAAATCAGTGTTTTTGCTTTTAAGCAAAAAATTTTCACTGAGCCACGGCCTTTTTGTTGTGCTGCAACACACACAAACACAAACTTACTGACAATAAAATGTATATTGGTGTGTGTCTGTAGCAACGAATAAATGTTTTATCTATCTATCTATCTATCTATCTATCTATTACTTTTTCTGAACATATTATGGAAACAAAGTTGCGCTACTGAATGAATGAATGAACAAATAATTCTTTAGTTTTTTGAGTTTGGATCTTTTGTTTGTTTTTACAGAATGAGGACCTTACTTATAACGATTATCAAATAGTAGATTGATAATGTTTAGGTAAAAAAAATGACTCTTTTTTATTTCCTACATTATGCGTCATTTCAAATTCCGGTTTCAAGATAAATTCTATTAAAAATGAATAATAAAATAGACATATATCTACATAGTTCTGACCCCATACTAGGATTCCCTGACCTATCAGGAACTTCGAGTATCGTGGTAACAAAACACCCAGACCCGGAACAACTCTGCAGAGTATGCTAGCATTTGTCACGCAGCGGAAATCGAATACCTCTTCACACCCGCTGCGCCATCGAGGTCTCAAATTTAAGAAGTATCATTTTTAATATAAATGAGCTCACATTTTCACGATTAAGGGTAGGTTTTCTACAGCTGAGTAATCTCTAAATATATATAAAAATCTTCTTTTATGTAATGTCGAGGTAAATACCTGATGGTGATCTGCATTCGTTGCCAGCTCTGAAAAACACTTTTAGTAGTTCGTTCTTACCTTGAAATTTAGAAACACTGCCAAATTAAACAACTGCTTATAATCGAAATAAGTAAACTAATTAACGGTTCTGGAATCTGTAACAAAAACCCCTGATTATTACTAATGATAAGTTTCGGTTATTAGACAGTTTTTTCTAAAGTTGTTCTAAAGTCGACTCGATCATAATTTATACACAATAATATTTAAATATTTATCCATTATTTTTTTTCAAAATAAAAGATTTTTCAAGACTATTAAGTAAGTTTAGCAGTTCGTAATATTTAATTTTATTTCGTTTCCTGAAATGATTGAGTCAACCATTCTGTATTCACTGTGTCTTGTAAATTATTTCAATACATTTTGGGCTTTAAGTGTTCGTTAAATGCACTTGTTGGAGCTTTAAACAGGCTTCGATTCAACTTGTAACATATATTTCATATTTTATTTCGTACCTCTGTTATTTAACGATAATCGTTTTGGGAAATTATTCACAAAATGGCTTTTGCTACAATAAATTAACAGATTAATTACATACATACATAAAGTCACGCCTGTTTTCCGGAGGGGTAGGCAGGTAGCACAGATTCCCACTTGCTACGATCCTGGTATGCCTTTCTTCATTCATCCTCATTACATTATTCATACGAGCTCGTCGGTTTGGGTACTCTTGACTTGGTCTTTTTTTTTTTAACGCCTAAGTAAATAAATATGTAATACAATACATTTTTCAAACAGCATCATCTAGCTTCAAACTAAGCAGAGCTTGTATTAGGGGAACTACATGACTGATATACTACTTATATACTTTTTTTTTGTAAAAACATATTATGCGTAGTGGTATACAACCAGACCCGAGACAAATATTTGCAGATCATACAAAGATTTGTCCCGCGGCGAATCGAACCCGCAACATTCTGCGTCTCATGCGGATTTTCGCCCACTGTGCCACTGAGGTCGTCAAGTACTCTCTCCGAGGCCTTCCTCTTCCAATTATCCTATTGCCGGCCTTGTATACCAGTTTTGTTAATCTTCTTTCATCCATCCTTTCTACATGCCCGAACCATTTCAACATACCTTTCAATAATACAATTGATCGCAACATGCAATCTAAAAACGCATGCGTCATATTGCATGATGTAAAGTTTTTTTTTATGGAACTAAAGTGGTATAAGCATACAGCCCATCTGTTGGTAAGCGGTTACTGTGCGCATTTCAAGTTATATGAAGGAAAAAGAAATATGTCAGTATTTAATAAACGAACAAAATTAAATGAAAATCTATTGGACTGGGCATTTACAAAGGCTCGAGTAAAGAGTATTTATTTCGAGTGAAGATTACTAAAAGAAAAAAAAAACTTGTTGGATTTTGTATCCATTTCTAAGCGGAATTTACAGTTCACCGTTTTTGAATGTGAATTAATTTTTTTGGTGTTTCTTTCGAGTAAATGGATTTCTCGTTCGATGTTTGATGAATAGACAATATAAAAAAATCGACTTCAGAATATCTTCGTTTTAAGTTGAGAATTGAATTTAATTCAGAAAACCACGGTGTAATAAAAATAACTTTCAGCATCATTATCATCATCATCATCAGTGTGAGGAAGTCGTGATACTTCTTTTAGTTACACTTTCAAAATGGAAATGGGAATGAAAAATTCGTTTCGTGTTTGGGTGTTGCGATACTTAGGTACGCGTAGTGTCTATTACCAACGATAGAGGGAATCCTAGTTATTATCGACCGTAGTAATTTCTATTACCAACGATAGAGGGAATCCTAGTTATTATCGACCGTAGTAATTTCTATTACCAACGATAGAGTGAATCCTAGTTATTATCGACCGTAGTAATTTCTATTACCAACGATAGAGGGAATCCTAGTTATTATCGACCGTAGTAATTTCTATTACCAACGATAGAGTGAATCCTAGTTATTATCGACCGTAGTAATTTCTATTACCAACGATAGAGTGAATCCTAGTTATTATCGACCGTAGTAATTTCTATTACCAACGATAGAGTGAATCCTAGTTATTATCGACCGTAGTAATTTCTATTACCAACGATAGAGGGAATCCTAGTTATTATCGACCGTAGTAATTTCTATTACCAACGATAGAGTGAATCCTAGTTATTATCGACCGTAGTAATTTCTATTACCAACGATAGAGGGAATCCTAGTTATTATCGACCGTAGTAATTTCTATTACCAACGATAGAGTGAATCCTAGTTATTATCGACCGTAGTAATTTCTATTACCAACGATAGAGTGAATCCTAGTTATTATCGACCGTAGTAATTTCTATTACCAACGATAGAGGGAATCCTAGTTATTATCGACCGTAGTAATTTCTATTACCAACGATAGAGGGAATCCTAGTTATTATCGAACGTAGTAATTTCTATTACCAACGATAGAGGGAATCCTAGTTATTATCGACCGTAGTAATTTCTATTACCAACGATAGAGGGAATCCTAGTTATTATCGACCGTAGTAATTTCTATTACCAACGATAGAGGGAATCCTAGTTATTATCGACCGTAGTAATTTAACGCAACTTTGTGCCGAGTCTTAATTTTGTATCAAGCTTTAACGAATATTTTTTGCTATAGAATGTTTTTTGTATTATCTGCAAATGTTTTCCTCGGAACCAGTTTTGCTTCTCTAGATAGTGAGTGAGCAAGATATACCTGGTTAAAAATATTTATTTGATTTGTCACAAAAAACAGACAATGTATTTTTCAATGTAAATTAAAATTATAATGAAATTAAATTGATGTTAGGTTTAACTAAGATAAACATTTGCATGCCAATATGTTGATGAAATATGTGAAACTATAACTCCTTAATATAAGATCTTTGTAAACATATTTCTCGCAAATAAACATTTCATTTCATTTCAAACTTTCGCGATTAGATAACATAATTATTAGAGAATGTTTCTTGAAGCGATTGAAATCAAGAAGTACCTAAATTTTAATCGTGAAGACGGCTATAGACTCTGCGTCCTGGAATCCCGTGATAAACAGGTGTTCGTGTCGTAATCCGATTGTGCAGTGCGGTGACACGGTTAGTGTAGTGTGCCGTAATGTGAACATTGACTCTTTTGATTCCGAAGATGAAATGAGGGAGTTGCGGCTGCCTTTTTTTCGGCTCTTATAAGAACCTTGTTCGACTTTAATTTAAAAAAACTAAAATCAACTTTATTATTCTTAACAATTTTAACCTAACATTTATTTAGTCACTTTTTCGCCGCGTCCTTCTCATATTTTCACCATTTCCGTTTTTTTTAATTGTTGTGGTACATAGTTACAGCTTTCATATCTTCTATGTTCGCGTGCTTAGCCAGCTCTTTTCTGCTTTTGCAGCTCAGTGTAGTCTCAACTATAGCTCCGTATACTCCAGTCATCCCGTGACCACGGCTGTTGCAATACAATTGAAACTTCGCGATAGAGATCCGTAAAACTTATAATTAAGAAATGATGGTTCAATTATTGGAAATATTCCAAAATAATAAATATTAATTTGTCATAAAAAAATAGATATAATGTATAACGTATACATGATAATGTTTAGAATCTCAAACGAAATTTAATTTGTGGATTGAAATGTTATTCACGTCCCCTGTTCACAAAGAGACTAAGTGAATAAAATATTGTGACAAGATTCAAGGAGCGCTACCTGAGTTTGATGGGCCTTTCAACAAAAACGTGATCCACGCAAAATATTTAACATTCTAAATACAGGTCACCAATGAATAAGGTTACATAAAATCCTTTGTCGATTAAAATAGAACTGGTATTCTTTGAACTGGAAGTGGAACAGTAGTTTGAGTTAGAGTCATATTCTTTGAGGTGGATTTACAAATTTATTAAACAGTTAACGCAACTTTTTATTTTTATTTATATTGACGGCAAGGTGATGAAAGATAGATCACATCATCTCATCATTTCATCATAATTTGGGCTCACCCCACCTTAAACGAAAACATACTTTAACAGTATGAAAGTGATCAAGTGTTTTTAAAATGAATTGGTGAGAATAAAGTCACGGTAAATAATAAAAAAGTTTCTAGACATTTTTAAATTTAGCCCCAAAGTAAGTAGAGCTTGTGTTGTGGGAACTAACGACTGATATACTACTTATATATATAATATCTATACTAATATTATAAAAAGGAAATATTTTTTTGTTTGATTGTTTGTATCGAATAGGCTCCGAAACTACTGGACCAATTTTAACAATTTTTCACCAAATGAAAGCTAAATTATCAGGAAGTAACATAGGCTATAATTTATTTTCAAAAAAAATAGAGATCCTTAAGAAAATTGCAATAATGTAACCCAAAGTAGCAAAATTTTGCCTATAAAATTTATTATTTGACGTGCGCTCAGAAAACTATTGATGATACATAAAAATGATGTACTACATGATTAAAGTACTCATTATTATCTACAAAAAAGTCTACTAGTGAATATATCTTACTATCATAGTTAAGTCACAATAGTAGCTTTTGTGTTCTAAAATGTTATTAGATCGCCGATATTCCCACGGAATCGAAACTTACGTGGGTGAAACCGCGGGGCGCAGCTAGTATATATATAAAGAAATACTTATTATTTTGCATGGAAATAACCCAGACCGAAAAATTTTATTTTTATTTAATTGATTACATTTTACAAGCTGATAAAACACTTTTCGTCTCACCCCTCCTTAAAAAAAATACTATCAATATAAAAGTGATCAAATTTGTTCAATATAAAAATGTATTGATAACAGTAAAAAGGATTGGCCATTAATTATGTAAAGGGTTGGTAAGGAGTAGGTTCTAGATCCAGGAGTAAGCGTCCCCTATTGAATTTAACCTGATCAGGGTGAGTGTCCGCGACTTTCTCCTTCCGCGTCGCGCCGTGCACTACGCGAGTCGTAGTGTACGGTGCGACGCGGAAGATGAAGACTCTCGGAATGAGTCGAAACTTGGTCGGTGCCTTCACCGATAGTGCAGTACGTGAAAATTCCCGTTTTTACAATATGAATAGTCAAGTTCACGATAGTTTTTGGAATAAAATTGCTGATGTAACTTCTTTTTAGTGTTGGCCTAGTAGGCGGTACCGTTAATTTCGATCTGAAGGTCGCGAGTTCGGGCCTGGTCGTGTTGAGCACATGCTCAACAGTGTGCCACTGAACTTCGACAACTCGTTATTTCGACACGCCACTAACTTCGACAACACACATCTTCGAAAGACCACTACTTCGATAGACCCTACTGCGTCATGTATGAATGAATTAACGAATGAATGAAAACACTTTATTGCACACCATAAGAAAATAAAAATAACAAAATTATAAAAAAAAACAAAACTCAAAGTACAATGGGCGGTCTTATAGCTTAGAAGCGATCTCTTGCAGACAACCTTTGGATGGAGAGGACTTAATGAGATTGTAATAATGGCTGGAGGTGTACTAATGTAAAGCATTTATTTCTTTAGCATTTATTTATTTATGTAAAGCATGTATTTTTTCGGCAGATCATTATTTCGACGGAATCAAAAAAGTAGAGAGGTGTTCTGCGGTAACACTAAACACTATTTCAGTGCTTTATGCCTTTAACACTTCCACCCTTATTATTAAGTATAATCCTACTACCCTAAATCCTACTAATATAATAAATGCGAAAGGCTGTGTGTGTGTGAATGTTTGTTACCACGTATCTCCGCAACTTCTAAACCGGTTTTGATGAAATTAGGAATGTAGATAGTTTAGGATCTGGAATAACACATAGGCTAATCTAATTTTCGAAAATCAACCCCTAAGGGGGTTAAACAGGGTGGTAAATTTTGTATGGAATATTTCATTACTTGGTTTGAATCGCTCAAAACTCGGTACAAATAAACTTTAAAATAAATAATGAAACACGTATTTTTTATTTTTTCAATCCTTGGTTCGATTCATTCAAAAGTTGGTGGACATAGTTTGTAGCCTGGAGACGGTCATATGCTACTTTTATTAACATACTACGTGGGCGAAGCCGCGGGCAACAACTAAATATTATTAATCACTAGAGAGAAGACTCATAAACGTAAGATGAGAATTACGTACAGCTTTTATAAACAAGATCTTAGCTCAATATTAATTATTTTATGCCACACATTTATACCAAAAGTATCATAAATCATCAGAATAAACAATTAGACAGGCTCACAGGCTTCATTCGCCTCTTCACGAGCCCCATTCGAGGAATGCTGATATAAATCATACGACAATAGGTTATTTTCACGCGCACCGTTAGTGTAAGGTAGGTAAGGTAGGTAATAATTGGGTAATAGAAACTCAATACTCAATACATTTATTGCTTTCACATGGTAGGTACATAGATGGTGTTTATAGGTAGGTATCTCACATGAACCCTGTCTAAGGGTATAGCAACAGATAGGTAGGCAGGTCGAGGTTTTGCGTAAACAAACTAGTTATTAATATCTACAGTAAATAAAGTTAAGTCTCTCAAATGAACTTTGTATTAGGGTAAAGGGGTAGGGTTAGGGGAAACGCAGCTGTCTTGTTATTAAAATGTGGTAGCAAATAAAAAAATTGTAGTAAAACATTAATAGGCTTTCCGATAAGAATTTGGCAATGGGCTCTATCTTTTTACTATGTGCATTTCGATTTTTTATTTCTTTTTATAATTGGTCATTTTTCACACAGCATTATCTAGCCCCAAACTAAGCAGAGCTTGTATTATGTGGAATTCAAGACTAATATAATACCTTTTTCTATAAATACATACATATATACAATATGTATGTAATATTGTATATAGAAAACACCCCAGACAAATATTTACAGATCATACAAACATTTTGCCCCGCGGCGGGAACCGAACCCGCAACCTTCTGTATTAGGTGGGCCTTCGCCCACTGCGCCACATATAGGCCGTCCGTCCGTTCTTTTTCCTTGATTGGAAAACAGAGACTACCAAAATGATACTGTCCAATACTCTGAGGGTACTACGACTGACGATTCTATTGTCTAATTTTTCGTAGATTTAATTCCAGCAAAGGCCATATTTTACCCACTGATGCTGAGAATGGTAACTCATGTTATACGCTCTCGCACTTGTTTGCACAAGAACAAAATGTAAAAGACTGAAGTACAAAACAAATAAAATAGAAACTGTATATATAACAGTAAGGTTTAGCTAAACATGTTTTTTTAACCCAATTAGTGACGCCAAACAGGCCTCAGCTCCCAAGCCATCAGACGGCTGAACATTTTTATTAGTGGGGAGGGAGTTTCAGTTCTATATTACCGATACTTTGGAGCTGAGCAGAGAATCAGGGATTTTGTTTGACTTCGTAGAAATGTAGCGCCAGGTGTGGGAAGTTAGTGACAAATTACAAGTGGATTGGATGTGCGATTAGTTCGTACACCGTGTCACCAGTTTTTTCTTGGCGATTACCACAAAACCAATAAAAATAAATCCGTGAAGCTATCGAAATAGGTCGTCTACCAAACTTTAACAGAGACCGTGGATGGGCTTTACCCCCCGCCTGGAAGTCATGTCTGTAGGGACTGCATGATAACGGGGGAGTCGAATCTGACATTGCCACAGTGAGCGTAGCCTGTCTGGCTCCTCCAGGAATAGGTTATTGCATCGAAGTGAGCAGTAGCGTAGACGATGTAGCACCCCTACCACCAGTAGTTACAACAACGCTACGAACACAATCGCCCCCTCCACTCGCGCGCCTTTATAACCGCGCACAACGTGCGGCAGCGCGTAGTGCCCGGCACGACGCGGAAGGAGAAAGTCGCAACCACACACCCTGATGAAGACTCTCGGAATGAGTCGAAACTTAGTCGGTGCCTTCACCGATAGTGCAGTACGTGAAAATTCCCGTTTGTACAATATGAATAGTCAAGTTCACTATAGTTTTTGGAATAAAAAAAAAATGGTTTGCACATTCTACCTAATGTGACTGATTGCATGTTGCCACAATAGAAAAAGTATAAATTTGATGATATATCAAGGTGATGATAGTAATGTATCACAACGGACAACGAGCCTATGTGTTATTCTGCTATATTACTGTAAAGTTTCATCAAAATACGTTCAGTAGTTTTTGCGTGAAAGAATAACAAACATCCATCCTCACAAACTTTCGCGTTTATAATAGTAAAAAGTAGGATAGGATTCTGTGACCGTTCTCTTCCCACAGGAAAACAGATATTACCAAAATGGTCTAATTGACAAAATGTAGGATTCTACCTTATGGTCTAGTCACTGACCTATCAATTAGGCCAGTGACTAGACCAGCCTCTGATGACACATTGCAATATGTATATGGGAAACGTATTTATTTCTTATATTGCGAGGCTAAGCAATGGCCAAAACTTCTAAAACTTGATACAGGGAAAGTTTAGGTCGAGTATTTGGAAGATTTGAAAACTGTTTAGATTTGAGGTTTATTTAGTTAACTTTTGACATAGTTTTTTTTTCTGGACTTTTTCACACATCATCATCTAGCCCCAGACTACGCAGAGCTTGTATTATGGGAACTACATGATAAGCTAGTTACTTATGTACTTTTTTATAATAATTAGTAATGACATAAAAATAATAATATTATAATTAATTATTATAATGTTATTTTTATGTTAAGTTATGACGTCCTTGCGATATTTTCTTCACTTAACTTGAAATTTCTTATAACTTAAACGAAATAGGTGCGGCAAAATATATTTTTTAAGTATCCCCTATTAAAACTTACATAAAACTACCGTCGTTTTATGAGCTTTTTTAAAATAAATTAGCACTAAAACTAAAGAACTATTAAGAACATAACTTCCAAATGACTTACGATCTACGTTGATTTTCAATCAGTCAAATAGTAGCCTGTAGTAGTCCACTGCTGGACAAAGGTCTCCCCAAAGAGTGGCATGACGAACGATCTTGGTCTACATCTCTCGATCCACCTCCATTAAGATGTCATCTGCCTAGCGGGCTAGGGGGAGAGTAGGCTTTCCTACACTTCAATGTTCAGTTTTGGTCCACTATCGAGAACTTTTTTCCAAGCGATTTTCGGTTCTGAGAGGTTTCCGTAAATGCCCTGCCCGTTTTCAATTCATCAACTTCCTTAAATTCTAAAATTCTGTAGGTTCGGTAAAGTATGGGTAACCTCGTTCAAGGTATAATCACATAATACGGTATATTATGTGATATAACGTATATAATAACAAAAATAAAATGTAGTTTTTGTACGGATTCCCGCGATACAGGCTCCTCTATGGCTCAGTGGGCGAAGGCTCGCCTGTGACGCAGATGGTTGCGGCTTCGATTCCCACAGCAGAACAAATGTTTGTATCATCTGTAAATATTTGACTCGGATCTGGGTGTTTCTATGTATAAAATTTATGTATATGTATATGAGTAGTATATCAGTCATGTAGTTCCCATAAAATAAGCTCTGCTTAGTTTGAGGTTAGATGATGCTGTGTAAAAAAAATCTAGCACTATTTATTTTATTTTATTTAAGCTGGCCTTAGTGCGGAATACATTAAAATTATTGTAAACAATTTATAGCGTTTTTCAGAAATAAATTATTGGTATTAGTAAAAATAAATAACTCTCTAAATCTACTATCTGAAAGCAAAGCCCTCGAACGCGCTCTGAACTCTGAAATCAATTTATATGATGAAAATGAAATGAAAATGTTTATCCATAAGCTCATAAATCATGTTGAAAAAAAAATAGCAGATGTTGGCATGACAATGACATGTAGATAATGTCCAAATATTTTTCGACTAGTCAGACATATATTTTGAAACAATTTTTTCCTTAACTTAGTAAATTAAGATATCAAACTCTCACACCTTATCAAAGTACACAAGGACGGACTCGAAAATAATTTAGAAAATATATGATACTCTTATGTTATGAGAATATCAACTTTATCACAGATTTTTTACACTCAGTCAAGTTTTTTTTTAATTTTGAGAAAACTAACAGTTAAAGTCTCAAAATTAAAAACCACAAACTCACTCTAGACATACACACAAATCCACCCACCCCCTCCAAACACACACACATACACACACCATCACCTTCACTGACCTATCAAACCTAATTCTGTCCGGCTTACTTAATTTTCTTTTATTTTGCGATGTTACTCAGGATATTTTGTACTTACAAGAAGCCTTGCACTTCTTTGTCTCTTTTCACATATATTTCCTTGTCAAACGCTATCTGGGCTTTCGCGATACAGGCTAGACCTAGTGCGGAGTTAATTATTAAACACACTATTTTTGTAAATAAAGTATTTTATATTTGTATTTGGGGTACAACAAGAACAGAACATAGAGTGAAGAATATGCTTGGATAGACCAGAGCATGTTCGCTGGCACGAAAGTTTCCGTAGACAAGTACTTAAATAGCAAGTTGCAAAGTAAGTTGGTGACTTAGTGAAAAGAACATAAACAATATTTAAAAAAAAATAACAGTTAGATAGGTATATATCAACACGATTACAACTAGTCACGGAGTTATGATATAACTTCACGATTTGAGTCTTCCCAAGTTACCTAAGATATCGGCTGACTTGAGTACTTGCTGATTGACTGTCGAGTTGGACGTGTCGAGTCCACACGAATAACTTAGTTTGCAGTCTAACTTAGTTACTTAGTCCATGGAACTAGAACCAATAGAACGATGTTAACATTTCTATAAAATACTTTTCGATGGCTCTCTTACACCGTTCTGTTTACAGCCTTATCCGGGTGATGTCTCGTTTTACTGCAAAAAGCTGTCAAAATTTTAAATACTATCATCAGCCCACGGCTTCGCCCGCGTAGTAACCCAGAAAAGTAAAAAATAGTTTAAGTAGTAAAAAGTAGCCTATATGTTATTCTGATGTATAATCTATATTACTGTAAAGTTTCATCAAAATCCGTTCAGTAGTTTTTGCGTGAAAGAAAGAAACATCGATCCTCACAAACTTTCACGTTTATAGTAGTAGGATAGGATTTGAGGACAACCAAGCGTTATAATTGTACGGTTGTAATTGGAACGTTTAACGTTTTTTGCAGTCGCGACATCACATCTGCTCGAAAAAGGACATTCAGTTTAGATAGAGAAAACTAAGTGCCACTTTTGTTTGTCGAAATTAGTTGGTATTAACTAACAACATTTATGGAAATGTCATCGACTAAATGTTAGAAACCTGATAAAATAAATGCACCTTTTTCATTTATTTTATTCTTTCATGTGGTTCCTATGAACAACATCTTGCATAGATTTTTTAGTTCAATCCATTACATATTACATTTTTGAGAAAAATATCGCGCTGCTAATTTTGACGTAAGTTTTTATGAATTGAGAGACATGAAGTAGGCACGCATAAAATTATTTTTGAATAAACAAATTAGATGTTTTATCTGCATGCTAGGTAACAATTTAAACGTATTAATATTATATATATATATACCTACAACAATTAAAGTTGCTATGCACATTAATAAATACTGATTGTCTATTCTAACTTGATGTACATCTGGTAAACGAAGCGACTCAACGGATATGGATCAGTCTCGTCATGTAAATCATGGCAAACAGTTAGATTAGCTTCTATGAATAATTTGACATGCATACTGATGAATAAAGATATTGTTTTAGGATATTATTACGACTATACCACGTATTTTACTATTCTCCTGCTGGTGTTTCGTTGACCGTTTAGAGGTTCTTCCTCATGAGCACCGTCCGCGAACACGCAAGCACTCGTGAGAGACGTGTACGGTTCCCGTAAATAATAAAGTACGTGAATACTATGGGAATAGTGAAGTACTTGCTATAGTCGTAACAATATCGAAAAATAATGCCAAACTACGATAATTTAAATGTAAGTAGGTATTAATGATTTTCAATAATAAATCCTACTAATATTATAAACGTGAAAGTTTGTGACGATGGATGTTTCTTTCTTTCACGCAAAAACTACTGAACGGATTTTGATGAAACTTTACAGTAATATAGCTTATACATCAGAATAACGCATAGGCTACTTTTTATCCGGATATCACGCGGGCGAAGCCGTGGGCAGAAGCTAGTACATAATATTTATACTGTCCACACTTTTCATGCTGTGTTCACTAGTTTTAGAAATGACACCAAAAAATACTTATGAATGTTATGATTATGTACATATTTCAAGTTGCAAATATGTAATTTTTTTATTGATTTTATTATTTGGTTCACAATAAGTAGTGAATAAAAAAAACATGATGTATAACTTTAGTTAAACCAATCTCTATTCTACATTATTAAGCTACTCAACGCGGTTGAAAGCCAAAAGCGGGCTGATAGAAAAGTTACTGAAATAGTTACCTAGTACCTACATACGAGAACAGGGATATTTAGTTAAACGCAAATGCTTGAAGCTCTACAAATATATAAGCGGCGCGTGGCATGACATTTCCTAAATCACTGTTCCTTGTCTGTTTTAATGGCTTGTAACTGACCTGATATGTTATACTAGTTATTGCCCGCAGCTTCGCTTGCGTGGTATGTTTCTAAAAGTAGCGTATGACCTTCTTTGCACACTCCTAAAGGGTAGTTTTGAAAAAAAAAGATTTGATTATTTACTTTAAAGTTTATATATACAGTTTTGTGAGAATCGAACCAGAAAAAAAATCCAAGTCTCTTGCACGCCCCCACAAGAAGTGCCTGTTTGATTCCCACAGCAGGACAACTGTTGACTGCGGGTCTGACTGTTGACTGTTGATTACCATGGTAATCTTAGTATCTGATACACGGAGAATCTTAGTGTGGGATGAGGACTTAATGTATGTTGGGTGTAAAAAAATGGAACCGTTTGTTAGCTTTTCGAAATGTGTTATCCCCATTGCTTTAGAGTAATTGGGGATCATTATTAGTACAGCTATTCTATTGATGACCTCTGTAGCGCTGTGGGCGAAGGACTGCCTGAGATGCAGAAGGTTGCGGGTTCGATTCCCGCCACGGGACAAATGTTTGTATGGTTTGCAAATATTTGTCTCGAGTCTGGGCGTTGTCTATGTATAATATGTAACTATTTACAAAAAAAATGTATATAAGTAGGATATCAGTCATTTAGTTCCCATAAGCTCTGCTTACTTTGGGGCTAGATGATGATGTTTGAAAAATGACTAGCATTTTTTATGTAGCTTTATTTACAAAGTCAAAATTCATTTATTCAATAAAATCACAAAGACCACTTTGAAACGTTGGTTTTTATGTACTGCCTGTTCCTCCGCGACCAAGCCAGGAAAAATAGGCAAGAAAACAAGCCTGGTTATTCTTTTTAATGATCCTTTTACAAAACAATAGGTTCGAGTTGGAGCATTTTCAAAGGGAATGTCATTATATTTATTTCTTTAAACTTTTGGCGAAGTGATTCTCTGGGGCCCATATTATAAAATGCTCGAACAGCCCTCTTCTGCAGCACAAAAACGGTATTTATATCAGCAGCACTCCCCCTCAGCAGTATACCGTACGACATAATGCTGTGGAAGTATATTCTTACCTCTGTTTCCAATCGCTAAGGATGACTGGTAGAAAATGCTGTTTAGCATTAAGTCCTCTTTTTGTACATTGTTTGTATGCAATAAAATAAATAAATAAATGATTCCCGCTACCGGCTATGCCTTGCACTGCTAATCCGCTCAGTTTCGCAAGCAAGTTGCCGTGCACTCAGCTATTGTGCGCATATCGAGATGCCGGCATTGTATCGTAACGAGCTAATAGAAGTATGAACTATTTTCCAATATTGAAAGATCAACTTTTGGAGAGGAATGTTGAGAGTGGCGTATGTCATCATCAACATCATCAGACGATCTCTGTGGCGCAGTAGGCGAAGGCCCGTCTGAGGCGCAGAAGGTTGTGGGACAACTTGTATGATCGGCAAATATTTGTCTCGGGCGTGGGTGTTTTATATGTATAATATGTATGTATTTATAAGAATATATTAGCAGTATATCATCCATGTAGTTCGCTTATCAGCTCTGCTTACTTTGGGGCTAATTGGTGTTGTGTGAAATGTCCAGCATTGTTATTAATTTATAATAATTATAATTTAATTAGTTCTTTTCTGCCATCCTCCTCCGTCCAGGGGTCTTGACAAATACCCCTACAAATACCTCTACTTATAAAAAAAAGAATCATTGAAATCGGTTCACAAATTGCCAAAGATATCGCGTAACATACACACAAAAAAATACGGATGAATTGACAACCTTCCTTCTTTTTTTAGGTCAGTTGAAAATGAACCGTCGGATTTCTGTTGCGCTCCGGCGTCCAACCACGGCACTGACGTGACACGGATGGTTTGGAAAGTCCATAAAACTCCACAACCTATAAATTCGAACAGTTTACATATAAAGAAAGCTCGAAAATAACGCTCCTGTACCAGATATAATGTTTACGTACCATAAAAAGTACACATCTAAATAAATTACTCGCGCCAACCGTTGGCGACCTCTGCCGTCGTAATTCAAAGGGGCGCAAACCTTTTTGTAAATTTATTAACTTGTGACATGTGGGACGGACTCCATCTTGACGGGATTAATTTCGTTATGAATTTGCATTTTGTTCAGCGTTTTTAGTGAACACAATAGGCCGCAGGTTTTAAATACTTTACATACGTCAAATGTTTTTGAAATATTTGGTTTGTTCCCAAAAATATACACTCAAAAGGGTGGATTGTTTATCTAAGAGCAGCATTAATGAATAATAATTGTTTTCTGTTTTATCTGTGGCAGGCCAGACACGTCAATATCTGACAGGCCATATTTGGTACGTTTTGTTTTATAGTTATCATTCCACGTGACAGGTTGCAAGCCAATCGCCGCTTATTGGAACACTTACAGATAGCGCATGCCTTCGTTTTTTTAGGTTCTAGTGCAAGTCTGTTTTCTCACGATGTTTTCCTTCACCGTTCAAAGCACGTGTTAAGTGCATAAATTAAAAAGTTTATTGGTGCACGACCGGGGTCAAACCTATGAACTTCGGATCGGACGTCGATTGCAATAAGCCACGTTTCTACCGTTTCGTGTATGAATTAAGTAAAGTACAATCTGGATCAGTTGCGCTATCTATAGATTGTTTGCAACGGTCTTAAGATAGCTAGCTGTTTCATCTGTATTTTTTAAATATACATACTCGTACAAAGTTGTATGAATAAAGTAAATTAATAGTTTATTTCCACCAAAACTAAGTATATACAGCTACAAAACTAAAATTAAAATTGGTAAGTACCTATGGAGAATTACTGTGAACTGATTTTTTGAGATATTCGTATTTATGTTTTTTTTTAATAACAGTGTAAAAAAAATATCAAAGGATTTCTGGAACTCTTGTCCACAAATCCCCTTTGCTGGCCCTTTGAGTTCCTTACTCTTGTCCACAAATCCACTTTGCTGGCCCTTTGAGTTCGCAGGGGATTACCGCAGGAAATTTTTGGAAAAAGCCATAACAATTTTTTTTAAAGTGCAGTGTATATAGGCGCTGTCAAAAAATATTAACAAATAAAAAGAGTGGCAGATATCCTCAAATCAAAGGACATCATCAGATGAGCCCTCAATCGTATCTGTCTACGGATGGAATCTTGAAAGCAGGCTTTCAACGGCCCGGAGTATGTTCGCGCTTACACGCACGCACACTACCATAGGCTACCTACCTACAGCTCCGTGGGGTGGTCCTACTTGTACCTACTATATTCATTTAATAGATCCTACAGAATGTTTTCCTCCTGGGTACGAGTTACAGTTGCCAATTTGGAAATCGCTTTATAGGCTTCGTACCCAAGTTGGCAGCTGCAGAAGCAACCTAGCCAAATAGGGGATAATTGACCCAACTCACGTCCAGTGTGGGGGGATCCCATACAGAATATGGCGTACTTGCTCTCCTGCCCTCTGTGCCCCATCACCTGTACGCAGACAAATCTCATAGAGGCAACCGATGAGGCTGTACAAGTGGACAAATTTTGTCAAAAATAAATTAAAAAAATATGTCATTGAAAGACATGAATGAATTAAATAGATAAATCGAGTTAAAAGTTCGTATCATTAATACTTATATGTCACACTAGACGACACTTACAAACAACTACTTACGGTAAACGTATTTGATTATGATGCTTTTCCATTAAAATGTTTTTTCTGAAGTATTATCTTACTAATCCTACTAATATTATAAACGTGAAAGTTTGTGAGGATGTTTGTTCCTCTTTCACGCATAAACTACTGAACGGATTTTGATGAAACTTTACAGTAATATAGCTTAAACATCAGAATAACATATTGGCTACTTTTTATCCGGGTAACACGCGGGCGAAGCCGTGGGCAGAGGCTACTAATATTATAAACGTGAAAGTTTGTGAGGATGTTTGTTCCTCTTTCACGCATAAACTACTGAACGGATTTTGATGAAACTTTACAGTAATATAGCTCATACATCAGAATAACACATAGGCTACTTTTTATATGGGTACCATGCGGACGAAGCCGTGGGCAGAAGCTAGTCCATTTATAAATAGCTGTATCTCACAGGACGAACTATTCTCATTAGGAAACTTCATAAAAGAAATCAATTTAAAGTTGAATGAGCGATCGCTGGAAACTACAAAGGGTCTTACTCCCATTTTGAAGTTGGTTAAAAAGTTTAAATTCATGATCCATTTGTTAATACGAAAGAGTCGATAATATTGTTCTATTATGAATTTCATCGCACCAAAAACTATACTGAATTTGATCATTCATATTGTAAAACTGGACTCTGTTTATTTATTATGAGAAAAATTTACAATAGCAGACACCGCCGCTATCTCCATTTATTTTTCATAAAAAACACATGTCAAGAAATTATTGCCAGAATACAAAAATGTTCACTGACCATAAAGTGTGCCAACATTGAACCTAATGGCTACGCTTTAGATTGATCTAAACATAAATTGCATTGCTGTTTTAGACCTAGAAGTCAGAGTTTGAAGGATCATAATTACAAACGGTGTATGAAAGGAGAAGTTTCAAAACTTAAGTTATTTAAAACTTGTCAGAGCCTAAACAGACTTAAAGGACAGACTTAATAAAGCACTTGTTAGATAAATAGATAGAGCAATGAGAATATAGAGATGTTACCAATATTAAAGTTATTATTTTTAAATTGAATAATACAACTAATGACAAACCTAAATATGTTTGTCATTTTAAGAACCTACAACCAGAGTGGATAGGGAAGTTTCTATATAAAAGATTGTAGCCAGTCAATTTAAGTAAACAACAGTAATTTTATTAATGGTGTATTTCAAAGTCAACAACTACTTCATCTTATAGAATAGTTGTTTTAATACATGGCAATAAGAACAACAATTAAGATCTTCAACAATTATAATAAATGAACAGTAATAAGTAGGTATTGGTGCAAAGAAAACATCAAACATAATCAATAAGCATAATCACAGAAAATAAGAATATACCAAGAAAACATCAAACATAATCACAGACAATAATAATAACAGGTAACAATAGTGAATAACAAAGTACTTAACTTGCGCCGTATTCTGCAGTGGATCCGTAACTGATCAACCATAGAATTACATTCGGCTTTTATACACTTCAAACCTCATTAAGCAAAGCGCCATTTTAAACCAATCACAGACGATTGTTGATTTTACTGAAAATAACTCTGAACATTGGTAACTATAGCTAAATATAATACGGTGAAATACTTTTAAAACTTATT
This sequence comes from Perizoma flavofasciatum, assembly GCA_958496245.1. Taxonomy (NCBI): domain Eukaryota; kingdom Metazoa; phylum Arthropoda; class Insecta; order Lepidoptera; family Geometridae; genus Perizoma; species Perizoma flavofasciatum. The sequence continues at coordinate 8,241,420 of OY292441.1, read as the reverse complement.
CTAAGATTTGTGCTATTTTTTTAATCATTTGAACTACAATATTTGTTAAAACATTCCATCAACAACATACCATGAACTATCACTTGAGAAACTAAAAACATCAGGAAAGCAAAGTATACATATGTACAATATTTCAAAAATCATGAATTATTTTATAATGATGAACTGTAATTAAATATTAAAGAAATCTCATCAATTTACTAAGAGTAAACAAACATCACAATGTTTTGTTCGGTACTTTGAGTTTAGTTCAGAAGTGTTGCCAGTGTGTAAGTGTGAAGTGTTGTTGTACAGAAATATGCTCGTGAACCACAGAGCATATTTCAATACAAAATATATGACAGTGTTTACAAAGCTTAAATACAAGGATAGCGTTTTATAATAATTTCATATTTGACACACTCGTCAGCACTAAGTCAAAAAAGTTTAAACTAACTCGAGATATATTGTTTTTAAAGGGTTTGCTTTTTTTATTTTTAAATGGGTTTCATTTACATATGCCAAACATGCTCATCCAGTATATGCTTATAAACTATTTTTTTGAAGATTTAAGTTATATTATGTAGAAAACACAGACGCAGGAAGGGAATTCCACTCTTTGGCTATCCTTATATATTTTGGACATAGGAGCTGACAAAGTTCAGTTCATTATGTTATCAGCCCCACCCCCCCTCCCCCCATTCTGTGACGAACGTTTGACAAGTTAAATGATTATCACATGCACATAGTTATCATCAATATGGCCACAGAATACGGGCTTGTGATGAAAATTTGACTTATCAAAGGTTCGTCACCGATTGACTTTCAGGTATAGAATGGGGGCAGTCAGGATGAAAATCTGTATATCTTTAGATCATTTGATCTGTGGTGATTTATTGTACTCCAAAATATATTTATATATAAAATATATTATATTATATTCGTCATATGGGTATTATGTCTACAGATTATAATACCATAATAGAAAAATGACTACTTTGCTGTATGTCTATGCCATAACGTACATTCAAAGCAAACCATAAAATGTTGTAGTTTAACAGTAAGTAAAAACACCCTTTTATCACGCATTTAAAAAAAACACTATTCACCTCCACTATCCTCCTTTTTGTAAATACATAATATGAATGGATTACATAAAAAAGAGTATCTCAGTAGAACATATTAATCATGTAATTTCCCATAATACAAGCTCTGCTTAGGTTGGGCTTAGATGATGCTGTGTGAAAAATGTTAAGCATTATTTAGTTACTAGTTTCTGCCCACGGCTTCGCCCGCGTTGTACCCGGATAAAAAGTAGCCTATGTTTTATTCTGATATTTAAGCTATAGTACTGTAAAGTTTCATCAAAATCCGTTCAGTAGTTTTTGCGTGAAAGAGTAACAAACATCCATCCTCACTAGTAGTAAGATTTATCAATCTACGCTAATACCATATCCATGGATCGTCATTTCCATGTATCCATTGGATTGTATTTATGTGTTGTTTGATTAGTGTGATCTGTCGGCTGCAGGCTTGTTCGCTGTGGTCAGACGTCAAATCGGATGCTAAAACATGAGACGCAATCATTCGAAAAGTCTGATTCATAGCTAAAAATACAAAGTCAAAAGTACAGATTGTCAAGCAACTTATTTAGACTTTCATACTCTATCTCATTTTGCTCTGGTCTTACTACTTTATCTTACTGTTTGTGTTTTTATTTAAGCAACAACTAAACTTTCATACTCTATCTCATTTTGCTCTGGTCTTACTACTTTATCTTACTGTTTGTGTTTTTATTTAAGCAACAACTAGACTTTCATGCTCTATCTCATTTTGCTCTGGTCGTACTACTTTATCTTACTGTTTGTGTTTTTATATGTTTTAAGCAACAACTAAACTTTCATAATCTATCTCATTTTTCTCTGGTCTTACTACTTTATCTTACTGATTGTGTTTTTATTTAAGCAACAACTAGACTTTCATACTCTATCTCATTTTGCTCTGGTCGTACTACTTTATCTTACTGATTGTGTTTTTATTTAAGCAACAACTAGACTTTCATACTCTATCTCATTTTGCTCTGGTCGTACTACTTTATCTTACTGTTTGTGTTTTTATATGTTTTAAGCAACAACTAAACTTTCATAATCTATCTCATTTTTCTCTGGTCTTACTACTTTATCTTACTGATTGTGTTTTTATTTAAGCAACAACTAGACTTTCATACTCTATCTCATTTTGCTCTGGTCGTACTACTTTATCTTACTGATTGTGTTTTTATTTAAGCAACAACTAGACTTTCATACTCTATCTCATTTTGCTCTGGTCGTACTACTTTATCTTACTGTTTGTGTTTTTATATGTTTTAAGCAACAACTAAACTTTCATAATCTATCTCATTTTTCTCTGGTCTTACTACTTTATCTTACTGATTGTGTTTTTATTTAAGCAACAACTAGACTTTCATACTCTATCTCATTTTGCTCTGGTCGTACTACTTTATCTTACTGATTGTGTTTTTATTTAAGCAACAACTAGACTTTCATACTCTATCTCATTTTACTTTGGTCGTACTACTTTATCTTACTGATTGTGTTTTTATTTAAGCAACAACTAGACTTTCAAACTCTATCTCATTTTGCTCTGGTCGTACTACTTTATCTTACTGTTTGTATTTTTATATGTTTTAAGCAACAACTAAACTTTCATAATCTATCTCATTTTTCTCTGGTCTTACTACTTTATCTTACTGATTGTGTTTTTATTTAAGCAACAACTAGACTTTCATACTCTATCTCATTTTGCTCTGGTCGTACTACTGTATCTTACTGATTGTGTTTTTATTTAAGCAACAACTAGACTTTCATACTCTATCTCATTTTGCTCTGGTCTTACTACTGTATCTTACTGATTGTGTTTTTATTTAAGCAACAACTAGACTTTCATACTCTATCTCATTTTGCTCTGGCCGTACTACTTTATCTTACTGTTTGTGTTTTTATATGTTTTAAGCAACAACTAAACTTTCATAATTTATCTCATTTTTCTCTGGTCTTACTACTTTATCTTACTGATTGTGTTTTTATTTAAGCAACAACTAGACTTTCATACTCTATCTCATTTTGCTCTGGTCGTACTACTTTATCTTACTGATTGTGTTTTTATTTAAGCAACAACTAGACTTTCATACTCTATCTCATTTTGCTCTGGTCGTACTACTTTATCTTACTGTTTGTGTTTTTATATGTTTTAAGCAACAACTAAACTTTCATAATCTATCTCATTTTTCTCTGGTCTTACTACTTTATCTTACTGATTGTGTTTTTATTTAAGCAACAACTAGACTTTCATACTCTATCTCATTTTGCTCTGGTCGTACTACTTTATCTTACTGATTGTGTTTTTATTTAAGCAACAACTAGACTTTCATACTCTATCTCATTTTACTTTGGTCGTACTACTTTATCTTACTGATTGTGTTTTTATTTAAGCAACAACTAGACTTTCAAACTCTATCTCATTTTGCTCTGGTCGTACTACTTTATCTTACTGTTTGTGTTTTTATATGTTTTAAGCAACAACTAAACTTTCATAATCTATCTCATTTTTCTCTGGTCTTACTACTTTATCTTACTGATTGTGTTTTTATTTAAGCAACAACTAGACTTTCATACTCTATCTCATTTTGCTCTGGTCGTACTACTGTATCTTACTGATTGTGTTTTTATTTAAGCAACAACTAGACTTTCATACTCTATCTCATTTTGCTCTGGTCGTACTACTTTATCTTACTGATTGTGTTTTTATTTAAGCAACAACTAGACTTTCAAACTCTATCTCATTTTGCTCTGGTCGTACTACTTTATCTTACTGTTTGTGTTTTTATATGTTTTAAGCAACAACTAAACTTTCATAATCTATCTCATTTTTCTCTGGTCTTACTACTTTATCTTACTGATTGTGTTTTTATTTAAGCAACAACTAGACTTTCATACTCTATCTCATTTTGCTCTGGTCGTACTACTTTATCTTACTGATTGTGTTTTTATTTAAGCAACAACTAGACTTTCATACTCTATCTCATTTTACTCTGGTCGTACTACTTTATCTTACTGTTTGTGTTTTTATATGTTTTAAGCAACAACTAAACTTTCATAATCTATCTCATTTTTCTCTGGTCTTACTACTTTATCTTACTGATTGTGTTTTTATTTAAGCAACAACTAGACTTTCATACTCTATCTCATTTTGCTCTGGTCGTACTACTTTATCTTACTGATTGTGTTTTTATTTAAGCAACAACTAGACTTTCATACTCTATCTCATTTTACTTTGGTCGTACTACTTTATCTTACTGATTGTGTTTTTATTTAAGCAACAACTAGACTTTCAAACTCTATCTCATTTTGCTCTGGTCGTACTACTTTATCTTACTGTTTGTGTTTTTATATGTTTTAAGCAACAACTAAACTTTCATAATCTATCTCATTTTTCTCTGGTCTTACTACTTTATCTTACTGATTATGTTTTTATTTAAGCAACAACTAGACTTTCATACTCTATCTCATTTTGCTCTGGTCGTACTACTGTATCTTACTGATTGTGTTTTTATTTAAGCAACAACTAGACTTTCATACTCTATCTCATTTTGCTCTGGTCTTACTACTGTATCTTACTGATTGTGTTTTTATTTAAGCAACAACTAGACTTTCATACTCTATCTCATTTTGCTCTGGTCGTACTACTTTATCTTACTGTTTGTGTTTTTATATGTTTTAAGCAACAACTAAACTTTCATAATCTATCTCATTTTTCTCTGGTCTTACTACTTTATCTTACTGATTGTGTTTTTATTTAAGCAACAACTAGACTTTCATACTCTATCTCATTTTGCTCTGGTCGTACTACTTTATCTTACTGATTGTGTTTTTATTTAAGCAACAACTAGACTTTCATACTCTATCTCATTTTGCTCTGGTCGTACTACTTTATCTTACTGTTTGTGTTTTTATATGTTTTAAGCAACAACTAAACTTTCATAATCTATCTCATTTTTCTCTGGTCTTACTACTTTATCTTACTGATTGTGTTTTTATTTAAGCAACAACTAGACTTTCATACTCTATCTCATTTTGCTCTGGTCGTACTACTTTATCTTACTGATTGTGTTTTTATTTAAGCAACAACTAGACTTTCATACTCTATCTCATTTTGCTCTGGTCGTACTACTTTATCTTACTGTTTGTGTTTTTATATGTTTTAAGCAACAACTAAACTTTCATAATCTATCTCATTTTTCTCTGGTCTTACTACTTTATCTTACTGATTGTGTTTTTATTTAAGCAACAACTAGACTTTCATACTCTATCTCATTTTGCTCTGGTCGTACTACTTTATCTTACTGATTGTGTTTTTATTTAAGCAACAACTAGACTTTCATACTCTATCTCATTTTACTTTGGTCGTACTACTTTATCTTACTGATTGTGTTTTTATTTAAGCAACAACTAGACTTTCAAACTCTATCTCATTTTGCTCTGGTCGTACTACTTTATCTTACTGTTTGTGTTTTTATATGTTTTAAGCAACAACTAAACTTTCATAATCTATCTCATTTTTCTCTGGTCTTACTACTTTATCTTACTGATTGTGTTTTTATTTAAGCAACAACTAGACTTTCATACTCTATCTCATTTTGCTCTGGTCGTACTACTGTATCTTACTGATTGTGTTTTTATTTAAGCAACAACTAGACTTTCATACTCTATCTCATTTTGCTCTGGTCTTACTACTGTATCTTACTGATTGTGTTTTTATTTAAGCAACAACTAGACTTTCATACTCTATCTCATTTTGCTCTGGTCGTACTACTTTATCTTACTGTTTGTGTTTTTATATGTTTTAAGCAACAACTAAACTTTCATAATCTATCTCATTTTTCTCTGGTCTTACTACTTTATCTTACTGATTGTGTTTTTATTTAAGCAACAACTAGACTTTCATACTCTATCTCATTTTGCTCTGGTCGTACTACTTTATCTTACTGATTGTGTTTTTATTTAAGCAACAACTAGACTTTCATACTCTATCTCATTTTGCTCTGGTCGTACTACTTTATCTTACTGTTTGTGTTTTTATATGTTTTAAGCAACAACTAAACTTTCATAATCTATCTCATTTTTCTCTGGTCTTACTACTTTATCTTACTGATTGTGTTTTTATTTAAGCAACAACTAGACTTTCATACTCTATCTCATTTTGCTCTGGTCGTACTACTTTATCTTACTGATTGTGTTTTTATTTAAGCAACAACTAGACTTTCATACTCTATCTCATTTTACTTTGGTCGTACTACTTTATCTTACTGATTGTGTTTTTATTTAAGCAACAACTAGACTTTCAAACTCTATCTCATTTTGCTCTGGTCGTACTACTTTATCTTACTGTTTGTGTTTTTATATGTTTTAAGCAACAACTAAACTTTCATAATCTATCTCATTTTTCTCTGGTCTTACTACTTTATCTTACTGATTGTGTTTTTATTTAAGCAACAACTAGACTTTCATACTCTATCTCATTTTGCTCTGGTCGTACTACTGTATCTTACTGATTGTGTTTTTATTTAAGCAACAACTAGACTTTCATACTCTATCTCATTTTGCTCTGGTCTTACTACTTTATCTTACTGATTGTGTTTTTATTTAAGCAACAACTAGACTTTCATACTCTATCTCATTTTGCTCTGGTCGTACTACTTTATCTTACTGTTTGTGTTTTTATATGTTTTAAGCAACAACTAAACTTTCATAATCTATCTCATTTTTCTCTGGTCTTACTACTTTATCTTACTGATTGTGTTTTTATTTAAGCAACAACTAGACTTTCATACTCTATCTCATTTTGCTCTGGTCGTACTACTGTATCTTACTGATTGTGTTTTTATTTAAGCAACAACTAGACTTTCATACTCTATCTCATTTTGCTCTGGTCGTACTACTTTATCTTACTGATTGTGTTTTTATTTAAGCAACAACTAGACTTTCATACTCTATCTCATTTTGCTCTGGTCGTACTACTTTATCTTACTGTTTGTGTTTTTATATGTTTTAAGCAACAACTAAACTTTCATAATCTATCTCATTTTTCTCTGGTCTTACTACTTTATCTTACTGATTGTGTTTTTATTTAAGCAACAACTAGACTTTCATACTCTATCTCATTTTGCTCTGGTCGTACTACTTTATCTTACTGATTGTGTTTTTATTTAAGCAACAACTAGACTTTCATACTCTATCTCATTTTACTTTGGTCGTACTACTTTATCTTACTGATTGTGTTTTTATTTAAGCAACAACTAGACTTTCAAACTCTATCTCATTTTGCTCTGGTCGTACTACTTTATCTTACTGTTTGTGTTTTTATATGTTTTAAGCAACAACTAAACTTTCATAATCTATCTCATTTTTCTCTGGTCTTACTACTTTATCTTACTGATTGTGTTTTTATTTAAGCAACAACTAGACTTTCATACTCTATCTCATTTTGCTCTGGTCGTACTACTGTATCTTACTGATTGTGTTTTTATTTAAGCAACAACTAGACTTTCATACTCTATCTCATTTTGCTCTGGTCGTACTACTTTATCTTACTGATTGTGTTTTTATTTAAGCAACAACTAGACTTTCAAACTCTATCTCATTTTGCTCTGGTCGTACTACTTTATCTTACTGTTTGTGTTTTTATATGTTTTTAGCAACAACTAAACTTTCATAATCTATCTCATTTTTCTCTGGTCTTACTACTTTATCTTACTGATTGTGTTTTTATTTAAGCAACAACTAGACTTTCATACTCTATCTCATTTTGCTCTGGTCGTACTACTTTATCTTACTGATTGTGTTTTTATTTAAGCAACAACTAGACTTTCATACTCTATCTCATTTTACTCTGGTCGTACTACTTTATCTTACTGTTTGTGTTTTTATATGTTTTAAGCAACAACTAAACTTTCATAATCTATCTCATTTTTCTCTGGTCTTACTACTTTATCTTACTGATTGTGTTTTTATTTAAGCAACAACTAGACTTTCATACTCTATCTCATTTTGCTCTGGTCGTACTACTTTATCTTACTGATTGTGTTTTTATTTAAGCAACAACTAGACTTTCATACTCTATCTCATTTTACTTTGGTCGTACTACTTTATCTTACTGATTGTGTTTTTATTTAAGCAACAACTAGACTTTCAAACTCTATCTCATTTTGCTCTGGTCGTACTACTTTATCTTACTGTTTGTGTTTTTATATGTTTTAAGCAACAACTAAACTTTCATAATCTATCTCATTTTTCTCTGGTCTTACTACTTTATCTTACTGATTATGTTTTTATTTAAGCAACAACTAGACTTTCATACTCTATCTCATTTTGCTCTGGTCGTACTACTGTATCTTACTGATTGTGTTTTTATTTAAGCAACAACTAGACTTTCATACTCTATCTCATTTTGCTCTGGTCTTACTACTGTATCTTACTGATTGTGTTTTTATTTAAGCAACAACTAGACTTTCATACTCTATCTCATTTTGCTCTGGTCGTACTACTTTATCTTACTGTTTGTGTTTTTATATGTTTTAAGCAACAACTAAACTTTCATAATCTATCTCATTTTTCTCTGGTCTTACTACTTTATCTTACTGATTGTGTTTTTATTTAAGCAACAACTAGACTTTCATACTCTATCTCATTTTGCTCTGGTCGTACTACTTTATCTTACTGATTGTGTTTTTATTTAAGCAACAACTAGACTTTCATACTCTATCTCATTTTGCTCTGGTCGTACTACTTTATCTTACTGTTTGTGTTTTTATATGTTTTAAGCAACAACTAAACTTTCATAATCTATCTCATTTTTCTCTGGTCTTACTACTTTATCTTACTGATTGTGTTTTTATTTAAGCAACAACTAGACTTTCATACTCTATCTCATTTTGCTCTGGTCGTACTACTTTATCTTACTGATTGTGTTTTTATTTAAGCAACAACTAGACTTTCATACTCTATCTCATTTTGCTCTGGTCGTACTACTTTATCTTACTGTTTGTGTTTTTATATGTTTTAAGCAACAACTAAACTTTCATAATCTATCTCATTTTTCTCTGGTCTTACTACTTTATCTTACTGATTGTGTTTTTATTTAAGCAACAACTAGACTTTCATACTCTATCTCATTTTGCTCTGGTCGTACTACTTTATCTTACTGATTGTGTTTTTATTTAAGCAACAACTAGACTTTCATACTCTATCTCATTTTACTTTGGTCGTACTACTTTATCTTACTGATTGTGTTTTTATTTAAGCAACAACTAGACTTTCAAACTCTATCTCATTTTGCTCTGGTCGTACTACTTTATCTTACTGTTTGTGTTTTTATATGTTTTAAGCAACAACTAAACTTTCATAATCTATCTCATTTTTCTCTGGTCTTACTACTTTATCTTACTGATTGTGTTTTTATTTAAGCAACAACTAGACTTTCATACTCTATCTCATTTTGCTCTGGTCGTACTACTGTATCTTACTGATTGTGTTTTTATTTAAGCTACAACTAGACTTTCATACTCTATCTCATTTTGCTCTGGTCTTACTACTGTATCTTACTGATTGTGTTTTTATTTAAGCAACAACTAGACTTTCATACTCTATCTCATTTTGCTCTGGTCGTACTACTTTATCTTACTGTTTGTGTTTTTATATGTTTTAAGCAACAACTAAACTTTCATAATCTATCTCATTTTTCTCTGGTCTTACTACTTTATCTTACTGATTGTGTTTTTATTTAAGCAACAACTAGACTTTCATACTCTATCTCATTTTGCTCTGGTCGTACTACTTTATCTTACTGATTGTGTTTTTATTTAAGCAACAACTAGACTTTCATACTCTATCTCATTTTGCTCTGGTCGTACTACTTTATCTTACTGTTTGTGTTTTTATATGTTTTAAGCAACAACTAAACTTTCATAATCTATCTCATTTTTCTCTGGTCTTACTACTTTATCTTACTGATTGTGTTTTTATTTAAGCAACAACTAGACTTTCATACTCTATCTCATTTTGCTCTGGTCGTACTACTTTATCTTACTGATTGTGTTTTTATTTAAGCAACAACTAGACTTTCATACTCTATCTCATTTTACTTTGGTCGTACTACTTTATCTTACTGATTGTGTTTTTATTTAAGCAACAACTAGACTTTCAAACTCTATCTCATTTTGCTCTGGTCGTACTACTTTATCTTACTGTTTGTGTTTTTATATGTTTTAAGCAACAACTAAACTTTCATAATCTATCTCATTTTTCTCTGGTCTTACTACTTTATCTTACTGATTGTGTTTTTATTTAAGCAACAACTAGACTTTCATACTCTATCTCATTTTGCTCTGGTCGTACTACTGTATCTTACTGATTGTGTTTTTATTTAAGCAACAACTAGACTTTCATACTCTATCTCATTTTGCTCTGGTCTTACTACTTTATCTTACTGATTGTGTTTTTATTTAAGCAACAACTAGACTTTCATACTCTATCTCATTTTGCTCTGGTCGTACTACTTTATCTTACTGTTTGTGTTTTTATATGTTTTAAGCAACAACTAAACTTTCATAATCTATCTCATTTTTCTCTGGTCTTACTACTTTATCTTACTGATTGTGTTTTTATTTAAGCAACAACTAGACTTTCATACTCTATCTCATTTTGCTCTGGTCGTACTACTGTATCTTACTGATTGTGTTTTTATTTAAGCAACAACTAGACTTTCATACTCTATCTCATTTTGCTCTGGTCTTACTACTTTATCTTACTGATTGTGTTTTTATTTAAGCAACAACTAGACTTTCATACTCTATCTCATTTTGCTCTGGTCGTACTACTTTATCTTACTGATTGTGTTTTTATTTAAGCAACAACTAGACTTTCATACTCTATCTCATTTTGCTCTGGTCATACTACTTTATCTTACTGATTGTGTTTTTATTTAAGCAACAACTAGACTTTCATACTCTATCTCATTTTGCTCTGGTCGTACTACTTTATCTTACTGTTTGTGTTTTTATATGTTTTAAGCAACAACTAAACTTTCATAATCTATCTCATTTTGCTCTGGTCTTACTACTTTATCTTACTGTTTGTGTTTTTATTTAAGCAACAACTAGACTTTCAAACTCTATCTCATTTTGCTCTGGTCGTACTACTTTATCTTACTGTTTGTGTTTTTATATGTTTTAAGCAACAACTAAACTTTCATAATCTATCTCATTTTTCTCTGGTCTTACTACTTTATCTTACTGATTGTGTTTTTATTTAAGCAACAACTAGACTTTCATACTCTATCTCATTTTGCTCTGGTCGTACTACTGTATCTTACTGATTGTGTTTTTATTTAAGCAACAACTAGACTTTCATACTCTATCTCATTTTGCTCTGGTCGTACTACTTTATCTTACTGATTGTGTTTTTATTTAAGCAACAACTAGACTTTCATACTCTATCTCATTTTACTTTGGTCGTACTACTTTATCTTACTGATTGTGTTTTTATTTAAGCAACAACTAGACTTTCAAACTCTATCTCATTTTGCTCTGGTCGTACTACTTTATCTTACTGTTTGTGTTTTTATATGTTTTAAGCAACAACTAAACTTTCATAATCTATCTCATTTTTCTCTGGTCTTACTACTTTATCTTACTGATTGTGTTTTTATTTAAGCAACAACTAGACTTTCATACTCTATCTCATTTTGCTCTGGTCGTACTACTGTATCTTACTGATTGTGTTTTTATTTAAGCAACAACTAGACTTTCATACTCTATCTCATTTTGCTCTGGTCTTACTACTGTATCTTACTGATTGTGTTTTTATTTAAGCAACAACTAGACTTTCATACTCTATCTCATTTTGCTCTGGTCGTACTACTTTATCTTACTGATTGTGTTTTTATTTAAGCAACAACTAGACTTTCAAACTCTATCTCATTTTGCTCTGGTCGTACTACTTTATCTTACTGTTTGTGTTTTTATATGTTTTAAGCAACAACTAAACTTTCATAATCTATCTCATTTTTCTCTGGTCTTACTACTTTATCTTACTGATTGTGTTTTTATTTAAGCAACAACTAGACTTTCATACTCTATCTCATTTTGCTCTGGTCGTACTACTTTATCTTACTGATTGTGTTTTTATTTAAGCAACAACTAGACTTTCATACTCTATCTCATTTTACTCTGGTCGTACTACTTTATCTTACTGTTTGTGTTTTTATATGTTTTAAGCAACAACTAAACTTTCATAATCTATCTCATTTTTCTCTGGTCTTACTACTTTATCTTACTGATTGTGTTTTTATTTAAGCAACAACTAGACTTTCATACTCTATCTCATTTTGCTCTGGTCGTACTACTTTATCTTACTGATTGTGTTTTTATTTAAGCAACAACTAGACTTTCATACTCTATCTCATTTTACTTTGGTCGTACTACTTTATCTTACTGATTGTGTTTTTATTTAAGCAACAACTAGACTTTCAAACTCTATCTCATTTTGCTCTGGTCGTACTACTTTATCTTACTGTTTGTGTTTTTATATGTTTTAAGCAACAACTAAACTTTCATAATCTATCTCATTTTTCTCTGGTCTTACTACTTTATCTTACTGATTATGTTTTTATTTAAGCAACAACTAGACTTTCATACTCTATCTCATTTTGCTCTGGTCGTACTACTGTATCTTACTGATTGTGTTTTTATTTAAGCAACAACTAGACTTTCATACTCTATCTCATTTTGCTCTGGTCTTACTACTGTATCTTACTGATTGTGTTTTTATTTAAGCAACAACTAGACTTTCATACTCTATCTCATTTTGCTCTGGTCGTACTACTTTATCTTACTGTTTGTGTTTTTATATGTTTTAAGCAACAACTAAACTTTCATAATCTATCTCATTTTTCTCTGGTCTTACTACTTTATCTTACTGATTGTGTTTTTATTTAAGCAACAACTAGACTTTCATACTCTATCTCATTTTGCTCTGGTCGTACTACTTTATCTTACTGATTGTGTTTTTATTTAAGCAACAACTAGACTTTCATACTCTATCTCATTTTGCTCTGGTCGTACTACTTTATCTTACTGTTTGTGTTTTTATATGTTTTAAGCAACAACTAAACTTTCATAATCTATCTCATTTTTCTCTGGTCTTACTACTTTATCTTACTGATTGTGTTTTTATTTAAGCAACAACTAGACTTTCATACTCTATCTCATTTTGCTCTGGTCGTACTACTTTATCTTACTGATTGTGTTTTTATTTAAGCAACAACTAGACTTTCATACTCTATCTCATTTTGCTCTGGTCGTACTACTTTATCTTACTGTTTGTGTTTTTATATGTTTTAAGCAACAACTAAACTTTCATAATCTATCTCATTTTTCTCTGGTCTTACTACTTTATCTTACTGATTGTGTTTTTATTTAAGCAACAACTAGACTTTCATACTCTATCTCATTTTGCTCTGGTCGTACTACTTTATCTTACTGATTGTGTTTTTATTTAAGCAACAACTAGACTTTCATACTCTATCTCATTTTACTTTGGTCGTACTACTTTATCTTACTGATTGTGTTTTTATTTAAGCAACAACTAGACTTTCAAACTCTATCTCATTTTGCTCTGGTCGTACTACTTTATCTTACTGTTTGTGTTTTTATATGTTTTAAGCAACAACTAAACTTTCATAATCTATCTCATTTTTCTCTGGTCTTACTACTTTATCTTACTGATTGTGTTTTTATTTAAGCAACAACTAGACTTTCATACTCTATCTCATTTTGCTCTGGTCGTACTACTGTATCTTACTGATTGTGTTTTTATTTAAGCTACAACTAGACTTTCATACTCTATCTCATTTTGCTCTGGTCTTACTACTGTATCTTACTGATTGTGTTTTTATTTAAGCAACAACTAGACTTTCATACTCTATCTCATTTTGCTCTGGTCGTACTACTTTATCTTACTGTTTGTGTTTTTATATGTTTTAAGCAACAACTAAACTTTCATAATCTATCTCATTTTTCTCTGGTCTTACTACTTTATCTTACTGATTGTGTTTTTATTTAAGCAACAACTAGACTTTCATACTCTATCTCATTTTGCTCTGGTCGTACTACTTTATCTTACTGATTGTGTTTTTATTTAAGCAACAACTAGACTTTCATACTCTATCTCATTTTGCTCTGGTCGTACTACTTTATCTTACTGTTTGTGTTTTTATATGTTTTAAGCAACAACTAAACTTTCATAATCTATCTCATTTTTCTCTGGTCTTACTACTTTATCTTACTGATTGTGTTTTTATTTAAGCAACAACTAGACTTTCATACTCTATCTCATTTTGCTCTGGTCGTACTACTTTATCTTACTGATTGTGTTTTTATTTAAGCAACAACTAGACTTTCATACTCTATCTCATTTTACTTTGGTCGTACTACTTTATCTTACTGATTGTGTTTTTATTTAAGCAACAACTAGACTTTCAAACTCTATCTCATTTTGCTCTGGTCGTACTACTTTATCTTACTGTTTGTGTTTTTATATGTTTTAAGCAACAACTAAACTTTCATAATCTATCTCATTTTTCTCTGGTCTTACTACTTTATCTTACTGATTGTGTTTTTATTTAAGCAACAACTAGACTTTCATACTCTATCTCATTTTGCTCTGGTCGTACTACTGTATCTTACTGATTGTGTTTTTATTTAAGCAACAACTAGACTTTCATACTCTATCTCATTTTGCTCTGGTCTTACTACTTTATCTTACTGATTGTGTTTTTATTTAAGCAACAACTAGACTTTCATACTCTATCTCATTTTGCTCTGGTCGTACTACTTTATCTTACTGTTTGTGTTTTTATATGTTTTAAGCAACAACTAAACTTTCATAATCTATCTCATTTTTCTCTGGTCTTACTACTTTATCTTACTGATTGTGTTTTTATTTAAGCAACAACTAGACTTTCATACTCTATCTCATTTTGCTCTGGTCGTACTACTGTATCTTACTGATTGTGTTTTTATTTAAGCAACAACTAGACTTTCATACTCTATCTCATTTTGCTCTGGTCTTACTACTTTATCTTACTGATTGTGTTTTTATTTAAGCAACAACTAGACTTTCATACTCTATCTCATTTTGCTCTGGTCGTACTACTTTATCTTACTGATTGTGTTTTTATTTAAGCAACAACTAGACTTTCATACTCTATCTCATTTTGCTCTGGTCATACTACTTTATCTTACTGATTGTGTTTTTATTTAAGCAACAACTAGACTTTCATACTCTATCTCATTTTGCTCTGGTCGTACTACTTTATCTTACTGTTTGTGTTTTTATATGTTTTAAGCAACAACTAAACTTTCATAATCTATCTCATTTTGCTCTGGTCTTACTACTTTATCTTACTGTTTGTGTTTTTATTTAAGCAACAACTAGACTTTCAAACTCTATCTCATTTTGCTCTGGTCGTACTACTTTATCTTACTGTTTGTGTTTTTATATGTTTTAAGCAACAACTAAACTTTCATAATCTATCTCATTTTTCTCTGGTCTTACTACTTTATCTTACTGATTGTGTTTTTATTTAAGCAACAACTAGACTTTCATACTCTATCTCATTTTGCTCTGGTCGTACTACTGTATCTTACTGATTGTGTTTTTATTTAAGCAACAACTAGACTTTCATACTCTATCTCATTTTGCTCTGGTCTTACTACTGTATCTTACTGATTGTGTTTTTATTTAAGCAACAACTAGACTTTCATACTCTATCTCATTTTGCTCTGGTCGTACTACTTTATCTTACTGTTTGTGTTTTTATATGTTTTAAGCAACAACTAAACTTTCATAATCTATCTCATTTTTCTCTGGTCTTACTACTTTATCTTACTGATTGTGTTTTTATTTAAGCAACAACTAGACTTTCATACTCTATCTCATTTTGCTCTGGTCGTACTACTTTATCTTACTGATTGTGTTTTTATTTAAGCAACAACTAGACTTTCATACTCTATCTCATTTTGCTCTGGTCGTACTACTTTATCTTACTGTTTGTGTTTTTATATGTTTTAAGCAACAACTAAACTTTCATAATCTATCTCATTTTTCTCTGGTCTTACTACTTTATCTTACTGATTGTGTTTTTATTTAAGCAACAACTAGACTTTCATACTCTATCTCATTTTGCTCTGGTCGTACTACTTTATCTTACTGATTGTGTTTTTATTTAAGCAACAACTAGACTTTCATACTCTATCTCATTTTACTTTGGTCGTACTACTTTATCTTACTGATTGTGTTTTTATTTAAGCAACAACTAGACTTTCAAACTCTATCTCATTTTGCTCTGGTCGTACTACTTTATCTTACTGTTTGTGTTTTTATATGTTTTAAGCAACAACTAAACTTTCATAATCTATCTCATTTTTCTCTGGTCTTACTACTTTATCTTACTGATTGTGTTTTTATTTAAGCAACAACTAGACTTTCATACTCTATCTCATTTTGCTCTGGTCGTACTACTGTATCTTACTGATTGTGTTTTTATTTAAGCAACAACTAGACTTTCATACTCTATCTCATTTTGCTCTGGTCTTACTACTTTATCTTACTGATTGTGTTTTTATTTAAGCAACAACTAGACTTTCATACTCTATCTCATTTTGCTCTGGTCGTACTACTTTATCTTACTGTTTGTGTTTTTATATGTTTTAAGCAACAACTAAACTTTCATAATCTATCTCATTTTGCTCTGGTCTTACTACTTTATCTTACTGTTTGTGTTTTTATTTAAGCAACAACTAAACTTTCATACTCTATCTCATTTTGCTCTGGTCGTACTACTTTATCTTACTGTTTGTGTTTTTATATGTTTTAAGCAACAACTAAACTTTCATAATCTATCTCATTTTTCTCTGGTCTTACTACTTTATCTTACTGATTGTGTTTTTATTTAAGCAACAACTAGACTTTCATACTCTATCTCATTTTGCTCTGGTCGTACTACTGTATCTTACTGATTGTGTTTTTATTTAAGCAACAACTAGACTTTCATACTCTATCTCATTTTGCTCTGGTCTTACTACTTTATCTTACTGATTGTGTTTTTATTTAAGCAACAACTAGACTTTCATACTCTATCTCATTTTGCTCTGGTCGTACTACTTTATCTTACTGATTGTGTTTTTATTTAAGCAACAACTAGACTTTCATACTCTATCTCATTTTGCTCTGGTCATACTACTTTATCTTACTGATTGTGTTTTTATTTAAGCAACAACTAGACTTTCATACTCTATCTCATTTTGCTCTGGTCGTACTACTTTATCTTACTGTTTGTGTTTTTATATGTTTTAAGCAACAACTAAACTTTCATAATCTATCTCATTTTGCTCTGGTCTTACTACTTTATCTTACTGTTTGTGTTTTTATTTAAGCAACAACTAGACTTTCAAACTCTATCTCATTTTGCTCTGGTCGTACTACTTTATCTTACTGTTTGTGTTTTTATATGTTTTAAGCAACAACTAAACTTTCATAATCTATCTCATTTTTCTCTGGTCTTACTACTTTATCTTACTGATTGTGTTTTTATTTAAGCAACAACTAGACTTTCATACTCTATCTCATTTTGCTCTGGTCGTACTACTGTATCTTACTGATTGTGTTTTTATTTAAGCAACAACTAGACTTTCATACTCTATCTCATTTTGCTCTGGTCTTACTACTGTATCTTACTGATTGTGTTTTTATTTAAGCAACAACTAGACTTTCATACTCTATCTCATTTTGCTCTGGTCGTACTACTTTATCTTACTGTTTGTGTTTTTATATGTTTTAAGCAACAACTAAACTTTCATAATCTATCTCATTTTTCTCTGGTCTTACTACTTTATCTTACTGATTGTGTTTTTATTTAAGCAACAACTAGACTTTCATACTCTATCTCATTTTGCTCTGGTCGTACTACTTTATCTTACTGATTGTGTTTTTATTTAAGCAACAACTAGACTTTCATACTCTATCTCATTTTGCTCTGGTCGTACTACTTTATCTTACTGTTTGTGTTTTTATATGTTTTAAGCAACAACTAAACTTTCATAATCTATCTCATTTTTCTCTGGTCTTACTACTTTATCTTACTGATTGTGTTTTTATTTAAGCAACAACTAGACTTTCATACTCTATCTCATTTTGCTCTGGTCGTACTACTTTATCTTACTGATTGTGTTTTTATTTAAGCAACAACTAGACTTTCATACTCTATCTCATTTTACTTTGGTCGTACTACTTTATCTTACTGATTGTGTTTTTATTTAAGCAACAACTAGACTTTCAAACTCTATCTCATTTTGCTCTGGTCGTACTACTTTATCTTACTGTTTGTGTTTTTATATGTTTTAAGCAACAACTAAACTTTCATAATCTATCTCATTTTTCTCTGGTCTTACTACTTTATCTTACTGATTGTGTTTTTATTTAAGCAACAACTAGACTTTCATACTCTATCTCATTTTGCTCTGGTCGTACTACTGTATCTTACTGATTGTGTTTTTATTTAAGCAACAACTAGACTTTCATACTCTATCTCATTTTGCTCTGGTCTTACTACTTTATCTTACTGATTGTGTTTTTATTTAAGCAACAACTAGACTTTCATACTCTATCTCATTTTGCTCTGGTCGTACTACTTTATCTTACTGTTTGTGTTTTTATATGTTTTAAGCAACAACTAAACTTTCATAATCTATCTCATTTTGCTCTGGTCTTACTACTTTATCTTACTGTTTGTGTTTTTATTTAAGCAACAACTAAACTTTCATACTCTATCTCATTTTGCTCTGGTCGTACTACTTTATCTTACTGATTGTGTTTTTATATGTTTTGACCGTGAGTCAGCCAAGTGCTGAAAATCAACGCTGCAGTTCACTACAGCATTATGCTGAGCACGGAACTTTTTCTTTATTGTACACACAGATAATAAAGACAAAAACCTTACATATAGGACATGTAGAAAGGCGAGCTTAACCCTAACAAGAGTTTTCTTCCAGCAAACCTTTGAGGATAGGGACAGATGATAAATATCTGAAATCACAAGGATTTTTAAGAATAGTTGTTTTATGATTCTACCCACAGTTTCGCCCACATGGAACCCGGATAAAAAGTAATGTGTTATTCTGATGTATAAGCTATATTACTGTAAAGTTTCTTCAAAATCGGTTCAGTAGTTTTTGCGTGAAAAAGTAACAAACATCCTCACAAACTTTCGCGTTCATTATATTTGTAGGATATCCTGCAAATGAATAAAATTTAAGGTATGCTTAATAAACCATAGAATATAACAAAAAAAAAGCCATTAGAATTTGTCGATAAGGTGCAGGTTCGATTTCGAGCGGGGTGAATGTTTATATGTTCTGCAGATTCTGTGTCTGCATTTTTCCAGTTCCTCATAGTTCCTGATACCGATGACACGGAATCCTAGTGTGGGAGGACTATTTTATGTGCTGTTGGATATTAATTTTATGGCATCCATCATCTTTAAATCATAAAAGCTATTCATATCGTAAAAACGGGAATTTTCACGTACTGCACTATCGGTAAGGCACCGACTAAGTTTCGACTCATTCCGAGAGTCTTCATCAGGGAGAGTGATCGCGACTTGCTCCCTCCGCATTGCGCCGTGCACTACAGCTAATTACGAGAACGTTAAGTAGCATCATTTGCAAAACGATCCAAAGATTTAAGAGTCACGTATCTCATTCTAAATTGCCGATTATTGCATTAAAACAACATACATTATTTTGGTTCGCGTCGACGGTAACGGTTGACCGGTAATTTATTTTGGTTGTTCATTGCTAAACTAAATGATGTGTAAAATAGTGCTGCGTTTACGGTGAGCCAGTAGCAAGTCATTAGTGAACTGGCTTAGTTCAGGGGAAACTATAACATATGACGGAGCAGGTGGCTCTAAGGTGGTTTTTAAGAAAGTGTGACGTCAGCAATGTCGACGCCACTACCATCACCAACATGATGGTCACTTCACAGTTAACGATGAAAGTAAACTCCAGGAGATGATCTTCTAATTTATTCTTCGTTGTACAGAGGGTTTCTAGGTCTGTACGGTCCGACGGCTCGAGCGAGAATGAATCGTACAAAGGGGGTTTTCTCCTCACACGCCGGCAATGCCGGTGTGTGGGGGCGCAGTGTCGGGCGTTTGGCCCTTTACTGCGGTGATCTAACCACCCCCAGTTTCTACTGGGGGGTCTTCGGGTCGGCTCGAGGGAGCCTCACGTATGGTCCTGTGTTTCTCCCTCCTCCTGGTCGCCGTCCTCGACCAGTTCTCGAGGGTAGGCCTTGCCACTGGCGGTCCGCTCGTACGTCGGCGCAAGCATTCGCAGGTGCGAGTAGCTGGACTCCGACGTCCTGGCGAACATGCTTTTGGCAAGGCGGCCGATGAATTGGTCCAGGGATTCTAGTTTCAAGTGGCGCTGGATTGTGGCGTTCCGTACGTACCGTGGGGCGTTCACGATGGTACGGAGGCATTGCCTCTGTTGGCTGCGCAGTTTCTTTCTGTGGCTCTCTGCCAGCAGAGCGTACCATGCCGGGGCAGCGTATGCGAGACGCAGAATGAATCGTATTCGGTCCGTCGCCCGTATTTATGCAAAAACACAAACTCAAGCAAGCTAGTTGTTCGAACAAGTTTAAATTACTTGCAAGCTTTTGAATTTTTACATTTACAATCATTTAAGTTCACAAATGGTTTTAGAAGGTAAACAATGTCAAAATAACAACTTTTCACACGTAATTTGACAATCTAAGTGATGATTTGTTAAATAACTCGTGGTTCTGCGCCGATGACTCATTGTAGAAGCAAAATAACGCCTTTGCGCCGACACATACTAGCTGCGCCCTAAAATAAAATTTTAGAACACAAAAGCTGCTATTGTGACTTAACTATGATAGTTAGATATATTCCCTCGAGGACTTTTTTGTAGGTAATAATGAGTACTTTAATCATATAGTACATAATTTTTATGTATTATCAATAGTTTTCTCAGCGCACGCCAAATAATGAATTTTAAGGACAAAATTTTGCTACTTTGGGTTACATTTTTGCAATTTTCAGCAATGCTCAGTATTATATCGCATTAGCATTATAGCATTTATATTGTACTAGCTGTTGCCCACGGCTTTGCTCGCGTTGTACCCATATAAAAAGTAGTTTTTGCGTGAAAGAGTAACAAACATCCTCACAAACTTTTGCGTTTATGCTAGTAGTAGCATATAGCAACCTCTTAGAGGTCGCGATTTAATCTCACAGCGGTTCTTTTTTTTGCTCATATCATTAAAATCGGTAAATTCAAAAACATGTGCTATAATAAGCGGCGCTGGGCTTGCAACTTGTCACGTGGAATGCTGACTACTTGCAAAACGCTGGCATGTGCCAGATATAATGTTTGGGCTTGTCTCTTAATACCCCCTACTTCGTAATCGTAAACAAAATCTGTTTGTTCTTGTTTTTTGAAAAAACTTTAAAAAAAATGTGAGGTTGGTTTTATACCTAGTTCACAAATAAAAGGGTATTTTACAAAGCAACTTAACAGAAAAACATGTCCCGTTACAAAACTTAAAATGAAAATCTATTTCCTTAGCCACCTCTGGCTTCGTTTCTAAGAAGATTTACTATAATATAATCAAAACACAGTACAAGATAGGTACTTAGAAAGTAAGCTTCTTTGTGAGCGCTGCATTAAGCTCTTCAGATAAGGCTTCGAGGATAAAATAAATAAACTGCCCAAGACGTGTCGAGGCACACAATGTTAGGGTTCCGTAGTTGCCTTCTCTCATAAAGCTATCATAGGGAATCTGTCAAAATAATTTGCGTCGGCTAACAAAAACTATGGATGAACTTATCTGCAATAAAAAAATTTACTCATACTCAATACATACTCAATACATTTATTGCTTTCACATGGTAGGTACATAGATGGTGTTTATAGGTAGGTATCTCACATGAACCCTGTCTAAGGGTATAGCAACAGATAGGTAGGCAGGCCGAGGTTTTGCGTAAACAAACTAGTTATTAATATCTACAGTAAATAAAGTTAAGTCTCTCAAATGAACTTTGTATTAGGGTACGGCGGCAGACCGAGATTATATTTTCATTGTAGGTAGTCAAAGTAGGTACTTTAGGAGATGGGTATAAGTGCATTATTTTGTTAGTAATGGTCATATTATTTCATGTCAATTTAGATTTAATGTCAGTATTCAATTTAATTTTATTGTTATTTATTATTATTATATTTACTACCGAAAACTACTCGCTTAAATTTGGCTTTAAAAATAAGTTAAAAAAAAGTTGTGGAGCGACACGACTTTAACTACTTTGAAGTTAAACTTCCTGATTAGGACTTCAAGTCAGAAATGGTTGAAAAAAAACCTGAAAATATTTTTTGGAGACATGTAGGTACAGTGATATCATAGACACCACACTTTTCACACTAAATCTTAGTATGGGATCTAGCACCATGTGACAGTTAGGTGTTCATTGGTTAATATACTTATTTAAAAAAAAGGACCATAACACCGAATTGTTAACTCGATATAATATTTAAACTAATACTGTATTGAATATTGAAATTAAATTAGGTATCTCAAAGAACACTGAAATTTACATAGGTAGGTACCGATAGAAAATCCTACACATATTATAAACGTGAAAGTTTGTGAAGATGGATGTTTGTTACTCTTTCACGCAAAAACCACTAAATGGATTTTAATGAAACTTTACAGTAATATAGCTTATACATCAGAATAACACATAGGCTACTTTTTATGCGGGTACCATGCGGGCGAAGCCATAGGTAGAAGCTAGTATTATATAAAATGACAATATATACACAAAAACACATGTACATGTATGTACACGATACTAATGAGAGTAAATTATAGGTTTATATAATTTTGATTTGTCTTTTATATTATTAGATTATCACGGCAAAAATACCTACAACAAAATAATTAATTATCTCTTCATATGCACATACAATTAAATTGAATTGAATTTATACAGAAACCGGAGTGTGGCGAACACAAACGAACATGACGAAACCATTAGGGTTCCTTTTTTTGCCATCCCGCTATGAACCCCTAAAAATACGATGTAAACTTTAGTTAAAGCTTAGTTTTGCTTAAAGCTTTTCATTCCAGTTTATTGTTTGAAGAAAACAAACCAGATTCCCCCGTGGCGTTGCAACTTTGTGTTAACGCAACACCGTAAATGGCTTTAACCTAGATTTTTATAGTTCTATATGTTTCTTCATGTAATTATTTTCAAAGTCTAAATCCCCACTGTTGCACACAAGCCTGCCCCCACTAGGATTCTCGGGTATCAAAAACTACGAATACCGTGGTAACACAACACTGGAACAAATATCAGCAGGATATTCGAACATTTTGTCCCATAGAAGGAATTAAAAATTTATTTTTATATATCCTTATTGCTCAAAAACGATGTCCAAAGAGAGGATATATAGATAGATACTATACAGGATTTTCTACAAGGCTAAGAAACAGAAATTAGCGTGCTATACTAGATGACTCTCTGGCTTCGTTCGTGGCTTCGTTTCGTACTATAAGAAATGAAAACGTATTAACGAAAGTGTCCAATCTTAGTAAAAATTTATTTATACATTTATAAAAAGATTAAAATTATACGAAACAATAATTAAAAGTTATACACATATGCATATTTTATTCATATTAGTTAGAATGGGCATCCTTAGAGACATACTTAGTGCGTTGAACTTTTCGTAAACAAAGTAGGGGGTAGTAAGAGGTACGTCCAAGCATTAGATTTGGCACATGTTTGCGTATTGCAAGTAGTTAGCAGTTCCAGGTTCCAAACCCATCGCCACATATTAAACGCTAAATGGGGGCACATATCTTCAAAATTGAACACTAATTGGGGCACATACCTTCAAAATCTAACACTAACTGGGGCCACATACCTTCCAAATCAAACCCTAATTGGGGGCACATATCTTCAAAATTGAACACTAACTGGGGGCACATATCTTCAAAATTGAACACTAATTGGGGCACATACCTTCAAAATTTAACACTAACTGGGGCCACATACCTTCCAAATCGAACCCTAACTGGGGGCACATATCTTCAAAATTGAACACAAATTGGGGCACATACCTTCAAAATTTAACACTAACTGGGGCCACATACCTTCCAAATCGAACCCTAACTGGGGGCACATATCTTCAAAATTGAACACTAACTGGGGGCACCTATCTTCAAAATTGAACACTAACTGGGGGCACCTATCTTCAAAATTGGCCACTAACTGGGGGCACCTATCTTCAAAATTGAACACTAACTGGGGGCACCTATCTTCAAAATTGAACACTAACTGGGGGCACCTATCTTCAAAATTGGCCACTAACTGGGGGCACCTATCTTCAAAATTGAACACTAACTGGGGGCATATATCTTTAAAATTGAACACTAACTGGGGGCACTTATCTTCAAAATTGGCCACTAACTGGGGGCACCTATCTTCAAAATTGAACACTAACTGGGGGCATATATCTTTAAAATTGAACACTAACTGGGAGCACATACCTTCAAATTTCCGGTTCTAGAGCATGCCGCTTTCCTTACGATTTTCGTTTCGCCGTTTTCCTCGCGTATTAATGCGCACATACATTTTGTTGAGTTATTTATAAACTGTATGAAAACCTAAAATTATGCCTCCGAAATTACAAAAGTATTATATTCTTGCCAAAATGAACAAACACATTCTAGTGTTTGTTAATTTTGGCGTCGTTAAGATTGGACGTGGATTTATAAAACAACCTTGTTTATTTTCGCGGGTAATTAGCCATGCGGCTGGTGTTTACACTGAGACAGTTACTGGATCTAGTTACTAAGAACTAGATCTAGTGACTAGATAGTTTTCTTATTTTTTTACTAGTTTCTGCCCGCGGCTTCGCCCGCGTGGTATGTTAATAAAAGTAGCATATGACCGTCTCCAGGCTTCAAACTATATCCACCAACTTTTAAGTGAATCGAACCAAGGATTAAAATTTTCCATAGAAACTTTACCACTCTGTTTAACCCCCTTAGGGATTGATTTTCGAAAATAAGATTAGTCTATGTGTTATTCCTGAATCTAAACTATTTACATTTCAAATTTCATCAAAACCGGTTTAGTAGTTACGGAGATACGTGGTAACAAACATTCACACACAGACTTTCGCATTTATTATATTAGTAGGATTATGAGTTACATGTATTCGGTGGACCAAGATCGTTCGTCATGGCAATCTTTGAGGGAGGCTTAGATCAGTGGCTTTCTTTTTTTACACAACTAAATTTACAAAGAAGCATACAGCCCCCGTTGGTAAGCGGTTACCGTAACCTATGGAAGATTGCACGACTAGAGGTATCACTCACTAACCCTGAGACATGACGGATGAAGTCTCATGTGGTTGTATTTTTGGGATAGAGATTTGAAAATAATTGGTGAAATTATAAAATAGGTCCCAGACACAATCAGCGTTAAAATAATAATAATAATGCTAGACATTTTTCACACAGCATCATCTAGCCCCAAATTAAGCAGAGAACATGATACTTTTTTTGTTAAAACATACATAATTATTATGTATAGAAAATACCCAGACCCGAGAAAACCAACTGGGAACCCTTCTAGGGTTTACCTACAGTTTTTTTGTCAAAGATGTTAAGTTGTTTATTAAGTTGAGATTAAGTTGTTAAGTAAAATAAGTAGAGTTTGTTGCCTGATTGATATAGGCTTGTGCGCGAGGAATCAGCGTTATTTTATAAATTAACGCATTTTTAAGTTATCTTTTCTATAATGAAATTAACACAGTGGTTACTTGAGAATATAATCTAAATAAATAAAAGACAGAAACATGGTTAGAGAAGTAATTCTTATGAAATGCAGTAGGTAATCACGGATCTTAGATTAACCAAAAAGGAATTTCGTTAAAATTTTCTAGCATTTTTTCTAGGCTTTCGTGCTCGAATCTTACTTCGCCTATTTTCGCATGGAATGAGAGAGACGATTTCAATTCACCTTTTTAAAACTCCAGCAGGAATAAAAATCATACAAAAAAGGATTATTATCTAAGATAAGACAGCAACCAGATCAAGATGGCACACTATCGTCCAAGAAAAAATCCACGTCCCTTAGTATTGAGGAATAAGACGCGAGGAGGATCTAAGATAAAAAAAATATCTTAGTTCTTATTTTATTTTTTTATCCTAGTTCTTCTAGCCAGCCTAGCCCACGGCTTTGCCCGCGTGGTAGGTACAAATATCCATCCTCACAAACTTTCGCGTTTATAAAAGAAGTAGGATGTTATGTGGGGTGAGAATGGCTATATAAGGGCTATATATCGAAATTCATGACTAATTGATGTAGGTTAACCAGTAGGTGACACTTACCGTACATAAAGTCATATATATAGTGAGTATATACCTATATCCTGTATCCAATGCTGGGTATCATAGACAGAGGTAGGTAGTTTTTCCTCCCATTCCGGTTGTGGACGGGTCTTATTGCATTCCATCGCCCGAGATGGTGGCGGATAGTGGCCTTGTGGCCATACTTATAGCGATTTTGTGATATATTTGACCATTATAAACTTCTATTACGATTTCCCCGCGTGATATAATATAATCCTGACCTCACAGGGCCCGCGTTGTAACCAAATTTATAAATAAACTAGCTTTTGCCCACAGCTTCGCCCGCGTGGTAGCCTATGTGTTATTCTGATGTACTCGTATAAGCTATATTACTGTAAAGTTTCATCAAAATCCGTTCAATAGTTTTTGCGTGAAAGAGTTACAAACATTTATCCTCACAAAAACTTTCGCGTTTATAATAGTAGTAGGATAAACACACAATAGCCTCATAAAAAAGTTTTTCTCACTCTAGGATTCACTGTGTCGTGAGTATCAGGGACTACGAGTACCGTGGTACCACATAACCCAGAGCCGGAACAAATAAATAATAATACTGTGTAATTTAGAACATTCGACCCGAATCCCCGATTTCCCATGGGAACCGAACCCTTGCATTGCATCCAGCTTCTCAGCCACCATGCTATTACCTCTATCTAATTTAAATATCATTTAAATCAATGCAGTTGTTACGGATATCCTTAGCAACAAACATTCAAATTAACAAAAAAAAAAAGACAAAAAACTAACTGAGTAACTTTTTCGCCCATTCTCTTCTCCGTGCGAGAAAAGTTGGTCACTCAAAAATGTTTTGAGATTTTTTTAAAATTAATTTTACTGTCTTAGTCAGCCTTCGTTTTTGATTGGCTTTGGTCTCTGAGAATAATCATTAATTCACTTATTTTTTATTAGGACGAGGATTTACAATGATATTTATTCCTATTGACTTAGTAAGTACTTATTTTTCTGGTTTCTTAAACGCTGTTCTTGTGGCTCCACACGACACAATAGCGTTACGTAAAAGCAACATACGCTAAAAAGCGGTTGACATTTTTAATTTGCTAGAATATTTCACTAATTAATAAATAAACAAAAAGTAAACAAAATAATAAATAAAAACGTGATTAGAGATATTTTTTTCAAATAAAGCCTGATTTCAAATAATTTTCAAATAAATAAAAACATTTTTTTTTTTCAAATATTTCTACAAAATGCAATTTCTGTTAAGCAAGCTACCGGTAGAGTCTTCTGAAATATTTGTTGCATTCTTTCCTAATGCCATTTTGTACTTAACGTTACATTTTGTTGGCCATTCAAAAATGCTGAAAGTGAGATCGCACGGGCGCACCTTTCGTCGAGATATTAATTAAATTCACGGCGTTTCCTAGAAATGAATAATGACCCCATACTAGGATTCCCTGTGCCGTGTGTATCAGGAATAACGTGGTACCATTTAGATCCGGAAGAAATATCTGCAGGTCATACAAACGTTGGTCCCACAGCGGGAATACTACTAATCCTATCCTATCCTATCCTACTAATATTATAAACACGAAAGTTTGTGAGGATACTTGTTCCTCTTTCACGCAAAAACGACTGAACGGATTTTGATGAAACTTTACAGTAATATAGCTGATACATCAGAATAACACATAGGCTACTTTTTATCCGGGTACCATGCGAGCGAAGCCGTGGGCAGAAGCTAGTAATATTATTAACGCGAAAGTTTGTGAGGATGGATATTTGTTCCTCTTTCACGCAAAAACTGCTGAACGGATTTTGATGAAACTTTACAGTTATATAGCTTGTACATCAGAATAACACATAGGCTACTTTTTATCCGGGTACCATGTGAACGAAGCCGTGGGCAGAAGCTAGTTAAACATATATCGGAAATCGGTTTCGTGAATCGGTTCGAAAGGCAAACAAACTACGCCAAGTTCACGGTCAGCACTGAACCAACTACCCTCTGCTGACTGTGTCAGAGTAATTAATTGCCGAAACGTGCTACCTCCTTTCTAAATTGCATTTACACACCTCTGTGTTAATCTCGCCTTTGAGATGGGCCGCATTTACACCGAATCGAGCATATGTTTTTTTTTTCTAAATCCGAAATGTGAATACTTTATTGATGATTTGAAGCATTTGCATTAATTAATTCATTTAAATTGCTACTATTTTTTTTTTGAAGAACTTTTTTTTGCTAAAATTACAAGGATGCGAAGAGAAGACTCTCTATGAATAATATTCTGAAAAATATAAAAAACTGAGGAACTGAGGATTATAAGTTTCCGACTATGAACTGGATCACGCTAGGTAGGAGGGCACCGTGGCCAATGACTCAATATCATCTCAAAGGCTGCGATAAATTCTTGAATGGACGTTTCTTACTCTTTGGGTAGTCCTGTTTTTATTCCAAAAACTACTCACTCACCCTGATAAAGAATCTCGGAATGAGTCGAAACTTAGTCGGTGCCTTCACCGATAGTCCGGTACGTAAAAATACAATATGAATAGTCCTGTTTTACTTAGTCTTTGGGTAGAAGTTAGTACCTACTTAGTTTGTCTGTTTTTGGTTTCGCTGTGTTAAGTATCTGTTTTGTGTTTATTAGTAGTTTTGTTCAACTTTTGTGTTGTTTGGGGCATAATAAATACAATCTAATCTTTTCTTTCATTCAAGTTGATATCATCATCAACTCCTGTAGAATCTACTGTTGAATTTTATGAATAAACTAATTGTTTTTACGGGTCTTAGTTTACCTTTTGTATCAGTTATCCCGTGACCACGGCTATAGCAAAACAGTCGAAACGTCGGAAAAATAATAAAAAAGATAAACGCTATAAACACCCTTAAAAATATATAATTATGCTTACTGATCGTAAGGTTATTTGGACAAAATACTAGGTTGTTCTTTTCAGTTAGTATCATTATACTTTATGATTTAAAATAATACAATAAAAAGATTCATCCTAATAATGATCTCAGATACGAAATAGCAAAAAATATATAAATATGAATCACGTTCCATAAACATTATTATCTTCGTTAGAAACCAAACTCAGCCAGAGATAAGATACGAAAGAAAAATAAATATTATCTAGTCGAACCCAATTTGTCTAAATTATGACATAGAATTAGGCTCAAGTTATATCTAAGGTCTTCAGTTTTAGTTCAGAAAAACTGATTTGAAATAAAAGCTCTTCAAAAAATGCCAAGCGTGTGGAATAGACTCAGAAGTGTACAGGACTTGTTCAGCGACAAAAGTGTTCCTGTCTGTCTCTCTCTGGTCCGTAAATAATATTAAAGGTAAATTAGGCAGTCATATCGTTTGAAAGCGATATGACTGCCAACAAGCGAAAACAATCGAAGGAACATTTTGTTTTAATAATGCTGGACATTTTTCACACAGCATCACCTAGCCCCAAACTGGCTACTTCCCACCACATCCAAACCCATTGTTCACGGAAAAAAAACTTTCATACATTAGTTCCCAACCACATCCACGAGCATTTTTTTTTTTTAATATTTTCGTTCATACATTAGTTCTCACTCACATCCATGCATAAGTTGAGGTAGAGTCAGCACGAGAATCTTCTGATAGTTTTGTCTCCTGTTTGGTCTTGTACCACAATACACAGCAAATTGGCACTTATCGTCACAGTCGAATTTCTTGCTATTTTTCTTTCTATTAAGATAGGTAATCATAAAAGACAATTAAATCTTTAAAGAAGGTATGATTCAAATTCAAATGTACTTACTTAGAATGATATTCAAGAGCCATTATATAGCCATGATATTTTAGACCCGCAACTTAAAGATTGAACATCGTCGTCATGATACAAATAAATAAAACCCAGAAGCTTTGCTTATGTTGACTGTACTAAAATATTTCGTGGATGTGAGTGGGAATATTTTTTTAATTTAATATATGCTGCTGGATGTGAATGGGAATCTTTTTTGGATGTGGTGGGAATGATCCCCCAAACTAAGCAAAGCTTGCAAGGGAATTAATAAATGCATGAAAATACTTTATGGTACATCGTAAGAAAAATAGATGTACAACTTAATATATTTAAAAAAAGTTCAATGGACGGTCTTATCGCTTAGAAACGATCTCTTCAGACAACCTTCGGATGGAGAGGATTGAATGAGATAAATATGAATACTACATGACTGATATACTTTTTTTTGTCAAATGTTTGAACGAACATAAACAGTTCGAAGGAACTATATAAATGGATTATCTAAAGAACCCTATTTAAAAAAGAAAATACTATTCTCACTGAACGTAACAGCGTAATTACATGACGGCGTACGTGACTTTATTTTGCCAATAAAATTAGTGATATCGACAAACCTGAGCTGCTATTCACTACCAGATCTCTCATCATCATCAGAAGCCTGTAGAAGTCTACTGCGTATAAGCCTCTCCAAAGAGTGACACGACGTATCTTGAGTTACCTCCATTCGACGGATTTCCGCGACATTTATGGGTCCGATTGAATGAATGAAAATACTTTATTGTACACCATAAGAAAAATAAATATAACTTTAAAAAAAAACTTACAATACAATGGCGAATTTTAGGTAGATCGATTGTACACCAAATAAAATGTCAGCTTACCTAGATAGGTACTAGAAACTTCGTAAATTTTGGACAATGGACGGTTTAATCGATACAAAGCGATATCTATCAGACAACCCTTGGATGGAACGGTATGTAAAAAAGATTACAGAATTTACAGGAGTTACATTATAATATTACTAGCTTTTGACCATGGCTTCGCCCGCGTGGTAGCCGGATAAAAAGTAGCCTGTGTTATTTTATTCCAAAAACTATCTTGAACTTGACTATTCATATTGTAAAAACGGGAATTTTCACGTACTGCACTATCGGTGAAGGCACCGACTAAGTTTCGACTCATTCCGAGAGTCTTCATCAGGGTGAGTGGTTGCGACTTTCTACCTAGAAACCTCCCGTTTTTACAATATGAATAGCCTGTGTTATTCTGATGTATAAACTATATTACTCCCTCTATTGCGGGTTCCATTCCCGCCACGGGACAAATGTTTGTTTCTGCAAATATTTGTCTCAGGTCTGTTTTCTATGTATATTATGTATGTATTTACAAAAAAAATGTATATAAGTAGTATATTAGTCATGTAGTTCCCGTAATACAAACTCTGCTTAGTTTGGGGCTAGATGATGCTGTGTGAAAATGTCCAGCATTATTTATTTTATTTTTTTACTGTAAAGTTTCATCAAAATCCGTTCAGTAGATTTGCTTGAAAGAGTAACAAATATCCATCCTCACAAACTTTCACGTTTATATTAGTAGTAGGATTCATACTAATATTATTAAGAGATAAAGTTTGTAAGTTTGTAAGTAAGGGAGTAATCTCCAAAACTACTTATCGAAATTGATTTCATCTATATTTAGAATGGACTTTCAAAGTGGACATAGTCTATACATTATCATCGCGCTAAAATGAAAGGTTTTTTGGAGGAAACCAAATTTTATTATGCAACGTATGTCGACGAAAAACAGTGCTTGTCATCTGCTACTTTTATCCAGGAAAGAAAAAGTCATAGTCTAGAACTAGACTGAGTGAAACTTTTTAGCGAAAGAAATAACACATAATCTGTGCCATCGGTAAAAAGCATGCAAAAAATCAATTCGTACCTTATTGGCGATTCACAACACGGAGAGTAACATTCTCGAGGGCCTCAACGAGTGGGTATCGATACGGACAAAGTTTCCGTCTGGGAAAAGTATTCTTTAAATGAATTTCTCGATCGAGGGAAAGTATTTTTTGCGAATTGTTTTGGCGTAAACTTGAATGAATGAATGAAATAAATACTTTATCGTACACCTTAAGATACAAACGAAATAAACAGTAACACATATGATAAAGGTACAATGGGCGGTCTTATCGCTTAAAAGCGATCTCTTCCAGACCACCTTTGGATGGAGAGGATTATATAAGATTTAGAAGTGGCCAGGGGTGTACTTTATACTTTGTGTAAACTACCTTAAATAATATTATCCATAAAACATACTACAGCAGAATATAATAAATAATAACATATTAACCTATTAAATTTATATATATATGTCTATATACATACGAATACAATACTTACCTATATTTATATACTTGGTGAACGTCAAGGTCGTTTTGACTTCTTTATTATGGTCTGTTTCATCGTTGCAATATTATTATATCATCTGTTTTCAGGACGAAAGTCAACGAAATTGAAATTGCAAACGGTTTTTATGTTTGGAGATTACAGGGTGTTTGAGAATCTTGAAGACTCGCGCAGTCATGCGTGTTTTTTGTCTGCCTGTGATTGGTTGAAATTTACTGTCTGTATTTGTCAACAGAATGCATAAAAATGTTACGAAACTTACCGAGCATAGCTCTTTCCATAGCCCGGTGCGCGAGTGACGATCTCAGTGGCGCGGCCGCGAGTACCCAGCTAAGATGCAAAAGGTGTAGATTTGATTCTCGCTTCGATGTGTGGTACCACGGTAATCGTGAATCCTAGTGTGTGTTAGGACCCTACGTGTGTATATAAAGTGTTAATATAAAGACAGATAGTGATGAACAAGATAAGGTTTCTGTGCCATTTTGTACAAATAAAGAAAGAAAAAACATTTATTTAGTTTCACATAGAAAAAAACAACAAATTTTGGAACAAAGTTAGGAATAAAAATATATATAATATTGTACGTTTCGGTGTACAATACACCCGCGATATAATAAATAACACCCCATTGGGCTTATACATAATTTTAGGGGTCCGTTCAAATGTGATGTATGAAACCTATTTATTAATTAGGCTGAAAATTTTCGCTTATATCAAACGTCTCAAGGTTTATGCGAAATGTTATTTAGCGAACGAGTTTTGACGGAAATGCTACGGAATATTGTGTAAAAGTTATGAGGAAACTTTGGATGTTATTTTGTCGAAGCTGTTTTAGCTGGGGCTTGCTACTGACGCTTTTAATGTGATTTTTGCAAAAAAAAAAACTACGTAACTTAATTGTAAGCTGTTAAAATAATAGTATTTTATAATTTTCGCGATTAAATAAATAAATAATGCTGGACATTTTTCATACAGCATCATCTAGCCCCAAAGTAAGCAGAGCTTGTGTTATGGGAACTAAATGACTGATATACAACTTATTTACATATTTTTTTGTAAATACATACATATTATACATAGGAAACACCCAGACCCGAGAAAAATATTTGCAAATCATACAAACATTTGTCCCGTGGCAGGAATCGAACCCGCAACCTTCTGCATCTCAGGCGGGCCTTCGCCCACTGCGCTACAGAGGTCGTCATAATTATTAAGTTTAACTGGTCTTAATCGCGTTTACCATTTATTATTTCCGATTGTATTGCAGCAGCCAAATTATATTTTAAAAATGTTTTTTGCCGATACTTTAAGTAAAGCGAATGTCACCAACTGATTTATCGGTTTTCTTTTAGCTAAGAGCTATTAAATTATTATTAACTAGCTTCTGCCCACGGCTTCGCCCGCGTGGTACCCGGATAAAAAGTAGCCTATGTGTTATTCTGATGTATAAGCTATATAATTGTAAAGTTTCATCAAAATCCGTTTGGTAGTTTTTGCGTGAAAGAGGAACAAACATCCATCCTCACAAACTTATAATTTGAAATTTAATTTTATTGAATTAAATTGCATCGATAAATAAAATGTATGATACTTTTATTAATAACGTGAATTTAATAGACCCTAACAGTTCTTATATCACTGTGTTTGTCTGTTTGTATGGCTTGTAACTGACCAGATTTATTATATTAATAATTTATTTATTTATTCAGATAACTTGATCCATATTCTGTTAGTAAGTTACATAATGTCATGTGTTAGTACAATTCCTTATTTCATACATTCATTCATTTAAATTCAATAATGTCATCATTTTTCATTCATGTCTAGATTCAATAGGCTTTCTGTGAGACTACTCAATCAGGATCTGAATGAAAGATCGCAGGCGGACCTTCGCCCACCGCGCCACATCGGTCGTCAATATGGGAGAGTCATACCTATCTGCTATTACTTGCTGGATGGTATTGGTGCTGCTTCGCACTCTGCAGGGAGGGAGTCCGTTTGCGGACGATGGCATGAAACCCATCGACCCTCGCCTCCGCAAACATGGCGGATGCACTGCAGAAGCGAGCCATCCCAATCAACATCCGAAATCCATTATTATATTGGACACGCAGAGCATTAAGCGACCTTTTAGTTTAGCTGACCCACAGGCTGCTAGTGTAGAATGATTGGCAGTAAAGAAAGAAAGAAAGAAAGAAAGAAAAGAAAGAAAATACATTTATTAATCACAAACATAACAGGTGACAAAATACAAAACAAATAAATACAAACACAGAAACAAATACAAAACATAAATACAAACACAGTAGGCTTTAAAGAGTGTAATCTTTATTTGCCAACTGCAACGAGGAAACTTGCCAGCATGCACCCAGGTTTTCTGCTGTTATGCCTATAGACTTATATTAAGTAATTTGACAAAACCAGAGTTTCCACGGTCAGAAATATAAATGAGTAAGAAAATTAAGATTTTTGCAAAAAAAAAATGTACGGAAATCTTCATACCTAAAATGATTATTAATAACAATGACAATGCTGGTCATTTTTCACACAATAATTTAGCCCCAAAATTAGCAGAGCATATAGGAAACTACATGACTGATATTATAGTACTACTTTTTTTGTAAATACATAGGTATTATACATAGAAAACTTCTGTGAAAATATTCACAGATCATACAAACTTTTGTTTCACGGCGGGAATGGAACCTGCAACCTTCTGCGTCTCAGACGGGCCTTCGCCTACTGCGCCAAAGTGGGCAGCAACCTAAGCAATGTTTATTGCTGAAGGACAGTTAACCTCACCAACTAGTAACTAGGATTTAAAGATTGAATATTTTACTCTTAATTGTCAATTTTGTTTGTTTTCTTATACAATAATGAAGTTTAAAAGTAAAATTAAAAAAAAAAAAATCTACTCATTGAATGTGTCGACCTCAATGGCGCAGCTGAGTAGCCAATTGTGATGCAAGAGGAGCGGTTTCGATTCCCTCTGCGGGACATATGTTTGTATTATTCAGATATTTTTTTGGGTCTGTATGGATCCTGATACCCGCGACACAGGAAACCATGGCGTGGGACCACGACCATGTTTATAAAAAAAAGTTTTAGCTAATTAATGATTACATACTATTAAATCGTACCCGAATCAAACCATCTGTCTCAATAACCCATCCAATTTCTCACCCGAAAAACATGAAAGAAAACTTTATGTTATATACTTTTCTACTCATAACACCATAAAATCTTTTCAGAGCCAAATTGATCACAAAGGTTTGCTTTTGTTCACTGACCCTCCTCACGGGTGGAAAAGACCCCGGCGGGTCAAAAAGACCCAACACAAAAGGGTTGGATCCGTAAACGGTTAATGAAATATGCTAATGCCCATAATAGAATTCGTGACCTAACGAAAAAAATTGTGTAATAGGATTAAAGTGATTATTGTGTATGTTATAAGGTTCTCTTTGCGATGCGGAAACGTTTTGTCTTGTTTTGGTGTACAAAATATCGCAACATCGTTTCCATGTTTGAGACGTCCATACTTGACCATTTTGGTGCCTTTATGCTAGTTGCCCCACCCTAACTTTTACAGATTGAGCACTTTCTGCGCTTGCCAATAGAAACTTCAACTTCTTGATTATCGCTTCTGTTGTCACAATTCTGCCAGTGTCTGTTTAATCCATGATATATTCATAAACAATACAGAGATGTGAAAGAATATGGTAGTATAGTATTGCCGATAGTAATACCTACTTGAAAGAAAATAATATATGACATTAAATGTCAAAAAACCGACTTCCTCACGTGCTTACGTTATTTTTCTCACTCGGGATGACACTCTTTCGAATAAAATACAAAAGTAAAATGCCCACAAAAAAATGTTTCGGCTAGTCGTGATTCCGTAAGATGATGATGTTTTTTTGAGTTTTACGGGAAAAGGCCAAACTTTGATAGCGTTTACACGTTTCCTATATAGATTTACCCTCTGTTTCATAATCACTCACTAAATTTAGCAGCGGTGCCTAAACATTATCTGCCTCTATCCTTCGTTGAATATTAGAAAAGGACAGGAAATGTTTGTATGATCTATAAATATTTGTCAGGGGTCTTGGTGTTTCCTATGTATAATATGTATGTATTTATAAAAAAAAATAAGTAGTATATCAGTCATGTAGTTCCCATAATACAAGCTAAATTTGAAAAATATCTAGCATTATTTTTTCAGTGTTTCCAGTCTAATTGAAAAATCAGTTGAAAACTCGAACAGTGCATTATGCTAACGACACTTGGCTACCGTCCAATAATGTCCACAGGTGGCAAAATACATTCAAATGGCATGCACATAATTCTAAAAGAATTTATTTCATTTCAAAAATGATAAAACACAAAGATGTATTCGCTGGGGAAGAAAGATTCTCGAATAGCCACCATTAACCAGATAACGCAGTGTAGGTAGGCCTCCACCCGATGGACAGATGTTATCTTAAATGTTGTGGGCAGATGTCATCTTACATGTTGTAGGCAGATGTCATCTTAAATGTTAAGGACAGATGTCATCTTAAATGTTGTGGGCAGATGTTATCTTACATGTTGTAGGCAGATGTTATCTTAAATGTTGTGGGCAGATGTCATCTTACATGTTGTAGGCAGATATCATCTTAAATGTTGTAGACAGATGTTATATTAAATGTTATAGGTGTTTATAATCCAGCATTGTTTTTTTTATTGCTCTCGTATATTTTACATTATTGTATTGTGTACCTAACTATGTTACATACAATAATGTAAATATTTTACAATAATGTAAAATACATACCCACTATAAAAATTAGCTAAAACCTACATACACGACTTATGAACTTTAATAAATTACCTGTATTTGTATTTAATATTTGGTGATCTAATTAACAAAATAGTTAGCTAGTTTACGTGAAAAATATGTTATAAGAAATTTCAGGTTTTTCATAAAAGTCTAAACGCCTAATCTCTAAACAAAATAAACAGACATTTTTAACGTTTCAATAGATTAACATAAAGGCGATATTTTCACGTCCCTACCATAAAAACATGACAGGATCCGTTAGGAGAGCACATTTCAAACGAAATGCTTCCAGCTGAGATGATGTAAATGTACTCACGAGGTAAAAATAAATGCATGTAAAACCGTGCGTAAAACAAGTTCTGCTTTGATTTGTAAATCGTATGACATGCGAACATCAGCTATTTTTTTTTTGACTACCCATAATGTTTTTCTTAACTTATAATGTAAATTGAATGATATATTTAGTTCTGTGTTTTTTCAATTTATTTTTGTAGGTAGGTCCCTTACCTACCTACTTACCTAGCCGTGTATGTTGCTCTCACTGCATCTAAAATGCATCTTAGTACCTACTTGTTAAGTAGTATAAGAATATTGTGGTTTCTCAGTACGCGATATATATTGTAAATCTTTTTGAGAAACAAATGATCTTAAACCGTATGTAGCAATAAGTTCAATTAATTTTGTATACTGCACTATAGGAGACTTATCCCCCGACAGTACACGACATAGTTTAGAAAGGCATACGGGCGTGAAACGGACATCGGACCTCTCGCTTCAGTATTTATGTTACAGCATCCCGTTTGATTGGGAATATAAATAAACCTATGATCCCTCTCCGATGAAAATATAAACTGAATACATATAGCTTTGTTCTAATTGCTCGATGGCCAAAGGAGGGGAAACGTTGATCGTTTATATTCGTTCTTAAATTGGTTGAACGACGCCAAAACTATGCTTTATTCAAAATAATTTTGAGCGAATTTGGCTTAGAAAAACCAACGTTATATAATTATTTAGTATTTATAAAAAAAAACAAAAATGACCTACTTTTTCTAACATGTTTTTCCAAATGTTTGCGATAACGAACTTGGCAAATTTACCTTTAAAATAACATTTGCGAGAAAAATTCTCTGATATTATCTAACAGAGAACAGATACTGATAAAATCAAGAAAACTTACTCATTATACTCAAATTAAGAAAAACACGCTCACAACTAATCCTTATGATGGAAATCCATATATATATATTTAGTAGGTACGCAGATCTGGGAGGGTACCAAGGGTGTAGTCGGATACACGTAGAACTATTGAATTTAACAAATTTTCGCATTCCACGTGACATATTCTGGGTATTTTCTATATATAATAAAAAAATATCTATCTATGTAATGTATTGTATCAAGTATATCAGTCATCTAGTACCCATAACACAAGCTCTGCTCAGCTTGGGGCTAGATGATGCTGTGTGGATTGTCCAGCATTATTTATTTATTATTTATTATTTATATTACAAGCCTATCGCTGCTCATTGGAACACTAATCGATACTCCCTTGTTATCCTCAAAGTTCTACTCACTGAGTTTGTATTTGAGGATGTCAAAAGGAATAAAATCGTGGGCATATTTGTTTTGAAAATACCTAAATTGTTTAACCCGTTGGGTATTTTCAACTTCCAATTAAAGTTTGCGGCTGGAATAGCGGCGCAAAAAGACGTGACGTCAATGAAACTCGTATGTCGGCAAATTCTTTGAAAGTTTTTTATTTGTTGGGGATGTGTAGCGAGTGATACCGAAAGTTTTTAACCTACAGAAGAAGGTGGTTTTTATTACCCACGATATGAGTAGCTCATATATGCGGAGGATTTTAGTTTATTTTTGTGTTTGTCAAATTGCATACCAGGGAGTGTCATGCTTACATTGCATACGTCATGCTTACATTTCCTTTCACACTAACGCAAATTTGTCAGGGTAAAACTTGGCAGGTATCACGTAACTTCCACAGCTAATATCGTTTCCATACAATTCAATCTTTCCGCAGGCGTTAACGCCAACAGAAAGTGGTATTTGTCTAGACTCCTGTAGTACCTAAGTATCACGTATATTTCAGCATTATTATTACTTTAATAATAATGCGTATCGACTTTAGTTGATTATTTTTACTTAATTTAAAATTTTGACTGATATTTCTCAATAAATAATTATTCTAGACTTGGTCTCGCGCGCGAGGAAGCGGCTTAAATTAACTTTATAATTTTTAGTTCGCGTAGTTTTTCAGCTGACGTTTCTATATGATCCTTGCGATCTCAATGAATATCTCTGACTTTGACTTGGTAAGTCTTGAAGACGGCAGATGAACACCAAGTTTGGCCACTAGCTCCTATACTAACTACCTTCCTGTAATAATGAAACTGATTAGAAATAGCTCCCCTCCATTTATTCGGCATGATACCCTCCTATCCAAGACCACAGAGTAGACAGTCTCCATTAAAACTTGAATTATTAATGAAGCTCGGATCGTGGCATCGACCGTTGGACATCTGGACAAGAAAAAAAAAGATAAAATTAAAATACGTGGTATAGTCGTATTAATATCCTAAAATGATACTAAACCATGATAAAATAAACACATAGGGTCTCATTACGAAACGTGGTTTAAATCGGTGGTTTATCTTTTAAACTTTTGAATCCTGATTTTCAAGACAAATTGATGTACAAAGGAAACAAAGTTTAAAATTGAGTGTTAAAATAAAATAGCTGACAGTCTATTTGACATTTCAAAATAAGGTTTAACTACAAATAACTGCTAAAAGATAAACCAGGCCGCCTAACCTAGTTTATTTCTTTCATAACTCAACATCCTTTTGAGATCCTACTTTCTTTTGGTAGCCAATCAAAATTATGTTTTTCTTTTTGAATTGTCATGCCGCGGTTTTATTTTATATTTGAATTGTAGACCTTAGACACTTAGCAATAATACTCTTTTTTCGATAAGGTATATTTAAACCTTAGAGTTTAGACCACGTTTCGTAGTGAGAACGATAAACTCTAATTTGATATTAATAAACACATACACAGTCACATACACAAACCTGACCCCACACTAGGATTCCCTGTACCGTGGGTATCAGTACCATGGTACCCCCGATTTCCAGACCAGGTAATATCTGCAGATCATGCAAACATTTGTTTCGAATGGGATGGTTATTTTGTTTTTAAAGTGTTACCTTCACTCAAGGGAAGGTATATAAAAGTATTTTTTATATACCTACTCGTAATAATAGAGATGCACTATAGGTTATATCGCTAAAAAGGATCTCTTATATACAATGTTATAAGTTATTTCATAAAAGAGTCATGATTAATAGGACGTAGCTGAGAGAACTGGTGTGAACACATTTTATAAAATAAGTCACGTGATTTCCACCGTCAGATTTGTAATCTCTTTCTTTGTAGATAGAAAACCAACCAATCACATTTTGGAATGGCTTGCTTACTTTGATTAGTTACGGGTCCTGAAGCTGAATTGCCTAAGTACCCAAGCCTTTGGACTTTGGGCTTCATTTTTTACAGTTAAAATCCAGATATTAAGATTAACGTTGCTTAAATATTCTGTCTTATTTGCCGGTGGAAATGATTGCGCTGGAATATATTAACGTTGATATTTCTAGGAGTTCGGTGAATTGTTTATTTATGAACTTCATGCCAGTGAACTTAGCAGATCATTTCCCAGCAGATCAAAAATAAAGATGAGTTCTTCTCGCATGCAGATGAGTTCTATAGTTCCTGATACTTTTTCAGGATAGTTCTACCGTTTATACCTGAAAAACAGATATGTGAAAAAATGATCTGCTAACTTCCGGTGGCAGATCATTTCACAGAAAATAAAAAAAAAACGTGTGTTCTTTTCGTATACAGGTGAGTTATATAGTTCCTGATACTTTTCAGGAATAGTTCTAGCGATAACGCCTGAAAAAAGTAAATTTAAAAAAATATCTGCCAACTTTTCGTAGCACATCATTTTACAGCAGATCAGACCAAAAGTGTGTTCTTTTCGCATATAGCTGAGTTCAAAAAGTTTAAAAGACAGTTTAAGAGCTTTACCTGAAATATATATGTATATATAAATGTATTAAATAAATAATTTCGAACTTTCCGTAGCACCATGTAAGCAAAGTAAAGCGCGTTGATGTCTTTTGTAAGCTAGTTTTTTTCGTAGCACTAGTGTAGCATGAAAACCGTAGCGCTTAGATGTCTTTAGTTCGTAGCAAGATTGACGCGAGCATAGCATCGTGCGTTTTTTATAGAGCATGACTTAAACGGATATACCAAATATATCTAACACTCATGTTGAAACTATTTTTTACTAAAATACGGAATATTTACCATGATTTGTGAGTTTGAATGTTTCCCACAGTTGAAACATATTTCGGCACAGTTGGATGTACCATGATTACGGAAGAAACTAAAGTCTTTGCGGGTTTTGAATGTTAGTGGCCCTCTTTCTCACTCTTTTATCGTGAAAATACCACTACTAAAAAAAACTATGTAAAATTATGTGTTTTTTAGTAAAAATTATGTTCAAAAACATGATAGTTTCAAAAGTTTCGGGCAAAAACGCACGTATTTTAAATTTTGCACATTGAAAAATAACTAATAATTAAATGACGTACAGGCTGGAACTCTTCAGATTATTATAGATCAGTATCACACCTAAAATGTAGGATACACTATTTGTTTGGAACTCTCATATAAATGCCAGCATATTATAGTCGAATAGTAAAAATTGAGAAAAATTATAAGACGTACAGGCTGGAACTCTTCAGTTAATTATAGATTAGTATCATACCTATAACGTAAGATCAACATTACGTTGGAACTCTCATAAAAATGCCAGCATATCATAGTCGAATAGTAAAAATTGTAAAAAATTATTAAAAAAAAAAAAATTATAAGACGTACAGGCTGGAACTCTTCAGTTTATTATAGATTAGTATAATACCTATAACGTATGATACAACATTACGTTGGAACTCTCATAAAAATGCCAGCATATCATAGTCGAATAGTAAAAATTGTAAAAAATTATAAAAAATAATAATTTTATAAGACGTACAGGCTGGAACTCTTCAGTTTATTATAGATTAGTATCGTACCTATAACGTATGATACAACATTACGTTGGAACTCTCATAAAACTGCCAGCATATCATAGTTGAATAGTAAAAATTATGAAAAATTATATAAAAATATATTTTTATTAGACGTACAGGCTAGAACTCTTCAGTTTATTATAGACCAGTATCATACCTATAACGTAAGATACAACATTACGTTGGAACTCTCATAAAAATGCCAGCACATCATAGTAGAATATTAAAAATTGTGAAAAATTATAAAAAAAAATATTTTTATAAGACGTACAGGCTGGAACTCTTCAGTTTATTATAGATCAGTATCATATCTATAATGCACGATACAAACTTTCGTTGGAACTCTCATAAAAATGCCAGCATATCATAGTCGAATAGTAAAAATTCAGAAAAATTATAAAAAAAAAAAATATATAAGACGTACAGGCTGGAACTCTTCAGTTTACTATAGATTAGTATCATACCTATAACGTAAAATACAACATTACGTTGGAACTCTCATAAAAATGCCAGCACATCATAGTAGAATATTAAAAATTGTGAAAAATTATAAAAAAAAATATTTTTATAAGACGTACAGGCTGGAACTTTTCAGTTTATTATAGATCAGTATCATAACTATAACGTAGGATACAAACTTTCGTTGGAACTCTCATAAAAATGCCAGCATATCATAGTCGAATAGTAAAAATTTTGAAATATTAAAAAAAAATATTTTTTTATATAACATACAGGCTAGAACTCTTCAGTTTATAATAGATCAGTATCATATCTATAACGTACGATTCAAACTTTCGTTGGAACTCTCATAAAAATGCCAGCATATCATAGTCGAATAGTAAAAATTGTGGAAAATTATAAAAAAAAAAAAAATATCAAACGTACAGGCTGGAACTCTTCAGTTTATTATAGATCGGTATCATACCTATAACGTAGGATACAAACTTTCGTTGGAACTCTCATAAAAATGCCAGCATATCATAGTCGAATAGTAAAAATTGAGAAAAATTATAAAAAAAAAAAAATTTTTTAAGACGTACAGGCTGGAACTCTTCAGTTTATAATAGATCAGTATTACACCTATAACGTAAGATACAACATTACGTTGGAACTCTCATAAAAATGCCAGCATATCATAGTCGAATAGTAAAAAATCAGAAAAATTATTAAAAAAAAAAAAATTATAAGACGTACAGGCTGGAACTCTTCAGTTTATTATAGATTAGTATCATAGCTATATTGTAAGACACAACATTACGTTGGAACTCTCATAAAAATGCCAGCATATCATAGTCGAATAGAAAAAACTGAGAAAAATTATAAAAAAAAAATATTTTTATAAGACGTACAGGCTGGAACTCTTCAGTTTATTATAGATCAGTATCATATCTATAACGTAAGATACAACATTACGTTGGAACTCTTATAAAAATGCCAGCATATCATAGTCGAATAGTAAAAATTTTTAAAAATTATAAAAAAAAATATTTTTATAAAACGTACAGGCTGGAACTCTTCAGTTTATTATAGATCAGTATAATACCTATAACGTATGATACATTATTACGTTGGAACTCTCATAAAAATGCCAGCATATCATAGTCGAATAGTAAAAAAATTAAAAAATTATAAAAAGATATATATTTTTATAAAACATACAGGCTGGAACTCTTCAGTTTATAAAAGATTAGTATAATACCTATAACGTATGATACATTATTACGTTGGAACTCTCATTAAAATGCCAGAATATCATAGTCAAATAGTAAAAAAAGTGAAAAATTATAAAAAAAAAAAATTATAAATCGTACAGGCTGGAACTCTTCAGTTTATTATAGATCAGTATCATATCTATAACGTACGATTCAAACTTTCGTTGGAACTCTCATTAAAATACCAGCATATCATAGTCGAATAGTAAAAATTGTGAAAAATTAAAACAAAAAATATTTTTATAAAACGTACAGGCTGGAACTCTTCAGTTTATTATAGATCAGTATCATATCTATAACGCACGATACAAACTTTCGTTGGCACTCTCATAAAAATGCCAGCATATCATAGTCGAATAGTAAAAATTGTGAAAAATTTAAAAAAAATATATTTTTATAAAACGTACAGGCTGGAACTCTTCAGTTTATTATAGATCAGTATCATATCTATAACGCACGATACAAACTTTCGTTGGAACTCTCATATAAATGCCAGCATATCATAGTCGAATAGTAAAAATTGTGAAAAATAATAAAAAAAATATTTTTATAAGACGTACAGGCTAGA
The DNA here is from genome assembly GCA_958496245.1 of Perizoma flavofasciatum. Lineage (NCBI taxonomy): Eukaryota > Metazoa > Arthropoda > Insecta > Lepidoptera > Geometridae > Perizoma > Perizoma flavofasciatum. The sequence goes on along the minus strand of OY292441.1, from coordinate 8,196,422 downwards.
ACTCTTCAGTTTATTATAGATCAGTATCATACCTATAACGTCAAATACAACATTACGTTGGAACTCTCGTAAAAATGCCAGCATATCATAGTCGAATAGTAAAAATTGTGAAAAATAATAAAAAAAATATTTTTATAAGACGTACAGGCTAGAACTCTTCAGTTTATTATAGATCAGTATCATACCTATAACGGAAGATACAACATTACGTTGGAACTCTCATAAAAATGCCAGCACATCATAGTAGAATATTAAAAATTGTGAAAAATTATAAAAAAAAATATTTTTATAAGACGTACAGGCTGGAACTCTTCAGTTTATTATAGATCAGTATCATATCTATAATGCACGATACAAACTTTCGTTGGAACTCTCATAAAAATGCCAGCATATCATAGTCGAATAGTAAAAATTGTGAAAAATTATAAAAAAAAAAAATATATAAGACGTACAGGCTGGAACTCTTCAGTTTACTATAGATTAGTATCATACCTATAACGTAAAATACAACATTACGTTGGAACTCTCATAAAAATGCCAGCATATCATAGTCGAATAGTAAAAATTTTGAAATATTAAAAAAAAAAATATTTTTATATAACATACAGGCTAGAACTCTTCAGTTTATAATAGATCAGTATCATATCTATAACGTACGATTCAAACTTTCGTTGGAACTCTCATAAAAATGCCAGCATATCATAGTCGAATAGTAAAAATTGTGGAAAATTATAAAAAAAAAAATATATCAAACGTACAGGCTGGAACTCTTCAGTTTATTATAGATCGGTATCATACCTATAACGTAGGATACAAACTTTCGTTGAAACTCTCATAAAAATGCCAGCATATCATAGTCGAATAGTAAAAATTGAGAAAAATTATAAAAAAAAAATATTTTTATAAGACGTACAGGCTGGAACTCTTCAGTTTATAATAGATCAGTATTACACCTATAACGTAAGATACAACATTACGTTGGAACTCTCATAAAAATGCCAGCATATCATAGTTGAATAGTAAAAATTGAGAAAAATTATAAAAAAATATGATATGCTGGCATTTTTATGAGAGTTCAAACGTAATGTTGTATCATACGTTATAGGTATGATACTAATCTATAATAAACTGAAGAGTTCCAGCCTGCACGTCTTATAAAAATATATTTTTTTATAATTTTTCACAATTTTTACTATTCAACTATGATATGCTGGCATTTTTATGAGAGTTCCAACGTTATGTTGTAAATTACGTTATAGGTGTAATACTGATCTATAATAAACTGAAGAGTTCTAGCCTGTACGTCTTATAAAATATTTTTTTTATAATTTTTCAGAATTTTTACTATTCGACTATGATATGCTGGCATTTTTATGAGAGTTCCAACGTAATGTTGTATCATACGTTATAGGTATGATACTAATCTATAATAAACTGAAGAGTTCCAGCCTGCACGTCTTATAAAATTATTTTTTTTTATAATTTTTCTCAATTTTTACTATTGAACTATGATATGCTGGCATTTTTATGAGAGTTCCAACGTAATGTTGTATCTTACGTTATAGGTGTAATACTGATCTATAATAAACTGAAGAGTTCCAGCCTGTACGTCTTATAAAATTATTTTTTTTTATAATTTTTTACAATTTTTACTATTCGACTATGATATGCTGGCATTTTTATGAGAGTTCTAACGTTATGTTGTATCTTACGTTAAAGGTATGATACTAATCTATAATAAACTGAAGAGTTCCAGCCTGTAAGTCTTATAAAAATATATTTTTTTATAATTTTTCTGAATTTTTACTATTCGACTATGATATGCTGGCATTTTTATGAGAGTTTTAACGTAATGTTGTATCTTACGTTATAGGTATGATACTAATCTATAATAAACTGAAGAGTTCCAGCCTGTATGTCTTATCAAAATATATTTTTTTATAATTTTTCACAATTTTTACTATTGAACTATGATATGCTGGCATTTTTATGAGAGTTCCAACGTTATGTTGTATCTAACGTTATAGATGTAATTCTGATCTATAATAAACTGAAGAGTTCCAGCCTGCACGTCTTATAAAAATATATTTTTTTATAATTTTTCTGAATTTTTACTATTCGACTATGATATGCTGGCATTTTTATGAGAGTTCTAACGTAATGTTGAATCTTACGTTATAGGTATGATACTAATCTATAATAAACTGAAGAGTTCCAGCCTGTATGTCATATAAAAATAATTTTTTTATAATTTTTCACAATTTTTACTATTCAACTATGATATGCTGGCATTTTTATGAGAGTTCCAACGTTATGTTGTATCTTACGTTATAGGTGTAATACTGATCTATAATAAACTGAAGAGTTCTAGCCTGTACGTCTTATAAAATATTTTTTTTATAATTTTTCACAATTTTTACTATTCGACTATGATATGCTGGCATTTTTATGAGATTTCCCACGTAATGTTGTATCTTACGTTATAGGTGTAATACTGATCTATAATAAACTGAAGAGTTCCAGCCTGTACGTCTTATAAAATTATTTTTTTTTATAATTTTTCTCAATTTTTACTATTCAACTATGATATGCTGGCATTTTTATGAGAGTTCCAACGTAATGTTGTATCTTACGTTATAGGTATGATACTAATCTATAATAAACTGAAGAGTTCTAGCCTGTACGTCTTATAAAAATATTTTTTTTTATAATTTTTCTGAATTTTTACTATTCGACTATGATATGCTGGCATTTTTATGAGAGTTCTAACGTAATGTTGTATCTTACGTTATAGGTATGATACTAATCTATAATAAACTGAAGAGTTCCAGCCTGTATGTCTTATAAAAATATATTTTTTTATAATTTTTCACAATTTTTACTATTCAACTATGATATGCTGGCATTTTTATGAGAGTTCCAACGTTATGTTGTATCTTACGTTATAGGTGTAATTCTGATCTATAATAAACTGAAGAGTTCTAGCCTGTACGTCTTATAAAATATTTTTTTTATAATTTTTCTGAATTTTTACTATTCGACTATGATATGCTGGCATTTTTATGAGAGTTCCAACGTTATGTTGTATCTTACGTTATAGGTGTAATACTGATCTATAATAAACTGAAGAGTTCTAGCCTGTACGTCTTATAATTTTTTTTTTATAATTTTTCTGAATTTTTACTATTCGACTATGATATGCTGGCATTTTTATGAGAGTTCCAACGTTATGTTGTATCTTACGTTATAGGTGTAATACTGATCTATAATAAACTGAAGAGTTCTAGCCTGTACGTCTTATAATTTTTTTTTTATAATTTTTCTGAATTTTTACTATTCGACTATTATATGCTGGCATTTTTATGAGAGTTCCAACGTTATGTTGTATCATACGTTATAGGTATGATACTAATCTATAATAAACTGAAGAGTTCCAGCCTGCACGTCTTATAAAAATATATTTTTTTTATAATTTTTCACAATTTTTACTATTCGACTATGATATGCTGGCATTTTTATGAGAGTTCCAACGTTATGTTGTATCTTACGTTATAGGTATGATACTAATCTAAAATAAACTGAAGAGTTCCAGCCTGTATGTCTTATAAAAATATATTTTTTTATAATTTTTCTGAATTTTTACTATTCGACTATGATATGCTGGCATTTTTATGAGAGTTCCAACGTAATGTTGTATCATACGTTATAGGTATGATACTAATCTATAATAAACTGAAGAGTTCCAGTCTGTACGTCTTATAAAATTATTTTTTTTTATAATTTTTTACAATTTTTACTATTCGACTATGATATGCTGGCATTTTTATGAGAGTTCCAACGTAATGTTGTATCTTAGGTTATAGATATGATACTGATCTATAATAAACTGAAGAGTTCTAGCCTGTACGTCTTATAAAAATATATTTTTTTATAATTTTTCACACATTTTACTCTTCGACTATGATATGCTGGCATTTATATGAGAGTTTCAAACAAATAGTGTATCCTACATTTTAGGTGTGATACTGATCTATAATAATCTGAAGAGTTCCAGCCTGTACGTCATTTAATTATTAGTTTTTTTCAATTTACAAAATTTAAAAATATTGACTATGATATGCTACGACGGTGCTACGCAAAAAACGTTGCTTACAAAAGACATCAACGCGCTATATTATGGTTACAGTGGTGCTACGCGGAATACGTGCGTGTTGGGCCGATATCCTGAGCCTCTGAGCTCGAGAACTTTTTTGTGCCTTATTATTTGGTTTGATTTTGACTTTTTTTCGATCTAGAATTAACCGAAGTTCTCTTTCCTCTTCCTCTTTCATAAATTTAAAAAATTGACCCTGATATGTTGACATATAAATGTGTTTTCCAGGCATACGTCCTGCCGTATCCCTGCAACTTAAGTATGCTACTGATGTATAATAAACTGAAGAGTTCTAGCCTTTATGTCGTATAATTATTTTTTTATTTTCAAATGTTTAACAATTTTACTATGATACGCTACGATGGTGCTACGCAAAAAAACTTGCTTACAAAAGACATCAACGCGCTTACAGCGGTGCTACGGGAAATACGTGCGTTTTTGCCCGATATGCTGAGCCTCGTTAGTTTCAGACCTTTTTTGTATCATGTAACTTAGGTATGCTACTGATCTATAATTAACTTTAGAGTTCTAGCCTGCACGTCTTATTAAATTATATTTTTCATAATTTTTTAAAATGTTCCTATTAGTCAATTATTTGCTGGTATTTCAACATGAGTATAACTTTTGAAACTATCATGTTTTTGAACATAATTTTTACTAAAAAAACACATAATTTTACATATAGTGGTATTTTTCACGATAAAAGAGTGAGAAAGAGGGCCACTAACATTCAAAACCCGCAAAGACTTCAGTTTCTTCCGTAATCATGGTACATCCAACTGCGCCGAAATATGTTTCAACTGTGGGAAACATTCAAACTCACAAATCATGGTAAATATTCCGTATTTTAGTAAAAAATAGTTTCAACATGAGTGTTAGACATATTTGGTATATCCGTTTAAGTCATGCTCTATAAAAAACGCACGATGCTATGCTCGCGTCAATCTTGCTATGAACTAAAGACATCTAAGCGCTACGGTTTTCATGCTACACTAGTGCTACGAAAAAAACTAGCTTACAAAAGACATCAACGCGCTTTACTTTGCTTACATGGTGCTACGGAAAGTTCGAAATTATTTATTTAATACGTTTATATATACATATATATTTCAGGTAAAGCTCTTAAACTGTCTTTTAAACTTTTTGAACTCAGCTATATGCGAAAAGAACACACTTTTGGTCTGATCTGCTGTAAAATGATGTGCTACGAGAAGTTGGCAGATATTTTTTTAAATTTACTTTTTTCAGGCGTTATCGCTAGAACTATTCCTGAAAAGTATCAGGAACTATATAACTCACCTGTATACGAAAAGAACACACGTTTTTTTTTTATTTTCTGTGAAATGATCTGCCACCGGAAGTTAGCAGATCATTTTTTCACATATCTGTTTTTCAGGTTTAAACGCTAGAACTATCCTGAAAAAGTATCAGGAACTATAGAACTCATCTGCATGCGAGAAGAACTCATCTTTATTTTTGATCTGCTGGGAAATGATCTGCTAAGTTCACGAACACATGAACTTCTAGGTTCTGCCTGTAGCTTTGCGCGTTTGGTAACAACGTAAAAATAGCATGGGACAAAGACAATGTTTTTTCCAAACTTGATTCAAGTTGGTTATGAAAAAATGTCGTTTATTTTAAGTATCATATATTTTGGTGCGAATCGATCACGAATCACAGAAACGTGGATTACTTAGTCATTTTAGTTTTAACCAAACAAGAAGAATATTTAAATTATTATTATTCTTGTGAATCTATGTATCTATACGTAACGTGTTTTTTTATATCTTAATCACAATAAGTTCCACGAAGTTATAGACAAAAAAACATTTTAAAAATATAATTTAAATAAATCCTTTATACCTGAAATCAATTTAATTCAATTCACGTCCAAAATCGTCCACAATCGGTCAGAGTGATAAGGAAGTCAACGAAGTTCGAAAGATACTTCGAAGTTACCACAGACAGATATTGTTAACATCAATCAAGGGGAAGCTAACTTGACTACCAAGTTTCTAGAAAGAGACCATTCATATGGTCCAGTGCCATGGTCTAGGACCAATCTAGACTTGGTCGCACGCGAGGAATCGTAAATTCACTTTCAAATTTTAAATTTACGTATTTTTTAAGTTGACGTTTTAAGTAATACCCGCATAATATATAACTTTTGTGACTGTCTAAATTGATATATTTAGATACCAAACTTCAATCTCAATCAGTTTATCCTTTACGGAAATTATTTATTTATCGAAGATATCCAATTCAATATTGGAAACTGATAATCTACAGATACAGATTATATGAATCTATCACTCGTTCGTAGATTCATTTTGGCATAGTATTCACATTTTGATAAATTGAAAGCCCATCACCGGTAATTGGAACTATAACTAGCCAATAGCACATCATTTTTGATTTATATTTTAGAATAAAATTATTTGTTTTTTTTTTTTAGTCTATCAGGTATTAAACGACCCAGCAATTTACGCAGTAAATATTTCTGTATAACATAAATTATAACGACTAGGTACATATGTTCATTAAAAAACAAGTTTTCGTGAAGGCTCTGTTTTGTTCAGTTAGGAAAGTGTGATTTCCGTAATTTTTCGCGTTACTACTTAAATACAATTTTAATTACCTAGATGAACATCTAGCTAGTTAGATCGAACTAATTCATAATCGATTTGATGACCTCTGGCGCAGTGGGCGAAGGCCCACCTGAGACGCAGAAGGTTGCGGGCTCGATTCCTGCCGCGGGACAAATGTTTGTATAATCCAAAAATATTTGTCTCAGGTCTGGGCGTTTATGTGTGTATTTACAATAAAAAAGTATATAATTAATATATCAGTCATGTAGTTCCCATAATACAAGCTCTGCTTAGTTTGGGGCTAGATGATGCTGTGTGAAAAATGTCCAGCATTATTATTATTATTATCGATGTCATTCGAACGAATTGATCACGATCGTAATACCAATTAAGGATAAACAAAATAAAATAATCTGGGCCACGGTAATAAGCCGTCTGAAGAGCTTTAAAACTAGCAACTTGTCAGTTACCAGTTTTAAGTTTGTTTGATAGATTAGAACGACCTGAGCCAAGTACCGTAGCTTCAAGATTTCAAATGTTAAATAAAAACCTGCCCAAAACAGAGGCCCAAGCAAACAATATGCGTAAAGTTACTATGGCGTGGCGTGGCTTTGATTTTAAATGTCAGATTCAAAAGTTTTCAAGCAACGTCATTGGTTGATATTGGTTGTTAGGTACGTACATCAAAAGGTTTCAACCAACGTCATTGGTTAAAATCTGACATTTGAAGTAAAAGCCACGCGACGGTAACTTTACGCGTATTGTTTACTTAGTAGGCCTCTGTTTTGGGCGGGTTTTAATCTTGTAATAGTTCAATTGCTTTCAATGCTTGGTAGTTTTTATAGAATTAAAATTATCGTTGTTTGGTATCATTTTAGAATAGTATTATGGGCACCGTCCGGTACCGGTGCTCATGAGGACCTCTAAACGGTCAACGAAACGCCAGCAGGAGAATAGTAAAGTACGTGGTATAGTCATAATAATATTCTAAATTGGTAGTTTTTGACTATTTGTATTGTATTTGTATGTCGGTGTTGTGGTACCTACCTCGGTACCTACGCGTTGTTACTGATATCCACGACACAAGGAATACTAATGTCAGATCAGGCCTATGTTGACGATTGGGTATAAAGAAACACTTCCTCCATGCAAACGAAGTTTTCAATTACAGATAACTAGGCGGTGGCGTCCAATACACACGCGCGATTTTTGTTTGTGTCAACCACTTGACAATCATTTCTCTTTGATCTTGCACCTCAACCCCCAGCCTGCCAGTCAAGCCGAGGGTCAGGGGTCTCTGTCAACCCCATGGAGTAATGGGGCTCCGTGGTGTCACACCGAACACTCGGGATAATTGTCATAATTAACTCTTTGACATAATAATAAGTAAAGAGAATGGTGTAAGAGATGGTGTGTACTCTATTTGCGAAGGGGAAGACCCTTTCACTGAGCTGATCCATCTGTGTATTGTATGTGGTAGCTCTTCGTATATCAGTAGTTCGTTGCCTTCGCTCCGATTGATGCGTTGTAACGTAGTTCGATCATATGGCGAGATATGTCGCTATAATAAGTACTCCTACCCTACTACTTTATAAACGCGAAAGTTTGTGAGGATGGATGTTTGTTACTCTTTCACACAAATACTACTAAACGGATTGTGATGAAACTTTACAGTAATATAGCTTATACATCAGAATAACACATAGGCTACTTTATATTCGGTAACCACGCGGGCGAAGTCGAGAGCAGAAGCTAGTAATAAATAAATAATGCTGTACATTTTTCACACAGCATCAACTAGCCCCAAACTAAGCAGAGCTTGTTTTATGGGAATTATGGGACATTTTGGTTAATATTAATTAATACATATCTACATTAATATAATAAAAAGGTATACTTTGCAAGTTTGGACGTAAGAGGTAATCTTCGAAATTACTCATCAAAAAATCTTTCACCAATATTTAGAATGGGCCGTCATGGTGAATATAGGCTGCATTATCTCCTTAAAATAAAAGAGTCTTGGTGATGACCATTTTTGCAAGTAAGTCGACGAAAAAACGGTCGAGCGAATGCGATTCTTACGAACGCTGCTATAACGGCAAGTCAAAGTCAAAATTCATTTATTCACAGGGATCACTTTGAAAAGTCGGTTGTATCTACTGCCTGTTCTTCCGCGACCAAATCAGGAAACAAAGGCAAGAAAGCCTGGTTATTCGCCACAGAGGTGACGACCTTTCAGAGGTGACGCAGTGGGCGAAGGCCCGCCTGGGACGCATAAGGTTGCGAGTTTAATTCCCGCCACGGGAAAAATGTTTGTATCTGCAAATATTTGTCTTAGGTCTGGGTGTTTTATATTATGAATGTATATTATGAATGTATTTACAAAAAAAAAATATGTAAGTAGTATATCAGTCATGTAGTTCCCATAATACAAGCTCTGCTTAGTTTGGGGCTAGATGATGCTGTGTGAAAATGTCCAGCATTATTTTTTATTAGTATTATTATTTTTAAGCGCTACTTATCGTCGGCTACTTTTATTCGGGACCATGCGGGCGAAGCCGTGGGCATTACCTGTTGTATAAATAAAGCGGGAACCTCTCTGAGAGGCATTAAAAGCTATGATGACGTCATTAGTCCTGCTCCGTTTAAGCCAGCGTACCCCTGCGATGCTACGTTTCACCACGCGACGCTAAGTGACGCTTTCGCAAAATATATTGCTGGTGAAATGGCACTGTTTTAAAAGGCAATTTAAAATTTAAATAGTTCGAGAGTAATTTTCTGTGGGAAATTCTTTGACGACGTGTTTTTAAAACAAGTTTCTGATGAAAGCTGTGTTTTTCCAAACGCGGTTCCGGTATTTAAATCGGAACTGCGTGCTTTGAGGCGTTTTTATACAAAACGAATAAATAATACAATAAACAACACCTATCCACAAAACAAGTATTTTATCCGAAGTCTGAGTGTTGTGATACCATAATCTTAGTTCCCGATACCTACGACACAGAGAATCCTAAGTGTGTGGTCAAGATCAAGACAAGAGTCTGTGGAATAAAAAACTGTCTGAAGTCTGGAATCTTATGGTGACACTGTGCTCGAAAAAACATGCTAGGTAGGCGTATGTCTGTTTGCCTCGACATAACCTAAAAAAGGTATCTTACAGAAATCCAGAGTCCCTCTTAAAGGCCTCTTCTACCATTTTCATTGTTCTGCATCACGCGCTAATCTTCTCCTGTTCGGTCCTGTTTTTAGTTTGAGTCGTCTTCTCATCTCATGTCTTTGTTTGTCTTGGTATCTCTGTACTTTGTTTAATACAACAAAATTGGCAAGCAAGTTTTGTTTTCCAAAGAGCCCCAATAAGCTGAATAAAACAACAGAATAACAGATATACGAGACACCTGGACAGAGCGGAAATTTAAACTTTTACGACTAAACCTAGAAATAATATCTTTTACGAGACAAAATCTGCTGAGGCCATTTTAAAATTGAATCTTTATATGTTTCGCTTTTAAAATGAGACATGTTTCTGCTTTTGTAATGCTCTATAACTGTTTTATAACTTCAACGAAGAATATTATAGGTCTTTGTTTGTTGATACCTATCATTATCATCGACCGGATATGTTTCTAGGTTTTCAAAGCCAAATGGCGAAAGTTTTACCTTTATAGTTTTGTCATGTCCGTCTGTCTGTCTGTCTGTCCATCCGTGTATCGCCCCCGTACTTTTAGTTTAAAGAGTATCAAGATTTAATTTATGTGCAGACGTCTTTTCTTAGCCCAAAAATGAACATCATTAAATATTTTTGTAACTTTTCGCTTTTTTATTTCATCTTTATCATTCACAAATGTGTCAGTACAAATGTAAAGTCCAATAACCAATTAATCTTTACAATTATGTCGTATCTATTTGGACCTAAGTTTCAATTATCAATATACAATATCGCAAACCGAATCTATCAAGTTCCTCCAAAAATGTTATCGAATGCCAAAAACTCGGGTAATTTTTCAACGAAATCCACCAGCTATAAGATTATACCTTGACTTGAACATCATTTCATAAATTCTGCAACACCTGTGTTGTTGGGGAAACTTCTCAAATGTATTACTGCCTTTAGTTTAACCATACCACTGTAAAACCAGCCATAATGTTTGCAGACATAAGGTGGATATTATAGCGAAAGCACGTAAAATGGGGTGACAAGAATTTGAAAGAAAATTTGTGCTTCCTAAGTGTTTATAGAAAGTAAAATGCTTTCAGTGTTAGCTGTTGTTATGCTATTTTACATGTGACTGCATGTTTTGTAACAAATTGGCCGATTTCCACTAGATTTAAGCTTTTATTTACACTCACAAGGTCTTCTTTGAATGTTTTTTGTTTTGAACTTATGTAAAATACTTGTGAGCCTGTTTTGTGAGGTATAGTGCCTGAGATAGGTTCAAAATCCTATCTATCTGGATTCCTGGTTGAATTGTCTAGCGTTATCTAAGTATCTTATCCCCAATACCCTTGGTTAGTACCTCATGGATCTGCGTACTGAGTATGCGGATATGAGTACCATGGTCCTACAATACCCGAAAAAAAATATCTGCAGAACATGCAAAAAATTTATACCGCAGCGGGAATGGAACCCGTATCTCTTACGTCACAGTTGGCTACTGGCCATTGAGGTCGTCTTGTAGGTACATTATTAAAATACCTGGATCTCCAACTAGACTAGAGCTAACCTTTCTCAAAATTTGCATAGCACTTACGCTTTGTAAAACAAAGCTTGGGAAATGTGATTTTGTTTGTAAACGGCTGGAGCGAAAGAATTAGGCTGGGAAAAATGTTAGATGGGTTGGTTCAGACGCGACTTTTTATCTTTTGAAGATGAGAAAGGTCTTAGGTATAGGTAAAATTATTAAGCCCGAGTTGAAAGGAGATTTTGAGACCGTTTATGGAAAAAAAACATGCTTATATTATAACTGAAAGTTTTACAATGACCAAAATAGTTTGTATCCATACTTATGATTAGACCAAATTTTGTATTGAAATGAAGCTTATGTAGAGGTATAAAATGTATATTAGTACAAGAACATAATGTAGTACAGGGAATAGTAATGTAGACTCAGGACTATCTATGTGGGTGTTATTTTCTACTTAAGTGTAACAGGAACGATTTTTTTTATTTCTATATAATATTTCATCATCATCATCATCTAGCCTTTCTGCACCCACTGTTGGGAATAGGCCTCCTCTTTATAACGCCATTATTTCAAATCCCTTGCGATTCTCATCCACTGCTAATATTTAGTAGACAAAAATATTAAGCAAGATTTCCGCTAATATTTCTATAATTAGAATACATTTCCGCTATGTCACGCCTTTTTATTTTACTTAGAAATAAAACATAATATAAGTAGTATATCAATCATGTAGTTCCCATAACACAAGCTCTGCTTACTTAGGGGCTAGATGATGCTGTGTGAAAATGTTCGGCATTATTTATTTTATTTATTTATTATTTATCTTTTTGATTAATTTATTTTTGATTTCTTATTAGCCTTTAATTTTTATCAAACATTTTAATCAACCATTGTATTACATTGCATGTTTAACGGTAGAAAAACATTGAATCACATGTGAACTTATAAGTATATAAATAATAGTTTGTGGCCTAAAATAACATATCAGTGACTTTTAACTTGACGTCACGCAAAGCCGTGAGTAGAGGATAACCGGCTTAAATATTAACTCCGCTTTCCCAGTAATTCCAAGTTCCAGTTTCATAAAAAAGTCTTGCGACCAAAAGTAGCGGTTGTAATGCGGAGTTCTGTCGCGTCCGACATTAATCGGCTGCCATGTTTGTGTAATGAAGACAAAATAGGGCAGATTGACTACCTTTGATGTTTTGGGATATAAATATATAATCATGAAAAGGTACTAGAAACTTCTTGAAATATTTCACGGGTCAGTGTTGTCTAAACTTTCTGTTTATTTGTCTTTAATTTTAGTTATGGACTTTGTCCCACAGAGGCGATAAAACTATGGGACGCTATTTTTTAATAATTATATTTTTAGGTTTACGTCTTTACTAGCCTCTGCCCACAGCTTCGCCCGCGTTATACACGCCTGTGTATTATTCTAATATACGAACTATGACTATTCCAAATTTCATTCAAATCGGTTCAGACGTTACGGAGATTTTAAGCGACAAACGTGCAATATCCGTACAATAATTGACATTTATAATATACTAGCTTCTGCCCACGGTTTCGCCCGCATGGTACCCGGATAAAAAGTAGCATAAATGTTATTGTGGTGTATAAGCTATGTTACTGTACAAAGTCATCAAAATCTGTTAAGAAGTTTTTGCGTGAAAGAGTAACAAACATCCATCCTCACAAACTTTCGCATTTATAAAGTAGTAGGAAGTAGCATTGATAATTACGCTATTAATATTATTATAAGTACTTATTATTGAATTAGTGGAATGACCAGCAATTTTTTTAAATATACTTTAAACCTAGTGTGGTGGTATAGTGAATGGTATATGTTTTCTTAAGGTCAAGAGTACCCTAAACCGGCGAGCATGCAGAAGAATATTATTAAAGTGAACGAAGCAAAATATGAATGTCAGGATCGTAGGAAATCCGTGGTCTCTGCCTATGCCTTCAGAAAATAGGGGTATGCATTGTACACATACCCCTAGAATCAAACATTCGAAAACATGTGACAAAGTAGTAATAATAATAATGCTGGACATTTTTCACATAACATCATCTAGCCCCAAAATAAGCAGAGCTTGTATTATGGCTACTACATCACTGATATACTACTTATATACTTTGTAAATAGATATATATTATACATAGAAAAACCCAGACCGGAGACAAACATTTGTCCCGCAGTGGGAATCGAACCCGCAACCTTCTGCGTCTCAGGCAGGCCTTCGCCCACAACACCACAGAAGTTGTCAAGGGAATGAAAAGAACCTCTACGTGGTGAACTGAATACTTTCACCACACTGTTCTTTCACCATCACTAGACCTTTTTCAGCACACCTTAACCCAGTCACTGACCAAATTCAATGACCGAGAAAGAACGAATGAATTAATGATAGATATTAAACAGGCCACATTAGCTTAAAAACGACTCATTAATTCATATACTCGTACATCAACTCATAAACACAATATAATGCAACCCATTTAAGGAATTATTATTTATTTTCCTACTTGACCCGGTTCTGAAAACTACCACAGAGTGCCGAACGATTTACTGACACTCGTATGCGTTGATAGAAATGAAAATAATTCACTTTTTTTAGTAAGCTTAAAGTAAAATAAGAGAGAAGTAAAGAGAGAATAGTTATCTGCAAGTTTTAAAGTAGATAGATATCTTCTAGACCTATGGTATCTTCAAGGTATCTGCATGAATTTTCCATCTTCGGTCATATCATCACTTACCATCAACTGAGATTATAGTCTAATAGAATAATGAAGAAAAAACCAAATCATTTCGGTTATATTTTAATTAATGTACATCGAAAACACAGGAGGGAAGTTATGGACGAGGACTGCAAGAGACAGGGGAAAATGGAAGGAGTTGAAGGCGGCCTATGTTGAAGAGCACACAGACCACAATCTACATTAACAATTAAATTAAATTATTAGATTAAAGTGTTGGTAGATAATTGTTAATAGAATAAAATATAATAAATTTAATTTAACTCAATGTACCTTGGAAAATTGCAAATAATTATTTTAGTGTTTGTAAATAAATGGCTTATTTATTTTCTTGTTGAATCGAAACGGAAAGGCCCGCCACCCGATGGTGGCGGGCCGCTTTCGCTTTATTTATCGACTCTTTCGATAAATAAAGCGAAAGAGTCACTGCATACACCTTCGGAAAATAGGTATGGCTTTGTATTATTTTTGTAATTTTTTACACAGCATCATCTAATCCCAAACCAAGCAGAGCTTGTATTATGGTAACTACATGACTGATATACTAGGTAATTCTATGCTATTTTTTTAATATTTACATATTACTTAGACATAGTAAACACCCAGACATGAGACAAATAATTGCAGATCATACAAGCATTTGTCCCACGGTGGAAATCGAACCCGAAAACTTCAGCGTCTCAGGCGGGACTTCGCCCACTGCTTCACAGAGTTCGTCACCACAAAGGATTATTGCCTTATTATGAAGTTTTATCACACCATGATTCTATATTTCATTGTTTTGTCATTGAACTGTGTCATTATTTCCAAAAAATATAAACAAATAGACTTTGGGCGCCTCTATGGATGGAGAAGACAATATCGAACCTCTGTGAAAATTCCCATTGCAATGAGCGCCGGGCCGTCACGTCCACTCGATTTACTATCTTCGTATAGCAATAATAGCTTCGCTGGGAGTACAAATGAGTCTTTATATTGAGGCCTATTATGTTAACAGTGTGAGAATGCTAATACCTACATTATTTTGAGAGAGATTCATTCATTATTATCATCATTTGTGGTGATCAAATAGTTTTCTCACTTTTTCTATAACTTCATAACTCGGTTACTCGGAACTTGGTTTAGTGGACGATACCCGACTTCCGATCTCCAGATCATAAGTAGCACCTTTTGATTTGAAGATAAACATCTTGTGGAAAACGTTCTCTGGGGCTTTAGACAAATACCTAACGCTTACTTTCACGCTAACGCAAATTTATCAAGGTAAAACTTGGAAGCTCTCACGTGACATTTCCACAGCTAATGTCCTTTCCACACAATTCAATATTTCGCAGGCGTTAACGCCAACAGAAAGTGGTTGTTGTATAGACACTCTGTACCCAAAATTCAAAGGCAGTAACATCTGGTTTGTGTTCCAATAAGCGGCGAAGAGTTCCAATAAGTCCTGTCACGTTGTATACTACTTGCAAAACGCGGGGGTGTGCCTAATATGATTTTTGGTCATGCCTCTGGCTACCCTTTCTTGGTATCTTCAAAGGCCTACGTACTGAGTACGAATATGAAGATACTCGTCATGGGAAATACAGTTGTGAACGTGTTTGTTTCATGACGTCTTATATTATTTGAATGGGTGTTTCATATTTAAAAAAATCAAGCTTCATATTATTTGGGAGTTCTGTTCAATGGTACTCACACAAGAGGAGGCGATAAAAATTTAATTCCCCACTCTATGTGTGAAGTGCGCGAAGTTAATTATTTTATTCAGACGGAATTCACGTCACTATTATGGATCCATTTTGGCCATTACCAATGTTTTGAACCCTAAAACATTGGTTTGATGTAGATAATAATTAAAGATTAATATTTATTTTATTGTTTATAATATAACCATCAGCAAACTTGCTCAAAACTCATCTATAAGCCACAGATAAAACAAATAGGGCCTTTATTCATGAGAGTTATCGCACACCTAAATAAATGCCGGCGTATAACTCAACTTGTATAAAGTTGGAAGCGCTTTCCCTTTATACCAGTGGTTCTCAAACTGTCTATACTCGTAGATCTTAATAAGATAACAAAATAACAAACAAACACGCACACTACTGTATTTTCCATGGACATCCTCAGATACATACTTAGTGCGTAGATGTTTTAAGGGGTAGTCAAACATTACATTTGGCGTGGCATGGAACATTAATTGCACGATGTTTATCTTCACCGTTTTGAGCACATGTTAACGCGCACATAATTTTTTCGAGTAGAACAAATATTTGGTTAACGGTCGGGTTCGAACCAGCAACCTTCAACTCGGGAATCGAACCGTCACGGCTCTTTCAAAAAAGCCAAAAATCGTTTAAAAAAATTTATAAATACCCAACACACATATATAGCTAAACCCCACACTAGAATTCTCTGAATATCAGGAATTACTGAGTACTTATACTATATTATCATAAACAAACATAATTACCTAATCAATACGTCGGCAAATCCATCCAACCTCTCTACCACGTCGACACTACATAAACTGCCGATTCGCCGGCAGTGATCGACGCACGATTCGGTTCGCTCTCCGAAACAAATATCAGAATGCTAATTCTGTTACTTTGAAAGAGAAACTATCCCAGCGATGCTCAACCTTTTATTGCAAGGCATTTCAGTGAGACTTTTATTGTATTAAAACATGGAATCGAGCGATACCTACGTATTAATCGAGACGTAATATTCACGAGTATGTACTTAACAAGGAAATCCGTAACAGAACTTAAGTCTTGTAACATAGATCTCAGAAATGTGAGTTGAAGTGTCCATGAACAGGCCATATAGCTCGCAAAATCACTGCTCTGTAGGAAGCTGATCCAAAAATAGGCCTGCCCATAACGAACGATCGATACCTCTATTTACTGATTTTCGGCAACCTTTAACTCGACATCAGATCATCGACTGGAGTTCAACTTTCCTACACACCGACGTTTAGTCCGTGCTTGCCATTCGATAACCTTTCTCATTCAACGATCACCGAAGCGTTTCCACTTTAACTCAATATCACTCAGAGTTATGTTAATTTAGTTCTTCTACGGATTTCCTTATTTCAAATATTATCGTGAATGTGAACCATTTGTTGTGTAAAAAGATGCAATCATATTTAAAAATTTTAAATCTTTTTCTTCTCTTTTATTCGATTTTTATAGGGATTGATTTATATTAAGAGTAGTAGAGTTTCTGTGAAATGGTTCGTCCGGGGAAGTGCTACCACCATGCCTTTATCTGCCACCAAGTTATGTTCTCATTGCTGTATTCCGGTTTGAAGAGTATCGTTGCCGGTGAAATTACAGACACATGAGATCTTTCATCTTGAACTCTCAGTGACGCAACTCCTCATGAGTTGCCATGAGTTGTTGAGAGATAACTCTGGTAATGCAAGCGTGAGAAGGTTACCACTCCTTGAGGCCGAGGCCCGGACCGGTTATCGGGCCGCCCGCCGGGACGAGATGGTGAATGCGAAAGCGACCCCATCTCGTCCCACCATGCGGAGGACTGCTCACCGGGGGGGTTTTTAGTGGGTTCGAGCCCCACATACCCCCTTCCGTCACCCCCGTGGCGGAAGGGAAATGCGTTGGGCATTTTCCACCCCTAAAAAAAAAATGGTAATACAAGCGTCCATAGACTACGATAACCGCTTACAACCAGCTGTAAGTTTGTTTGCCTCTTTAGTAGTGTAAAAAATACATAAAAACAAAAGAAATAAATGTTTTGTATTTATTCTAAATGATGTATTTTACATAACATCATTACATACTGGATTGAGGCATCAGTCTCTTCGGAGGCGTTGGTTCGTATCCCACCGCTGCCACCATGTTTTGTAATGAAACGACCGAGCCTGGTTAACAACTGCTTTATTATCCTTGAAGGTGCTCTCGGTATACCTACCCACAACAGAAACAATTCGTTGTATATTTTTTAATAATATTCAAACATATCATAAAATATGTTAAGTTTTCAAATTGATTGCAATTTTTTTTCATGTTTGTAAGTAGATATCGTTAAATTCCATATTTTAATACAAAACAAGTCTCAGCCACTTAAATTTCTTGTTCTTAAAGGTTGAGCACCCCTGGGATAGTTTATCTTTCAAGGTAACGGAGTCAATTGGAGGTGAAAGAATTTGCGGTGACATAAAGTATCTCATACATTATGTCGTATCTGCTGATATCGCAACGTTTGGACATAGGCACTATTTTTTGCCATTATTCTTTGTTAAAACTATTTTTATGGTTTTCCTTTTAGATATTTATCATTATAAATTACTAGCTTTTGCTCACGGCTTCGATCGCGTGGTACTCAGATAAAAAGTAGCCTATGATGTATAAGCCTCTGCTAAGCAGAGTGCGCGCGAGCAACAACAGCATCCTGAAAGAAATTGCTAAAAATTACGCATGTCCTCTGGTGTGGAAGCTCTCCCAGAGGACGAAATCTGTATTAGTAATTAAGTACTAACCCTTATCTTAAGCTTACTAACACTTTTGGATCATATTTTCTTTGAATAAACGTTATTATTATCATAATTATTATAAGCTATATTACTGTAAAGTTTCATAAAAATTCGTTCAGTAGTTTTTGCGTGAAAGAGTAACAAACATCCATCATCACAAACTTTCACGTTTATAATGGTAGTAGGATATTATGTATGTTTACCGAACAGTTTATTGTACATGACTTACAATGCCATTGGTCCGTCAGATGGGGCCTACCTTTTGATTTCCAGTTCATGTGGTTGTCAGTTAGAGTACCCATATTCGCCAGTGGTTGTCGATTTTGCGGACTATACACGCTTCAAAATTTGTGGATTTTTCTAGAATCGATGGCATGCCAAATAAATAATAAATGCGACATAAAACTATCTAGGTAGAGATTAGGCAGTAAGGTGCGTGGGGCATTTCTGTTTCAGTTATAGGTAGGTACTTATAAGTAGGCTGTCCAAACTTATAAATTATTATTATTAGGTATTCTCACAAATTATCCCACCATCCTAACTTCCAAAATTTGTTGTATACCTATATATATTATGTCGTGCTAAATAAATATTTTCTTTCTTTCTAATAAATAATAATAATAAATACTTTGTATTCGATGTATGTAGAAGTTTTCTTTTTATACCACTAAAGTGGCAAACAAGCATACCCACCCCACCGTAAGTTGGTAAGCGGTTACCGTTACCTATAGAATATATAAATAATGTTGGACATTTTTCACACAGCATCATCTAGCCCCAAACTGAGCAGAGCTTTTATTATGGGAACTAAATGACTTTTTTATTTCTTGATGTACTCCTGGAATAGGTACCCATCACCTTCATCGCCTTTCCTCAAATGTTATTTCTGTCTTATTAAATAGGTATATTTTAACTATAAATATCTACGTGGTTACTTTAAAATAAATAATGTATCTAAATCATAAAGTTCCTTCACCAAATTATATATTTTTTAACAACAGCCATAAATTCAAATACTTTTTTTTATAAAACATTTACTAAGTACTTACCTATTGTGTTGGTCAGATACTAAGTAAAACAGTTTTCAAAAACCAGATAACCAATAAATACCCTGTTCCAAAACGTACTACTTGAGTAAGTACCAGACAATCTTATATATTCCTCTCCATCCAAAGGTTGCCCAGAAGAGATCGCATCTAAGCGATAAGAATGGAAATTTATGGTAATTTTCTCATTATAATACAATAATGAGATGAGAGCTTGGAGAAGTATGTGTGGTGTAACTTTGAGTGATAGAGTGAGGAACAGCGTGCTAAGAGAGCAGTGTGGAGTGAATGAAGATGTAGTAACGAGAGTTGAGAAAGGTATGTTGAGGTGGTTTGGGCATATAGAAAGGATAGACGAAAGTAGATTAACAAAACAAGTATACAAGGCGAGCTTGAATGGGATAGTTGGTAGAGGAAGGCCTCGGCGAAAGTACTCTGACCAAATTGGAGACATTTTAGAAAAAGGTCAGGTCAGAAGTACACTAAACCGCCGAGACTGTATGAAGAATGTGATGAGGATGAATGAAGCGAAAGAGGTATGCCAGGATCATAGCTAGTGGAAATCCTTGGTCTCTGCCTACCCCTCCGGGAAATAGGCGTGACTATAGTATGTATGTAATACAATAAACTGTTTAGAATTTATTTACGAATTTTTGAGCTATCTATAGATCGTTTGCAACGATATATCAATAGCTAGATGCTTCATCTGTATTTTTTTTACATGGTTGTGATGAATGTATATTTTTCAGTATACATACATCACAGCACTTTTTATCTTCAAGAAAAAGTGTTTTCATTCATTCATTCATAACAGACTAAATAGCTGTTAAAACCGCGGCGTAAGCACAAGTTGGCCACTTCATCAATTGCAGACAGTTGTCGCGCCCAGCTAAATGGTGTTTTGCAGTTCGTTGAAATGCTTACAGTTCCAAGGAATGTTTACAGTTTGAAGTAGAATTGCTGCTTGTTTGTTGCTAGTTTCAATGTGGTATCCGGGAGTTCCGTTTCTAGGTAATTTAGTCCATTGCTTCATGAGGAGTGCATTATTTCAAGTTACACCTGATAAGTAAGTTCATCTATTGTTATTTTATGATTTCAATACTATTATGCTGATATAAAAGAAAATTGAATTTAAATGAGAAATATGGCCGACAATAACTGATTTCTCAATTTTTTTATTTTTAAAAACTCGTTAACTTTTTATCCCGTATGAGTTGTTAGCTTGAAATTGATTAAAAAAATAAAATAATGCTGGACATTTTCACACAGCATCATCTAGCCCCAAACTAAGCAGAGCTTGTATTATGGGAACTACATGACTGATATACTACTTATATACATATTTTTTTAGTAAATACATACATATTATACTTAGAAAACACCCAGACCCGAGACAAATATTTGCAGATACAAACATTTGTCCCGTGGCGGGAATTGAACCCGCAACCTTCTGCGTCTCAGGCGGGCCTTCGCCCACTGCGCCACAGTGGTCGTCTAACCACTGTGATTGATTGTATTTTATTATTATTTTGTTTATATTCTTTCAAAGGCTAGGTTGGCCTAGTGGGCGCTACCCCCACTTTCGATCTGAAGGGTTTGAAACCGGGCATGCACCAATGGATTTTTCCACTAGGTCTTAGTCATTAGATAGCTAGCTGTTTCATTTGTATTTTTTGTAAACACATACAACGACCGATGTGGCGCGGTAGGCGAAGGTCCGCCTGCGACACAGGAGGTTGCGGGTGCGATTCCCGCCCTGGGACAAATGTTTGTACGATCTGCAAATATTTGTTCCGGGTGTTCTAGGTATTTTCTATGTATAATAAAATAATATCTATCTATGTAATGTATTGTATTAAGTATATCAGTCATCTAGTACCCATAACACAAGCTCTGCTTAACTTGGGGCTAGATGATGCTGTGTGGATTGTCCAGCATTATTTATTTATTTATTATTTATTACAATATCGTTGTATGAATAAATGTCTTTGTAGGTAATTAGTGGTAGTTTGAAAAAATGGTCTATCTATTTGTCTATCTATCTATCTAAGTAGTACCTCCTTGTACCTCCTTTCATACAAATGTCACATATCTTCGATTTTTTAGCTCGTACATAAGGATTAGGAGGAAGGGGCAATGAATTTAATCCAATAAATCTTGGACTAAAAAGCGTATTGGTTCTCCACTCCACGCGGCGCGGTGCTATCGAGCACCGCACGCCGAGCAATTCCAAATACTATTATGCTTAGTTTATTTTATTGCAAATTTTCAGTACTTACCGAGTCTATTACGTCACACTTTTATTGTTAATATAGGGAATAGTGCTTTACGCATGTCGTCTAGAAAGAATCGGGAGAGCCAGTAGGGTCTGTCGGACTCGACGCTGACTTAGGCCAGGTAATACCGTCTAGGAAGAATCGGGAGAGCCAGTAGGGTCTGTCAAACTCGACGGTGACTTAGGCCAGGTAATACCGTCTAGGAAGAATCGGGAGAGCCAGTAGGGTCTGTCGGACTCGACGCTGACTTAGGCCAGGTAATACCGTCTAGGAAGAATCGGGAGAGCCAGTAGGGTCTGTCAAACTCGACGCTGACTTAGGCCAGGTAATACCGTCTAGGAAGAATCGGGAGAGCCAGTAGGGTCTGTCGGACTCGACGCTGACTTAGGCCAGGTAATACCGTCTAGGAAGAATCGGGAGAGCCAGTAGGGTCTGTCGGACTCGACGCTGACTTAGGCCAGGTAATACCGTCTAGGAAGAATTGGGAGAGCCAGTAGGGTCTGTCGGACTCGACGGTGACTTAGGCCAGGTAATACCGTCTAGGAAGAATCGGGAGAGCCAGTAGGGTCTGTCGGACTCGACGCTGACTTAGGCCAGGTAATACCGTCTAGGAAGAATCGGGAGAGCCAGTAGGGTCTGTCGGACTCGACGCTGACTTAGGCCAGGTAATACCGTCTAGGAAGAATCGGGAGAGCCAGTAGGGTCTGTCGGACTCGACGCTGACTTAGGCCAGGTAATACCGTCTAGGAAGAATCGGGAGAGCCAGTAGGGTCTGTCGGACTCGACGGTGACTTAGGCCAGGTAATACCGTCTAGGAAGAATCGGGAGAGCCAGTAGGGTCTGTCGGACTCGACGCTGACTTAGGCCAGGTAATACCGTCTAGGAAGAATCGGGAGAGCCAGTAGGGTCTGTCGGACTCGACGCTGACTTAGGCCAGGTAATACCGTCTAGGAAGAATCGGGAGAGCCAGTAGGGTCTGTCGGACTCGACGCTGACTTAGGCCAGGTAATACCGTCTAGGAAGAATCGGGAGAGCCAGTAGGGTCTGTCGGACTCGACGCTGACTTAGGCCAGGTAATACCGTCTAGGAAGAATCGGGAGAGCCAGTAGGGTCTGTCGGACTCGACGCTGACTTAGGCCAGGTAATACCGTCTAGGAAGAATCGGGAGAGCCAGTAGGGTCTGTCGGACTCGACGCTGACTTAGGCCAGGTAATACCGTCTAGGAAGAATCGGGAGAGCCAGTAGGGTCTGTCGGACTCGACGCTGACTTAGGCCAGGTAATACCGTCTAGGAAGAATCGGGAGAGCCAGTAGGGTCTGTCGGACTCGACGCTGACTTAGGCCAGGTAATACCGTCTAGGAAGAATCGGGAGAGCCAGTAGGGTCTGTCGGACTCGACGCTGACTTAGGCCAGGTAATACCGTCTAGGAAGAATCGGGAGAGCCAGTAGGGTCTGTCGGACTCGACGCTGACTTAGGCCAGGTAATACCGTCTAGGAAGAATCGGGAGAGCCAGTAGGGTCTGTCGGACTCGACGCTGACTTAGGCCAGGTAATACCGTCTAGGAAGAATCGGGAGAGCCAGTAGGGTCTGTCGGACTCGACGCTGACTTAGGCCAGGTAATACCGTCTAGGAAGAATCGGGAGAGCCAGTAGGGTCTGTCGGACTCGACGCTGACTTAGGCCAGGTAATACCGTCTAGGAAGAATCGGGAGAGCCAGTAGGGTCTGTCGGACTCGACGGTGACTTAGGCCAGGTAATACCGTCTAGGAAGAATCGGGAGAGCCAGTAGGGTCTGTCGGACTCGACGCTGACTTAGGCCAGGTAATACCGTCTAGGAAGAATCGGGAGAGCCAGTAGGGTCTGTCGGACTCGACGCTGACTTAGGCCAGGTAATACCGTCTAGGAAGAATCGGGAGAGCCAGTAGGGTCTGTCGGACTCGACGCTGACTTAGGCCAGGTAATACCGTCTAGGAAGAATCGGGAGAGCCAGTAGGGTCTGTCGGACTCGACGCTGACTTAGGCCAGGTAATACCGTCTAGGAAGAATCGGGAGAGCCAGTAGGGTCTGTCGGACTCGACGCTGACTTAGGCCAGGTAATACCGTCTAGGAAGAATCGGGAGAGCCAGTAGGGTCTGTCGGACTCGACGCTGACTTAGGCCAGGTAATACCGTCTAGGAAGAATCGGGAGAGCCAGTAGGGTCTGTCAAACTCAACGCTGACTTAGGCCAGGTAATACCGTCTAGGAAGAATCGCGAGAGCCAGTAGGGTCTGTCGGACTCGACGCTGACTTAGGCCAGGTAATACCGTCTAGGAAGAATCGGGAGAGCCAGTAGGGTCTGTCGGACTCGACGCTGACTTAGGCCAGGTAATACCGTCTAGGAAGAATCGGGAGAGCCAGTAGGGTCTGTCGGACTCGACGGTGACTTAGGCCAGGTAATACCGTCTAGGAAGAATCGGGAGAGCCAGTAGGGTCTGTCGGACTCGACGCTGACTTAGGCCAGGTAATACCGTCTAGGAAGAATCGGGAGAGCCAGTAGGGTCTGTCGGACTCGACGCTGACTTAGGCCAGGTAATACCGTCTAGGAAGAATCGGGAGAGCCAGTAGGGTCTGTCGGACTCGACGCTGACTTAGGCCAGGTAATACCGTCTAGGAAGAATCGGGAGAGCCAGTAGGGTCTGTCGGACTCGACGGTGACTTAGGCCAGGTAATACCGTCTAGGAAGAATCGGGAGAGCCAGTAGGGTCTGTCGGACTCGACGCTGACTTAGGCCAGGTAATACCGTCTAGGAAGAATCGGGAGAGCCAGTAGGGTCTGTCGGACTCGACGCTGACTTAGGCCAGGTAATACCGTCTAGGAAGAATCGGGAGAGCCAGTAGGGTCTGTCGGACTCGACGCTGACTTAGGCCAGGTAATACCGTCTAGGAAGAATCGGGAGAGCCAGTAGGGTCTGTCGGACTCGACGCTGACTTAGGCCAGGTAATACCGTCTAGGAAGAATCGGGAGAGCCAGTAGGGTCTGTCGGACTCGACGCTGACTTAGGCCAGGTAATACCGTCTAGGAAGAATCGGGAGAGCCAGTAGGGTCTGTCGGACTCGACGCTGACTTAGGCCAGGTAATACCGTCTAGGAAGAATCGGGAGAGCCAGTAGGGTCTGTTGGACTCGACTCTGACTTAGGCCAGGTAATACCGTCTAGGAAGAATCGGGAGAGCCAGTAGGGTCTGTCGGACTCGACGTTGACTTAGGCCAGGTAATACCGTCTAGGAAGAATCGGGAGAGCCAGTAGGGTCTGTCAGACTCGACGCTGACTTAGGCCAGGTAATACCGTCTAGGAAGAATCGGGAGAGCCAGTAGGGTCTGTCGGACTCGACGGTGACTTAGGCCAGGTAATACCGTCTAGGAAGAATCGGGAGAGCCAGTAGGGTCTGTCAAACTCGACGCTGACTTAGGCCAGGTAATACCGACTATACAACCCATCGATGCTCCTTCCTATCAGTGTAATTCCAATGTATCATTAAACCATTCATATTGTAATAACGGGAATTTTCACGTACTGCACTATCAGTGAAGGCGCCTTTTTGTGATAATCTGGACTATTGCAGGAGTGATTGCTTAAGGAATGGTTGCTGGGCTATGTAGGATTATTATTATTAAATTATTTATTGCACAAAAAAAGAGTACAAAAGGTGGGCTTAGTGCTAAAAGCAACCTACCTGCCAACCTCACTCAAGTTGACAAGACTTGAGTTCCCATGAAATCTCTACTTATGTTTGAGGAGTTTAGCATAAAATCAGTCTCATGTTGGTAAAAAGCTACAGTGAATCAGTTTATGAAACCGTGAATTTATGAAACTCACTACTAGAAAATGGTATTTCCATATTTGACGACCTCGACGATGGGTGAAGGTCCGCCTGAGACGCAGAAGGTTGCGGGTTCAATTCCCGCCACGGGACAAATGTTTGTATCTGCAAATATTTGTCTCAGGTCTGGGTGTTTTCTATGTATATTATGTATGTATTTACAGAAAAAATGTATATAAGTAGTATATCAGTCATGTAGTTCCCATAATACAAGCTCTGTTTAGTTTGGGGCTAGATGATGCTGTGTGAAAATGTCCAGCATTATTTATTTATTGATTATTATTTATTTATATAAATAGTAAATAGTAGGAAACCGCTAAAAGTTACGTGGCTGAGCACCTAAAGGATTTAGATTCAATAAACATGTTGATAGACACATTTTCCTACAGTTGCGATAGAGTTTCTATGTACCTCTACATTATCTGTCCTCGACGACGTCTGTGGCGCTGTGGGTGAAGGCTCGCCTGAGACGCAGAAGGTTGCTGGTACAATTCCCGCCGCGGGACAAATGTTTGTATCTGCAAATATTTGTCTCAGGTCTGGGTTTTTTCTTTGTATGATATGTATGTATTTACAAAAAAATGTATATAAGTAGTATATCAGTCATGTAGTTCCCATAATACAAGCTCTGCTTAGTTTGGGGCTGGATGATGCTGTGTGAAAATGTCTAGCATTATTTATTACCTCGACGACCTCGGTGGCGCTGTGGGCGAAGGCTCGCCTGAGACGCAGAAGGTTGCTGATTCAATTCCCGCCGCGGGACAGATGTTTGTACTTGCAAATATTTGTCTCAGGTCTTGGTTTTTTCTATGTATAATATGTATTCACAATAAAAATGTATATAAGTAGTATATCAGTCACGTAGTTCCCATAATACAAGCTCTGCTTAGTTTGGGGCTAGATGATAATGTTGTGAAAATGTCCTACTACGGTGCTTTTGTACTACGAAGGGCTTAGTGAAGTTGATTGGTGCCTAAAACAGCCGTCGAACTTAGAAGCCTTCGGGTGACCAATAATTTCAGACACCTGGGTTGGCTACAAGCTCATAAAACCTGCTTGAGTCAGTGAGGTAGTCTACAATACTCATAGCGCCCTCGGCCAAGCGCAATGCCGGTACTCAGCGGGTGTCGAGGTGACATTACTGTGACCATAGTTTATGAATAAATGTGGATTTTAAGGTTTTACCGATCGGCTGTAGATTTAAATAAAATTGTATCACCGCGACTTAGTTTATGGTGTTTTTTTTAATTCTGGTGTATGGAGTAAAATATATATATCTATCTTTAAATAAAATATGAAGCATGTCACGTGTCAGAAGCATGTTTATTTATTAATAAATAAACTTGGTACAAACACAAACAAAGACTAATGAAAATAAGTTAAAGCCTAGCATAAAGTAACGTACACAAGAATTTTGGCGATATGATTTCAATAAAACTGTTTGCACTTCTTAATTTGAATTTGTCGGACCTCCGCGTAACTCGAGATGGTTGGATCTCCACCGCTGCCAACGGAATCAGCAAATCACGAAGGTCGGACTGCGAAAACAGCGCCACCACCCGCACAAATCGGAACTGTTTGACACATGAACTTCCGTCTTTGAAAACCGAACGGCGGCGGCGGTCATCTTGCGCGAGCGCAATCTTTTTACTTGAGAAATCATTAACATTACTGTGCTGTTATTATGATTGTGGTGCGGGTTCGATACCAGAAGTGTCGGTCGATCAACAGGAGCTTTCCGTGCGTTTGGAATCAGGCGGCTGATCCAGCAATTCAAAGGTACGTGGAGTGTGCTACCATTTCAGTTAGAAGCGCAAACAGATATAAAACAGATAATAAATCCATAGGTCGCTGGTTCATATCCGGCTCGAAGGACCACCAACACGCATGTACAAAATAAAACTTGCGTGGTTAACTTTTACACTGTTTATTTTGAGAAAATATAATTTATACAATGGCAGACAGCCGCTTTCTCCATTACATACACAGGAAGTTCTTAGAAAAAGAAACATGGCAGGAAATAATTGCCACAATACAAATATTGGCTGACCATAAAGTATTGTTTTATTTTTATTGTCTATGCTTTAGATTGATCTAAATACTCCTGATTTATTCCTGTATCGTCTCCTGAATAAAAACAAAATAGTTTTTTTAACGTTTAACAACCTATTTATTCGGAACTAACAATGTATTCGGTTGAAAATTAATCAGGTTTGAAATTAATGTCCTTCAAATTATCTGTAATATGCACACCCTAGTAAGAAATGCTTAAGCCGAGAGGTCTCGCAAATTATTTGCTTTGTCGCGAGCTTGCCCGATGTGTCATGTACCTAGACGGTTAGATCCTGTATCACTCTTTAAGTTTATTGTGAAATAAATGCTACTGCCCACGGCTTTGCCCGCGTCGTACCCAGATAAATAAACCCGATGATCAGTAGCTAACAGAGGTAGCGGTCTTAAGGAACGCATTCGCTCGTTTTTTGTTTAACATAAGTTGCAAAATTGGTCTCCATGAAAAGATATTTAATTTAACGGGATAGTTTAGTATAGCCTATGTCTACTCCGCAGGTCCATTCCAAATATTGGTTTGATCGGATGAGTAGTTTCAAACATACCTCTTTATACAAACTTACAAACTTTACCTCTAATATTAGTATAGATAATAAGATCTACTAGTTTAGATAAATAGATAGATAAAACATTTATTCGTTGCTACAGACACACACCAATATACATTTTATTGTCAGTAAGTTTGTGTTTGTGTGTGTTGCAGCACAACAAAAAGGCCATGGCTCAGTGAAATTTTTTTGCTTAAAAGCAAAAACACTGATTTTCAGCCAAAAACCTGTTGAGAGCAAGCAGAACGAGTTGCAAGTGTACCTAGCTACGAATGTAAAATGTATGAACGCTACTCGCAACACAACGCGAGTAGCGTTCATACATTTAAAAGAGAAGAATCAAACTGATAAAACAACTGACGGCAGCTTTATTTTAGGCATACGAAGTGCTTGGGAATACCTGCTATTTGCTTTTGAAATAAAAACTGTTTAAACTTTATTTGAAAAGTATTCTTATTTTTAACATTGCGTATAGGGGGTGGAATATTGTTCCAGCACTTCGTTGCCGAATACCTAAAACTTCCCCTGAAAGCTGCAGTCTTGTGATTGTGATAGGAAAGTGCAGATCTTACTGACCGTAAACTTTCACCAGAGACGAAGTTAAGTTTTGAGTGCAGATACTCAGGCTTTTTGAACTTAATAACGTCAAATAGCAGTCCTCCCAGGTGCAGTAGCCTACGTGATTCCATGTTTAGTAAGGACATGTTATTCAAGTAGTTGTAGATCAAGAATTTCCTAGAATCAGGTAAGGAAAAACAGGGGACTACCTTCCTGCGCTTGATAGTCGGCACCTACCAAAGGTAGGTACCTAAAAAATTACTTTGGTGGGCATGTGCCATATATAATGTTTGAACGTAGCTCTGTCTACCCACCTTCCTACGTAAGTAAATCATGTGGATTAAAGAATTAACAGGGCGCTTCAGTGAATTTTTTTGGCTTGTATTAGTTGCCTAGGGAGCATTTTAGATGTACATAGATTAAAAGACACATCTAAGCAAATGCATGTACATGATAATACATGGTAATAAGCAATGGTAATCCTACTAATATAATAAATGCGAAAGTCTGTGTGTGTGTGTGTGAATGTTTGTTACCACGTACCTCCGTACCTAATTTTCGAATAATGAAACAGGTATTTTTTATTTTTTCAAAACTACCCTTTGGGGATGTGCAATTGATTTCTAAACTTTGTATAAATTGTAATCCTTGGTTCGATTCGTTCAAAAGTTGGTGGACATAGTTTGAAGCCTGGAGACGGTCATATGCTACTTTTATTAACATACCACGCGGGCGAAGCCGTGGGCAACAACTAGTTGATAATAAATGGACTACCTACTTACTAATTTACTCAATATTATTATTGACAACCTCTGTGGCGCAGCGGGCGAAGGTCCGCCTGAGACGCAGAAGGCTGCGGGTTCAATTCCCGCTGCGGGACAAATGTTTGTACTTGCAAATATTTGTCTCAGGTCTGGGTTTTTTTTTACAAAAAAAAATGTATATAAGTAGTATATCAGTCACGTAATTCCCATAACACAAGCTCTGCTTACCTTGGGGCTAGATGATGCTGTGTGAAAAAAAATCCAGCTGATTTATTTATTTTATTTCTTACCCTAAAAAATATTCAATTCAAACTCAAATCCTATTTTATAGCTAATATAGAAAAGTACTTACCAATAAATGCACTTTCCTAGTTTTCCAGATTTATGTAGATAGGCGGCTACCTTGTTACGCTCAATACCTACTTTTGTTACCTAGGCAACAATAATGCAACCAATAACATCACCTGTACAAACCTTTTGTAGGGTTTACGGTTTTTACATGCTATTATGGATAACTAGCTTCTGCCCACGGCTTCGCCCGCGTGGTACCCGGATAAAAAGTAGCCTATGTGTTATTCTGATGTAGAAGCTATATTACTGTAAAGTTTCATTAATATCCGTTCAGTAGTTTTTGCGTGAAAGAGGAACAAACATCCATACAGGCTTTCGCGTTTATAATAGTAGGATAGTAGAATAATAATTTTGTTAAGTATTTTATTTCAATCAATAATTAAAAATAAAAAAATAAAAAAAGATAAAAATACTTAATTTTACACCAAATAACACTTCAGCTTAGTTAAGTGCTATAAATTTTGGCGATGTTGTACGCGGTCTTATTGCTAAATAGTGATCTCTACCAGACAACCTTTGGATGGAACGGACTGTACAAAAGTTTACATGTACATAGAAAAAAGACACATCTGTGTACATAGTTTCGAGCTTAAGAAATATGGCTGACAGTTTAGTGACGTGATACTATGTATTATTTTGTATGTCGTTCGTACAAGTATATTTACTAGGTACTAGTAAATATCTCACACTTGGGCTCGTTGTTACATGATTATGTATTGAGACAAAGAGGTTTTGATATACGATAGTTTACTGGTATATAAGCGCTTCAGAATTCTATGGACCAGTTCTCGTTGTTAGAGGTGTAATAAAACCGGCCAAGAGCGAGTCTAAAATGCTTTAGGAATCCGTAACATCAAAAACAAACACACTCACAACTGTTTGCCCCATGATATGATTTCGAATGTGACAGTGGCAGGTGGTAGATAGAAAATACTTTATTGTACACCAAATAACATATCAGCTTAGTTAAGTACTATCAACTTTAACAATGTTGTACAATGGGCGGTCTTATCGCTAAATAGCTATCTCTACCAGAAGTGGTATCTTTGTCAATTAAAGAGTGAAAAGATGGTAGATCGATTCACCTACCACTTCAGCAAATACTTCAGTACCTCCCTTGACCAAGGTAGATGCAACTGTGCCGAAATATCAGGAAACATCAAACTCACAAATCATAGTAATAAATAATCCTACTAATATTATAAACGCGAAAGTTTGTGAGGATGGATGTTTGTTACTCTTTTACGCAAAAACTACTGAACGGATTTTGGTGAAACTTTACAGTAATATAGCTTATACATCAGAATAACACATAGGCTACTTTTATACTACTTTTACTTTTTACTCTACTGGATACTACGCAGGCGAAGCCGTGGACAAAAGCTAGTAATAAATAATCTGGACGGTTTCACACAGCATCATCTAGCCCCAAACTAAGCAGAGCTTGTATTATGGAAACAACATGACTGATAAACTGTTTATATTTTTTTTTTGTAAATACATACATATTATACATAGAATACCCAGACCCGAGATAAATATTTGCAGATCTTACAAATATTTGTTACGCAGCGAGAATCTGCAACCTATTGCGTCTCAGGCGGGGCTGGGCCCAATGCATCACAGAGATTGTCAAATATCTCGTATTTTGTAAAAAAAAACCTCCTTTTCCCCATCCCATTTTCGTACTCACGCTAAAAACAAAAGTTCGGGGATTTGCAAAATTGAAGCCTACCAAACTCAGGTTCCATTTAAGAATGTATGCCAACAGCGAATTAATCTAGGAGAAAGACACAGAGTGTTCTCTCATAACTTATCTGTGGTGCTGACGGCAATGCGGGCTGGGGGAGGTTGGTCTGTGTTAATGAAGGAAGCCGCTTTCGAAGTAAAACCTAAAAGAGCTGAAGATTAAAATCTCTCGACCTCGATGGCCAGCGAGGACTGCAATGTAAGAAGTGCTGGCTCGATTCCCGCTGTGAGACAAATGTTTATATGATCTACAAATATTTCTCTCAAGTCTGGGTTTTTTCTAGATACCTATAATATGTATGTATTTACAAAAAATATACAAGTAGAGGTAGTATATCAGTCATTTAGTTCCCATAAAACAAGCTCTGCTTAGTTTGGGGTAGATGATGTCCAGCATTTATTTATTTATTTATACTATGTTCTGCAGATATTTATTGCGGGTCTGGGTGGTGATATTTTTTGGTGGGTACCCTGGTACACGTTTATGTTGAAAACCACGGCACGGGAATCTTAGTGTGGGATCAGGGGCTATGTTTCGTACATAGCCCTGATCTGTTGGATTTTAAATTCTTCAGAGTGATTTTATGGATCGCAATGAAAAATGTAGACACGAAATACTAAAGTTTTAGTCAATCAGGCTCCAAAACCAAAATATGTTGAAATCTCTTCTGCCTACCCCTTACCCCACACTCAGCCAACAGAAGAAACTAATTCCTTAACATGTCCGAAACTTTATTCGTTAAACTTGAACGTCAGCAGCATGAAGCCATTGTTATATCTTATTTAGAAAAATTACGAAACAGAAATTGAGTTGGTAAGAGTTTACGCTGAAGTTTTGAAAGCTAGGATCTTCCAAATAATGTTCTATAGAACCGCTGGAAAACAGCGTAATTGTGATTATTTGAACACATATAAATGATCCATTATGCAGCCAATGGAACAACGCGAAACCGTAGTTTTGAAGGCTAGGATCTAACAAAAAATGTTCTTCAGAACCGCTGGAAAACAGCGTAATTGTGATTATTTGAACACATATAAATAATTCATTATACAGCCAATGGAACAACGCGAAACCGTAGTTTTGAAGGCTAGGATCTAACAAAAAATGTTCTTTAGAACTGCTGGAAAATAGCGTAATTGTGATTATTGGAACACATATAAATGATTCATTATACAGCCAATGGGACAACCCGAAACCGTAGTTTTGAAGGCTAGGATCTTCCAAATAATGTTCTTTAGAATAGCTGGAAAACAGCGTAATTGTGATTATATGAACACATATAAATGATTCATTATACAGCCAATGGAACAACGCGAAACCGTAGTTTTGAAGGCTAGGATCTTCCAAATAATGTTCTTTAGAACCGCTGGAAAACAGCGTAATCGTGATTATTTGAACTCAGATAAATGGAACTAGGTGAAATCGATTGTATACTTCGCAGCTTTGATTTACCAGCCTTTGTTTGAAACAATCTTCTAGTATGTTTTTCGCAGTTTTTTCAAAGCTAATAACGAAAAAAAAAAATATTAAAGAAAAGGGCTTAGTGACCGACCCTAAAATTACAAGTAGGGTGGAAGGATTCAGCCCGTGTCATACGTCTTCGAGTTCTTGGTTCTACCAGAGAAATTACATTATGGGGTACCAAATCATCATCATCATTATACAGCTTATCTTATCCCACTGGGCATAGACCTCTGTTCGTTTGTGCCATTCGCCTCTATCTTAGTCTGATCCACGGAATATTTGAAGACCTCTGTAGCGCAGTGGGCGAAAACCCGCCTCAGACAAAGAAGGCTGCGGGATCGATTCCCGCCGCTGAACAAATGTTTATATGTTCTGTAAATATTTGTCTCGGGATTGAGTATTCTCTATGTGTAATATGTATGTATTTACAAAAAAAGTATATCAGTCATGTAGTTCCCATAACACAAGCTCTGCTCATACTGTAAAAAAACAAATACCGCTGCACACAAAATTATTCAGTAAAGAGAATAAAATTGAAATGTACCACCCCCGTATATCATGCGCGGCGTCCCGTTTGGAGCACGACCCCCGGGGGTCCGATAACTGGCCTAACAGGGTCTTATTTATTCGACGCCCCCGCCAACGTTACTTCAATATTGCTCTCTAATTTTCACTAGTTTGACATAACTTCTTTTTACAGACATAGTCCTGATGTCTAGGATTTTTGTAGGCTTGCTCTTGCTTAGTCAGTAAAGGAGAAAGCTCCATACTAGTGACTTTGACTTTTATTGACTAGTTCGTAATTCTATCGCGCTCTTTTAAATGGAACTTCTGTACTAGAGTACCAAAGAATACAAAACGAGATTATCAAACAGTACTTTTTATTATTTTAGTACGTGTCTGATTTTAAACCTTATGACGTAGAAAATAGCGAGTACTCTTACGTCATGCAGACTTTGGGACCTGAATGAACTACTGAACTAGTGCACTATTAGGAACGAGTACAACTGAATAGTACGTTCTAGTTCACTTGAGGGAATTCATTCCTATTAGTACTGTAGGTACTAATAGGAATGAATTCCCTCGTTCCTGTATTACACAAGCATAATTTTTGTGACAAGCATGTTTATTAATTGAAGTTTTTATGATATTCGTATTTGGATGCAGAATTAAAGAAAATAATAATAATAATAATAAAGCCTTTTTTATTTCCTTACCAACTAAATTTACATATTAAAAGCTATATATATACAACTAATGTTGATTAGGAACCCCTCTTTGGGTATAGGCCTCCTCCAGTTGATTCCATTTCTCTCTGTCTCTAGCTATGAGCATCCAGTTTTTCCCAGCAGTTTCTATAATGTCATCTGTCCATCTTTTTCTTGGTCGACCAGGTCTTCTTTTGCCACTAGGTCCTGTCCATCTAGTCGCCTCGATAGTCCACCTTTTTTCGGTGTATCAGGCTAAGTGGCCGAATTAAAGAAAATAATATAATAAAATTATTCGAAACAGAAAAACACATTGTACTTATTAGACTTACCTAGTTTTTGAAAGAGTAACGATTGTACACCTATCCTCACAAACTTTCGCGTTTATAATACATAGTAGTAGGATATGCTTTTGCACACAGCTTCGTGCGCGTGGTAAGCTGATTAAAAGTAGCCAATGTTTTATAAACTATATTTGTTCAAATTTCTTCCAAAAACTATCGTGAACTTGACTATTCATATTGTAAAAACGGGAATTTTCACGTACTGCACTATCGGTGAAGGCACCGTGACGTGCAAACCTGACCGTCCTGACCGTCGTTTCATATCAACAAATGTCCAAACGTCCAACGTACTTTGCTCTTCGATTCTTACGTAGTACCCCCCTTCTTGGTATACTCGAGTAATACGTATAACTGTGAGTGTGTTGTTATTGAAGAATTTCGAAAACTGAACATCCTGAATAAGCTGAAAAGCACAGTGAAGCACGAATAGAACATTATTGGCACACGACGGAATACTGTAACTATTCATTTCATTTTCATTTTCATTTATTCATGCTCAAATGTACATCAGCTTAGGTGTTACATCAAAGTAGCTGTAGGGGAGTACATGGACCCTGTAAGGGCGCTGCATGTTCAGTCAATATTTATTTAAAATGAGTTAATACTAATAGCAAAATCGTAATTATGAATGTCAAATAATACATAAAAAAAAATTAAAAATAATAATAATAATAATCAACTATTTTTATGACTCAGCGCATAGCTCAACATGCATAGGTTATTTAACTTGAAAGGAATGCTTTCTTGAAAAATTGCAGGGACTGTTTCTAAAGACATGTTAAATATTATAACGCTTCAACGCTTTCTAGAATTCAGTTCGTATAAATCTCAAATTTGACATAATTTTCCAATGTAATTTTCACTTGCAAATAGTTGCAAAGATTCCCGCCTTCCATCGTTTCACAGATTATATATTACCACAGATCCCGCAAGCATTATCACTACATGCCAATGTCATTCTGTATAACTCCAAGTAGGTTGGTTAAATAAATAAATTAAAATAAAGCATGCTCCTTATGTTGTATACGTGATTACTCAAATTATTTTTTTTGTTCTTTTTAATTTTTAATTAATATATAGACTAGAAGTCGAGGCCTTCGAAGTTGATGGTTGGGGTTCTTCCTGCTAAATTTCAATGTGTTTTGTACCTGCAACCTAATTAATGTTTATTGGTCTGTGGATCACTCTGTCTTCATTGTACCCACTTATATCTTTTTAGAACTCCAGCAAACATGCATCTATGGTTTTTCCATAGATGCATGTTTCTGTATCATACGGATAGAGTCCTGTCGCTCAAAAAGAAATATGAAGATTTTTTTTTAAGGTTGAATAGCAATCCGCAATCTCTGAAGCAGCGTAGGGAATTGTTCCTTTGGAATGATCTCTTTGCGTCTTGATTCTTGCCTTCATTTATCTAGAATCTTGCACCACTGTTTTGACATAATTATGTCAAAATAGCCCCAAAATTTGTCAAAGCAATGACAATGTAGGTAACCCCGTAATACGGTACTGTTCCAATAAGCGGCTTGCATCTTTCACGCGGAATGCTAACTTACTTACAAAAAGCGTACATATGGTAGTATGATATACCTTAGGTATTCAATATTAGGTAAGGTACATAAGGATACGAGTAGTTGGTAAGTATTATAAATAAAACATTTTTAAATATAAAAACACAAAATCTTTCAGGCATTTGCGACTTCCTTAAAATTACCGTTTTTACGCAAGCAATTTCGACCCCAATTCAGGGTTCTATTCTTTATCACAGAAAGATTTTAATATAACTTCTTATTTGCTCACCTCTGAAATTACCTTTACTTTAAACACACACATACACACACACACGTAATCACTAACCTTTAAGTAAAAGAAATAAATATTTGTATTTTGTATTTTTTTTTAACGACTTTGTCTGTGTCCAGGAATAAGATGTTTTTGTATGAGAGTTTTATGAGATTATCATTTTATGTGATATTTAAGCTTCCGCCCGAAAAAAAAACAAACAAACACGCTCACTGCTTGGTATATTGCAGACCTGTGAGAGTACTAATTAGGGGTAGTTGGAGACACGTCCAAACATTATGTTTGAGCAAAATATCCGCATCTTGCATAGTTTGACGACCTCTGTGGCGCAGTGGGTGAAGGCCCGCCTGAGGTTGCGGGTTCGATTCCCGCTGCGGGACAAATGGTTGTATGTTCTGCAAATATTTGTCTCGGGTCTGGGTGTTTTCTATATATAATATGTATGTATTTACAAAAAAAAGTATATAATTAATATATCAGTCATGTAGTTCCCATAATACAAGCTCTGCTTAGTTTGGGGCTAGATGATGCTGTGTGAAAAATGTCCAGCATATTTTTTTTTAGCATTCCACGTGACATATAATATGCGTTTGCTATAACAAACCAACAAAGTCTGCTGACATTCTCCGAATGGGCTTATTGGATTGTAATGCAGTTATTTTTTATAGATTTGTAAGTCTTCAAAGTTGATATTATAAGTTCTTAGATAAATAGTATCGACTTAAGCCATTAGGGGCCGCTACAATCGATAATGTTTTTTTACACCCAACAGGCCTGATAAATAACCTGATACCACATTAAGACTCCCTGTGTCATGAGTATCAGTGATCACGTTTACCGCGGCACAAAAAAAAAGCAGACCCAGAACAAATATTTGCATAATCTACGAATATTTGTATTTTTCCCACCGCCCACTTTGAGAAAAAAAAATCCTACCGCCCCCCAAAGTGTTTAAAAATAACAATTTGTCTCGGGTGTTTTCTATGCATGATGCTGTGTGAAAAATGTCCAGCATTATTATCATTATTACTAATATAATTATACTAGCTGCCCACGGCTTCTCCCGCTTAGTACCCGGATAAAAGTAGCCTATGTGTTATTCTTATGTATAAGCTATAATATCGGATTTTGATGAAATCACAGTAAAGTTTTATCAAAATCCGTTTAGTAGTTTTTGCGTGAAAGAGTAACAAACATCCATCCTCACAAACATTCGCGTTTATAATATTAGTAGGATTGTTCGGTTAAACAGAGCGATTTCTTTGGATTTTCTTGTAAATAAAATCCCCGGCATTACTGTACACACTATCTGTTTTCTTTATTCCTTTCAAGTGACCACAGAGAAAAAATGCACTACGTTTTACAAGTGACATTGGCTATGTAGATTTTGGAAGTTCAAACAAGTGCGTTCGGATACTAAAACATATTTGTCTAGAAATTATACATATCCAAACATTCTCCCGGGCAAAGGACAACTGTGGTCCTTTAAGAAAATTCACAATTATAAGTTAAGGACTCTACATTCTTATTCTATCATCTTATCTTATTTTTCTCTACAATATTCAATCTTTGGCTCTACCTTACTCTACTTTTACATGAGATTCTACATTAGGATAAGAGTAAAGTTCAAACATTCATTCAAACAACATTCTAGGATATAACCAAAATTAAACTTCTAGTAAATTAAATAAACTAAATGGTAAACTACAATAGGGTACATAATACAAATTGAAATTTGTAATGTAAACAATTCAGTTCGAGGAATCATCCAGAGGGAGAGCTCAATTTTGAGACTGGACGCTTGAACAGCTGATTTTTATATTGTAAAGTAACAACACGAGTGGTCCCATCTGCACCTGGATGTTTCTCCACAACCTTTCCTAAAAGCCATTTTCCCGGAGGCAAACGTTCATCTTTCACCAAAACAATTGTACCTACACTAATATCAGGGAGGTGTTGGGTCCACTTATATCTTTGTTGAAGTGTGGTGAGGTATTCAGATTGCCAACGAGACCATAAGCTTTGAACTTATGGTCTCGCTTTGAACAATTTTCCAACGGCTTAAGCGATTGGGAATTTCTGTTATATTTTCTTCAGGGACACCAATAAAAGGTTCACCTATAAGGAAATGACCCGGAGTGAGGGGAGGGTCATCTAGTGATGAGCTTATCAAAGTGAGAGGCCGAGAATTAACACAAGCCTCAACTTGGGTTAAGAGAGTAGCAAACTCTTCAAATGTCAAGTTAGTTTGCCCTAAAACACGTTTTATGTGATTTTTCACGGATTTTATACCAGCTTCCCAGAGTCCACCGAAATTTGGGGACCCTGGCGGAATAAAATGGAAGGTGGTGCCATCATTGGCCAGAAGTTGAGATATTTCTTGTGAAAAACTAGATTTTGCGTTTTTAAAGTTAAGTTCTAATTCTCGAGAAGCACCAACAAAATTGGTACCACAGTCACTCCATAAATGACGGCAGTGACCGCGCCGCGCCACAAAGCGTCGAAAAGCCGCAATGAAAGCTGAAGTAGTTAAATCACTCACTAACTCTAAGTGAATGGCCTTGGTGACAGTACAAACAAATAAACAAATGTATGCTTTACTAGTACGGTTACATCTACCTGGGTACAGTTTCAAATTGAATGGGCCACCATAGTCAGTACCACTTGTGAGAAAGGGACGGGATGGTTTGACTCTATATTTGGGTAGATCACCCATGAATGGAGCTTTAGGAGCTGCTCTATATTTAAAGCAGATCATGCATTTGTGAACAACCTTTTTTACAAGATTTTTGGCACCAACTATCCAGTATTTTTGTCTAACAAGATTCAAAGTGAGTTGGATTCCACCATGTAAACAACGAATATGAGCATCCAACACAATCAACTTAGCTAAATGACAATCAGAAGTCAGCAGTATAGGGGATTTCAAATCATATGGAACATGAGCATTGGATAAACGTCCACCTACACGCAGGATCCCATTGTCATCCATCACAGGATTCAGAGTATGAATTTTACTATTTTTTGGAATAGCAGATTTTTTAGAAATTAAATTAATTTCTTTTTCAAAACATTCTTTTTGTGACATTTTAATGCATACATTCAGAGCAGTTTTATGTTCATCAGCAGTTAAATAATTTGGTGAGTCAATTTCAGATATTATGTGTTTTGTTTTTTGCAAGTTTTGTTTACACATTTTTACAAATTTCAAACAATAGGCTGTGACACGAATCAATTTCAAAAGAGTTGAATATTTATTTAAATATTTCTTGGTTTC
Source organism: Perizoma flavofasciatum (assembly GCA_958496245.1). NCBI lineage: Eukaryota > Metazoa > Arthropoda > Insecta > Lepidoptera > Geometridae > Perizoma > Perizoma flavofasciatum. The sequence continues at coordinate 8,156,426 of OY292441.1, read as the reverse complement.
TGATTCATCATGTTTTGTAACTAGTAAGTTAACTAATTTAATCTTAGATTCTAAATCAGTCTCAGGTATCACAGTATTCTGATAGTTAATACATTTGGATTCAGAAAGAAACGTGGGTCCGGTCCACCAGAGATCAGTCAATTCACTTGGACTTACACCTCTAGAAGCACAATCAGCGGGATTGTCTTGTGATCTTACATGGTGCCATTGACTACTGTTTGTTGTGGTCAATATTTCTGCTGTACGGTTAGCCACAAAAGTTTTCCAAGTATTTGGATTCTTTCTCAACCAAGATAAAACTATGGTTGAGTCAGTCCATGCAAAAACTTCCTGAACATTCAAACTAATTTTCACATCATTCAATATTTTTGCCAGGAGTACTGCACCACAGAGTTCGAGACGGGGTAGTGAGACTTGCTTTACAGGAGCCACTTTAGTTTTGGCTGTTACTAATCGAACCTGAACATCAGTCTCGGTGATAACTCTGAGATACACTACACCTGCATAAGCAGAACAAGAAGCATCACAAAATCCATGTAATTCTACTTTTGCATTAGTGTGACAAGTTCCTAGCCATCGTGTAAGTTGAATGGGAGTCATGTGAGTAACATTATCTCGGTAAGTAAACCATAGGTTTTTTAAATCATTAGGTAAAGGTTCATCCCACTCTAAGCCAGCTAACCACAATTTTTGCATCAAGATTTTAGCAACTATTATGATAGGTGCTAACCAACCTAGAGGATCAAATGTCTTGGCAATCGAGGAAAGTACAAGTCTCTTGGTAATCACTTCACTTTGTTGAGAGTCAATGTCAATTTTGAGTTCAAAAACATCACTTTGAGGTTTCCACAACACTCCTAATGCTTTCACTGATTCATCTAACTTGATATTTACTGCACTTTGGGATACCTTAAGGGCATCAGGGATTTGATTCAAAACTGATTGACTATTAGAAGACCACTTGTGCAAGGGAAAACCGCCCTTCAGAAGGAGAGCAGTCAGACGCTGTTGCAGTGTGGTAGCATCATCCTCGGAGCATGTACCGGTCAGCAGGTCGTCCATGAACATTGAAGATCTGATGATGTCAGTTTCAGCAGGGTAGTTTTCTTTCTCATCATCAGCCAGTTGCTGTATGGTTTTGATAGCAAGGTATGGTGCACAAGAAGTACCATAAGTGACAGTTAGGAGTCGATATTCTTGTATTGGATCATTAGTATTTTCTCTCCAGACAATTCTTTGATAATCTGCATCTTTTTTATTTATCTGGATACAGCGATACATTTATTTGATGTCAGAAACTAGGCATACTCTGTGCTGTCTCCATCTTGTTACCAAGTCTCGCAGGTCTTGTTGTAGTGCTGGTCCTGTCAGCAACTCATCATTTAATGAATTTCCATTTTCAGATTTGGCACTGCCATCAAAAACAACTCTCAGTTTTGTGCTGACACTGGATTCTCTTAAGACTGCATGGTGGGGTAAGTAGTAAACTTTCTTAGGTTTCATTTCTGTGTTGTCTGTGTTATCAGAACTCAATATTTTAGGTTTTGTGGTGATCAGCTCCATGTGTCCCTGTGATTCATAATCTCTCATAAACTTGCAATATTGTGATTTGAAGTCTGGCTTCGATCGAAACCTTTTCTCCATCTGTAGTAATCGGTTGACAGACATGGCTCTGGAGTCACCCAGATTAGGATTCTCTTTATTGAATGGTAAACAAACTTCATATTGTCCATTATCATATCTTTTGTGGGTTGTCTTATAATGTTCTTCACAAAGAACATCTTCTTTGGTCATTGGTTTAGTGGTGTGAGTCTCTTCTAGCTCCCAGAATTTTCTGAGAATGTGGTCCACTTCAATCTTGGTGTGCAATATCGTTACTTCTTGTGGTAGTGGTCTTTTTTGTGAAATCTCCCCTGAGATTAACCAACCCAGCTGGGAGTTCATAGCTAAAAGTGAATTGTGCTTTTTGATGCCTTCTAATATTAACCATGCATGGATTTTTGCTCCTAAAAGCAAATTAACAGGTCTTCTTCGATTGTAATCTGGGTCTGCCAACTGCAGGTGTTCGAAACTATTCACTTTGGGAAAATCTTGAGTGGGTAGAGGTGTGGTTATCCGTTTTATGACATAAGCCATCAAGCACAATGTTTCTTTGTGAGCTCTGTTCTGGCTCGGTTGAATTTCCAGATTAACATAGGCTTTTGTTCTCCCCACTTCAGTGTTTTGAAGTCCAGTGATTAGTCCGTCAATAAATGTGCGATCAAGATTGATCGCACATTTATTGAGAGTAATTGTGTTGCCGCCTCAGAAATAAAAGAAGCATGTGAACCTGGATCAATCAATGCTCTCAAAACATGTGTGTTTCCATCCTTTGATTTGATAGCTATGTGTGCTGTAGCAAGAAGTGCTTGGCCATCATTCATGCTTGTGCTCATACTAACTACAACATTATCTGTGGGTTTCTCAGGTTCAGATACAATTTCTTTCGTGTTCGGATGGTGAAGGAATGTGTGATGTCGTCTGCCACATTTCTTGCAGCTTGTTTTTTGCTGGCACTGGGCAACAGTGTGACCTTTGACCAAACAGTTGAAGCATATTCCTCTCTTTTTTACAAAATCTTGTCGTTGTGATAAATTCAATTGTGCAAAATCATTACAGTGACACAGATAGTGGTTTGCGCTACAGTAAGTACAGGATGTTTGTAGCTCGGTGTGCAGTGACTTGATAGGTTGTTGATTTGTTCTATTAGTGAAAGTGCTTGTGTAAGTTTTGGGTTTATTTTCTTTTGTGGTTTGAATCATCTCCATAGAACGGAATCGGCTTTCTAAATATTCAGTTAAATCTTTTAATGTTGGTATCTCTTGTGATACCCCGAGGTGCTGCTCCCAAAGTTTGTGTGATTCTGTGTCTAATTTGGAAACAGTGATGTATACTACAAGTGCATCCCAAGATGATGTTGGTATTTTGAGGTTGTCTAAAGAATGCAAGCATTCCTTTGTAGTATCAAGCAATTGCTTCAGTCCTCGTGGACATTCTAAGTTAAGTTTCTTTTGAGACAGAAATCAGTTCAAAATTGTGTTCACAATAACTCGTTTGTTGTTGTATCTGCTTTCTAGAGTTTCCCATGCTATAGTATAGTTGGCTGCTGTCACTGAGAAATGTTTTAGCAACTGATCTGCTTCATATTGATGTTTTTCAACTTTTGTGAGGGATTCATCATTGTGTATGAGAGATGTGAATAGATCTTTGAAGTTGAGCCAATCGTTGTAGTCTCCAGAAAATTTGGGTAAGGCAATTGGTGGTAATTTTACTCTAAGTTTCTTTCCAAATGAATTTGTTTGAGCACTTTCCTGGGTAGATTCTTGGGGTGAATTTGTAAGATTTAGTTGAAAAAGGCCGTCTTTTACTAGAGATTTCAATTCTATAAAAGTCTCTTCGGTTTGCTCAAAATGTTTTTCCATTTTTGTTATATTTTCCGGTATGGCGTCTGAGACTATTTCGTCATACAGCGCATTGTATTTTTTCCAGTATTCTTCGGCTGACTCAAAACGCGCCTCCAAATATCCGCGAGTGATGCGAGTTTTAGGACATTTTTTAATATTGGAAAGCAATTTTTCGAGTCTGAGAGATTGACTTTTCATCGATGCGCTTGGTTCCAACATTTTGGAAATATAATGGAAAAGCTTACCGAATATCAGCACTCACTTTCTTTATATCACATCCGGTAATGAAGGACCAAGGATAACATGTGTAACATGCTTTATGTCCAACAATACTTATGTGATCTGTCATAAAATAATGTTAAACAAAATGGACGTGTTATACAACCGAAGTTTTATATCATGTTACTTAATCTGGGCGCTCCTTATAGTGTTTTTATTTGGTGATAAATAATGAAGTTTACAGGTTCCTTTTTTTTGTTTAATTTAAGGGGGGGAAATGCCACGCATTCCCCTTCCGCCACGGGGGTGGCGAAAGGGGGTGTGTGGGACTCTAACCCACTAAAACCCCCCGGTTAACAGTCCCCCGCCGTAGTGAGGCAAGATGGGGTCGCGTTAGCATTCAAGCCCTCATCCGCGCCCTAAAAAGGGTGCCCCTTCCAACTTACGCTGTCCCTCACTCCAAGCCTGACCGGTATGGGAATCCCTGCCGGTATAGCCTCGAAGATCATCGGGACGCGCAAGCCCTCATCCGCGCCCTGAAAAGGACGCCCCCTCCAACTTACGCTGTCCCTCACTCCGAGCCTGACCGGTATGGGAAGCCCTGCCGGTATAGCCTCGAAGATTATAGGGATGCGCAAGCCCACATCCGCGCCCTGAAACCCTTTAGCTTTTGCTCACACTAGGAACCTGCCTAGTGTGAGCAAAAGCTAGTGTTTAATTAATTCGGAACCCTCAAACATATCCATGTAACAGCCTTCACCAGATAAAAAATATTTAAGGGACTGTTAATGCAAATAATGTGTCTTTCCTTTTAGCGGCGCCATTACGAGAAATAGGTAACGGGCGTTGGAACATTTTCTGTAATGTTTTTTGAATCACATGACGTGTTACATCATTTACTGACACATTTTTTATGTGCGGAATAAGCCATCATCATCATTAATAGCTTTAACCAAGTTTTCAATTAAATAAAGATTAGCTTTGATCAAGTTTTCAAAGAAATAAAAAGCTGAAGGATTGGAAGTCAAAACAACCCACTAGACCAACAATGCTTGTTAAAAATACGTTGTTACAAAAATAAGAAAAAGCTATACATACATGGGTGTTTTCTATGTATAATATGAACGTATTTACAAAAAACAAGGTATATAAGTAATATATCAGTCATGTAGTTCCCATAATACAAGCTCTGCTTAGTTTGGGGCTAGATGATGCTGTGTGGAAAATGTTCAGCATTATTTATATTTATTTATTTATTATTTATACATACCTACATAAAATATAGAAGAAAAAACTGAATACATTTTGCAGAAAGACTAAATCCTACTACTATTAAAAACGGGAAAGTTTGTGAGGATGGATGTTTGTTATTCTTTCACGCAAAAACTACTGAAGGGATTTTGATGAAACTTAACAGTAATATAGCTTATACATCAGAAAAAAACATAGGCTACTTTTTATCCGGGTACCACGCGAGCGAAGCCGTGGGCAGAAGCTAGTCTTCTATAATATTTTCCGTAATAAATTGCATTTGCATCCAAATATAGACATCAAGGCTAAATTATTTATGCAAGCCTTGCACTCAGGTTTCCTGAAGTGCTGTTTTTAATGAAGATCTTAATTTCTAAATTATTCACAACACTTCAAGACCTTTTCAGAGACATTATTTATCACAAACCTCATTTGACTTGAAGTGAATTTGCGGTAAAATAATATCTAAACTAGCTTCTGGCTGTGGCTTCGTCCAACCGGTAACAGGATGAAAAATCTTACTGAATATTATAAACGCGAAAGTTTGTGAGGATGGATGTTTGTTACTCTTTCATGCGAAAATAACGAAACGGATTTTGATGAAACTTTACAGTAACATAGCTTATACATCAGAATAACACATAGGCTACTTTTTATCCGGGTAACACGCGGGCGAAGCCGTGGGCAGAAGCTAGTAGTCTATATACCTGTGTGTTCTAGGCACAAACTATACGTGTTCCAATTTTCTGCCGTTGCAGATATTATTAGCAGCAAATATCCATGCTGTTGCTTTTATAATAATACTAGATACTGCCCACGACTTCGCCCGCGTGATACCCGGATAAAAAGTACGTGTTACCGTTAAGGCAGTGTTAGTAAAAAACGCATTCGCTCGACTGTTTTTCGTCCTTTTACGTTGTAAAATTAGTCTCCACGAAAATCCGTTTTATTTTAACGGAATAATATATAGCAGTTTATCCTAAAGGTCCATTCCATATATTGATGTTTTTTTTTAATCGGATGAGTAGTTTCGGAGATTAACTCTCCAAACTTACAAACTTTACCTTTTTATTATCATACTACAATTATAAACGCGAAAGTATGTGAGGATGGAAGTTTGTTACTCTTTCGCGCAAAAACTACTGAACGTATTTTGATGAAACTTTACAGTAATATTGCTTATATATCAGAATAATACATAGGCTCCTTTTTATCCGGGTACCACGCAGGCGAAGCCGTGGTTTAGCCTTTAACATTATTATAGTATTATTATAAATTGGGAAGGATTGGGCAAGAAAAGAATATTTGAAAGCTAAAATTTACCAAAAAGTCTCATGAGACATGTTTTCCAACATAGTGTACGATAATTTTATGGAGTAAAATATTTTTGTGCAGGCATTGTCCGCTTTTTCTTTGATAATATCTGCGCAAAGTAAGCAGGTACCCAAGTAAATATTTTATGAAAATCGCGATCAAAAGCCGGAAGGACCGCTTGGAGCAGGGCTGCTTAAAAATATGATATTTATTTTTACAACAAAATGTTTGTGTCTAGAACTTTCTTTAGACCTTTATCATAAAGTCATACCACAAGAGCGTTTGCGTTAGCTAGCGCTAAATTTTAATTGGGCTATAAATCTGGGCAATGTGTCCATAGGGACCAAGAATTTGAGGTCCTAAAAGGGAGTTCATTCCTGAGCTAACTCAGAGAATATATCGAAATTGAAGGAACTAGAATTTTAGTTTATTGATATCGCTTTGTTCCAAAGAATGTTCAATTTATGAGTAATATATTTCAATTTTGTTAAAAAATATTTCGGTCTTGGAATGACTTCATTTATTAAAATAAATTCCGATATCTATCGGGATGTTGAAAAATAATCAAAATCCATAACAATTTATTTCATCAGAAATTCTTTGAGAATCATAAAATTTTACGGGACCGTCCAGAAAATTTTCGGAGCGCCAAAAAAGAAATTAATTCATATTACGAGTACCATATAATTTTTCAAATTCTAATATATTCATATTGTAAAAACGGGAATTTTCACGTACTGCACTATCGGTGAAGGCACCGACTAAGTTTCGACTCATTCCGAGAGTCTTCATCAGGGTGAGTGGTTGCGACTTTCTCCTTCCACGTCGCGCCGTGCACTGAAACGTGCACAGCGATACCGATAGTGCAGTACGTGAAAATTACCGTTTTTACAATATGAATTGTCAAGTTAGAATTTACAATATGAAGTTGATAGTTTTTGGAATAAAATTCTAATATATAATTATACAGACAATTTGTTTATAATTTTAGTTAGTAAGTTGATGCATTTAAAATTAGTGATTCACAAACCTAATATAATATTATTATTATTTTTTGTACACCCCCACCATTCTCATAATCTCTTATGATCCTCTCCATTCAAAGGTTGTCTGGATAAGACCGCCCATTGTACTTTCTTTAGAATAATATTTTGTTATAATGTTATTTGTTTAGGGTGTACAATAAAGTATTTTCATTAATTCATTCATAAAAATCAAATTTTATGAAAATAAAAAAATCTAAATAAAAATCAAATTCGAAAGTTTGTGAGGATGGATGTTTGTTACTCTTTCACGCAAAAACTACAGAACGGATTTTGATGAAAATTTTCCATAATACTGCTTATACATCAGAAGAACACATAGGCTACTTTTCATCCGGCTACCACGCGAGCGAAGCCGTAGACAGAAGCTAGTTTTCACTAAAAACGAGATATTTATCATGATTTGTGAGCTCGAAACCTTTTCCGGTATTTCGGCACAGTTGGTACATAACATTCTAGACTTATTTTACTTACTTATATTAAGTTCTGGAAAAAGGCCAAGTCAAATGTTTCGTTAACTGACGAGCTGTTTGAAGAATATAATGAGGATGAATTAAGCAAACGAGGTATACCTACCCCCTATATTCTCTGTGGATATATTACCGTTGGTAGGTTTATAAAGTCAAATTGGGAACTTTATGGAACACACCAAAAAGGGCACAAAATAAAAACAACTTCACAAAGTTACAAGTTATGTGGAGTCTTAGCCGTTATACAGCGTGTGCCTAAAGTGGGCAACTTTGAGCTAAACGAGATTACCCTGTATAATATTGCCGAGGAGCTTAATCAAGAAGTTTTGACGTTTTGGTAATTCTAAGTTACTCCACTGACAACTGAGCGGAATAATCATCAAAATAAATGGTAGGATTTAGTTTTTCTCTGAAGATAGTTATGGCCAAATTTTGACAGTAGTCTTTCTTTTTTTTCCTTCAACCTAGAAAAACAACGCTCTTTCAGTGTGACTTAGCTAATTAAAAATTCAAGTGCGATTTCAACCTTTTTGAACCCAGTCATAAGGCGAATGCTGAATGATGGATTTTGGGGGGATGTTCAACCCCGGACTATGAATTCAACCTTTAAAAACACTATTTTTTGTTTTTAAAGTTTCGCTTTTTTTTAGCCTTAAGGTAAAGAACTAATTCTTTACCTTATATAAGTTCTAGCTGTTCCTATACCTATAAAAGTATAGAATATATATTATTCCGATTTCTTTAAATTTTTCTTTCCTTTTTTACGACAGACACATAGTTACGTGGCTCTTACCCCCTAAGATCTACACACTGAGTATAAATCTGAGGACATCCATCTTGGGGCATACAGTCATGAGCGTGTTTGTTGTTTTGTTTATTTTTTTATAGGTATTCTATCTTTTTTTTTTAGTTTTGAAAACACAAAGTTTTATTTCGATACACTATAAATTGAGGGAGACATTGAATATGACATATAGACAGACAGATGACTTCTGAAGCGCAATGGAAAAGGCCCGCCTTAGACGCAGAAAGTTGGGTTTGATTCCCGCCGCGGGACAGATGTTTGTGTGATCTGGAAATATTTGTCTAAGGTCTTCCTGTATAATGTGTAATGTGTATGTATTTACAAAAAAAAATAGATAGATAAGTATTATATCGGTCATGTAGTTTCCTTATCATAAGCTCTGTTTACTTTGGGGCTAGATGATGCTGTGTGAATTTTTTCCAGCTTCATTATACAATGGCAATATGACCTTTTGGAGATCCCTATTGAATCTATCAGACCTATGACGACCTGTATGACGCGGCGGGCAAGTAGGTGGATGTCTGCAGATATTGGCCTCTCGCTCTCTTTTACTGATAGTGCAAGCAAGAAAGAGATAGCTACAATTTTAGTGCTGTCAAATTAGTCAGATTTAAGTTTTCCATACAAATTTAGTCGTGATTTCAAAACATGCTGACTAAAAACACGAAGAAAAGCGGCACGTAAACTGATTTGACAGCAGCACACAGCAGTTAAATTCTTTCCATCTCTTTCTTGCATACACTATTAGTTAAAAGAGAGCGACAGTTTAAATTTAGTTTAGTTAGTGTACTACAGAATCAAGGCCATTGTATTTGTTTTTATTTAAATGACAAAACTAAAAAGGTTTCGCTATAGCCATTTGATTTCAGACCCCTAAAAACGAAGAAGACCAACCACGGAACAAAAGCTAACAATTTCAAATTAATTCAATACAAAAACTCCGCTGTCTAAGCCCTTGCAAATCCGTTTACAGAATAACCAACACTACCACCCCTGTATAAGGGTTACTTTGAAAAAATCCTGTAGAAATAAACGTGCATTTCTGTAGGACAGACAAACAGACTGGAATGGTATTTTGATTACAAGTAAGGTGAGGTATTTACGAAATGTCTTGAAACGGTTTAAGGCGGGGTTAGATTGGCGAACTTGGTTTTACTCGCGACGGCAAGAGTATATGAGTTTGCCACTAAAGGTTTGAATGTTTGTATGTAATACCTATCGGATTTTAGTTCGGTTTTTACAATCAATTTGTATCATTTTTGGAGACATAATAATGCTGCAATTTTTTTCACACAGCATCATCTAGCCCCAAAGTAAGCAGAGCTTGTGTTATGGGAACTACATGACTGATATAATACTACTTATATTTTTTTTTGTTGTAAATACATACATATTATACATAGAAAACACCCAGATCCCGAAACAAATATTTGCATATTTGACCCGCGGCGGGAATCGAACCCGACTTAGGCGGGCCTTCATCCACCGCGCCACAGTGATCGTCAAATAAATGTTTTACGTATCTACCTTGTTTATTAGTGTGGCAATACCCTTACTTTATACCCAGCTCTGTTTCTAAGGAGTTCTGGAAGCCAGTGGGAAGCAACATACCTTTCCAGGAGACACTTATTGCGACTTCACATCTAAATGGTATTTCCACTTTGTTTTATATTTAAACAGACTTAAGCCGTGCTAGCATTTTGTCAACCGACTTAAAATAAATAATAGTAAAAAAACATTTTCTAAAACAAGCTTTTAACCCTGAGTGTAGCAACCATGTCACTGTAAAACTTAAAAACAGCTATGTTAATAAAAGGCGTATACAACATTTCGTGTCTGTGCTGTTCACCGTTGAAGCGTTCCTTTATCTGGAGCTAATCCTGGATGTCGATTCAGGTCATACTTACCATAAAAATGCATTGTCATCGGAACTGAACCAACATGTAAAGTTGGATAACAAACAAATAAAACATTAAACATAATCATTAAACATTTTAATACAAGCTTCTAACTCTGAGTGCAGCAACTAAAGTATTGTTTGCATGGCACCTATTATCCTACTGCTATTATAAACGCAGAAGATGGATGTTTGTTACTCTTTCACGTAAAAACTACTGAACGGATTTTGATAAAACTGTACAATATACAGTACAGCTTATACGTCAGAATAACATATACTAAATATATTTATTTTACGAAAAATATATAATTATAATACATTTTCTGTTAGTCCCCGCGCTAGGTAGAGCCTGTATCGATTCATAGAGGCCGGCTACAGATAAATCGATTTCCATAAAAAAACTAACACAAACAGGGCAAAACACAAGATTGAAATAAAATAAAAACAGTAAAGAAAAATCTGAGGGTATCTTGGACCTAACAGACATAATCTGTATCTAAAGTTCAGTCAAATTAAAATGCACTTTCATGCACCTCACTCAAAATCTGAGGGTGCCTTGGAGTTAACAGACATAATCTGTATCTAAAGTTCAGTCAACTTAAAATGCACTTTCATGCACCTCACTCAAAATCTGAGGGGGTCTTGGAGTTAACAGACATAATCTGTCTCTAAAGTTCAGTCAAATTAAAATGCACTTTCATGCACCTCACTCAAAATCTGAGGGGGTCTTGGAGTTAACAGACATAATCTGTCTCTAAAGTTCAGTCAACTTAAAATGCACTTTCATGCACCTCACTCAAAATCTGAGGGGGTCTTGGAGTTAACAGACATAATCTGTCTCTAAAGTTCAGTCAAATTAAAATGCACTTTCATGCACCTCACTCAAAATCTAAGGGGGTCTTGGAGCTAACAGACATAATATGTCTCTAAAGTTCAGTCAAATTAAAATGCACTTTCATGCACCTCACTCAAAATCTAAGGGGGTCTTGGAGCTGACAGACATAATCTGTCTCTAAAGTTCAGTCAAATTAAAATGCACTAAGCATTTAGAAATCTCAAACATACAATTTTAATGGGCAAGGTTGCCAAACACAGTTTCGCTTTACACCCTCTTTACGCTTTACAGACCTCTATAAATATGTATTTACTGGTCCGACGAAAGCGGGCCACGTCATGAGATATTATGGTAGTCTGGTTTTGAAGGTACTCTAAATATTAAGGGTTGAGATTTGAGGAATGATTTGAGGCACGAATTTCGTTCGCTCGAAGACAAATTGATGGAAAATACCAGCGATGTCTCTAGATTTTTGGATACTCATTTTGATTTGAGAACGGTCGTACTTTGTCAAGATTAATATGTCATCATCATCATCAGACTGTAGAAGTCCACAGAACTAAGAGCTCATATTATGTAACATGTAGTTACTTATTCTTAGCAATAGGTTATGCATTAACACTATATAACGTATCGTGTGTTATACTAAGGACTAATAGATTATTTTTAGATTTATTGTCTTGAACTAGTACTCTTTTTCAGTAAATATATTCACATTATTTGATTGGTACCACACTATAAAGAAGGATCATAAAAAAACAAGAGTTTTTTGTTCACTGAATAAAAACCTATTTATATAATATATTTTTTTACAAACTGTCACACAAATTCACTTCTAAACCCACTCTAGAATTTTCTGTATCAAAGTAACAATACCCAGACCCACAAAGCAAACATTTATCCCGAAATCGAACCCGCACCTCTTGTGTCTCAGTCGAATCACTCGCCGTGCCACCGAGTTCGTTAAATGTCTATGCTGCAGTGGTAAGGGTTGAAATGGGACTTTATTGCTCCTACGCCTTGGCGAATCTATTCCAGCTAAGTGGTTTGCAATACCCTCTTACTCTAGTAAGAGGGAGAGAGAGGGGTGGGGAGAGGGAGGGGAGGGGAGACGGGCGCTGCAAAATGCGGTGTAAAATGGTGTAGATAGATTTTTACACCACGCTTAGTGACGTGTGGTGTAAAAATCTATCTACAGAGCCTTTCGTAAAATCATAAAAACGATTACTAAAAACTGCTTATACTCGGTATTACTTAACCGATACTCGGTTAGGCAGTTTAGGAGATAAATGATAACTTTTATTTGAACTTTCACGATCAGTTATATATTAACTGTTCTTGAAAGTTTAAAAAAATATTTATAAGTTTTATTCATATTCATTTGTTTTTTCATATTCATTTATAAATGCTCAAATGTACATCAGCTTAGGTGTTACATCAAAGTAGCTTTAGGGCAGTACATGGACCCTGTAGGGACGCTGAAAGTTCAGTCAATATTTATTTAAAATGAGATAATACTATAACAAAATCGTAATTATTAATGTTAAATAATATATAAAAAATAAATTAAAAATTATAATAAATTTACTATATAAATTGATCTAAAATAATGTCAGTTATTATAGTAATTTGAAATGGAATTTATAAAAAAAAAAAATTAATACTTAACCTATCTGCCTACTTATTCCTACCATGCATGTCAATATTTTAATCACGTTGTCCGGATACAAATTAAATAAAATCAAAGAAGTCAATGTTAAATAAAATTTTCATATAATTATGTTAACGCAATAGATTCCGTTTACCTTTTTTATGATTTTTTCACATTTATAACGTATATGGATATAACGTCAATAAATATAAGCAGTGGCCGATATGTCCTCATTTAAATACAATTAAAAAGGTAAACGAAATTAAGACCCGTATAAAACTTTTTTTTTTTAATAACCTATTGTGTCCCACTGCTGGGCAAAGGTCTCCCCCAATTCCTTCCATCTGCCTCTATCCTTGGCGGTCTCCCACCATTCCGTTTCGAACGCATCGAGATCGTCACGCCAACGCTTTCGCGGCCGACCACGACGTCTTCTTCCATCCTCAGGCATCCAAGGTGTAACTGCTTTCGCCCACTTCTCAGTTTGCATCCGGCTTACGTGGCCCGCCCACTGCCACTTGAGTCTTGCTGTTTTGCTACCGACATCAGAAATTCCAGTTATAGAACGCAGCGTGGTGTTCCGTACTCGGTCGATAAACTTAACGGTATAAAACTTAACAAACAAAAAATATCTGATCCCAAACGCATATAGACAATGGACTCCGTCATTCGCAGAATAAATCGCGGTACACAAATAATCAGGATAGGTTATTAATCATTCCAAAGTCAGAATCCAATCATAAATGCATAGTTATTTGACAGCTCCAGTTAAAGCAGAGTGATTAATGTGATATGAAAATTGAATCGATTTTTGTTGACAAACACCTAAATTGGTTTTGGGATAGAAAGAGATTTACAAGTAAAAAGTGTCAGTCGAGAATTCTGGGCAGTTATGTAAGCTTTTCTTGGTTAAAGCAAAGAATGAGTACAGACTAGCCTCTGCCCGCGACTTCGCCCGCGTGGTACCCGGATAAAAAGTAACCTATGTGTTATTCCGATGTATAAGCTATATTACTGTAAAGTTTCATCAAAATACGTTCAGTAGTTTTTGCGTGAAAGAGGAACAAACATTCACGTTTATAATATTAGTAGGATAGGATAGGATAGGATATGACTGTTGGGTAAAAAAAACTAAAACATGCTTCGTAAAGTTCGTAAAGACTTAGGCACTAAAGTCAAAAAGCGAAGACCTTTCTTAAGCTTTTAAATTTTAATGCAGACGGCATTTTTTTAAACCACCGAATTGGCAAACAACCCTTAGACCCACCTGTCGAAAAGCGGATAGTAACCTATGAACGCTTTCAAACACCAAAACGACGAAACCCTTTTAAACATTTAAAACGCCTTTTTTAAGAATCAGGGGCCTTACCATGAAGTCTTATAGTGATTCAATTCAGGCAAAGATGTCAAATCCTGCTTTGCAAATGACAATGCTTTAGCTACGCCATAGCGTCCTCAATCGTAAAGCGAAAAGTGAAATCTTTGCCTGATCTGAATCGCTATAAGACTTGATGGTTAGGCCGGATGATCTTTTACTGACAACAGGTGTCACTAAAAGATCATCCGGTAACGGTGGCATAGAAAAGATGGAAAATCGCTAATCGCTCCGCTCATCACAGCACTATCCTACTAATATAATAAATGCGAAAGTCTGTGTGTGTGAATGTTTGTTACCACGTATCTCCGTAACTACTAAACCGATTTTGAAGATATATAATGTATTTTTTATTTTTTCAAAACTACCCTTTGGGGTGTGCAATTGAGTTCTAAACTTTGTATGGAAAATTGTAATCCTTGGTTCGATTCACTCAAAAGTTGGTGGACATAGTTTGAAGCCTGGAGACGGTCATACGCTACTTTTATTAACATACCACGCGGGCGAAGCCGCGGGCAGAAACTAGTACACTATAAAAGCAGGCTTTGCAAAAAAGCTGTTTACTAAAATGAATTTCCATTAGTGCACCTGAACGACGCAAAAATGGTAAATATTATTTAACGCTCAAAAAATATTATGTTTTTAAATAGTTTTCCTCTCGACGCAGGAGCCCGTTTAGATCTGGCGTAAAAGTTTATTTGTCTGTTATCATTCATCTCCGAAATGGAGTCACTATTGTATTGTATTTTTATTTATTTTCAAATTAAAAGTACATTACATTTTAAAGTTTCTTCCAAACTGTACAACAGTTTGTTGGCAGTAGCTCTCGTAGACATATTATGCTTAATTGTAATTGTTTATAATTTCTAGAGTCATTATTTTAGAGGTTAGTCTCGAAGAAATATTGTTACAGAAGAGCAAGATCTCCTACCACAGGTATCTTCATACTTAAAAGGAGATCTCAAACCCATATATGTATACGTAGATTAAGTTAATGAAATAAAAAAAACATTAAACATTAAATGTACTTAACTACGAGTATACTACAATACATCTGTAACTGTTTGTTACAGAGTCTGTCAACTCTGTAACAAACTCTGTAACTGTTTGTTACAGAGTCTGTCAACTCTGTAACAAACAGTTACACTTTCACGCCTAGACGGCTGAACGGATTTTATTGAAATTTTGACAGGAGGTAGTTTATAGAGGTATAATTGTTATTAGCTATTATGGACACAGCGATATGTAAAGCTTCTTTAAACTTGTCTTCAATGAGTTTTTACTTGTGACACTGTTAAAGAGGTTATGTGGGAGCTCATTGATAATTGTTTGCGTTAAAAAGCGCCTCTCACGTCTTCCATAATAATTTCTCACTTAAGGGACAACGAACTTAGGTATCTTAGATTGACGGGTTAGGTTTGGGACTAATTTATTTAATTACTAACTACTAGTCCACGGCTTCGCCTGCGTGGTATCGGATAAATGTAGCCGATGAAAAGTAGCGTTCCTAAGAAACAAATTCGCTTAATATTTTTGTCGATTTACGCTGCGAAATTGGAAAGAAGAGCACTTTTATTTTAATGGGATGATATTATGCAGTCTATGCTCATTCAAAAGGACCATCCTAAATATTGGTGAAATAACTTTTGACATTGGGTTAGTAGTTTCGGATTACCCCCTATATTACTTTACCTCTTTTTAATATTAAGTAATCGATAGACAAGATTGAGCCTTCTCTAGCTATAATAATAAGCTTTTATTGAGGACTTAAGTTGACATAAACACACTATTACAAAAATGCATTTGTCCTACAATTGGCGGTATAAGACCGCCAACTTTCAGATCGGAAGTCGCAGTACCGTCCACTAGGCCAACGGCTCTAGCTAGACTAATAATAATTATATTGTTTATTGAGAACCTAAGTTGACATAAGCGCACTATTACAAAATTATATTTGTCTCACAATTATAAATAAAAAAAAAAATAATGCAAGTCATTTTCACACAGCATCATCTAGCCCCAAACTAAGCAGAGCTTGTATTATGGGAACTACATAACTGATATACTAATTATATACATTTTTTTCTACATACATACATATTATACATAGAGAAAACACCCAGACCCGAGACAAATATTTGCAGATCATACAAACATTTGTCCCGTGACAGGAATCGAACCCGCAACCTTCTGCGTCTCAGGCGGACGTTCGCCCACTGCGCCACAGAGGTCGTCGGTCTTATAATTATTTGTTATTTTTCCTAAAACTAAGTTTTTTTTTCTAAAAACCGTGCCATCATTAGCAATGCTGCCCAGTTTTGCTGTCCACCATCCCCCGACCTTATGTGAAAACTGTATCTCGAAGGCGAGTTTATATCACTGGACAGCCTTACTAAAACTTGGCAGATTAAAGTTGCAACAAGTTAATTTTCAAGAAAGAAATCCCCCTGTATTTAGAGTTACGTATTACCCCCTAATTACTTGTTAAAACCTATCTATTTCTAACCTAACCTGTTTTAAAGTCAAAACGATTACATAGAACCAGATGATATTCATCTTGCAGTCTTTAAGTTCAAGGTAAATAGGTAGACAAACGTGTTACACCCATCGACACTCCATTAGGGGTCTAGACAAATACCACTTTCTGTTGGCGTGAACGCATGCGGAAAGATCTAATTGTATGGTAATGACATTAGCTGTTGATATAAGAAGTGACTATTGTCAAGTTTTCCATGACAATTTTGCGTTAGCGTGAAACGAAAACTAAGAATGAGTTATCTGTCTAGAACCCCCCTGGTTTAGATTGTGTCGAATACTTGCATAGTTATAAAAAAATGCAGGAGGAAAATGGAAAAAAATTATGTATTTTTTCACCATTTCGTAAAAAACATTGTCAAAATATAACATATCAAAGAATCCTCTCACATTCACCCCGATCTAATTTCTGTTACTGACATAATATATCGACAAATCCAATTTATTCACATGATCGTCTAGTATAGGTACGAGTTTTGTTTTTTTGACAAGATTTATTATGTTTCGAATTGACAATAAATATCTACAATCCAAAATAAATCAAATTCAATAAAGTTCAAAAGCTGAACAATAAATATTGTGTATTAAGGTACGTTTCACATAAATGTTTAACTAACTTTTTTACAGGGTTTCGTATGATCGTCATCCCTCAAAGAGTGTTATGACGAAAAGTCCGAGGCCAACTCAATCCACTGGCTTTTTGAAACCTGGTCTATCGGGTAGCGTTCAATCAACCGTCAAACCTTGACGGTTTTTTCAACCGGTGGTTTTTGAGGTTGCCGCCAACAAAATTTTGTTTCGCCGTTGATTTTGAAAACAAAATCCCTATATTAGATAAATTTGTTTTCATATAATTACAAGAATCTCTGAAAAAAAAAATTTCAATGGATCGAAAATTAATTAAAATTACCTATTTTGACCCCAAGCAACACATTTTCTATAAGCTAATTCTTTTCCAGTTTTTTACCATGTTTGTGTTTTTGGGCTCAAATAAAAATACTCTTTCTTTCTTTTCTATATTTTAGGATCTCACTCCACAGTGTTTAGTAAGACACTCGTGAAAATCGCGTGTTATTGAGCCCGTTATGGTACAGATATAAGACTATAAAACTTAAATCGGACCGGGTTTTTGTTACATATCTACTAAAATTCTGAATCAAGAAGAGCTTGAATGCTGTGTCAGACCTTTTTACCCGACTGCGCAAAGCAAAGGTAAGAAAGCCACATAAAACCAATTAGCCAATGAAAGATAAGCATTAAGTATATTTAATCTTAATTCCATCCATCATAATCTTAATCCAGTAACGATACGAACCAAAAACCAAAATGAAAGTAGAACATACCTAGAATACGTAATTACAGGGCTGAAATACGGTGCTTCTTAATTAAAATAAATACGATTTGTGCTAATTTCCTGAAAAACAAGAGACGGTCATTACTAGGGATGGGACGGCATAAGTTTTAAATCGTCGGATAAGGGCGTCAATGCCAAGCTAAAGTACTGCATCTGAGTGCACTGAGTCTGTGGTAATTGAAATAAATAATCATAATCGTACATTTTTTTATATATTTATTACTATGATCTATTTTTAAAAAAACCATAATCGAGCTTACGAAATTTTACTGGACTTTGAACATCCTACTAATATTATAAACGTGAAAGTTTGTGAGGATGGATGTTTGTTACTCTTTCACGCAAAAACTACTGAACGGATTTTAATCAAACTTTACAGTAATATAGCTTATACATCAGAATAATACCGGCTACTTTTTATCCGGGTACTCTGCGGGCGAAGCCGTGGGCAAAAGCTAGTAAAATAACAAAGGGAAATAATTGACAGTGGTTGTCAAAGTTCGCGTAATGTATTTTTCGCCATCGCCATCGCCACCGCCACTGCATCAGTTTTATTGTGCCGTAAGGCCCAAAGGAAGTACCTATAAACGAATAAACTAAATCTATATAGACTGAAGCATACATTTCTTGTTAGTTTTCAATGTCAATGAGTCTAAAAATCTATTGGTAAAGATCTACCAACTTCATAATGTAAAAACGGGAATTTTCACGTACGGTGAAGGTGAAGGCACCGAGGCAAGTTTCGACTCATTCCGAGAGTCTTCAACAAAAAGTCAAGAGAGAGGAGGGAGAAAGTCGCGATCACTCACCCTGATGAAATTCACGATAGTTTTTGGAATAAAATCTACCTATTTGAGTCTAGATTGAGTTTTAGTTTAAATACGAGATTTATGTCATTGTCTTAGCTTAGTGCAGATGTTAGTAATATATTTAATATGAAGAAATATTCAGATTTTCAGTGTCATTAAGCATAATATCTCGCAGCCATACTATATGAAGGAAATTTTACTTAATAGAGACGTTCATTAACTTTTTTAAGTAAGTAGGTAATATTGCATTCAAACATTTAAAAAAAGCCAGGATTAGGACACGCTTGATGAGAAAAAAAATGTATTTTTATGAAAGGTGCCGGTTAATCACAAAGATCAAAATAATATAGTATCTCAAATAAAAGAAAAACCTTAAGAGTTAAAAATTATGAACCAAATGCACGCGAATCCTCTATTCCCATCCCTAGACGCCTCAATTTGCGACCTTTAAAAGGGCGTTGGGAATGACCCAGCCGAGCTAACTGGAATTCTAAGTGAGATGATGGAAATTTGTCTGATTATCGAATAATCTTTGTCTGTAATGTCGTTTTAATTAAATAGAATAAGCTGTAATTACCATAAATATTTGGGGAGCTAAATGAAATTGTATTCAATTACTAAAATAATTTGGTGGAACAACACATATTTTTTTATTTTCTGTGCCTTATTCCGTTATGTGAGAAAAGGTGCAATTGAAATCAAATATCAATATAATTGACAGGTAACAGAAGTGGTCACTGAATTTAAAAATACAATCTGTAGCTTATATTGACCCAGTAAATATGTGTTTTTTTTATGATCTGTGACAGTCAAGTTCTATATCAATGCTGTATCTGGATTACCACAGATTAAAAACAAAACCTCTCATTCTACAGGTAAATTAGTAAATGGCGTATTCAGTTTTTCATAAAAAAATATTTTACACATTTTAGTGACTGGCACCAAAGACTCTCTCAATCTAAAGGTTCCAACATATTATATTGATAACACAAATGACAAATAATTCACTGGCACAGTGAGTTCTTAAATTAAAGAGTACGCTATGCTATATTAAAAGCCCTTCGACTTGAAAACTTCTACATTAGACCACTAGCATAAACGAAGTTACATTTTAGTGACTGGCACCAATGACTCTCAATCTAAAGGTTCCAACATATTATATTGATAACACAAATGACAAATAAGTCACTCGCACAGTGAGTTCTTAAATTAAAGAGTACGCTATGCTATATTAAAGGCCCTTCGACTTGAAAACTTCTACATTAGAGTTGACCACTAGCATAAACGAAGTTACATTTTAGTGACTGGCACCAATGACTCTCTCAATCTAAAGGTTCCAACATATTATATTGATAACACAAATGACAAATAATTCACTAGCACAGTGAGTTATTAAATTAAAGAGCACGCTATGCTATATTAAAGGCCCTTCGACTTGAAAACTTCTACATTAGAGTTGACCACTAGCATAAACGAAGTTACATTTTAGTGACTGGCACCAATGACTCTCTCAATCTAAAGGTTCCAACACGCAAATTAAGTAATTCGCCTCAGCACCTTTCAGGAAATGTGCCTTACTCATTACAAACGTAATTAAAAAACAATTTACTGAGTAATGAGCGCCTTTGGATTACATTAATTTAACTTTTCAATTATAATGGAAGTGTTGTTTCAGGTTTTTCTTACCACCTTTCAGGGGAATTTCACAATTTTACAGCTTATTATATTTTTCTCCTAACGTCTGCGGTGGGCAAATAGCCAGCTTAGAGGCAAGACACAAAAGTTATATTAAGCTCCATCTCATTTTTTTCTGTTTTTTTATCATGTAGCCTAGTTTAAGTGTTTTCTGTTTTTAACGGTTATCTTATTCTATCTGCAAAAACAAAAATATTTTCTTATCATAAATAGACCTTCATTTGACCATAATCTCACCATGGTCCAGACAAATACCTCTTGCTTAGTTTTTCAAGTTACGTCCTCCCGTTATTTCAAGGAAAGCTACGTGTGAGATTCTGTCTAGACCCCCAGAAACTACTTATAGCATGGTACAATACCCAGACGCAAAAGTTTTAGCATATTATATTCTTCAGATTAAAACACAGCGTTATTTACGTTTGGCTCTATTTTAGCTCTCCTCGCTCGTACAAAGCCACGTAGGTATAACTTTTCAACATAACTGTTGTAATTTTCTCTCTCTCCTCTCTTCTGTAACAATATTGATTTATATTATTGCTTGTTTTGTTACAGGTACGCCCAGAAGAATCGCAAGTATACGAATGGGAAAAGTTTAGATGTACACAATACATATAGGATCTACGTAAGTGTAAATATCAAGTCTAGATTGAGCTTTATGGAAAGAAATTCTGATTGTTTTATATGAGCGCTATCAATTATGATGAAAAACAAAATAATCTAAGAGCCTGTTTTTTTTCTAATAGTTTAATATAGTAGTTTCAAAATTTAAGAGCAAAGACACATTAACAACGCAGAACATCAGCCTAAAGGATCTAACAGGAATTAATCCTTTTTCTTCATCGTTTTGTGCATGTCTTAATGTCCATTACCTACATTATTTTTATGAATGGAAACAAATAGATACTTATAAGTCACGAAACCTTCTAAAATACGATACTGTTACAGAACTAATTAATGCACTAAACTTGTGAGCTAATTACAACGATATAAAGCAACATCCAAAGTGGTCGCTTATCCCAGCTCTAAAACTCCGCAAAGACTGTCCGCAAAGCCATTTAAAGTGACGCATAATAGCATAAAAGCCTACACATTTCATAAAAACCTCTCCCTGTCAGTTAAAATTTGTTTGACAGCCAGCAAAAGCTAAACGAATACACTAGTTTACGGATCGTAGGCAAATAAACGGCTCAAACAATTTACAACGGAACAAAACTTAGGTTTTGTGCAAGATTTTTTTGGGATATGACAGCTATAGAAATCCACTGCTTAATGCAGGCCTTCCATAGGCTTTCCTTAAAGTGTACCTACCATGACCAAGACGAACAGGTTTTTTGTCCATCTCGATTCACCGACTTCCTGCAAACTTGAACCTGCTTAGCATGAAGACCCAAATCAATGGTTTTGTCTACTGTCAAAAGACAAAATATTTTGTTCCTCTCTTTTGTATGTCAGAAAAGGCGACAGAAATAGTTTTTGTCTTCCTTTCGTAGACATAGCTTTGTCTTGAGTGCTCATGCTAAGCGGGCAGGTAGGGGTTTCCCTAACTTGCGTCAAGACATGCCAAAGTCTTCGCTTTAGCTTTAGGAGTCTGGTGCGAGCAAGCTTAAGTCCGAGAGGGGGTGCTGGGAGTCGGGATACAGTTATTCTCATCCGACCCTCAACGTAATATAAAAACACCGGTTCGTGGCCGCCGTTCGAATGTTACTTAGGTACCCGCAGCGATGTTCGATTCTGTGAGCTAAATGGGGTTTCACAATTATAAGACTATCCGGCCACCAATATCCGGCTATTCCATTTTGCATTTTTAAGCTAAAAACATCGGGTAGTCATCATCTTCTTGTTCTTATCCCACATAACGTGGGGTCGGCACAACATGTTTTCTTCTTCCACTCTCCTCAATCAGCCGTCATCTCAGTACTCACTCCTTTCTTAATCATGTCATTCTTCACACAATCCATCCATCTTTTCTTTGGCCTACCTCTGCTTTTATTTCCATCCACATTCATATTTAACATTCTTCCCTCCTCATGACATGCCCATGCATCTGGTAGTAAAGAAATATTTTAATACGATGATCGATGTATTTTCCATAAGACGTCGATCGGGTCGCCGGATTATAGATATCTATTACCTTCTCCAATATCGGTAGATATGAATCCTATTACTATTATAAACGCGAAACTTTGTGAAGATGGATGTTTGTTCCTCTTTCACACAAAAACTACTGAACGGATCTGATGAAACTTGACAGTAATATAGGTTATACATCAGGATAACACATAGACTACTTTTAATCTGGGTACCACGCGGACGAAGCCGTGGGCAGAAGTTAGTAACTCTATGACCCAACAAATATTTTAACACGAGCAGCGTGAAAAGGAGCACCATAAATTGGGAATATACGTTGCATCCTAAAAAGTGGAATTGTTTAATTCAATCTTCAGTCTGTGGTGTCGTATTTTTTTGTCCAAAATGTTGTCCATTTTAGTACGCTGGTGTCCACCAGGTCAACTAACGCAGCGACTTCAGAACTGCGAAGCGATAAGAGACGCGGTTAACAAAGCGACTGTAAACTTATAACGTCACAGATCATCATCAACACGTGTTTATGTTCAATACACAGACTTCCCCAAAAAGTGTCATGACAGGCGATTTTTTCCTTTATCCACGTATTTGAAACACTAAACATGGCAATAAAAAACGTCAAAATAAAGCTGGTTTTATTTTATTATTTTATGTTTTATACGTATAATATGTATGTGTTTACAATATATTTTTATACATATACTAGCTTCTGCCAAGGCTTCGCCCGCGTAGTACCCGGTATAATAAGTAGCCTATGTGTTATTCTGATGTATAAGCTATATTACTGTAAAGTTTCATAAAAATCCGAGACCTTCACACCTTCTACCAGTACCGGTAGATGGCGTTATTTGTTTATTATTACGCGAACGGTACAAAACTGGATCGGTAAGTATTTAGAAATAAAATGCAACGAAAAAACATTTTACGACATGAAAAAGAAAAAAACAATCAAATTCGTAACGCATGCACCTTGCTGAGCCATCTAGCTAGACAGTTCAATATCAATTCAATATCGGCTCAGCATATACTTGGTAGTTACCTACTTAGCACTGGTATTCTGGTACCAGTGACGCCACAGACGTCAGAAGCAAACACTATTTTATGCCGTTGATAGTATTTTTAAGTCACATATAAGTCAGTCGGCATACATCCTCAGTTCTTACAAAACGTTCAGCTCATCGTTCCGCTTGTCCAACTCTATGGTCTAAAATTCATCCACTTTTAGCTCGTGAACCGTGCACATTTTGCGTAGGTAATTGTGGTATTTTATATAGGAACACGGCCGCGCCAAAATTTAGTTACGCTGGTCTTTCATTTCATTTTATTTCGTCGTTTTTGACGGACGCACATGAAAATATGGATAGAATTTGTACATAGATACGTAAACGATGATAAAAGTTTTATAAAAAAAAAATTTTTGGGGCCTTGCTTGATTATTAACAGTTGATTTTATGTTAAACTAGCTGCGCCCCGCGGTTACTCGTGATAACTTCGAAATTAAATGTCTGATTCGAATGAATCAAAAAGTATTTTACTGGTACATTAACCCTTGATGATAAAACTATTTATTTGAATAAAATTAATACTACGATACGAATGTAACCAACTTTTGTTTCTACCGGCGATCTAATTAATTTTTGAAACACTAAAGCTGCAATTGTGACTTAACTATGATAGTTAGATATATTCCCTCGCGGACTTTTTTGTAGGTAATAATGAGTAAATACTTTAATCATGTAGTACATCATTTTTATGTATCATCAATAGTTTTCTCAGCGCACGCCAAATAATGAATTTTAAAGGCAAAATTTTTCTATTTTTGGTTACATTAATTTTCTTAAGGATCTATATTTTTTTGAAAATAAATTATAGCCTATGTTACTTCCTGGTAATTTCGCTTTCTATTGGTGAAAAAATGGATAAAATCGGTCTAGTAGTTTCGGAGCCTATTCGTTACAAACAAAAAAAAAACTCTTTATAATATTAGTATAGATTAAAAATAATCTTCACTCTTAATTGGCGGCATTTTGATCAAATTCAACGATTCACTCACAATGGGAATATATTAAAAACGTATTTTAAGTCGGAATGCATTACACAGCACCAATTAAAAACAATAATTAACAGTCCATCGTGATTAACTCATACCAGCACTGATTGAAATTGATATATTTAATTTTAAAAAACATCTGCAAATTGGTTTTCAATTGATTTAATGAGTCCGGTTTAAAATGAGAGCGTAAAAGGACCAAGTTCAAGTAAGATTCACGAACTAAAGGTTCCATACCTCTAACAGAATATAAAGAATAAAAGGGCCTATAAGTACCTAGTTTTATTCAAATATGTTATTTAATTTCATGTATGTGTCTATTTATGTATTTTTTACATTGCCTGTTATGTAATGTAAGTGTTTATATTGTATACTAGCTCACAGCTCTGCGTTACGTTCCTTAGTAACGCAATGTGTTCTTGTAATAAGTATGTTTTTAGAATGTATTTTGATAGACGCACAGACACTGTTTTGGAACGATAAATAAATGTTCCTCTAGCATTTTTTTTTTGAATTCTTGTTATAATCTTATTTTAAATTAGGTTTAAGTCATTGTACGAAATACTTTACACTCACAAAAATATTTATTTGTTTAAGAAAAAAAGCGATAATCACAATGTTACCAGAAATAAAGATAAACTCGCTGTTGCCACTTGTAGACTCCATAAAGTTAGTAAATCGTTTAAAGGGCAGGGTGTACGCTTTTATAACAAACTCCCAAGAGATATACAAAAATTGACAATAAACAAATTTAAAAACGTAATTAAACAAAATCTTTATAAAAAGGTATACTATAAAATATCTGATTATTTAGATGATAAAAACTCTTGGGATTTAAAATGCTCCAACTCTATAAAAAAATGCAGGTACCTATTGTTTTGTAAAAGGATCATTAAAAAGAATAACCAGCCTTTGTTTTCTTGTGTTTCTTTCCTGACTTGGTCGCGGAGGAACAGGCACTAGATAAAACCGACGTTTTAAAGTGATCCTTGTGATTTTAATAAAAAAATGAATTTTGACTTTTTTGACTTTGACTTTGACTCGATTTATTAGGAGTGAGTATAAAAATCTGCAAAAAAAACAGTTCTTCCAACCTTTTGCATTTGAATAATTTTACCCATTATCGCCAGTAACCACCTGCATGTTTGAGTACAGAGTATTGTAAATTTATTTCTGTTTAATTTAATTTCTTTTCGATGGATGTGGTTTGAGGAATTCCTGCGTAATAAACTCGTTAATCGTTTATTGAAAAACATTTACGTTACTGAAAATGCATTTATCCATTACAAATACGAATAAATTTACTTATATATATACATTAATGAGATTCATTCGTATCAGTCGCCAACGCTCTGATACAAGATTATTTGCGTTTAAAATGATCAAGCCTTGTAGGTAGCCCGATTAAAACAAGACAATGTAACTAAAATCTTTTTATTCACCAATGTGGATCAGTGTGATTACAATTTTGCGTGCTTGGGTTTAATTTTATGATGCTTTTCTCATCCGATATTATGAAATTATTCGCATTATCAAATGCCATACCGAACACGTTCTTGAGATCTACGATTTTATTCAACTCGTTAAATTTACCACCCAAATAAATCCCAAAATTTGTTACAAAGTATACGTTTTCTTCCATGTCTTCGACTATTTGCCTAACAGTTAACAATTCATTGATGACATCTACACGTCTATGTTCGTTGTCATATTTGTATAACCCTGTTTTGTTGGCAAAATATATTTCGCCTTTCGCTGACACGAAAAAATGGTCTATTTCAAAATGATTAAATTCTTGTACAAGCGCAAATTTGCCATCAATATCCATGTAAAGTTTCTGCTCAGGATAGGTTATATAGAATAGATTCTTTCTATAAAACAGAGACCAGATATTTTTCCCTTTCTCTTTGTAAAAGTCTCCTATTCTGGTGAGCATGTTATATTTGTATATACCATCACTTCCTCCCATATATATTTCATCGTTGGTATTATCTATAGCTGTAGTACAACCTCCTCTTATACCAGCTATAGTTTGGTACTCCTTTGTGTCTATGTTATAGAATGCCAGTTGAAAATCTGTATCTGAATAAGTTTCTGGGACGGAATAGCTGAAAAACAGAGTGTTGGTCGCTTTATGTACGTGCAAGTTGTAAGGTCTTCCAAGGTTCGTCCATAACACTTCCCGGAGATAAAATCTTTCGCCAATCTTCATTCTATCGCACGCAGATTCAGGGATACCATGTACTGATGATATTGTTAGGAAAAGTGGCAGGAACTCCATGTTTATCTGAAATTTCACAAACACTTTAAAATGAAGTCACGTCACTTCCACATCTATCCGCCATGCTGATTTTATGACGACACACACACTGCTCTACTTATAAAACTAAACACAAACACGCACACGACTTTATTCCCCACTATCTGCCCCCGCGGTTTCACCCTCGTAAGTTTAGATTTTATACTCGTGATAACTTCGAAATTAAATGTCCGATTCGAACGAATTAAAAAGTATTTTACTGCTACATGAATATTTTTGATGATAAAACTATTTATTTGAATAGGAATTAATTCTACGACACGAATGTATCCAACTTTTGTTTTTACCGGCGATCTAATTAAATTTTAGAACACAAAAGTGACTTAACAATGATAGTTAGATATATTTTCTCGAGGATTTTTAGTAGTTAATAATGAGTACTTTAATCATGTAGTACATATTTTTTGAAAATAAGTTATAGCTTATTTTACTTCCTGATAATTTAGCTATAGTGAAAATGGTTAAAATCGGTTCAGTAGTTTCGGAGCCTATTCGTTACAAACAAACAAATTAAAAATCTTTCCTCTTTTTGATATCAGTATAGACGATGGATATCCTCAGATACATACTCAGTTCGTAAATCTTTGAGGATACTAAAGGGGTAGTCTGAGACTCGTCCAAACATAACATTCGCAAATTGTCGCTTACGTTTGACTACCCCCTACTTGGTATACTCAATGATCTACTCACTGACTATATCTGAGGATGATAATATAGTCAGCGAGTAGATTATTGGAATTCAGTCGTGGGCATGTTTGTTTTCATATTTTTTTAATATTTATTTCATTATTCACAGTTAATGTTTTAGAAAAAAGGGACTTAAGAAGTAAGGTGGACATTTTCAATGGACTTATAAAATATAAAAATTTCTTCCGTTTTCTATGTATTATATTATGTATGAATTTATAAAAAAATAGCATATCAGTCATGTATTGCCTGTTTACTTTGGGGCTAGAAGATGCTTTGTGAAAATGTCGAGCATTATTTAAAAGAAAACTAGTCTAATTTCATTTAGTGTTACCACTTAGTGGTAATGAGAAATAGTGTTATTTGCTTAAAGTAAGCTCAGTTTAATTGGACATTATTATTCATAAACTGATATAGAGAAAGAGCTCATAATATTTTCACAAAGCGTAGTTTTAAATTGGACGTTCAGCCTTTGTTAACATTTCATTTTGTGATATACTTTTGTGAATTACAAGAATCGTTTTCATAAAATGACGTCCCAAACAATTCAAAATGCATAAGATTTCACTATTTTCGTTAAGATTAGAGGGACTAAGATTTAGTTTCAAATATATAAATGGAAAACAGTAGAGCCATCTAAAGGCAAACGATCTAAAGACCGCTTAACTAATCCAGCTTCAAAGGTTTTCTAGAAGAAAACTCTTTGTATTTTTTTGATAAGCTTGCCATTGTACATGTCCTCTCATTTGGTTTAAATGAATATGTTTACTTATGTACAAAAAATAATATTGAATTGAATAACTTACAAGGTTCCGAAACGACACAAAAAAATCTTTGTCTATAAAAATTTACATGTCTAAACTGTAAGAGCACCAACTTCTCAATAATGATCATTGTTTTAAAATATAAGATCATTGTTTAGAAAACTCGAATGTGTTTATACAACTCCTTCATTGTCAAGTAGTTTTGTTTTTAAACTACTGCAATAGACTGAGGAAATTCCCAGTTCATCATGTACCTACGTATTTTGTTGTTCTAGTTGAAATTTGGTGACCTCATAAAAATATTATATAAATTGAATAAAAATCTTAAATATCTCCTGGTTTACAATAACTTTATTTGAAACCGAACTTTGATGATATAGAAAACTATTTTTAGAGTTTAAAAAATATAATCAAATAAGTATATTCACTTAGATCTTATATATTACAATTATCGCTAATTAACATATCACTTAAAAAAATAATGATATTGTTTTGAATTTACTATAAATTATCATCCAATATTAACATATATAATACTAAACTCACACAAGTGTACCCAGTATTGTAGGCCTTGACAACCTCAGTGACGTGACGAGCAAGAAGCCAACTGCGACGCTAGGTGCGGTTTCGATTCCTGTCGCGGGAAAATTTGTTTGCATGTTCTGCAGATATTCGTTCCGGGTCTGGGAGTTGTGGTACCACGGTACTTTTAGTTCCTGATACCCACGACACATTGAATTTTAGTATGGAATTCAGGACTGTGTATATCTTTGTAGGGTATTTATTTTTTTATTTGTAGGTGGTTGGTTTGGTTAGGTATTGTGGTACGTGAATCACTGTACCAATCATATGTAGACAGTCTAAGCACAAATTTTCATTTTTATCAAAAAAATCCTTTCCTCAAGAGTTCCTTAGCCATTTTCAGTGCATCTATAGGAACTTTGGCGAAAGGATCTACTGTATCTTGAGGTACAGTCAAAGCGTCGAAGCACAAGTCTCTGTTCGGACTAGGGTGCAGCCTGTATATTGCATCTTTATCTGAATATATCACTTTTTCATTCTCGTCGAAAGTCAACCCAAATGCTTGGTCGATCAGAGCAATCTTCTTAACCCTGTGATACGGTTTGTCTTCTAAATACACTCCATCATTTGCAACGAAATACACATCTCCGTAGTTATCTTCAACTATCTGTCGAATACCGATTTCATCATTCAGAAGTATGACATCTTTGTTGCTCTTTTCAACTTTGTACAAAGCTGTCTTGTTGGAAAAGTATATGTTGTTGTGTTTAGAGATAAAGAAATGATCGATCTCAATGCCAGTTGCCTCAGCCACTTTGACGAACGTATCGTCCTGGTAAACGAACAGCTTTTGGCTTGGGTATTCTATGTAGTAAAAGTGTCGCTTCACAAACAGTCCCCAGATCGATTTTCCCTGTTCGGCGAAGAAGTCTGCCTTTTTTGTGAGGAAATTGTATTTGTAGATGCCGTCGTGTCCTCCAAAATATATGTCGTCATTACCGCTGTCGTATCCAATTGCATACCCACCGGGAACACCATCGATGTTCGCGCACTTTCTTTTACTAACATGACAAGAAGTAATTCCGAAGTCAACATGAGTACCATTCTGTATGGTATGGCTGAAGAAAAGAAACCCCGAAAATTTGTGCATGACAAGATTGTACGGTCTACCGTAATTCTTGAATAAGACTTCCTGGTTATAGTATACGTCGTGGAATATTACACCATCGCACGCTATACGGTTGGTTATATTTTGTTCGGTTTCCATTTCTTCGGTATGTTGAATGTCTTTTCCGAAAGATTGTGCGATAAGGAGGAGTAAAATCAGCATTTTATTGGCCGTTGTTTGCAGATCGAAGGTTTATCGTAGCAAGGTAAGACGCGGCTTTATTTATTTTGTTCGGAGTGCAAAAAGCAAAGCCTTCGCTGAAAGGAAACAAAATATGCGGTTAGTTTTTAAAAGCTACATTTAAATGTAAGACCATTAAGTTAAGTTTCGGTTTAGCGTTTTTCTTCCTACCTGCCATGAGAAATAAATTTATTCATACAACTATTTACAAGTAGTTATATACAAAAAATACAGATGAAACAGCTAGCTATCCAAAGACCGTTGCAAACGATTTATAGATAGCTCAGCTGATCCAGATCACTACCAGATAAAATAAAGTTAAAACTAGAACCAACTTCGGAAATAAATAGTTTCCTATGACGTCATATAGCTAAACACATTCTTGATCAAGAAAGAAAATGCACTACGTATTTCTGAAATAGTTTTCTAAAGACCATTCCCACAATCTGCCACTTATAAAAAGTATTATCTTCCAGATAACCTTAAATAAAATCAACTCACATTATTCCAGCACAACTTATTCGCTTCACAATACAATAGTTTATAGCAATAAATCATTGAGATGTCGATATCGTAGAAATGTGACGTACGATACAAATATGCTCCGATTGTGTTTCATTGTTTGTTATAGAAAGTGTAAACATATAAAGTATGGAATAAATTTGTCTTCCAGTTTCATAGCATTTTACGTAGTTCCTGATATCCACCTCACAGGGAATCTGTGGGGACTGTATGTAGGTATAAAGCTCATCTAATTTTACTTGAACCTTATATATATTGACGACCTCGTTGGTGCGGTGGGCGAGTAGCTGCGACGCAAGAGGTGCAGGGTTCGATTCCCAAATGTCTGCATTAGCTGCAGATATGTGGTTCCGTGTCTAAGTGTTGTGGTACACGGTGCTCGTAGTTCCTGATACCCACATCACAGGGAATCTATTGGTTCAGGGCTATATGTGTTTTTGTTGTTTATTTATGTTATGCCTGGCTGTATCCCGTCTTCCGTTCTCAAGGTACTGGGTTCGAACCCGGTCTTGCACCACTGCATTTTATACTATAACACATGTTCAAAACAGAAAACACTGAGGAAAATGGCATGCCCCAGAACCTAATTTTCGAAGGCATGCACCATCGATTAGTTCTTCGATAAGCGGCGATAGGCTTGAATCTGTTACGTGGAAAGCTATCTATGCAAAAATTGGGTATGTGCCAAATTTATTGATTAGACTTGCCTCTGATTACCTCCTTAGTATCCTCACGAGTCTACGTACGTTGATTTGCAATATGTCTGTCATAGAGATTACTGTTGTGAGTTTTTTTTTGTTTTCCTGTGGAGTTAGCATCAGTTTCAGACGTTATCGAAAGGTATTAAACATTAAATAGAAACTTCTATTTGCATTCTATAGCAGGTTTTATTTATTCAAAAAGGAATTCGTGTTTCACATAAAAATAAAACGTTATTCTATTGGGCGGTTCTCAGCGGTTTTGTTTATTTTCGAGAGGTTTGTAGAGAGTTTGCTAATAGACTGGGTGGAGACTGTGAGCTGCCTTACTTACTCTAGTACCAGAATGAAATGTTATAGAGTAAGCAATAACATTTTTTATTATTGTCTATTCTAAAATTTTTAATAATTCGTTAGAATTTTTTTTTTGTAATTGAGGTAGATTATTTGCTAAATTATAGTGTATATTATACACATACTTTACCACTTTTTTACAATACGTACATTAAAACACATATATTCGTTCATGAGTTTTAATGTACGTAAATACTCAGTGCGTAGATCTTTGGTGAAATAAATTAGAGGTTTCCAGAGGCATGTCCAAATAGGCACATTCCCGTGGTTTTGCAAGTACACATGACAGATAATAAATAAAATATCAAGAAATTACATTCTTGGAAATGTCTGCTTTTTTGTCATTAAGTTCAACCTTATAATATAAAGAAAATTTAACATAAAGTAAAACTTACATACTCCATTATTTAAAGTACTTTTCCTCCCCGTAGCATGGCCGCGGGGCACACTGTATATTCTATAACTAGCTGTGCCGTAGTCACCCTCGGCCCCCAGCCCACAGCGCTATTACTTCTTTTGCTCGGTCCTAAGGGTCGTAGCATGATATTAAACACAATGACACTTAAAAGCCTACTTTTCTCAAGAATTGGGCTATCAAATGCAAAAATATTTTTTTCAAATCCGACTGGTAGTTACAGAGATAAAAGCGTTGAAACAAAAAAAAACTCTTACACCGCCTTCTTTAGATCCATTTTATCCTGTCTATTCAAAGGTTATCTGGAAGCGATTACTTTTAGCGATAAAACCATCCAATGTACCTTATATGTTTATGAATTCCTGTGTTTCTTTATTTTTATTTGGTGTTCAAGAATGAGTCTATCTATCTATCTAATGTTGCAGGACGGACAGCCTACAGTCACCACCCGGTTTCGTAATTCGTAGGTTAAGTTCGTTTGCTTCCGCAACATATGAGTATCAAAGCAAACATTTGAAGATAAAATTAGTGATGCACATTTCGAGGATTGAGTTCTTTGATGGAGAAATTATTAATACTGTTGAAACAAAACTTGTAATAATAAATAAACAGCCAACAGACACATGCATAGTTCTGAAGGACTATTCTTGACACTCGATACAATCTTAATGTAATTCTAATTGCAGTCTCCGTCATGTTCTTGAGTTTGTGTGTGGTATGTTTTACGTTCTATTAATTTTTTTTACTATATTCAATTTGATTTGATATATAAGTTCAAATATGTGAGTTTGTGAATGTAATATGTATATATTTAGATATGGGTATTAGGTATTATATCAAAATTAATGTTTAATTTGTATTTTTATATTTATTTTTCTCACTTTTATTCAGGCAATAGCACCGTCATTCTTTTAAATAGTTCTTGTAAGGTTGTCTGGAAGAAATCGCTTTCAGCGATAAGACAGACCATTGTGCATTTCTTTTTATTTTTTTCTTTTTACTATGTTTTTGTGTTTATATTGTAAATTGGTGATATGCACAATAAAGAGTTTATCTATCTATCTATCTATCTATCTAATCCAATTCAGTTTTGTTTATTTTTTTCCATCATGTAGTTACCATAATACAAGCTCTGCTTGGTTTGCCGTGTGATCCAGAAATATTTATTTTTATTTATTTATTTAAAATATTAATTACTTTGTACAAGGTACAATGTGTTATTCAGGCTAAGCATGTGATGTCAAGGTTACCTAACTTCCTAGGTCATTATAGTTAAATAATATCTACGTGAGACTATGTACGAACGTGATCTCTATCTTCTGCATTAAGTCTTCATGTATAATTAAATCTAATCAATAAATCAGTTGCGAACTATTCGTTGGAAGTATCATTTAACCGGTACCTCTAACATTCTTCGAGCCGGATTCACAGTCTAAATCCGAAGTCGCGCTCATTAAACTGTCTGTCGAAGGACAAAGTGATAACGTCCGTTTCTAAAACGTTATCCTATAACCGGATTCACAGTCTAAATCCGAAGTGGCGCTCATTAAACTGTCTGTCGAAGGACAAAGTGATAACGTCCGTTGCTAAAACGTTATCCTTAAAGTTATACTACGTCGCGTTTTCACGTAGTATATAGTGTTCCATTCAGTGCTATTTGGGACCAGAAAGTATCCTGCTACATCAAGTAAGATCTTTCCATTTATTTAATTACCATGGAGAGCCTACTGCACACCCTCAGCGGATTCCTTGAAGCCATACAGCAAATCGAAAGGAACTTCCGGAAAGATTCAGACAGCCGTAGGACACCATCGTATATTGAGACACGTTTGGATAGGTTAGACCAATTATGGGCAGAGTTTAAGTTGAATCACGAAAAGTTGGTTGATTATGGACAAACAGTACATAAATACTTCGTTGAGAATCAATTTGAAAAAACAAGGAGCTATTACATAACTGTTAGGAAGGCAATATCATCATGTCTTGCAGGGGAGAAAAACCCATCAGGTTCATCCACCGCATCGCACGAGCCACAGAAAGCCTCAGATATGGCAATGAATACACCACTTATAGCCTCGCCGAGTCCAGCGGAACAAGCTGCTGAGTTGTTGAGAAGGCAGCGTACACTTTTTAAAGGATTTAGTCGCTACATAAACAGCTTCAAGGTAGAGGAGATTAAAGTAAAGTGGGAACTTGAAGATAGGTTGAAGCGTATGCATAAGAAATGGGACGAGATAGAATCCTACCATACTCAGATAGATCCTATCCTGCAAGGATCGGATGTTGAATACGAGGATGAATTTTACAGCTATGAGGAATCCTTCGAAGTTCTATCAAAATCTCTTAACGAAAAGTTAGCGTCCACTTCTCATCTTCATAATTCCACTCCAAAGCTAGAAGTGCCGATATTTTCGGGGAGCTATACTCAGTGGCCTGCATTTTTAGATCTTTTCTCCGAGAGCATCCATAACAATCATCTGTTGACAAACTGCCAGAAAATGCAGCATTTGAGGGGTAAGCTAAAGGGAGAGCCAGAACGGCTCGTACAGCATCTCCACATTTCGTCCGAGAATTACGAGACCGCGTGGGAGCTCTTAAACCACAGATACAATAACCCTCAAGTTCTGTTTACAAAGCATATTGAATTATTTTTGAACCAGTCTAGTGCCGCCAAATAATCGTCCAAAGATTTAAAACGTATCTACGACACCTCCATGGAGAATATTCACGCCATACAGAATCTCGGGATCGACACAACGACATGGGGGCCCATGTTGGCCCATCTTATTTGCAAAAAGCTCGACCCCGAGACAATGGTAGATTTCAGGAAAACTCGCAAAGCGCCGCGAGAGATACCCACGCTCCAAGAGCTTATGAGCTTTATAGAAAATAAGTTTATTTCATTAGAATCGTTATCTAAGAAAGAGAAGGATACAACGACGCTGCCACAGCCCACAAAATCCTATTCCTCTCAGTCTAATAATAAATTCTTCTCAAGGAGTAACAAGTCGTTTCTTAATAGAAACTATCGTTTTAATTGCGGTAAGTCAGGTGAGCGCGAATTCAATCCCGCTACTTGCACTTTAACTTGTCCAGATTCCAAAAATAATCATATAATTGCAAACAACGAGGTATTTGCTGAGAGTTACAAAAAAATCATGCGTGACTATGAGGAACTAGGGCATATGAAACGAGTGCAAGGCCTCAATATTAATAATTACGTTTACCATTTAAACCAGTACTTAACTTTGTCATCGACACCGCTTCCGACACAATACAGGGGTATCGTTGACCAGTTACAACAAGAGATGTTAGAAATTGAGCATTATAATACACTTTTAACTAATAATCAAATTGGCAAACGGTAAAAGAGAGGATTGGTAAATGGAGTGGGTTATTTGGCTAACGCGTTATTCGGGGTCCTTGATGATTCATTTGCAAAACAATACGAGAAAGACCTTGAAAAGATATCACAGAACGAAGGTCATCTAAACCTACTACTGAAAAACCAAACTAGCGTCTTAGAAGCTCAATATAATATCATGAAAAGGAATGAGGACATCATGAATAGTAATTTAAGTCCATAACGCAGCAGATAGAAAGTATGCAAGACAGGATGCGTCAGGAACATATGGAGCAGACAAGTGAGCTTAATTTATTATCACTATCCTTGACAGCTCATATCATCATAACTAGCCTAAGGCGCATTCAAGACAGTTTAATAGATGTATTAACTGATATATCACACGGTCATTTAGATATGAACCTGCTACCACCGGAACAGCTAGAAAAACAAGTCAGCATCATATCCAGTCACCTACAAGGAGAGCTCACGCTAGCAGTCGATAAGCAGAGTATATACGAGCTCTATAACAAAATCGTCAACTCCTCCGTAATAGCCCAATTTATACCAGATAACCACGAAGAAGAGTGGTCAAACATGAAAAATCAAATAGAAGACATAAAGGCCCAAACGAACGTATCTCTCAATATACATGACATTCACCAGTACACACTAATGTAGGCGATACTCGCAATGATAATACTGGCTGGTGTGTGCTACTACACCCTACGACGAAGGAGAAAGGCGCGGCGTGCAGCAACAGCACCGCATGAAACGGCGACAGTCAGCTCGGCGGCCGTTGTGGGAGGCCCCAAGGCCTCACAGCAGCAACCAACAGCGTGTGATGAGCAGTGTGTGATTTCAGTGCGTGATAAACGATATGAAAACGGGTTAAATATTCCAATAGTGAACAGTGATACGCTATATAAAAAAAGGGTTAAATATCCGGACAGTAGAGTGCCAACAGATTAGAAGGTAAAGACTTTAAGACAATAGATTAGGATGCACAGATATTAAGATAATTTGCACGGTTATTCGTTGTTGTTAGCTTTACTCGCTCTTACTGTTATTATATTAATGATTATCTATATTTACTCGATATAAAATTAGTTACATTGTGTGATTCGTTTATATTCACAGCTTTGAATGTATTTTAATAATTTGTTTTATAGTTTTAAATTGTCAGTAATGCATGGAATCTTATGTAACATCGATTCTTTTCAACTCTTTAACATTGTTTCTCTTTTTGTGGCCAGGATGTACAAGGTACAATGTGTTATTCAGGCTAAGCATGTGATGTCAAGGTTACCTAACTTCCTAGGTCATTATAGCTAAATAATATCTACGTGAGACTATGTACGAACGTGATCTCTATCTTCCGCATTAAGTCTTCATGTATAATTAAATCTAATCAATAAATCAGTTGCGAACTATTCGTTGGAAGTATCATTTAACCGGTACCTCTAACATACTTTAATTGTTTTTTTTCTTATTTGAGTGTTAGAACTTAGGAGACTGTGATCATTTGGAATTTAATCTGAATTAGACGAGTTGTTTAAAATAAAACGTGTAGTTTAAAAACTATAAAAGCACGCTATAATCGTGCACAAAAAATATAAAAAATAATTCCAATATCTACCTCCTGGCTCCATCATCAGACCCTCGTTACTAAGCCCAATCTATTGGACTCGTCAAAACAAATTATGTGAGCCCAAACTCAAGGGGTGTACGTACAAGTAGCCACTGAAGAGTTCCACTATCCACCTCCTAACTCCATCATCAGATCAGCTCCAAGATACGAAATTATAGTATTGTCATCCGAACAACATATAAATACAAAGATTAATTCCGATACGACAGTAAAATTAGAAGAAGGTTAAAATTTACTTCCAAGATATGATTACATTGTTTGTTATTTAGTTAGTTATAAGCGTATTTAAAAAGTATTGCGTATTTTTTTGAAAGTACCTACTTTACGTGGATGATATTTTGTCTTGAAATTCAACGATGTAAAGTAACGATTTCAATCGTTATTTTACATCGTTTATTTTACTAAAGATTTCAAAAAAATAACAAAAGAAAATATATCTTTTCGATGTTCATACATGTCAATGATATTTTGTGTTAGAGCAACACCTCATTGGAGACAGACTTAAAAAGATATTTGAAGTCGGTTTCTGAGTGTCTTTTATGTTTTCTTGCAATTTATTTTAATTCTTCCTCACTTTTCCTCTTTCAAGAGGTTTTTATCTATTCTATTTTATCTTAAAATCCCATTCTCCCGACATATTGTGCAGTAGCCTTTGTGGAAACTTTGGAATTCAGACGTTTCATTACGGGAACAAAGAAAAACTTTAAAATAGCCTGTTTGGTTTATCTATCGACTTTTGAATTGGTACTAAAACCCGCTAAAATTTATTCAACATAATTGGGATCTAAATTTTGAAACTATTATGGATAAAAACAATATTTTTTTTTATAAAAAATAATTTGCCACCTAAGTATGCAACTCAGACTGATTTAAAAAAATATATATATTTCCTTAAATGTAAGATGTACATGCAGTAGTTGTTGCATTAATTGTATTGATGCCTTATATAATTTCTTATAAAGTACCTTATGTACTTCTTATGATTCTGGAGATTGCGTTCACATGGTGTTTTCATTCATCATTATCAACATCATCAGCCTATAGAATTCCACAGCTAGCGCGTGGTGGTGACTGGCGCATAGGGTCTAAAGAATGCCATGACGAACGACCTTGGGCCACCCCCATCCACCGACTTCCCGCAACCTTTCAGATGTCATCGGTTCATTGAATAGAATCTTTCCTTTCTTCCCCAGTAGAATCTGCGTGAGAAATGGCCATCTTGTGTTTCACTTACACCAAGCCAAGCCGAAATCTACGCATACTGTTCATCTAAAAGAGTAACATTGCGGGGAAATAATTGCTGGGGAACGACTTTTAATTGAATTTATAAAAAAAACTGTTTTTTGCAGCGCGCAATGTAATTGCACACTGACCGCGCGTTTGTGTGCGTGCTTCGGCAGTCTGCACACGCACTTGTCAAAGTTAAAGTCAAAGTCAAAATCAAAGTCAACGTCAAAGTCAATATTCATTTATTCGATTAAATCTCAAGGATCACTTTGAAACGTCGGTTGTCAAAGCTGTGTGCTCGAGCCGACTTTGATTCATTGCCTTTCTGCAACTTCAAATGCGTATTACTAAAAAAAATCGAAAACGTTGATAATGTTTGTTTGGACGAAAGTTTAATAATAACATTGAAAATTCATTTTTGTGAAAAAAACTCAAAAAAAATAGGTTTTAATATCTCCAAACCAGTGGATTCCCAGAAATAGTCTAGTCGAAAAAGACCCAATGATGTATATGACGCCATTTTGTAGCATTTAAGTTTCTAATTTATAAGTAGATAAGTAGTTATTATGGTGTTGATTAGTATAAGTAACTAGAATATCTTACTTTAATATTTTATTTTTATTTTTTATTATGTTTTTGTTTAAATGCTCAAATAAAGATTTCTTTCTTTCTTTCTACATATATAAAAATGATGTGGCTTTCGGATTGGTGATGGGTATTTTACACCGCGTAGTTTCAAGAATAAGTCTGCTCTTATTTATTATCAGATAAAATCGTTGTATACCTACACAATTCTTCAGGCATCATTAAAGGTGAAAATTGCCCTAACGTGCCCAACGGTAAAAGATACCCACACAATAGGGTAAAAATTACCTCACCGTGTTAATTACTGGGACATTCATCAAATTAAAGCTTATTTTGACCCTCGGTCTTGGTATTATGTCAAGGAAATGGAACTCTGATGGCAAACAAGCGAAATTTCCGCTTACCCCCGTCTAGAGTCCTACTCTAGACGGGGTTGTATACTTACCGTCTTTTGAGATTCGGCCAAAATAAAGGATGATAACAAAAATATATCAACTCCGCAACACCGTGATAATTTTGCCACCGCAATAGGTATCTTATAACTAATCTCGCAAGTACTATCCCTATTGTTAATAGTGTTAAGACCTGAACTAGACCTATTTTGTGATCTATCATTGATTTCACCTCCATTATCGCAAAAGTCGATGTAAAATGCTAAGATAAAGTAATGCTTATTTGTTCATGAAAATTATACCCTGCAACCTCTGACTATACCCTGCCTCTTTGGCATTTTCTGTAACTTGTATTTTTTTCTTTATAAATATTATATAATATATTCTTTAGTAATATTATAATAGCACTGAACATTTTTCACACACCATCATCTAGCCCCAAAGTAAGCAGATCTTATACTATGGGAACTGCATACTGATATACTACTAATATTATTTTGTAAATACATACATATTAAACATAGAAAACACCCAGACCCGAGTCAAATATTTGCAGATACATACAATTTGTCCCGCGGAGGGAATCCAACCCACAACCTTCTGCGTCTCAGACGGGTCTGCATGATAAACAAGTATCTGCCCACGGCTTCCCCCGCGTGGTATCTGGATAAAAAGTAGCATATATTCTAGGTCACAATAACATATTTTCTAAATCTCATCCAAATCGCTTGAGGTTAACAGGTTATTAGCAAAAATTATCCAAACATCCTAAAATTCGCATTTATAATATTGGTATAATAATATGGTATAGGACAAATATTTTAACACAATCTCATCTGATGGAAAGTGTTGATGTGATCAATTATAGAACGCATATATAGGAGATACTTATTTACATTCTACTTGAAGACTATAATAAATACTTTTGACATGTTATATAAATGCGTTGGGACCAGTGCAAATATTTGAGTTCACTCGCAGTAGTTCCAACACTATCGTAAGAATCAAAACCGGAAACAGTGCAAATAAACTCAAATAAAAATTCGCAACTGTTCTAAATTGGAACAATTGCAAATGATCGGCATACATTTTTTTGAGTGTAGAAGCATACATAGAAGCTTCACTTTTTGATTTAGTACCGTGAAGTCGGATTCTCTATACAAGATGATGCACACGGCTCTTTTCCCCATCCCTACTCCTGACCCACTTGATAACTCTTGACTGTTGTCTCGGAAACTTCCAAACTTTGCGATTGTATGCCTTATTGTGATAGATACAAGGGGCAGATGTTTCCGCTAAGGGTTTTGTTTTGACGAGAATTTTCGACGTACCGGTAATGAAAGCAGAAGTTTTGACAATGTATCCGTTAAAGTTTCGTTAATAAAAGGAGGTGGACTTTCAGGTCGGTTTAGCAATTCCAGATTAGTAGCTTTTCCACGTGTTATTGGGTATTTCTAGGGAACTTTTCAACTCTCGGAATTAGGAAGAAAAGTGGCAGTGGGTCGAATTTCGTACTATCCAGACTATAAAAAAAACAACAAAACAAAGACCTTGCGCTTATTGTTATTTAAAATAACCACTGTTTTTAACTAGGTATATAACTATAGTTCTACACTTCTATACTAATATTATAGAGGTAAAGTTTGCAAGTTTAATGTAGGAGTTATCTCCGAAACTACTAAGATAATAGATAATAGGAAGCTACATAATCCCTGGGTGCTATTTTTTTTTATAATAAAGATGAAATTCAGAAAAAAAATACAATATCTGTAATTCAAGACAGAAAAAACAGACAATCTGCATTATCGACGTGCGCTGTCTAAAACGGTTTGAAATAAGTGACTAAAATGTAGTGCAAAAATATTGGCCTTTAATAGTTTTACAAAAAAGCTGGCGAGACCATAGTGTAATATTTAACACCATAGTGTAATATTTAGGTTTAATATTTGAGCCACGGCAACGATTTTTATTTTAAAATCGATATAAATAATACAAGATGACGAAGTCGCGGGAGGAAAGCTAATACTAAATATATTTATTGCAGATTAAAGCATGTCCGTAACAATATAATATATAGATAGACAGACAATATAATATATACATGGGAACGCTTCCGTCTAGTGATCTGGATCAGTTGAGCTATCTATAGATCGTTTGCAACAGTATTTAGATAGATATCTGTAAACTACTTGTAAATAGTTGTATTTATAAATATAAAAAAAAGATAGACAGATAACCATTTATTTTAACCGCCACAAATTATAAAGTGTGTATATAGTTGAAATAAATTATCAAACGAACTAAAATTCTAACAAGTCTAATAGGCTTATAAAATTTTTATTTCGTAAATTTAGTTAGTAATTTTAGTTACATGGCATACCATTCTACCTTTTGTGAGTGATAATTTGTGTGTACAATAAAGGATTAAAAATAAAATAAAGTAGGTATGCTCTGTGGTGGTTGATTGGCGATCAGCTCAGCATTTGTGTTACTACTGCTGGTTCTCAACTGTGAAGGTTAAATATTCTTCTGGCTAGTTAGTTCTAAGTACTACCACCATACCAATATCTGCCGCCAACCTGTAATGCGCTCGCATTAGATAGATATATAAAACATTTATTCGTTGCTACAGACACACACCAATATACATTTTATTGTCAGTAAATTTGTGTTTGTGTGTGTTGCAGCACAACAAAAAGGCCATGGCTCAGTGAAAAATTTTTGCTTAATAGCAAAAACACTGATTTTCTGCCAAAAACCTGTTGAGAGCAAGCAGAGCGAGTTGCAAGTGTACCTATTTTATTTATTTATTTTTATTTTTTATTTATTAACATATTAAGTAGGTACAATAGTTAGTTAGTAGCATCTTTAAACCTATGTTAGGTTTGTCTAGACACTAGGTTCTCGATGTGTTACTGTATTTGAGATAAAAATGCACAACAAAAACATCAGTGAAATTATAAGTAGGAGTAATAAGTAGGTATGCATTAAAACTAACATTATAAACTTTACTGTAGGTAGGTACATAATTATAATGAAGCGACCGCACACAAAAATAACGACACCGTCATGGAATGTTTAGTACATTCCTAGCTACGAATGATTGTAGTTGTGTTGCGAGTAGCGTTCATACATTCAAAAGAGAAGAATCAAACTGATAAAAACAACTGACGGCAGCTTTATTTTAGGCATACGAAGTTTAAACCTTATTTTAAAGGTTGCGTATAGGTATGGGTATGGGTGAAATTACAGGTACATGAGACTATGCACCCATTGTTTCAGGATCGTTATGATACCTACCATCTTCCGTGAAGCTTCTTCAGTTGAAGTGTTCAGGGCTAGAGTCTACAATCACTTCCTCGGTGAAGACAAAGATTGAGCAATATGCCTTTTGTACCTTTAATATATGAACAATTTATATATTATATTATATTTATATATTACTATCAATTATTTAGGTGTATTTCAATATTCACGTTAGATAATCACTATATATTATTATTTTTGTTTTAACCATTCTGTGCACTACCAACTCATCTTTTTTCACAATACACTAAGGTTATCTGGAAGATAATGCTTTTTAGCATAAGTTCGCCTATGTACTACTATTTTGTGCAATAAAGAATTTTCTATCTATCTCAAAGTCAAAGTCAAAGTCTATAGGTTTTTATTCATTGAAATCACAAGGATCATATAGAAACGTCAACTTAAAAACTACGTGAATTTAAAATTTGAAAGTGAATTTACGCCGGTTCCTCGCGCGCGACCAAGCATAGAAGAATCAGGCAACAAAATCTGCTTGGTTATTTATTTTCTGATCCTTCATTCAGCTTTAGTGTGGTACCACACGAACGAGGTGAATTATTTATACAAAAATATCTATCTAATATAATAAAAATATATCTATCTATCCTCTGGTATCGCAAGCGTCTATAGCTAACGGCAACCTTACCAAGTTTCTCAATAAGCCGTATGCTTGTCTGCATCTTTGGTTGTAAAAAAAGTTTTTTATTTTTTTTTGTCAAATCTGACCAATCAGCTCAAGGATTCGCCTTATACATTTTACTTCTCTGTAACTGTCGTTATCATTGTTTCGGTGAAAGCTATTCATCGCAGAGCGAACTCGTAACATTATACGTCTTATATAACCTATAAAATTATAGGATAGGGAGATTCGTCTTTTATTGGCCTTATTCCGAATCTGGTCCAAAGTGTGAAAGAGACAATTAAATTATTAACTTTACTATAGTAAACATTGAGTAGGTAGGTATCCGGTAGTGTTCTATTACATGGAGTACTTATATAATAATATATAATGCTAGACATTTTCCACACAGCATCATCTAGTCCCGAACTAAGCAGAGCTTGTATTATTTTATTATTTATAATATTAGTAGGATTAAGTAGGATTTACAAAAAAAAAATATAAGTAGTTATCAGTCATGTGGGAACTACATGACTGATAACTTAGTCCTACTAATATTATAAACGCGAAAGTTTGTGAGGATGGATGTTTGTTACTCTTTCAAATACTACTGAACGGATTTTAATGAAACTTTACAGTAATATAGCTTATACATCAGAATAATACATAGGCTACTTTTTATCCGGGTACCACGCGGG
Organism: Perizoma flavofasciatum; assembly: GCA_958496245.1. Taxonomy (NCBI): domain Eukaryota; kingdom Metazoa; phylum Arthropoda; class Insecta; order Lepidoptera; family Geometridae; genus Perizoma; species Perizoma flavofasciatum. The sequence continues at coordinate 8,112,141 of OY292441.1, read as the reverse complement.
CGAAGCCGTGGGCAGAAGCTAGTACATACATATTATACATAGAAAAAGTTGAAAATAATTAGTGTAGTACTCCGAATCTAGTCCAAAGTGTGAAAAGGATAATGAAATTATAGACTAAGTTATAGTAGGTATTGAGTAGGTGCTTGCTAGTTATATCGATAACTGATCGAGGAAGCGAAGTCTATCTTTGCCTATCATATCCGTTATCCTGAATCTATTATCGTTACGTTAAAAACCACTAGAGAGCGCTGCGATGCGAGATAGATGGAAAACACATCTAGGTTTATAAAAATAATTACTCCTCTCTGTGTTCTCTTTTATGCCACTAAAGAGGCTCCCCCTGTCACACGTTTTCAAGACAGAATTCATGGAAATTATCAAAAAGGGTTGACACTTAATTTTCATTTATCACTGATAGACGGGTATTTTAATTTAGAATTTTCAGCTTCCCAATAACAAACGAAGATCGTGCTCCGTTCATAATTTTAAGCAATAATAACTTTATACGGGTCCTTTCGTTTATTTACCTTTTTTTATTATTATCCCGACATTTCGACAGTGTTGCAACAGCCGTGGTCACGGGATGACTGAAGTTTATTGAGATATCATAGAGAAATAAAGACAGTGGCCGTAACGATTCTGAAAGTCCAAGTTCATATTACAATATACTACACAGTATCGCCGTACTGCACAACCTATCGGATCACGAAACGAACAACTATTGACCACGGGACTTCAATCTGACTGAAAATGCCTTTAGCAGCACATGGATCCTAGAACCAGATTAGTATAACATAAAGTAGTAACGCTTAAAAGTGAGAACACGTACGTTTATTGCATAACACGCTCTCAAAAACGATTGTTCTTAAAAGAAAACAAACAATACGTAAGTACGAGTTAAACTTTCCTAACATCATTTTTGTTTAAGAATGAAGTCCTGAAAACGACTGCCATCGACTAATCTAGCCGTTTCTAAGAATATCGGATGTAATTAGATAAAAATAAGATATATAATTTAATATATAGGTGGATGAAGGCACCGACTAAGTTTCGACTCATTCCGAGAGTCTTCATCAGGGTGAGTGGTCGCGACTTTCTCCTTCCATCTCCATCAGCGCCGTGCGTCGCGTCGCACGGCGCTGATGAAGACTCTCGGAATGAGTCGAAACTTAATCGGTGCCTTCACCGATAATGCAGTACGTGAAAATTCCCGTTTAAAAACGTTGTTAACAATATGAATGTCAATTTTGATTTTTATTCATATTTCTTTATTGTACACAGAAATACAATAAATAAATTATAAGAATAAAAATCAAAATTGTCATGAAAATAATAATATGACGATTTACTACTATAACCTAAACGACTCATTCCGTTAACGTTATAGATAAAATTAAATTAAAAAAGTAAAAAAAAAATCGGTCCGCCCTTCCTCATGTTGCTAACCTAACACAGGGTTCATATAATACCTATAAGAGGCTAACTATATTTTATAACTACTATCGCGGAGGAACAGCACCTAGATAAAAACCGACGTTTCAAAGTGATCCTTGTGATTTTATTGAATAAATGAATTTGACTTTGACTTTGACTTTGACTTTGGCTTTGACTTTGACTTTGTCTTTGACTTTGACTTTGACTTTGACTTTGACTTTGACTTTGACTTGACTTTGACTTTGACTTTGACTTTGACTTTGACTTTGACTTTGACTTTGACTTTGACTTTGACTTTGACTTTGACTTTGACTTTGACTTTGACTTTGACTTTGACTTTGACTTTGACTTTGACTTTGACTTTGACTTTGACTTTGACTTTGACTTTGACTTTGACTTTGACTTTGACTTTGACTTTGACTTTGACTTTGACTTTGACTTTGACTTTGACTTTGACTTTGACTTTGCCTTTGACTTTGACTTTGACTTTGACTTTGACTTTGTAACGATATGAAAGCAATAAATGTATTGAATATTGAGTAAAATAACGTAACCTCATTATGGTAAAATATGAGTCTAACCAAAAAGTCCCGAGCAATTACGTGAAAATTACTCACAGAAAATTTCAAAATTTTTGATTAGAAAATAATGTTCCTTGCCAACGACAGATATATTCAAATTAGCTGAATAATTTTAGATTAATTATTTTTTAATTAAATCCGAACTAAATGGATTCTTTTTGCTATTATTTGGAAATATAAAATCACGTCTCGTCTTCAAGGTTCCGATTATGGCGTACGGAAATTATTATTCTTTGTTATAGATAGATAGATAAAAATTTATTCGTTGCTAGAGACACACATACAATATACATTTTATTGTCGGTAAGTTTGTGTTTATGTGTGTCGCAGCACAACAAATAGGCCATGGCTCAGTGAAAAATAGTTAGCTTAAAAGCAAAAACACTGATTTTCAGCCAAAAACCTGTTGAAAGCAAGCAGAACGAGTTGCAAGTGTACCTAGCTACAAATGATTGTATTTGTGTTGCGAGTAGCATTCATAAATTTAAAAGAAAATAATCAAACTGACAAACCAACTGACGACAGCTTTTTTTAAGCGCCTCTAACTACCCTCTATTTGGTTAGTCCCCGATTTACTTATGTCAATGAGGATATTATTGATCTGAGAATATCAAACGTCTATCAACGTCAAAACGTGCTTACGTCTGTGATATCGTTGGCACGTTTTTACCTACATAATATTACGACATTTCTACTTACTACTTAATTGTTCTCCTGCTGACGTTCTGTTGACTGAATAGTTGTTTTTTCATGTGCACAATCCGCGACTACGCAAGTGAAACATGAATATAATACCAAACCACTATAATTTACATTATAAAAAGATAGCGTGTTTTATACCATCAAAAAGTTAGTAACATTGTTAGCCTAAATGTATTGTTTGACATTTTTCTTCGCATTCCCCATAAAATACTTCCCATATACATCACCGCCCCAAATTAATACGATACATTACTATGCTTTTACGTATATCTATTTTGCAAAAAAAAAAGCGGCGAGTACCTCACTAGAGCATCTCTGTGAAAGCTTGTACAAACACGCATTTACAAAATAAATTGTTATAGACGTGTGAAAGATAAGGATGGGGCATTGTCGATGTTCTTTATATCTGTATCGATGTTAATATGTTATTCAGCAGAGTTGCAGATCGTTTTCAAAGATCTTTAAATGGCTCATCTGTTTTGTCTGTATGTTTTAAAATGAACGGTCCCGAGCTAGCTCTATTTGAGCTTTTCTTGAGGATGCTGTCTTATCGAAACAAGAAGTCTGTAGACTAAAAAAGTCACGAGCTCGGAATAAACAAATTAAAGTGGCAATGGGCAGGTTCAAAGAACTGATAATTGAGGATTGAAAGTTCTCGAATTCAGTGCTAAATATGAATAGTAATTTATTGGGATTATTTATTTAGTAAAAGAAGGTTAAGGCAGAGAAGTAAACGGTCAGTGCAAAACTTGTCGAGTTGTTCTATGTTATGTGACATTCTTCCGTACTTCAGAGAGGACGTTAGGTTATTGCTAAGCCATATCGGAGGTTTTCGGGCACTTTAAAATAACCGACTCACTTAAAGGTGAGTCGAGGAAGTCGAAAATGGCTTCGAAAGAAACTAAACTTAATATTATCTATCGCTCCATTTTACTAACAGTTACAAAATAAATATATAGCAACAATTTCAGTAAACTAACTTGACAAAATTAAAATTCTTGCATCTCTCTCTTGCGTGGTCTATCAGTAAAAGAGAGCGACAGTTTTAATTAAGTTTAGTTGGTGCAAAGATTTGGCGCCAGAAACTCTTAGTTAATTAGTTTTCAGCATAACAATGTGTGTTCATATAATAAACTTAAAACGACGTGTTCTATTTTGAGTTAAATCAGATGCTTTGTTTTTGCTGTAATACTTATATTTTAAGTTTATTATCTTAAAGTGTATGCTTCATTTTTGAATTATATTTAAACGCGTTGCAACCCAAACTCTCGACATTCAAACTTTGCACTTTTGCATTGGCTCGGCGAGTTACTTTTGACTATATACTTTACAAAAACAGAAAAATATCGATAAACTAGTACCCCATCCCTATCAAATTTCTGTAAAAAGGTTAACGTTGTAACGTGATGCTCGAGTACGATTTTTAACGGTTTACCTCGGGCTGTCTAACGCCGGCCTTACGTTTGGCAGATAAGCCTGTCTAAGGCCCGCATTAAACTGTCAGTTCGGAATGACAGTATGAAGGGGTTTTAAGGGGAACGTGGTGAAATATAACTATATCGGAAGTAAACAATCTAACTAGTCTACCTTCAATTTCAAGCATCAATAGAGACTAGTTTAAATCTATTTCTGACACTCGGCATGTTTATTCCATTTTTAATATAAAAAACACTATCACGACTATATTCGGCATAACAGACATCCTCAGATTATACTCATTGAGTAGATCTTTGAGAAAACCAAGTAGGGGGGTAAGTCAGAGGTACATCCAAACATTACATTAGAAATGTCCGCGTTCTTGCAAGTAGATAGTTAGTATTCCACGTGATGGTGCAATTAATGAGAGAGAAAACGGTAAACATACCGTTTATGGAGAAAATAATAACTGCTTCCGATTAAAAGTTCCAAAATAAGTTTTCCAAGTATGAGTACTTATAGGTATAGATATATGGTATAGATCATGGCTTTAAAAAAATCTGAACAAAACAATATTCATATAAAAAAATATTTGAAACGTTTGTAAATTTAGATTGCTTTTCTGACACTTCCTTTCCACGCTCTCTTTTTTCAACGAAGAGTTTTATTTTTGATCAGTGACAGGCCAATTATTTTTACATTCTCCTTTGTAAGAAAAAATCTTTGCACAACTGTCCACAGATTAAAAAGAAAACCCCTCTCCAAAGGCCGTACAATTCTGACATTTTAGACATATTCTACTCTTTAATGGGTTAATTTGTCAATTTTAGATATTTTTTCTACCTCCTCATGTCCAACAACCTTCAAATGTATTCCATCTCTTACTTTCTCCCCTCTAATTAATTTTATTCCATGTAAATTTGTAAATATGAATAACATAAATTTGTAAAATATAATCTACCTACAGAATAAGTAACCCTTTTAATATGTGCATAGTCTTTAGTCTTTAAGTAACATCATTCTTGTAAAATCCTTTTGTAAGGTAAAAAAAACTTGCTGATTCTCCCAATTTTTGTAACCGACCATATTCTTAGTAACCACAAAAGTTTACGACACTAAAATTTGCAGAATTGTGACAAATAGTTACAAAAGCCATAATCAAGAAGTCTTTGGGCGTCTACACTTCGATTTGTTTTGAAGTGCGGGTAAGAATCGAACTTAAGGTTCTTTTTTCTAGCCTCAACTCCGGGGGTTACTGCTCCAGAGTCTATGGGTGCTGCCGCTTTGGATGCCATCCTGACTAGCAGGGGTGATACATTGGCCAGTTATTCGGCTACTGAAGGGCAAGAACATTAAAAAAAGGATTGACCACCATCCTTTTTTTAATGTTCTTGCTCTTCTGTGAAAGTGAAGTGAAGTTTCAATTTTAGGACACCATTACAATCTCGTCACTTTACTATTCTCCTGCTGATGTTTCGTTGACCGAGGTCCTTCCTCATGAAAACCGTCCGAAACAACGCGAGCTCGCGAGTGAGACGGGAACGGTTCCCTCCCTTTAATAATAATGTAAGGAAATAGTAAAGTACTGGCTTCTGCCCACGGCTTCACGGCTGGTACCCAGATAAAAAGTAGTCTAGGTGTTATTCTGATGTATAAGCTATATTACTGTAAAGTTTTATCAAAATCCGTTCATTAGTTTTTGCGTGAAAGAGTAACAAACATCCATCCTCAAACTTTCGCGTTTATAATATTAGTAGGAAGTAGAATAGGATGTGATACAGTCGTAATACTATCGTAAAATGATACTAAACCACTATAATTCCAATGCCAATTCATCAATGTAACTCGCAACCCATTAACGCAAAGTGAACAATTTATTCAAGTAATCGAATTTCAATCCTCGACGAACACTTGACATGAACAATTAATTGTACAAGCTAACAAGAAACTTGACTCGCTCTGCTTATAGAGATAAACAGCGGAAATAGAACAGCTGGATTACTCTAAACCACTGTTTCTCAAAGTGGGTGATAAAGTCCCCTTGTGGGTGCTGTAGGACTTCAGGGGGCGGTAGAAGGTCCTAGAAGATGTTGGGGGCGCTAAGGCGGTCTAGAGGGGTAAGCATAGGTTGTGCTAAGATTTTTTTATTCTCAAAGTGGGCGGTTGGAAAAATAAGTTTGAGAACCTGTGCTCTAAACACTAACTGAGAGCCCTATTTCTGTTGCTAAGCAATAATGCTCGCATTCCTGCTGAAGTGTTTGTGTACGTATAATACATGATTATTATATTACTAGCTTAGCCCACGGCTTCACCCGCGTGGTACCGGTATAAAAAGTAACCTATGTGTGTGGTGATACCATGTTACCCGTAGTTTCTTATACCCACGATACAGTGACAGTGTGACTACTTAGTTGTTGAGTTATTGAAATCATATCAATATTCTAAATGTTGAATCATGGACTCGTTTTCTAGATATTTGTTCCGGGTCTTGGTGTTGTGGTGTCATGGTACCCGTAATTCTTGATACCCACGACACAGTGACTTTGTGACTAGGCGTCGATCTATCTATACTAATATTATAAAGAGGAAAGATTTTTTTGTTTATTTGTATCGAATAGGCTCCGAAACTACTGGACCGATTTTAAACAAGAAAGCTAAATTATCAGGAAGTAACAAAGGCTATAATTGATTTTCAAAATAATAGAGATCTCTCGTTTTTACAATATGAATTGCTAACGAAAAAGGTTATCGAATGGTGGAGCCGGACAAATCAGTGTTGGCCCTCGACCTGATGGATAAATGACATGGTTGCGACAAATCTAGGGATAGAGATTTTTTTATAAGGTTTTTTATAGACTTCCTCCAAAGAGTGCTTCGAGGGAGGCTTATGTCTTCTGTGGACTTCTAAAATAGTGGTGAGTTCTCAGCACGTGTGGCACCACGTTTGTAACTACACACTTTCTCGAAACGAGGCCTCACCCTTTTCGTTTGGATGAGCTAGCACACCTGCACACCAACATTGTTGCACAATTGTGCTAGGCGCGAGGCGCGAGCCAAACCGCGAGGAAAGATCGTGTTGGCTCGCACTATGCGCCCACTCCATTACCACACAACACAACCTGCACTGTGTTCCCAAGACTGCCTCACTCAACTACGTTCAGAAACTGCCTCGCCTCAATTGTGGTACCACAATGTGCAGTTTTACAACTGAGCCCCTCGCACGATCCTCGTTTTCAAACAGTGACTATTCTAAAAGCTATTTCTGATGATATGAAAATAATTGCGCTTTCACCTTAGTTACTGTAATCTTTTATATACTGTTGTGAACTGATTACGTCACAACTACTCAAGCTGACGAGTCCTCAATCTATATTGAGTTGTTGCAAACCTCATTATCTTAAAGTAGCTTTTATGTGCTGAAATACGGCATTCTGTAGATGTAACTAAATTTCAAGTTATCTAGCACTTTGCTTGTAAATAACTGATTGACGACCGATGTGGCGCGGTGGGCGAAGGTCCGCCTGCGAAACAGGAGGTTGCGGGTTCGATTCCCGCCATGGGACAAATATTTGTACGAGCTACAAATATTTGTTCCGGGTGTTCTGGGTATATTCTATGTATAATAAAAAAATATCTATCTATGTAATGTATTGTATTAAGTATATCAGTCATCTAGTACCCATAACACAAGCTCTGCTTAGCTTGGGGCTAGATGATGCCGTGTGGATTGTCCAGCATTATTTATTTATTTATTTATTTAACTAACTGTGTGGCGGGCGCCCTCGGCCCCCGACCCACCGTTTTGCATCGCCCGCCTACGCTATACATTTTTATACCGTTGACATTGACATTGACCTTTTTTTTTTTTGAGGGGGGAAAATGCCCTACGCATTTCCCTTCCGCCACGGGGGTATGTGGGTCTCGAACACACTAAAAACCCCCCCGGTGAGCAGTCCTCCGCCATGGTGGGACGAGATGGGGTCGCTTTCGCATTCACCATCTCGTCCCGACGGGCGGCCCGGGTACCGGTCCGGGCCTCGGCCTCAAGGAGGGGTAACCTTCTCACCCAAGGTTACCCCTCAGACGTGTGAGGCCGTGCCAGCCGGCAGAGAGTCCCCCGACTCTCCACCAGTGACCCCACTACGGAGGATGAAGGAGGCGGGCGAACCGCCCCCTTCGTCCCCCTCGACGTCTGCGCCGGAGCGGGTCAGATCGGGTATCATCCCCTCTGACCCGCTCAGCGGCCTCCTTCTGCATGCATGACCTCCTAAATGTAAAATTAAAAAAAAAAAACAAATCGCCACACACTGAACACTCGCCACAAACGCGCCCTGCGGTTTATTATCGATACTAATAATAAAGCTGAGTTTTATTCCAAAAACTATCGTGAATTTGATTGTTCATATTGTAAAAACGGGAATTTTCACGTACCTACCGCACCATTGGTATAGGCACCGACTAAGTTTCGACTCATTCTGAGAGTCCGCGAGAGCGTCGCGATCGCTCACTCTGATGAAGGCTCTCGAAATGAGTCGAAACTTAGCCGGTGCCTACACCGATAGTGAGGTACGTGAAAATTTCCGTTTTTACAATATGAAAGTTTAGTTTTTTTGTTTTTTTTTTTGTTTGAACTTACTAGTTTCTATGAAAATAAAAAAATTGTTTGATTCGCTCAAAACAAATAAACTTTAAAGTAAATAATGAAACCCATGTTTTTTATTTTTTCAAAACTACCCTTTGGGAATGTGCAATTGAGTTCTAAACTTTGTATAAATTGTAATCCTTGGTTCGATTCATTCAAAAGTTGGTGGACATAGTTTGAAGCCTGGAGACGGTCATATGCTACTTTTATTAACATACCACGCGGGCGAAGCCGCAGGCAACAACTATTAAAAAAAACATTTAAAAACCTATCGAAGAATACATAAGGATATTTTATGAAACGCCTTCATGTTTAAAAATCGATCAAGACATTTCCAAAGTGTGGCTCACAGACCAGCTGCACACATTTACCTACACAGATATATGTAATGTATATATGCCTGTACCATCGTATATCCTACCCTTGTTTATCTTTAACTTGCTTAACATTAAAAATACGTTGTTTTGCGACCTTACTCTTCGTAATTAGACGGCATTTCGAGGGATGAAACAGGATAATGGGGATGAAATGCGAAACATACAGTATTCTGAATGTCTTCTAACGTATTTTCCACGATAAATTCTGCGAACTTAGCTTTGCCTACTAGAAAACAGTACTTCTAATCTTGTTAGACTAATGTCTAGATGTCTAGATTATGTTTCTAATCAGTCCGTAAGTTGGACTGATTGGGATTAAATTTAAAAAAGATATATTTCAGCTACATAAGTAGGCGAGGCTAAAAAACTACTTAACTTTTTTTTGCTCGACCGTTTTTTCGCCATCTTATTTCAAAATTGGTAAAGTATTCGACCATCTTTCTTTTAATTACCGTCTTAGTATACTTATTTAAAATAAATTAATTACAATATTGTACCTAGATTAAGTATGTTTGTTCGAGTGTAAGAAAATGAACAATCTTTTTTTCGTTTTCTAGAATAATATAATTATAGGCTACTTTTTTATTCGCGTACCATGCGGGTGAAGCCGTGGTCATAGGCTAGTATAACATATGTCAAAGTTTGAATGTTTGTTGCCAATGATCTTCGTAGCGGCTGGACCAATTTGTATGAAATTAAAAAGTATAGTTCGAAATCTAGAACAGCACATAGGCAAAAACGCGGGCGAAGCCGTAGGCGGAAATCTAGTGATAACTAAACTGCAACAACGTACGCGACTGTTAATCCCATGATGAATATCCATAGATTCACACTCTATGATCAGATCTGTAAGGATAAGTGGTAGCTAGAGACAAGTCCAAACATTATATACATACCATTCCACGTGACAATTTACAAGACTCACCGCTTAATATACCAGACATCAGTAATAAGTCCTGACTATTAAAAACATTATTTTCGGAGATCAGCTACTGAAATTTTTATTCTGATATTTTATACAAAAGAAAAGTACTAAAATAACGCTGAAAATTAAGAATGAATGCTCGAACAGCATCATTTTTATCTCCTCATAAAAGAGATATAGCTCAGACAACACGTGGATGGAATATTTCACAAATAACGACACCAATGTGACAAGAATTACCTATCTGCAAATATTTTGTGCATATACCGGGTGTAATAAGACTTTATTCTTTATTGTACACAAATAATACAAACAAAAAAAGCGTACATAAAGGACATGTACAAAGGCGAGCTTAACCCTAACAAGAGTTTTCTTCCAACAAACCTACTACTTACTACTCCCGAAATTTCGGGGAGTGAAAGTAGGTACCCATTAATATGAACAACTTTTACTGTGGCACCAACACTGTGAACGCGAAAAAAAAATCAGCTGTTCCATACTAAAGTTCAATACCTACTTGGCTGAAATGTATGGAACAACTGATTTTTTTTCGCGTCCACAGTGTTGGTGCCATAGTAAAAGTTGTTCAAGTTGTTCACCTCTCGAAGTTTTCGGAAGTAAAATGTGTGACGGCTGCAAATATTTTTTTTTTATTTAGTACCAGAATTTCAGGTACTTTAAATTATAGGTTTAAAGAGTGTTCCAATAAAATTCTGTATACCTAGGGACAAAATTAACTGTCATTGAACCATAAACTTTTTTTTACAAACGTCGTAAATGAGTGCTTGTACCAAAACAACAAGAATATAAGAGTAGAAATGATACGAGAATTTCATTCACATAAATCTATTAGGTACTAGCTACAGCCCACGGCTTTGCCCGTATGGTACTTGTATAAAAAGTAGTATCAAAGGTAGTTCTTAACTTTAAGGCAGCGTACGTAAGAAATGCATTCGCTCGACCGTTTTTACGCCTACTTATTACAAAATTGGTATTTTTTTGTCTGTATTTTCTGGGTATACAATGAAGAATAAAAAATAAAAAAATGAAAATATTTTATTAGTTACTAGCTTCTACCCACGGCTTCGCCCGCGTGGTACCCGGATAAAAAGTAGCCTTTTTGTTATTCTGATGTATATCTATATTTCTGTAAAGTTTCATCAAAATGCTAGACTTATTACTTACTTATTTTTATCTTCGATTTTCATTTTATTCCCATAATTTTTTCGTAACACTCAGCACGCAACTTAAATTTTCTGTTCCGTTTTTCTAAACACACTCGTAACTATTCATTTGCCCACAGACTACAGTAGGCTACTATAGTAATATATTTTCCTTGTTTTCTCTATATAATGTAATTTATGTACTGTGTTTACGTACCTTCCTATTTTGTTTACTCTTGATATTATTACAATTTAAATGGCCCAGGAGTTTTCCGCGTTTGTGAGGTCATCTTTCCAAGGCCCTGTCTGAAAATCAGCGCTGCTTCTCACTACTGCGCGGAGCAGCACTAAGCTGAGACAGAACCTGTTTGGCCCACACGGCACAGATGGGACTAATGGGATAATTAGCACAAAAATCTTCTCTTTGTCACTATGTTTTTGTTAAAGTTTAATCTATTTTTTAGTCTGTACTTGTCCTTTCTGTGCTTTGTTGTTGCCAAATAAATAAACTTTCTTTCTTTCTCTTCTTTCTAAAATCCGTTCGGTAGTTTTTGCGTGAAAGAGTAATAAACATCCACACTCACAAACTTTCGCGTTGCTTCCGCAACGATACCTAATCCTACTACAAATTCGGGTCATTCCCACCAATGCCAAATCTATTGTTCTCCAAATTATAAATTCCATAAATGGGTTCCCAAGCAATCCCATGCCATTTTTTTAAATAAAAATAAAGTAGTTTTCTTTCCCAGCCAATGCCATGAGTTTTAGGTAGGTGGTAGGTACAGTGAACAGAAAAAGCTTAGTGGCATCCCCGAGCTTAATTATATTTAGATTTGAAACCCCAAAAACTCGCTTCCCTCCTTCAAAATTTAAAACATGCCAAACAATTTGGAATTTTCAATTCCTTAAGCGATATTTGAAGTAGTATATAATCTAGGAATAATTTGTACTGACACTGATGGCTGTTCTATGACGAACTCTGCGGCGCAGTCGGCGAAGGCCCGCCTGAGATGCAGAAGGTTGCGGGTTCGATTCCCGCAGCGGGATCAATGTTTTTATGATCTACAAATATTTGTCTAGGGTCTGACTGTTTTCTATGTATAATATGTATGTTATTAAAAAAAAATGTATATTATCTGTCATGTAGTTCCCACAACATGAGCTCTGCTTACTTTGGGGCTAGATTATTTGGGGCTTATTATTATTATTATTTAAAAACAGCTGTTTCATAGTGGATTGTTAACTACTTGCAAACAACATCATTTAGTATCTTTGCAACTCATCAGTCTGTAGTATTTGCTGCGTTGATAAAGGCTGTACAACCTGGCTCCATAATCTTTCAGCATTTGGCATTTCTTCGTCTTCGTCGCCATCTTGTTTGGAATCAGTTCCATGGCCACTTACATCCAAACAGTCTTCTGTTTCTGAGCAGCCCTCATTCTCTATTTCTACATTCAAGTATTCTTCAATATCTCTGAGACTGAACAACTATTGGTAACCATTTCATATTCTAAAAACAAAAAGAAAATATAGGTTCTGTAGTTATGGAAAAATCACTTACATATTTAGTCGCTACCGGGTCCAATAAACCCTTATGTATTTTCAACGTTCTTTGCCCTCAATCGTAGCGCGCTAACTGACTGCTGCGAACGTCACCCACTGTGTCAAAGTATCGTTAGAAAGTACTAAGAGCGGCAACGTCACCTAAGGATTCAAAAACTACCAAGCAAAATACGGATAACTGGGTCTGATAACCCAACATTAACAGAATCACAGAATCGAGGCGGCCTTCTGCTTTAACGACATTTTTTTTTTTTTTTTTACTGCGCGAATTCAACGCTGTGTACGTAAAAACGATACTTTACGTGTTCTTTTTTGAAAGTAATGAATATTTTCCGCGTATTTTGAGAAAAGTATTTTTATATATTTATTTAATCCATCCCGGATGAACTCCTTAAAAATAAATAGATAGATATATTTGTCTATAGCTTCTGCCTGCGGCTTCGCCCGCGTGGTTGATAAAAGTAGCGTATGACCGTCTCCAGGCTTCAAATCATGTCCATATCAAATATCATCACAAACGACACAGCGGCTTAGCCGTGAAACGCAAAAATATTTCTGATATAGTTTTACTGACTTAATTGATGGCCAAATCACATAATATCATTACAAATTTTATCGTAGACTATATATAAAATCTCATATGTATAGGTAAGCTATATTATTGTAAAGTTTTATCAAAATCCGTTCAATAGTTTTTGCATGAAAGAGTAATAAACATCCATCCATTCTCATTATTATTTCTTCTTTAGTATCTATTCTTTAGTATATTATCTTTTATACTAATTGCGAAAGTTTTTATACGACGGTTGCAGTATTTATTGTCTTGATCGAACTGAGAAGATTCTCAGTTCGATCAAGACAATAAATACTGCAGATACATGCATCATACGACAGAGATGTAGTACCAGAGACAGAGATCTGTCTCTGGTACTACATCTCTCTCGTATAAAAAATAGTTTGAAGCCTGGAGACGGTGATACGCTACTTTTAACAACATAACACGCGAGCAAAGCCGCGGACAGAAGCTAGTCCTACTAATATAATAAATGCGAAAGTCATTTCATCTATTCTTTTATGATAGGGAATTCCTATCACAAAATATTGTTTTAACTATAATATGACGAAGTCTTACCACTTAAATATAGGCTACGATAGACGCTCAAAACGATTTTGTTCCGTTTATCAAACCTATTGATAGAACAAAGCCAAATACAATAACGTTATAAAATAATTAATCGGGACATCCGTAAATACTTGCTTAGACGGGTATAATCAATTATACGCGAAAACATACTGCAGTACATTTCAGTCGTGAGGTAAAACATTAATCTTATAAAATATCACAGATTTTTAAGCTTTTCGGGACTAACTTTTAGCACTTTTTAACTTTTCTTTTAACATCTATCACTTTTGAAACTTATAAGTACCTATCTGAAGATGCCCATCACTGGAGTACAGTCGTGATAGTGTTTGTTTTGTTTAAAACTATCATGGTTATGAGCATAATTTGTTACAAATCTTTTTATGTTCTCGTTATTGTTATGTTACAACTAGCTTCTGCCCACGGTTTCGACCGCGTGGTACCCGGTTAAAAAGTAGCCTATGTGTTATTTTGATGTATAAGCTATATTACTGTAAAGTTTCGTCATAATCCGTTAAGTAGTTTTTGCGTGAGAGAGTAACAAACATCCATCCTCACAAACTTTCACGTATAAACGTGAAAGTTTGTGATAGTAGTAAGATTCTCGCCCGTAATGTTTTCCAATAATACATTGAACGTTTTAACTCCCTGTGTTTCCACTAACTCGATCCATGCCAGCCGGGAGCGGTCTCGCGATTACGCGAACATAGCGTCCTCATATTTGATATCGAGAGAGCAGTGTTATTGTGATAAGAGGTCACGAACAAACTTTGTTAAGGATTTTATTTTGCGCGACACGATGCGAGTACTGCTGTTTCGATGGAATACAGATTTTTATACTACTAACCTCTGTCCACGGCTTCGCCCGCGTGGTACCTGCATAAAAAGTAACACGTATTTACGATATTTTTTTTAATCTGATCAATATTGACAAAACATAAAGGGGTTTAGTAGTGGGACGTTATAGGTTTATACGTTTTTTGCAGGCATGTCTAGAATATACTCACACCTAGATTTGGTACAGGTTATGCTGAGAGGGGTCCATTTGATCCCACACAACACAGCGAACACTTTTCGTACAATTTGCCTTCTTTGTACAATTTGTTCTGAGCTCTTTGTAAATGTATTTTTGTTGTGTCTTGTTTATGGGGACAGTAACTGTTAATAAATAAATAATGCTGGTCATTTTTAGTATTTTAATACATACATCCAAATATATACATAGGTAAAAAAAAATAAAAAAATATATCCTACTAATATTATAAACGCGAAAGTTTGTGAGGATGGATGTTTGTTACTCTTTCACGCAAAAACTACTGAACGGATTTTGATGAAACTTTACAGTAATTATAGCGTAGACATCAGAATAATACATAGGCTTTTCATCCGGGTACCACGCGGGCGAAGCCGTGGGCAGAAGCTAGTATATTATAAATGCTCAATTTTGTTGACTATTCAAAGGTACATTTTCAGTTTCATTAATTAGTTTTGATTTATTTTCTCTCTCGATTAAAATATAAACATAGCTTATATAAATTAATTTAGTTAAACGTAGTTTTATCCTCATATGAGTTGTTGAAAACTTTTTGTGCATGTATAGCCAAAGGCAAAATGTTTTCCAGAATTAAAATCATTTGGTCATTTTGATAACAAACTTTTAAATGTAAATGTTTCATACGTCTCATATAAAGCCTCACCTAGTTTAAAACGTGACCAGAGAGCTGGCTCTTATCTGATTCAGCGTATTAGCATTGCTATTCAGCGTGGCAATGCAGCTAGTATTTTGGGAGCGCTTCCGTCTGATAGTGATCTGGATCTGTTGGGCTATCTATAGATCGTTTGTAACGGTCTTTAGATGGCTAGCTGTTTCATCTGTATCTTTTGTAAATACCTACTTGTACTTATATGTATGAATCAATACTGGCTCGATTTTACAATAATAGATAGATAGATAGATTTATAGATAGATAGATAACTCTTTATTGCATACACCAGGATTAAAAAACAATTTAGGAAGGATCTTAGAACTAGGTTGTAATGATACAATGGGCCTTATCGCTAAGAGCGATCTCTTCCTGGCAACCTTTGCATGGACTTGATTTTAAAGAATGTGAAAGGAAGAAAGGACGTGTAAAAGCAACAAAAACAATGTACATTACAATAAAATATTTTTTTTTTTTTTTTTTTTATATATTACTACCTAATGTAGAGTTTTTAAATTGCAGACCATTCCGATGACATTTCAAATGTATATAAGCTAAAAGAACGCCCCGTGACGTAGTCCGCTTATAGTTTTTTTTTTATACAATTGTCAGTTGAAATTCGTAGGGTAGTACTTGTGTTAAAACAAAAAGAAGAATCAAGTCTGCACTAAACAGGCAGGTGCTGGTTCTATTCCCGCTGCGGGAAAAATGTTACTCATAGTTCCTGATATCCACGACACAGATTATCCTAGTGTGGGTTCAGGACTATTTATGTAGATTTTCTGTGATTATTATATTATTATACTAGCTTCTACCCACGGCTTTGTCCGAGTGGTACCGGGATAAAAAGTAACCTATGCGTTATTCTGATGTACCTTATAGGCTATATTACTGTAAAGTTTCATCAAAATCCGTTCACTAGTTTTTGCATGAAAGATCCTTACAAACTTTCGCGTTTATAATAGTAATATAACTAGCTACTACTTACGGCTTCGTCCGCGTGGTAGGTACCCAGACAAAATGTAGCATATGTATTTTTACCGATAAAGCAGCGTTCATAAAATACGCATTCGCTCAACCACTTTTTCATAGAATTACGTCTCCACGAAAAACCTTTTTATTTTAACGGAAATAACAACCTATGCCCACCCTGAAGGACCAATCTATATATTGGTGAATGAATTTTTGAAATCGGTAGATTAGTTTCGGAGATAACTTACAAACTTTACCTCATGATAATAATATTAGTGTAGAAACAGAAAGCAAATATCAGAGTATATATTTACATGAATATATCAGCTAATACATGATGAAATAAAATCACCAAATGCCAAAGAGAAAACGAAATATAATGAAAAAGAGACTGGTCGATAAAATACGTCACAAGGAAATAAGATAAAAACCAAATTCATAGACGCTCTAGTGCACGCACTAAAAATGAAGTGGCAATGGGCAGGACACGTAGCCAGGATGGATGAAAAAAGATGGGCCACCGTAATCACCACTTGGAAATGACCAAAAGGGAAAAGAAGAATCGGCAGACCACAAGCTAGATGGACCGACGAAATATACAAATTCCTAATATCAGAACTGGACGAAAGTAGCAACAGACAGAGATCGCTGGAAAGAACTGGAGGAGGCCTTTACCCGAGAGGGGTCCTTACTATAAGAAAATGATAAAAATATATATATATATGTATATATATACAATAATAATTATGCAATATTAAATTAATTAATTAAAACATAAATTATCTAGATAAATTAATAAATTTTAAAATACTATTTTTAAGGAATAAACAGGCTTTTTTATTTATTTATTTTATAATACATGATGTTACAATTTATATAGGGCCTTATATATTCTACCATCCAAATGGTGTGCAAATGTCAATAGGTAGATTGAGAATCAATTTATACATGAATAATTATAAAATGACGTTTAAATTTAAAAAGTCAATAACTATTACCTACCTACCATAAACATCATAATCTAATCAGAGACGATCTCTGTGGCGCAGTGGGCGAAGGCCTGCCTGAGACGGAGAAGGTTGCGGGTTCGATACCCGCCGCGGGACAAATGTTTGTATGATCTGCAAATATTTGTTTCGGGTCTGGGTGTTTTCTATATATAATATGTTTGTATTTACAAAAAAAACGATATAAGTAGTTTAACAGTCATTTAGTTCCCATAATACAAGCTCTGCTTAGTTTGGGGCTAGATGATGCTGTGTGAAAAATGTCCAGTATTTTTTATTATTATTTAATAAAAAATCACTCCTAGTCATAATATCATTATTACCTACTTTGTGGTTCATAAATTCAAACATTGGTCCCCTAACCATTTCGTCAGCTTATTTTTAAACAAATTGTATGATAAATCTTTGAATGAATTTGGCAATTTATTACACACTTTTATTACATTACCATATGTATTTCTCCTATACATCTCTAGCTTGAGTTTAGGTAGGTATAGTTTATGCCAGCCATTTACCAAAATAAATAATACCTAAATGTATATTTTTGTGACTGGTCTAAAGATAACATTGGATCCTTTTCGATACATTGTCACAATACGTCCATCCCTCGGCTTTTAGTGATTTGAGTGTAAAGTCAAGAAATGGGAGAGTCTTTTAGAAAAAAAACTCCCCTGCGTGAATCCATTACTTCAATTACTTTATCTAGCTACCTAAGTTATGCCTAAGACGATGTTTACTGTCCTAGCCTTTAAAATAACTGCCCAAGTGGCGTAGGGACACGCTATATTAGAGTCAAAGTCAGAAGTATTTATTCATTGAAATCATATCCTATCCTACTATTATAAACGTGAAAGTTTGTGAGGATGGACGTTTGTTACTCTTTCACGCAAAAACTAATGAACGGATTTTGATGAAACTTTACAGTAATATAGCTTATACATCAGAATAACTCATAGGTTACTTTTTATCCGGGTACCACGTAGGCGAAGCCGTGGGCAGAAGCTAGTAATATTATAAACGTGAAAGTTTGTGAGGATGGACGTTTGTTACTCTTTCACGCAAAAACTAATGAACGGATTTTGATGAAACTTTACAGTTATATAGCTTATACATCAGAATAACACATAGGCTACTTTTATCATGGTACCTTGCGGGCGAAAGCAAAAGCTAGTTAATCATAAACAAATTGAATGATGGATATGTTCCATAGATATTGGTTCCGGGTCGGTGTGGTGATACCATGTTACCCGTAGTTTCTTATACCCACGATACAGTGACAGTGTGACTACTTAGTTGTTGAGTTATTGAAATCATATCAATATTCTAAATGTTGAATCATGGACTCGTTTTCTAGATGTTTGTTCCAGGTCTTGGTGTTGTGGTGTCATGGTACCCGTAATTCTTGATACCCACGACACAGTGACTTTGTGACTAGGCGTCGATCTATCTATACTAATATTATAAAGAGGAAAGTTTTTTTTGTTTGTTTGTTTGTATCGAATAGGCTCCGAAACTACTCGACCGATTTTAACCATTTTTTCACTTATAGAAAGCTAAATTATCAGGAAGTAACATAGGCTATAATTTATTTAAAAATAAATAGAGATCTTTAAGAGAATTACAATAATGTAACTCAAAGTAGCAAAATTTTGTCTATAAAATTCGTTATTTGGCGTGCGCTGAGAAAACTTTTGATGATACATAAAAATGATGTACTATATGATTAAAAAACTAATTATTCCCTACAAAAAAGTCCTCGAGGATATATATCTAACTATGATAGTTAAGTCACATTAGTAACTTTTGTGTTCTAAAATGTAATTAGATCGCCGGTAGAAACAAAAGTTGGTTACATTCGTATCGTAGAATTAATTGTTATTCAAATAAATACTTTTATCATCAAGGGTATTTATGTAGCAGTAAAATACTTTTTAATTCATTCTAATCAGACATTCAATTTCGAAGTTATCAAAATCGAAACCTACGCGGGTGAAACCGCGGGGTGCAGCTAGTTAATTTATAAACTAAGTGAATTTACGCTGATTCCTCGTGATCAAGCTAAGAAAAATCAGGCAATAGATCGGGCTATGGTTGACTCATAAGTTAATGTTATAGATGAAATCTTTTTTTTTTGTAGTACATGTAAACCAACCCTTATATTACAATTTTCGTTACCATTTTGTAACACGTACTAAATCTCAGTTTAGTTATGACTCTGTTTTGGTACATCTATTCTGAACTTCATCCACAAACTGCCAAAGAAATTGACTAAGTCGGATTTCCGATGATATTTTCTTTGAAATATCTATAAGTTAGTCAATTCCTTTGGCAGTTTGTACCGAATGCTACTTACTATAAGGGTGGGGTAATATTTTAGGTGCTTTGAAGTTTTGATTTCATATAAAAACCAAATTATTATAATTTAGCCTCTGTCCACAGCTTCGCCCGCGTGGTACTCGGATAAAAAGTAGCCTATGTGTTATTCTGATGTATAAGCTATATACTGTAAAGTTTCATGAAAATCCGTTCAGTAGTTTTTGTGTGAAAGATTAACAAACATCCATCCTCACAAACGTTCTCGTTTATAATATTGGTAGGATAGGATTTAACTCTTTTTAATGGATTAGTAGTGTTGATTCATTGTTATTCCTGACGAAAATCAAATTTCAACTGTTGTGGTCGCTAAACAGTGTTTCTTTCATAATTTCTAACATTGGCCTCGATTCTGTAGTTCACTGACTAAACTAAATTTTAACTGTTACTCTCTTTTACTGATAGTGCAAGCAAGAAAGAGATAGCTACAATTTTAGTACTGTCAAATCAGTTTACATGACGCTTTTCTTTGTTTTTATAGTTAGCATGTTTTGAAATGACGACTAAATTTGTATGGAAAACTTAAATTTGAATTATTTGACAGCACTGAAATTATAGAAATATAAATTATATATTTTTATATCATGCAGGATTAGATAAGACATTCTATGTAAATGTTTTTTATTAATAATTAAAGATAGGTACATTTTCTATGTTTGATTGTGATGAAATATGGGAATAAATGGCTTTTATTATTATTATTATTATTATTAAAATTATAGCTATCGCTTTCTTGCTTGCACTATCAGTGCTTGAACTACAGAATCGAGGGCAATGATGAATACTTAAAACGTAATACCACAAACGACAAATACCACTTTCTGTTGTATGGAAATAACATTAGCTGTGGAAATGTCATATGACTACTGCCAAATTTTTCGTTGACAAATTTGCGTAGCGTGACTAAAACTAAGCGTGAGATATTTGTCTAGAACCCTGTTCAATAATCAAACTGCACTAAGTCGGCATGTTATTTCTTTATTTCAACTATGTTTTTGACGTAACATCTAATCTTATCAGTTCGCGTTTTCAAGTAGGTAAAATTTACGATTCAAAGTGATCCTTGTGATTTTAATGAATTTTAATTTTAACTTTATCTTAAAACCGTTTTCCACTGAGGTGGAAATTGGAGCGTGATCTGCGGACAGACCGGCAGACGTCTGTGTATAATATTTTAAGGGTTTATTTTTCGCTATTTAGCTCCGGTACTCTAAAACCTAGCTTTATGAACTGAGGTCTAGACAAATACCACTTTCTGTTGTCGTTAACGCCAACAGAGATTGATTTGTATGGGAATGACATTAGCTGTGGAAATGACACGTGACAACTGCCAGGTTTTACCTTGACAAATTTGCTTGTCTACACCCCTGGGCACGTTTTCAACTCCTTTTATTCTCAGCTAAAAGAGAATTACGCTCAAATCTGAAAGATGACGTCACCATCCCGTATTCGGGTCACTCAAATAAGTCCAAAACTAAAGTTTAAGTCTACTTATTTTGCATTCACAAGCCAAAACTGCGCCCGAACCTTTTCATTAAGTTTTGAATTAAAAATGTTTGGCCATGTTTTTGTGCCTCGCTTTTTGTATGTTTTGAATACTAATAAAATGCAAATATTCTGCCTACTAACGAATGTTTTATATGAAAGAATATACACCAATGATCCTTCTACCCGGACAAAGTGAAAATAAATAGGTTAATATTAAAATAGGTTCTGGGTGTTTTCTATGCATAGTAATATGTATGTATTTCCAAAAAAAAAGTATATAAGTAGTATATCAGTCATGTAGTTCCCATAACACAAGCTTTGCTTACTTTGGGGCTAGATGATGCTGTGTGAAAATGTTCAGCATTATTTATTTAGTACTTTTAATCTTATTTATTTATTTTATTTCCTCGGATTTCGAATGTTGTTCTAGAGTGAGATCTTTATTTCAAGTTTCACCCAGACCGGTATAGCGTCAATTATGATTGGTTACAAACATTATCTTACAAGAAGGATTATATTGTTTTAATATCCACCAAAAACATGTGGAACATTACCTAACATAAGGGTTTGAAGAAAATAAAAAAATATTCTGTTTTTTCTCTACAAGGAAATATTATAGGGTAAACATAAAACATGCAAAATTGTCAACATGCAAATATTCCCCGTGTGGTCGATAATTTCCCAAAAAGTAGGTAAACACATCTGCAGCATTGAGCACATGGGACAATAATCCAATCCACGTAACATAACCAAACCTTTATGGTCCTTCGAGCCGGTTGCCTTTCGTTACGGAATCATAACCATCTTTTGCATGTACCCTACAATTTCACTTACCAAAACTTACAATACTAATGCTTCCTTTAGACCTAGAAAGTAAAGCAAGCATTCAAGTAGGTAAGTAAGCTAGTATGATTTCAGGACTAAAAGTCAAGCTGAACATGGAAAGATAAGCTTGAGTTCTTCAAGGCTCTCTTATTAGCACTCTTTTTTATTTATTTTTTACTGAGTACTTTTCTAAACAATGGTATGATAGCCTTTCAAATTAGCTTAAAATTGAATCACTGATGCAAAAATGATTTAGCTAATAAGTATATTAGATGTTTTTGTCGATTTCTGAAATAAAATATTACACTTACTGTTGATGCGGTAACAATATGATGCTGCGTTTAGACCTGACAAGCAACTAAGGCAAGCATTCAAGTGGTTAAATAAACTAGTATCTAGTATGAATTCATGACTAACTCTGTTGCTCTAAAAATCAAGTTGAACAAGGAAAGATATGCTACAGAGTTCCACGGCAAGCACTCAAACCAATAATATATGAAAAAAACATTTCACTTACTGGTTGATGCAGTAGCAATATTGATGCCACGCTTAGACCTGGCAAGCACTTAGGCAAGTAATCAAGTAGGTAAGTAAGCTAGCATAATTTTAGGACTTACCTACTAGCAATGAATGCCGATTTGTTAAGTCAGAGGTACTAAAAAATCGATTTGCTCTGTGCATGTGCCTTGCAAGAAATAAATAAATAAAAAAAACTAAATCTAAAAATCAAGAACTCTATAGGAAACTATGCTAGAGAGTTCAAGAGAGTTGTCTTGAAGAGTTTTTCAAGACAAGAACTAACTCAAAAAATATTTGTAAAAAATACTGAATAATCCTTTCACTTTCTGTAGATAAAGCAACAGTATTGATACTGCGTTTAAACCTGGCAAGCGCTGAGGCAAGTTATTTAACAAGTTTATTTTAAATTATTTCACCTCGATATCGATTCGATCAATTCTTAAGCCCTTCGTGCACGAGGTGATTTGGCTAGCGCTGGAGTCAGTTTAAAGCAAATGTAAGCTCTTGGAATGAATGATAAATTATGTACTTTACCTTCTTTCTTCTGAACCTTACAACCTTCACTTTGAACCTTCACTTTTTTTCTTCTGAACCTTACAAATAACAAAAAATATTTTTGATAAAATATTATTTATGACTGATAAATTGTAAGTAGGTATAATAACATAGACATTTTTTTTTCTCAATGATTGTATTATTATTATTTATTGAATTTTTATGTAATTGTATTAGTTGTATTGTAAATTTTAAACATTGCACGCCCAATAGGGCGGAATACATTGTGTCATTCGATTACTTTATAAAAAAAAATATAACATGTATTTCATGCAATAAATTAATTTGATTTGATTTGATTTGATTTTAAAAGTACTATGAACGGTCTTCACGCGCTCTGCCTGCGTGGTACTCGGATAAAAAGTAGCTTATTTGTTATTTTAAGTCACATTATAGGTACCTATTCCAAATTTCATCTCAATAATTATAAATAGATAGATAAATTCGTTAATCTGTCTATCTATCTATGAGACACAATTATCATCAATTCAGCCGTTATGAAGATTACTAATTCTACTAATATCATAAATATGAAAGTATATAAAGTATTTATGATCAATTAACATATATAACTTCATATTTATAACATAAGTAGGGTGGTACCTAGCATGCCCCTATGACCTCGGGCCCAGTGCGTTTGGTGTAAACGAAGCATAGCAATTCTACCTCCGAAACGGAATCATTTCCGGAAACTTCTTCTGAAATGTAATCACACAGTCGTCTCAGAGGAATATCGACCATGCATTACCAGGCATTAAGTTGAAATTGCGTCGTAGAAAGCCCCGGGGAACATCCTATTCTGAGTCCGTAATAGAAGGTCTTCCGTTTGCAAAACGACTTTTTGTCTCCCGACGAATAATGAAAATAGGGCTTGCGTGACGAAAAACATGCTCATGTTTACGGATTATCACTCCGATGTTTTTCAAGAAACCGGTTTTTATATCCAAAAGCACTGCTTAGTCTACGACGTAACTCTAAAAAATATATAATAATTATTTTATCAATATTTTTACAAAATTTAATATCTTAAGGAAGCAAAGCGTGAGTGTTACCTCTGGAATTGCAAGCGTCCATAAGTTAAGCGTCCATAAGGTAACCATTTAGAAACAGGTGGGCTGTATTCTTGTTTGCCTCTTTGGTAGTATAAAAAATGTAGCGCCCTCTAGTGACACTGGTCATACAACCTATTTAAGAATCAATCATGAAGACTTACACATCGATTGCAGGAATCCAGAAATCCACATTACAAGGTCATACAAGGCCGTTTATAAGTAGTAACAAACAAACACACAAACTCATATGGCAAACTTTTATAGGAACTCTTGTCGTCGCCGGTAAATATATTTTTCTGTGAATGTCTACGCTAAGTCTGAATTATGTATTCTAGTGCTTCCGTATCCGTAAATATAAATAAGTTCATAGGCTTCCGTTAATTATTTCCCATCACTATACATTTTAATGAAACCGTCAATTCAGCAATTTGCAATTTAGAGAAAAAATATCGCGTAGTTAATTAGGTATTCCAAGTGTTGCCCGCAATTTCGATTCGTTATCGGAAAATGTCCAGAAAATACCCAATTAGTTTGATTAAACGATTTTTTTAAATTTTTTGAAGGTTTTTCACATAGACTTTGAAATTCAGTACTTTTTTGTGTTCGTAATTGTCAGAAAAAAGTTAAGGTAGTAGGTTAAAGAAAGAATAACATTCATAAGTTATGAAATATATATATAAATAAGTAAGAATATCCTACTTATAAGTATAACTGAAACAAAAATGGCCCACGCACCTTACTAATCAATTTAAATAACTTTAAATTCGATCTCCACAATAGGATTCCCAGTGCTGTGGAGACCAAATGACCGCTGCAAAGCCGGGGCGGGTCGCTAGTTTATAATATCAAGTTTTCTTAGAACTATTTCAGTAGACAACAGACAGATAGAAATGTTCAAGACAGTTTATATAAAACGGACAGATGGACAGGCACAGACAGCGAAAAGTTATCAAACAATGTTAGCTTATTCCGGGAAAATTGTAAGTTAAAAAAACCTCATAACTTTACGCATCAAATATACAGTACGCAAGATTAAATGTGATTTACCTGATTTGCGTGTATTGTTTTCATTCACAACTAGTGTGTATACTGACCGGTTCGTGAAGAACTCGCTGATCGGACATTGTTTTTATTGCGAACCACATAAAGAAGTAAAAACAAGATTTTAACAATTTTCTGCCCATTTTTCCCAATAGATACACATGAATCAAAACACAATGGCAGTTATTGTCCAATAGATTTGTGGATTTGACCCTTCAGATCACAAAACATACCCCCTACTGTTATCCTTTATTAAATACTAGCTACTGACCACGGCTTCGCTCGCGTGATAAAAAGTAGGTAGCTCTTAACGTTAAAGCAGCGTTTTTTCGTTGACTTACGTTGCAAAATTGCTCTCTACGAAACACCCTTTCATTTTAACGAGAGTCCCTGAATGTCTTTTCTCAATATTGGTTAGTTTTGAAATCGGATGAGTAGATTCGGAGATTACATCCAACATTCAAACTTACAAGCTTTACCTCAATATAATAGTAGAGAAAAACCTTTTCCATCAACGTCCTAGTATCCCACGTTATTCGTGACGATACTATAATTGAATATAAACGTCTGATTTGGTCTATTGTTGAAATAATCGCCTCGTTTCGTTATCGTTTTTAATTTCACGGGACGTCGGAGTCTTCAGGCATTGCTTAAGGCTATGTTTGAGCTAGTTTTACTGAAATGGCTTTAGGGGCAGATATGGTTTTGGCAGATTTTAAGTGGGGTACTCACACGGGTACCTACCCAAAGGTCACGTTGTTTGAACGCCGTCTGACAGCTGTATAATTTTGTACTCAAAGCATTATGTTTTGAACTGGGTTCCTACAAGGACTAGGCCCAAGCCGGAAACGGATAGGATTGGAAGGGGAAGGAGGCCTTTATCTGTGGGACAGTACAGGCAGAGCTAAAGATTTTTAATTTGTGGTACTTACACGCTAAAAAAACATTTGTGCGTTGATAATAAGTTGACGCGCGTTGACATAATTAAGTCATCAGTCAACTCGACTCAGGGTGACTTTGAGGTTTCCTCCAAAACTTCCTCGTGTTAGGTATTTTTAGTTGAATTTTCGAGGATCCCTACAAAACCCAAGTATGATTCGATTTGGAGTTTAGTTTTACGTCATCGCACGTCATTCGTTTTAGGGAATTTATAAAAAAAACTGAATAACTTGTTTATCTATGACTGCTTTTAAATTTTATGAACGTCAACTTTGAGGAAGGCTCAAAGCAGATCGTAATACCTAACGATTAATTTACCTTGAGATGACAGTTAATACTAGTCTGTGGTTTCACTTAGTCGAGGAAATCTGTCGAGGAGAATTGGAGTAGAGGGCATTTTGTTGACTGAAAATATTAAAAAACAAGGTGGGGTTTATGGCTCTTGTCAAATGTCATAAACGTCATTTAAGAGGAATGTAGATCGTAGCGTACCTTGAGTTGACAATTGTATTATTTCATTGTTTTGTATTGTTTAATGAATAAATTAATTATAACTTTGACTTTCACTTCGATGAGAAAATTAGTTGAGGAGAATTTGAGTGGAGGACATTTTGTTAATTGTCTAATATGTGTTAGGTGTTGTCTTAACTTGACAGCTCCTGAATTAACACCTTGGATTTTGTAGAAAAACTTTCATTAATACGGGTAACTGCTTTTTTTTGACGTCATGATCGATCATCTTTGACAACACGCAAAATGTAGACTTTCGCTAAAAGGATATCTAATAGTATTCCGGCTGGTATATAGCACCTGTGTGAGAGAGCCTTAATTACCTTACTAGCTTCTGCCCACGACTTTGCCCGCATGATACTTGGATAAAAGTAGTCTATATGTTATTCTGATGTATAAGCTATGTTACTGTAAATTTTCATAAAAATCCGTTAAGTAGTTTTTGCGTGAAAGAGTAACAAACATCCATCCTCACAAACTTTCGCATTTATAATATTAGTAGGATTTTCACGCAATCATTAAAGTTTCAAAGTTTCACCTTTCCCTCAAATTATTGCCGGTTGAAATTCAAATCTTTTATGTACCCAATCGGTCATCGTAAGATATTATCTCGGCCTATCATTGTGTGGCCAATATCCAGCCATTGTGATTGCACAATAGACTCAAAGATTAAATTCTTTGAAAGAACGTTCAAAAATAAGAATCGGACGGTGTAAGGGACAAAATGAAGGTTTTTCTCATACATATAAGAAATCTCATCTGGGTAAGAAATTAATGTTTTTTTATATGTGGCAGGTTGGATTAGTTTTCTGGCACAAATTAGTTTTTTTTTAAATAATAATAAACAAATAACAATGATGGACATTTTCAGACAACATCATCTGGCCCTATAGTAAGCAGAACAATATTTTTTTATGTAAAAACATACATATAGAAATACATATGTAAAAACATACATATAAATACATATAGAAAACACCTAGACCCGATAAAGTTTCATACAAACATACGAGTATGTCCCGCGGCGGGAATTGAACATTCAGCGTCTCAGAGGTTGTCAAACAATCAAGGAAATGCGTAAAATAAATAAAATAAATTTTGCTGCATATTTTCTACATAGAATTATCTAGCTCCAAATTAAGCAGGACTTGTATTCTGGGAACTATATAACTAATATACTACTTATACACTTTTTTTGTAAATACATATATAGGAAACAGCAAAAATCAAAAGTTTTTCGTGAATTTTGTTTAAAATTTTAACAGTTGTGTCCTAAACTCGCTTTGAATTATTTTTTCCGATTTTCCATTCAATCTGAATATTATATTTTATGTAATAGATACCTTATGTTAGGTATAAATAAATAAATAAATAAATAATGCTGGACATTTTCACACAGCATCATCTAGCCCCAAACTAAGCAGAGCTTCTATTATGGGAACTACATGACTGATATACTACTTATATTTTTTTTTTTTGTAAATACATACATATTATACATAGAAAACACCCAGACCCGAGACAAATATTTGCAGATACTAACATTTGTCCCGTGGCAGGAATTGAACCCGCAACCTTCTGCGTCTCAGGCGGGCCTTCGCCCACTGCGCCACAGAGGTCGTCTCTGTAAAAATATATATAAAGTTTATTCTATAATTTCAATGCTGTGTTCGCCTATAATTGGCCTAGGTTATCTTATCCCTATCGTTAAGACAAACAATGTGTAGATATCTAAGCTGATGGCGTTCCTTTTAAAATAAATAAAATAAATCTGAAACACCTCATAAACTACGTTTACAGGTAAGAAGACTTCTCGTTTAATTTATTCGAATCGCCTCCTCCTTAAGCCATACATTTAGCATTCGCTTAAAGGGAAGTTTCCAATCAGGACATGTCTGGGTGGAGACAGGTGAATAATGTATGGCTACAACGTGATTAACATATCTTTTTCACGGCCTTAATTGATTGATACTATTGATTGATTTGAATGTACGAGGATGGGGGAAAAATGAATTGAATTATGGTTTAATTGGTGGATTAATGTGGCGGTTACAAAGGGCTTTATCAATATACTAGCTACGCCCCGCGTTTCACCCGCGTAAGTTTCGATTCCGTGGGAATATTGGTGATCTAATCAAATTTCAGAACACAAAAGCTGATATTTTGACTTAACTATGATAGATTGTAGGTAATAATGAGTACTTTAATCATGTAGTACATCATTTTTATGTATCATCAATTGTTTTCTCAGCGCACGCCAAATAACAAATTTTATAGGCAAAATGTTGCTACTTTGGGTTACGTTATTGCAATTTTCTTAAGGATCTCTATTTTTTTGAAAACAAATTATAGCCTATGTTACATACTTTCCTTACAATTTAGCTTTCATTTGGTGAAAAAATGGTTAAAATCGGTCCAGTAGTTTCGGAGCCTATTCGATACAAACAAACAAAAAAAAAAATTTTCTTTAAAAAATTCTACCCCTAATAGGTGAAAAGGGCTGAAACCCCTTGAACTCAATTGAATCCAAATGATAAAATCCTACTAATATTATAAACGCGAAAGTTTGTGAGGATAGATGTTTGTAACTCTTTCACGCAAAAACTACTGAACGGATTTTCATGAGACTTTAGAGTAATATAGCTTATACACCAAAAAAACACAATGGCTACTTTATATCCGGGTACCACGTGGGCGAAGCCATGGGCAAAGGCTAGTCTTACGATCTTACTAATATTAATATCGTGAAAGTTTATGAGAATGGATGTTTGTTACTCTTTCACTCAAAAACTAATAAACGGAATTCGATCAAACTTTACAGTAATATAGCATTTACATCAGAATAATGCATAGGCTTATTTTATCCAGGTACCACGCGAAGCCGTGGGCAGAAGCTAGTTAGAAATAAAGCACAAACTAACCACGCTCTTGTTTCTGACAGGTATCGGATGACATCGGCTACGTGGTATACTCCGCTCTAGGAAGCTTCTACATACCGTCCTGCATAATGGTGTTCGTCTATATCCGAATATACTACGCGGCGAAAGCGAGGGCCAGGCGGGGTATTCGGAAAAACCCTCGAAGAAATCCGGTGAGTAGCTCGCTAAGCTTGGGAGTAATGTTAATACTTAAACGGCACATTGCTCCTAAAATCCGTACTAAATTTACCAATGAAAATTACTATTCATTTATAGTTTCTCTGATTCAAATATTGTACTAAATTATGGTACAATATTTGAATCAAAGAAACTATTGATATTGTTGCTGAGAAAATGAAAACTGTAGGTTAAGAACGCACCCCTGAGTAGTAAACGTAAATCTCTTGTAAAATTGTTCAGCACAATTAACTCTGTACAATGAAGTGTACAATATATTGTTGTTTTTATCTAGTCTATATTGGCAATTTCAAGACCATTAAATTTAAATATAATAATAAATTCATTACACACATACAAAATTACCACGGCCGACCCCCGACCCACGATACTCACGATAGGGCTGGTCCACCAATTCAAAGTCGCTCAGCGAGCTATGGAAAGAGCTATGCTCGGAGTCTCTCTGAAGGATAGGATTCGTAACGAATACATCCGTCAGAGAACCAAAGTTATCGACATAGCTCAACGAATTAGCAAGTTGAAGTGGCAGTGGGCCGGTCATATCTCGCGAAGAACCGATAACCGCTGGGGTAAACGTGTTCTTGAGTGGAGACCGCGACTCGGCAAATGTAGACGCCCTCCGGCCAGGTGGGATGACGATCTGCGAAAGACTGCAGGCAGATGCTGGATGCGGCAAGCTGAAGACAGGGCGCTATGGCGCTCATTAGGGGAGGCCTATGTCCAGCAGTGGACTAATATAGGCTGATGATGATGATGATGATGACCCCCGACCCACCGCGTCGCATCGCCTGCCCGGGCTCTTATTAATTGTACTCGGTTCCTAGAACTCGGGTACTAGTTGTAGAGTAAAGTTAGTCTAAAACCTTCCTAAGAATTGTAAGAGGCCAAATATACGATTATGTTAGAGAGGCTCCAACGTAAATTCGCTAGATGTATCTACAAACGAATGTATGGCTATTACCCTTCTCTTTTCCCTTCCCTATTCGTAGCCGGTATGGTCGGCTTGGATACGCTAGAGCTAAGACGTAAGCTTCATCTAGCTTTTCACTACTGTTTGGTACTGCGTAATAAGGTGAACTATCCGACCATATTGAGCAATCTGCCATTATATGTCCCTGACAATTACCTCCGCGCTGGCCGCCGTCGGCACCAGTTGTGCGCCTGTCCCACGACACGTACTCTACAAGCCAACAATGCGCCGACGTTAAGGGCGCTAAAATTTACTGAATGCATTCACACGAATTCCAGCATGTCGACATTTTATATGACAGCCCGTCATTAATATTCAATTCGTTAAGATTATATTTAAGTTTTAATCTAAGATAGTAGCATTTTGGTGTCATACTGTACGAGTGCTTCCAGAGATTATAGCGTTCAAAAACTTAAAAAAAAACTCTTCAGCTTCATTATTAGTACAGATAATTACAAATATAACATGAAAATCAATTCACGGAAATAAATATCGGTTAAAATAAAATTATTTTATATGGTAAAAAACGGGAATTTTCACGTACTGCACTATGGGTGAAGACACCGACTTAGTTTCGACTCATTCCGAGTCTTCATCAGGGTGAGTGGTCGCGACTTTCTCCCTCCGCGTCGTAGTGTCCTAGTAGTGCACGGCGCGAAGCGGAGGGAGAAAGTCGCGACCACTCATCCTGATGAAGACTCGGAATGAGTCGAAACTAAGTCGGTGCCTTCACCGATAGTGTGCAGTACGTGAAAATTCCCGTTTTTACAATATGAATAGTCAAGTTCACGATAGTTTTTGGAATAAAAAAAATATTTTAAAATGTCAGGAATTAAGTACTTAGCTCATTCACACCATAAAAACAATTATAAAAAAGCCACGGAAAGCCACATTATGATTAAGTGCTTACTTAAATTTCATCAAGCGGGACACGGAGATTGATTTATATTTTTTTTTAATACATCAAAGTGGCAAACAAGCTTAAGGCCCACTAATGGTTATCGTAACCTATGGACGCTTGCAACACCAGAGGTATAACTGACCTGAGACATAACGGATGAAAAGTCTCATGTGTCAATAATTTCACCGGCACCCTTCAAACCGGAATGCGAATATAATTTTTATAATAAAAACTTTATACAAAAGCATAAAATATAAAATATCTGATTATTTAGATATCAAAAACTTTTGGGATTGATAATTCTCCAACTCGAAACTATTGTTTTGTAAAAGGATCATTAAAAAGAATAACCAGCCGTGTTCTCTTGCCTTTCTTTCCTGGCTTGGTCGCGGAGGAACAGGCAATAGATAAAAACCGACGTTTCAAAGTGATCCTTGTGATTTTAATGAATAAATGTATTTTGACTTTGACTGCTTTGCGGTCGAAATAAGTATGGTGAGAGTACTTCCATGGACGAGCTATTCACATGGAGTCCTACTCATACTAACTGCTAATTTACTCAGTATATATTGTGTTTTCATTTCAGAATGAGCAGCAGACGAGTTTCAGCAACCCTCCGAAGGGCACGCGGCCGATGCCCTCCACGCATCCCATGCCCTCAGGGCACCTTAGCAGTAATAATAATGGGTAATTAATTTTCCACCATCCCTTTTTAAACTTTCGCAATTGGATAACATAATTATTAGTTTTACGAGTCTGTTTTACTGTACTGCAACAGGCATTGTCACAGGCGTTTCGACTGCATTTCTGTGGCAGTACGAATGGTAAAATAAACGGGCTTTAATCAAACTCGCAGATATTTTTTTTTTTTTGAAAATATTTTCAAAAACTGCTAAAACTAATTTAATGAGAACAAAATTGTCTAGCTCGGTTCCTACTTTTTTTTTGCTTTGAAAACTCCGAAGATTAGTTGTCTCGCCAAACGCCGAATAAAAAGAAAGAAAATATATGTATTTATTTGAATATTTTGGACCCAAAAACAGAAACAGATGGACTATAGAAGAACCCAAAAACAGAAACAGATGGCTAATATCGACTATAGAAAAAATACGTGTTACTTGGGGTTAAAATAGGTCCCTGTCTCAACATAATGTAGCGTCGAGCGTGTTAGAACATTGCGGCGCTGGTTTTCAGACAGGACCTTTTGTGAGGACACGAACATTGATGAGGAAACGCAAAATGTACATTACAAAAAATTTAATATAAAGTAGTTTATTTATGAAAAATACAATACATAACAATAAAGATAAGAAACTAAAACGCCAACTTAAAAAAGAAGAAAAACTAACAAAATAAATTATACATTAATGAACATAAAAAATAATTAATTTAAGTAAGATGCAATAAAAAAGGGACAACTAGGTACAATCTGTTGGTCCTTATAAGTTGGTCGTGTTTCCCAACCAACCAGCTCGTCAACTGAAAATGTGTCTTAAGCAACATGCTGAATCATATAGCAATTGTATCTTGTAAAATATTTGTCTTAAGGATGCGGCGAACGCAGCTCGCAACTTCAATTCGAGGCGCGTCCAAAAATCGGCCCCAGTATCTCTATCTTTTTGGCTGATGCAAGCCCACTCGATAGCAATATCATCCGTTCAGAATTTGTTCCGTAATACCAAAAACGATGACTAAAAATTTGTTGTATTTTTCACATCGTGTTGTTATTCTGTAACTAGACAATAAACTATATGCCTAATCAAACAATACGTAAGATATTGTCGTTTTTAATACAAAACAAATAAGATGAAAACATGTATGACGTAATATGTAAAATGCAATTCGTTTACATTTCATTTTGTTAAAGTATTTAAAAAAATATATACCCAGGTACCTTGATAAATACTATAGCATAATATGGTGGAAATAAGCCCTAATTACAAATGGTATTACGTTGTTATAAGCAATTCATCCTCCGCTGGCCTCTTAATATAATAGTTGTCTGTGATATCTGCGAACAGATTTACATAAAAATACTCCTCAATCAATTTATCTAAAGCATCTTTAAGCACTGCTTCCACCACACAAAGCGATACTTAGTAAAGCTTTACACGTAACATACTCTTAAATTTTTATCGCTCATAAAATTCACCATTCCGAAAGTGCAGTTTAAGCATTGTGAGTGTTCTTAGTACCAATCAGCAAATGACTAGAGGATAGCAGGGCTCCGTAACGACCGGTTAGGGTATTAGTAAAATTTTAGTTCTTTAGCGTGCGGATTGCTGGATACTGAGGGACTATAAAGGGACGTTGCATTTAATTAGCTAAGCTAAAGTACTACGTCTATTATATTATTTACTATTTGGACATTTTGACGACCTCTGTGGCGCAGTGGGCGAAGACCCGCCTGAAACGCAGAAGGTTGCGGGTTCGATTCCCGCCGTAGCAAATATTTGTTGTGTGATCTGGATGTTTTCTATGTATTTACAAAAAAAGTAACTACATATTTATGTAGTATGTATCAGTCATGTAGTTCCCATAATACAAGCACTGCTAACTTTAGGACTGCATGATTCTGTTTGAAAAATGCCCAGCTATATTTATTTACTAGCTTCCGTCAACGGCTTTGCTCGCGCTACTTTTTATCCCGAACAAAAAGTAGTCTATGTGTTATTCTGATATATAAGCTATATTACTGTAAAGTTTGATCAAAATACGTTCAGTAGTTTTTACGTAAAAGAGTAACAAACATCCATCCTCACAAACTTTCACGTTTATAATATTAATAGGATACCGAGTTCTGTATTCATATAACTCGAATCAATTTCATACCATTTATTTATTTATTTATTCAATTAGAACGGGACAGCAAAAAGCTTGTGCTTTCTGCTACGAACTTAGTTGTTTGGTAGGTGGAAGCGAAGTAACTCGTTACTCAGATCAGGAGCGTCAATTTCGTTGCGAAACACTTTTAATACATTCGTTATCTGGTCACATGCTCTCCTTGTTTCGAGTGCATTGTAACCCAAATAACCTAACAAGAATTTAGTCGGATAGAGATAGGGGTAATATCCTGCAATACGCCTGTTCAGGTATCTGAGGAAAGCCTTCTGTGCCTTTTCCAAGAGGAGTGCATACGTAACCTCATGTGGTATGCAACCTCTTACTTCTTGATTAGGTATGGCTTGTTTTGACTATTCCCCACAATTCTATCGATGTCCGTTTCAGACTAGTGTCAATAAACTTACCATAAGAATGCAAACGAACAAACAGTGTTCATTGAGACATTGTTACTGATATAAAAAAACTCTAAATATGAAGAAAAAAACGCCACAAACTTTGCCTCAAGAAGTTTGGTTGATACTTTTTTGACTTTATTTAGTTCTTTGAAGAATAATCTTTCTCAATGAGATTCAATGTTCGTTTGGCACCACAACGAATCTGAGGATCATCAAAATTAAAACCAAGCAGAGTTTGTTGCTTGATTCTTCTAGGCTTGGCCACGAGCGAGATATCGGTCTAAATCACTGTTTCTCAAAGTGAGCGATAAAGCCCCCTTGTGGGCGCTGGAGGCCTTCTGGGGAGCAGTAGAGAAATTTTGAAGATATTGGGGATGCTAAGGCGGTCTAGAGGGGAAAGCATAGGTTGTTATGTTTAAAAACTTTGGGGGGCACAAAGAATAAAAAAAGTCCTACTTTTTTTATTCTCAAAGTGGGCGGTGGGAAAAATAAGTTTGAGAACCTGTGGTCTAAATTAACTTCAAAATTTTAAATTTACGTTGTTTTAAGCTGACCTTTCTTCATTATAAGGATCCTTGTGATTTCAAAGAATAAATACCTATTGTCTTTGACTTTGACTTCAAACGTAAAAGGCTATCGATACCCTCGTACCTAAATCTAATCGAAAATTGTAGTGCGATTTTATCAATTATATAATGAATAAAAAGTTAGGTACTTATTGACAAATAGAACAAGATGTATTATAGACAACTGGTTATTTATAATTCTGAACAGATCATCATCGTCATCTTTGTCTTAATCTTATAGCATAATTATGTGACTTTTATCCGATTACTACACGGGAGAAGCCGTGGGCAAATGCTATTTATCTTTTAAACTAAGTGAGTTCACGCCGGTTCTACGTGATCAAGCCTACATTTAAGTAAGATTCATCAAGAACCATTCAAAACTTCATTTTTACCGAAATTCGACTACCTTCAAAATATTCATTCCATAGTTGTAACCTAGCATGTAAAAGAATATTCACATAAACATGGATTCCCCATCAGCGTCAAACCATCGCCAGTAATATTGAACCCACCCGGCTATCAAAGCCAAACGACGGATCCAAGCTTACCTCGGATGAAAACTGTTGATAACCCTACCTTCACAAGCACAATCCATCTCAATTTGTTTCAAATTTACATTGTATATTTCGCATTGTTCCTGACGTTTTAAAGCTATTGCGGTCATTCAAACATAAACTATGACAAAAGTACGTTTTTTTTTATATTATTAATTTAATATTTATTTATTTATTCAACAAGCTCAACGAATAATGTCACTTTAACGACGATATCACAGCATAACACAAATTTAAATATGTAAATTTGTTTTCAAATAAAATTAGTTAATTTGTCTCAGTACTATTTATTAATTTTAGGAAAACCATCGGCATTTAAAATCTCAATAAAATTGATGATTGAAATATGAGGCCATGAGCTATGAGGCCATTTAAAAGTCTCCGCTGGATAAAAGGATAATTATTATTTTACTAGAAACAACTAAAATAAGTATAGGTCGTTCTGGTACTCGATCAGATAGGGTATGCCTTCAGCCGCCACTCCGTTCATGTTTATATTTTATCGAGGCGGAATTTTCGTCGATCACAAGTTATGCTTTGTGAGCCGATGGCATGTTTGATCTATAATATAGGTTTGAGTGAATACCTTTCTGTTGTGATTGAAAAGGTAAACGGTACAAGGTTGCCTTTTTTCTGTATTATTTTCCTGATGTTACGGCTACCTACGGCTAAAAGTATTTATTACAATACATGTTGCTTGGGATCCAGATTTATTAGTCATTCTTATAAATATATCCCTGTGACCGATAGAATTCGAGTACCGAACCCCTATACACATGGAAGTTGTTAAATTATTTCGTTATTTTTTTCAGCGAGAGCCAAATATCGACAATAGAGACGGCACAGGTGCAAATCCCAACTGTGACCTGTGAGTTAGCATCTGACATATCCACGAGCGAAGCGGGGGACACAATACCGCCGCCCCCTGACGAGAGGAAAGACACGCTAAAGGTAATCAGTTTTGCCAATACTGGAGGCAATCTGGAAAAGAATGCTTATTTATTGAATACTTCCACACAAACAACGTAGTGCTAGGAGGACTTAATGCTAAAGCATTCTCTACCAGTCATCCTGGCCGTGCAAAAACGATGGTGTGGCATGTCCAGTAAAGAAAATTATTTAATTATTGGCCGCGCGCCCCTCGCCATCTTTGCTCCGTCCATCGGCGGATGCCTCCGTAGATTAGAAACACTATAAACTGGTATTCGCCACAGACTTCATAAGTAATGTGCATCTGTGTTTCATTCTTAGCGTATAAATTTACTACCTATTGTATGTGCCTACCTACTGTAACGAAAAAGAAAAGAAATTTATAATATAATATAATAGAATTTATATTATATTATAAATTTCTTTTCTATTTCTTTTATCCTTGTACTATGTAGTTTTTCTCTGTTCTGTTTTATTATTTCTAATTGTATTTTTATTGTGCGCTTACGCTGTCGGTCATGGGGTCACTCACCAATAGGTTCTGTCTGAAAACCAGCGTAGCTTCACATCCTGGTGATGTGGAGTTGCATAATATGCTGAGACAGGACCTACTTGGCCCACGCGTTTCGGAGAGGAATTCCCTTCCTTCTATGTACCTTCTTCCTGTATCCTCTGTAAAATTGTGTGTTTCAAATAAATGTATTTTCTTTCTTTCTTTCATTCAGGTAGGTAATGCTTCTTATTATTAAGTTTGCCTATGTACTTTTGATATTTGCATTTAAGGTTCTATCTGTCATGTGAAAAGAGGCTTACAGTTTTAGTTCCACTTTAATTGCCTGTAATCATTCACTATTTATTTTTTATCGTAACCTACGTGATCACGTGGACAAGCAATGAAAATGTAACACAATCGAAAATAATGTATCTACTAGTATTTAATTTTCGTTATTTTTTTATCAGCCAAAACTTTGCCGTGTATATTTTGATATTCCATCCAGCTCTTAGCTGATTCAGATGATTTAATCTATGTTACTTTGGTAATTTAACAAAGTAATAAAAATTTGGTTACTGAGCTTGGATGCTCTTGTATGTATTATTTTAGATCACGAATTATACCTGTTCCAAATTTCATCTAAATCGGTTCAGCGGTTACGGAGATTATTAGCAACAAATGCAAACATCTAAATAACCAAAACTTTACATTTAGAGTCTTACTTAGTCTTACTTATTCTAAACAGTTAATAAATAAACAATGCTTTTTTTACTATGTAAGTTCCTTTAGATATGTATTATCTAGTTTGGTATTGTGGGAGAGTTCGTAGCGAGTCCTTGTGACCCTGCTGCTATACAGGCTATAAAGTCGTTGTGTGAGGAACAGAGCATAACCTATGGTACTGTTTTATTAGAATTATTCTATTTATTACCTACGTAAAGATAACAATCTCATTTAATTCTGTCTCTGTCTATATCTGATATATGTAATTTCAAATGCAACAGAAACATTTTTCAACTAAACATCTGCAAACATTTTATAAGTAAAAAAACATACGCCCGACTGCATTCCCCTAGATTTACATCCTCAGTGCGTATACCTTTGTATGTAAGCAAGTTATAATATTGGAAAGAAGTGTAGGATTTAATCATCGACTTTGTTTTCCAGGTGGTGACATCAGCACAGGTGACGAAAAATCCCCTCGCTTCATGTGCCTACAGGAGTTCCACGCTCTCTGTGAACGGGGAGCTGGCGCTCCAGCAAACCAGAGGGCGAGCGCCCAGCGTCAACATAGACGCAGACATGGTCTCAGAACTGGAGCCTTCCTCATCCGACAGCGGAGTTGTAAGCCGCTGCGGGGGCGTCAAACCCTTAAACTTGAGGATATTTAAGAAAACAGGCAAAAAACAGGAGAAAGCTCAACCCAGCAAATCAGAGTTAGAGCCTGCACTACCTAAACCTCATAAGCCTAGAGATCCAGAGAGAGAAAAGAAGAGGCTAGCGAGAAAGAAAGAGAAACGCGCCACATTGATCCTAGGATTGATTATGGGGAGTTTCATAGCCTGCTGGCTACCTTTCTTCTTTCTATATATCCTTAAAGCAGCATGCCACGGCTGTGACATCCCCGGTAGTGCTTTCGCAATTGCGTTCTGGCTGGGGTACATGAACTCTGTGTTAAACCCAGTGATCTACACGATATTCAATAAGGATTTTAGGAGAGCATTCAGGAGGATACTATTTAAGTGATGTTTGGCCTACCTGTGCTGCTATAGATGCGTCGCCAACAGGATCCTGTTGGCGGAAAGGCGCGCAGCACCGGGTCTTTACAATGTACGTTGATCATTAATTCATCCAAACATAGACTTTTATGTGGTGAGCTGGACATTCAAATAGAATTACTTATTTGTGGCGGGCATTATACAAACTGTGAGAGTTTTGGTGTTTTATTTTGTGTGTGTGGCTTTTTTGGTGGGGATTATTTTTTGGAATAAATCTGAGCGCATTTGCTTCGTGGTCAAGTGATTAATAAATAAGACATTTACAGAAACGGAACGTTAAAAAATTGCCATTCAGTAATCTCGGTTTTTTTTCGTTTTATCATTGTAGGCCATAAGGTTTTGGCTTTAATAAGTTATTTCTTATTATACTTATAAATTATTGTGACTTATAATGATGAAAACAAAAAAAACCTAATAAATATTTCATGTCAGTATTTTATTTGAATCACCCTTTAAGCAAAGATAATGGCCTCGATTCTGTAGTTCACTAACGAAACTAAATTTAAACTGTCACTCTCATTTACTGATAGTACAAGCTAGAAAGAGATAGCTACAATTTTAGTGCTGTCAAGTTAATCAGATTTAAATTTTCCATACAAATTTAGTCGTAATTTCAAAACATGCTGTCTAAAAACACAAAGAAAAGCGGCACGTAAACTGATGTGACAGCACTAAAATTGTAGCTATCTCTTTCTTGCCTGCACTATCAGTAAAAGAGAGCGACAGTTTCAATTTAGTTTAGTTAGTGAACTACAGAATCGAATCCATTATCGTATGGTGATTTCGTAGAAACAAGTTGAAGTAATATTTAAGTAGTAGACTAGCTATTTCCATCCCTAGCTTATTAATAGGATTTTTATTGAATTTATATTGACATGTGAATTTCACTAAAATACAATATAATGAACACACTATCAAGCAGACGTGTTTAGCTATCAGAGACCAACATAAAGTGGTGCATAAATAATGAGAGAATACTTTTAAAAGCGTGTTAGTTTTATGAAACCCTTTTCTGCCGGCCGGTGAGAAAGAGGTCAAATAAAAATTAATCTGAAGTCATCGTTATACAGAGTGTGGCAAAATAATCTGAAAAATGGAAAATGACAGATCATTTATAATGAATATAGTCCCATTATCTTGCCATCCACTGTATTATATTAAGAAGGAATTGTAGGTATATAGGTAATACATTTTTTCGTAGATTTTTTGGAAATTCGTAGCGATCCATAGTATTTAATAAATAGAATAAACAAATTAAACTGCAACACTAACGGATTTGAATATACATAGGTACTTAAACGCATTTCCTGATGTACTATATAATAAAGGAATTGGATAAAATATTTTTAGTCAAATCAGGCTTTGTTTAGAGTTTTATTTGTAGTACGATATATTCGATTTAATTATTATTACCATTTTTTTGCAAAACTATTTACGTAGTGTACCTTGTTCTTCGATTCACAGATTAAAGTTTAATAATATTATTTTATTCTAAAATATATTGTCATTAAAAATATATTATATATTGTACACATTAAATCAGCTAAAAATTTTTAAAATCAAAGTGGTCCACTCTATCGAATGATTTTTTGATTTTTAAATCGAATTTTAAATCCTTAAACAAATCGTTGTCTTAAAACACAAAACAAAGTACAGGCTTACATTGTGGCATAAAAAATGAATAGGAAAATGTTATTTAAATATTATTTATCAATGTAAACTTTGCTTATATTATAAGGACTTTGCTCTTAGTTTTGAAATAAAACTTCGCTCAGCATTTTCATAATAGCACATAAACCAATCATTGTAAAGATGCGGTGTTAAATTAAAATGATTATTAAGAACTTGAAGTTTTGAATATCTTCCAAAAAGGTAAGTATGTACAGAGTTGTCAAGATTTTTAGAACAACAAACGGTTCGAAATTTCGGCAGTTTGGAAATTAATTTAAACAAGCCACAGTTTTTATTTAACTGGTGAGTTTTAAAGTTTTGTTTAAATGCTAACACATTTGTTTTTACTAGCTTCTACCCACGACTTCACCCGTGTGGTACCTACCAGGATGAAAAGTAGCCTGTGTCATTGACTAATTTCAAATCGGTTCAGCTCTTTGGATATTTAGCAACCAACATTCAAACATCTGAACAACCAAACTTTCGCATTTAATAGTAGTAGGATCAAAATGGTAGATTTTTTTGATCTGTGGCACTCAAATCTGACATTCTGATGAACTTTTTTATAAAAATTTACTTCTCAGACTGGCAAACTCAACTGCCACAGACCTAAAATAAAACCCCTTATTTGGGTATCAAATACTAGTTTGACTAGTATTTTTCAAACTTTCGCGATCAAAAAACATAATTATAAGTTTTTTAATCTCGGGAAAATAATAAAAAAGTTAACGCGATAGAGATTCATGGAAAATTTATCAAAAAAACTATGTAAAACGTCAAGCACAACAGTTTTTTTTGTTGTATTAGGTAAGGTAAACCAGCATACGGCCCACCTGATGGAAAGTGGTTACCGTTTTCTGCCTTACCGAACCATTGCCTGCTCCAATGGACTCCTCCTATAGTTCCTTTTTGCAAGATTTTTATAACTTTTGAAGTTGTTTCTTTACTATCAGTCTGTTTTACAATCTAGACAAGGAAGTTGTTTCGGTCAGAAAGTAAAACGGATTGCTAGGTT
This sequence comes from Perizoma flavofasciatum, assembly GCA_958496245.1. Lineage (NCBI taxonomy): Eukaryota > Metazoa > Arthropoda > Insecta > Lepidoptera > Geometridae > Perizoma > Perizoma flavofasciatum. The sequence continues at coordinate 8,069,977 of OY292441.1, read as the reverse complement.
TTTTTAAATATAATAAAATATGACTGTGTCTGTGTGCCTCTTTAACAAGCACTACACAATAAAATGCACTTAAAACTGTGTGTAAATAATGTATAGTAATTTAAATTGTTAATTTAAGTGCTTGCATGCTAGTAACGGAATTATTTTTTTAATTCCTTTCTAGCAATAGCGCTGGTCGCTTTATAACTGTAAATACTGTATTTTTTTTATGATAATTATATAAAAATTTAGTAATTATTTAAAATTAATACCAAATGAACACCAAATACTTCCTGTATATTTCTAATCTTATGAAATAATTAATTCGTACTGTGTAAATGTTCGTTCGATAGTGTACAATTGTACATACAATTTTCTTCAAAATTGTACAAAGGCTATCAAAGTTTAGTTACTTAAAAATGTATCTAGTTTACTAATAAACCAAAACTTATGATTAGAGTAAAGCTGAATATTTTGTTCAAATAATTTTAAATTTTATCACTAATACCTATGACTGATAATAGTTTTTAAAGGTCTTTTTCATCTTGCATGTAAATACTGTATCTATTTCTAACAAATTATCATAGCTAATATTATTACTAATATCGGTAGTAAAAACACAACGACAATTTAATTCTAAATCGATATAAAGAATCTTGTTTAGAGTAATTTGGAATTACTATTTAAATTAAATTGTATTTAAAATAAGTATCTATGAAAGTATTAAAGTTAATGATAATAAGTAGGTACACTGCAACACCATTGCCGTCTTAGTTAAATATTAGTTTATTTAATTATTAGAATTAAATTACTGTACTGACAACAAAAGCAATAGATTTATTGAGCGATATTTTCATTTTGTTTAATATATATTTAGGTTTCTCTTCAAAGATTTGATATGGTCTTCCAATGTGTGTGTGATTTAACTAAATAAATAGTAATTGCCTTGAGTATTCATTTTAATAATGACAGTAACTGTTTTATTAAAAATGAGTCTGTAAAACTATTGAAGCGTCTTTGAATAACTTTTTTTTATCCTTTTTAAAATAAACACGGAGTAACAATAATTAATTAGAATAAATAGGATCACGCAAGCAAGCAGAGAGCCCTTGCTTCTTGTGTTGATTCTATTTTGATATTTGCTGATACAATTCGGCGCAAAATTACAAACTCATTCTCATACCATTTTCCTGTCTGGAAAGCGATATTTGAACGAACGTGATTTTGAAGTAGATAGACAAAATTTTATAATTTTAATTTCCTTTACTATACAATTTACTTTAACATTATCAAGTGGAATAATGAATTTTAAATAACGGCTTATGACATTATGAGGCGTGTAATAAATTTCTTACTGTGATGAAACTTTTAAAAATAAAATTTTCTTAATGTTCATGGTCACACTTTAGGCAACGTAACGATACAAGTAACCAGATAAGTTTGCATTCCTTATGTTTTAACAAATCAGTGTATTCGAAATATTTATGATAATAATAATTGTTAAATTTATATAACCACTGGTTTATAACCACTGGTTATAAAAATTTAAATTCCTAAAATTCCATAAAGTTTGAGGCCTTTGAGTGCTGCACAAAATGAGTGTCACATTTATATGATATAATTTTTAATTTAAATAGAGCCTTGAAAATTTTACACTTTTAAACAATGCCATTACTTTTTTAGTTAGCATAAACAACTATTTAGAAAGTTTAAATATTAATAATACCTTATAGGTGGCTATCTTACTAATATAACTAGAAACTTGTTCAATAAAAATTGTTCTTAATAAACTAAAACTATTTATACTTACTTATAGTTGAAACCTATATAGAATTTGTTAAATATTTTAATTTAAATATTCTAAATACGTTACGTTTGTATTGTTCTTTATGAAAAAATATTAAATTATAAAATTATAATCGTCTAAGATTATACGATTAACTATTAATTCTTATCGACTCAAAATGTAAATGAAAAACATACGAAGTACCAAATATACAAATTTTAATCTTTATCTATCTGTTTTAATTACATACATACTTTATTCCTCTATATTTTATTATATAAAATTAAAACAAATAATATAATAGATACATACATAGTCATGACCCCAGACCAAGATTCGCTGTATCATGGGTACCAGAAACTACGAATACCGTGGTACCACAATATCCAGTAACAAATATCTGAAGAACAACTAAGCATTTCTCCCATATTATGAGAAATTTACTTAAGCGCACTAAAACGTGCTCAAAACGGTGATGGAAAACATTCTAAGGAAACTGGCATGGTGTTTGCCATTAGTTAGTGTTTAGTTTAGAGTTCTTATTGGAACACTAATAATTTAGTGTTCCAATAAGAATACTAATCTCGCTTATGCGACAATGGGCAAACAACCTGTCAAGCGGAATATGTAGACAACGCCAACCAGAACATTTACCAATATATTGTTAGGACGTGCCTCTGAATATCCCTTACTGTATCCTTACGGATTCGTGTACTAAGTACCAATAGATACATCTGGGAATATCTAGCATGGGGATATATATAGCTAGGAGTGTGTTTTCCATCGTGGTAGAGACATTATAGAATTATAGTTTTTTTTATTTATAGAAATTTACATAAAAAATGGTACAGTAGATTAAAGAAGATGTCGGGTGATGTTTCATCTTGTATTAAAAAATAAAGTTTTGACAGTTTTTTAAAGAGAAACGAGACGTAGACGATTCACGACTTACATTGGAACAAAGAATGTGTTTGTCTAAAGGCCCGTGGTCGATCACACTGACCCATAGCTATCGAGATGGCAATCAATTTTGACACTAGTTCCCCATTTGAATGGCCCATCCATCAAATTGCGATAATTCCTCACTGACGACCTCTGTGGCGCAGTGGGCGAAGGTCCGCCTGTGACGCAGAAGGTTGCGGGTTCAATTCCCGCCACGGGACAAATGTTTGTATCTGCAAATATTTGTCTCAGGTCTGGGTGTTTTCTTTGTATATTATGTACGTATTTACAAAAAAATAAATGTATATATGTAGTATATCAGTCATGTAGTTCCCATAATACAAGCTCTGCTTAGTTTGGGGCTAGATGATGCTGTGTGAAAATGTCCAGCATTATTTATTATTTATTTATTTTATTATTCCCCATCACTTGATTCCCTTGCCCAGACTAAACTGAAGGACATGAACAGTCAATGTACGAACGAAACTTGTGATTTTGACAAGTAATCAAATCACGCTAATGCCATGCCTCCATTAATGTCAAAGCGGGATTTGACATCTTTGTCTGAATTGAATCGCGATAAGACTTCATGGTTAAGCCCCTGGTCGACCAAGAAAACGATAGACAGATGACATGATAGAAACTGCTGGGAAACAATGGATGCTCATAACCAGAGACAGATAGAAATGGAAAGCCTATACCCAAAGAGGAGTTCCTAACTAATTAACATTAGTTTGTATATAATATTTGTATAATTAGTTGGTTAGGAAAAAAAGAGGCTTTATTTTTATTATTTGCAAGAATATAGGTGTTTACATTAGTATTATTATATAGGTACAGTTAGCTTCTCTACACTCGTCATTTTAGTCGTACAAATTCTTACATTACAGGCCTACGTACCTTACGTAGGCCTAGTTACAGGTAAACTAGATATATTTAATACTAGCTTCTGCCCACGGCTTCGCCCACGTGATACCCGGATAAAAGTAGCCTATGTGTTATTCTGATGTATAAGCTATATTACTGTAAAGTTTCATCAAAATCCGTTCAGTAGTTTTTGCGTGAAAGAGTAACAAACATCCATCCTCACAAACTTTCGCGTTTATAATTGTAGTAGGATGTCAAATTGATGATAATACAAAATTTACTAGAATAAATAGTCATATAGTCATTTAAATACTTATTAAAATGTCATAAAGCTTATTACTTAGCTTTTCGTAGAGACCAAATTTAATCGTAAAAAATGGAACGAATGCATTTCTTACGAATGCTGTCTTGACGGTTAGAGATTCTTCGGCTGCTTTTTATCCTAGTTACGCGGGCGTAGTCGTGGGCAGTAGCTAGTGAACAATAAACCACATTCTATTAAATTCCTTGTAGTAATTCCTTGTAGTAGTTCCTTGTAATAAATTAACTTTAGTAGAGTGGCACTAAAATAGACACTAAGCCGATGAAACACTCACGTAGTACCTTCTTCCCATGACAAACCGACTAAGCTTGGATCAGTTCAATACTCTATGAAATTCCAAAGTGCTTACGGGAGTAAGCACTTTGGACACTGATCTAAGATGGGAATCTTAGATCAGTGTTTGATATCTTAATGGTTCATTCAGATATGTAGATCGCAATATTCTGAGACTAAAAATATTGTTGGGCAACTAGATGTTGAATTTTTTTTTTTAGAATTCCCTGAGCTGTGCCTATCAGGAACTAGTAACGTGGTACCAAATCCAGATCTGGAACAAATATTTGCAGAGTATGCAAAAATTCTGCACCTCTTGTATGTAGTATGTCTGTATTTTTTGTATGTCTGTTTATGTTTGTTTATAATATTTTATACACGACCTAGGCTCTAAAATTTTAGAAATTGCTCTGATCTGCAAATACTTTTCTCGGATCTGGGTATTTTCTATGTATAACATGTATGTATTTACAAAAAAAAGTATATAATTAGTATTTATCAGTCATGTGGTTCCCATAACATAAGCTCTGCTTAGTTCGGGTCTAGATGCTGTATGAAAAATGTCCAACATTATTTTTATTATTATTTATATTTACTCAGCTTAGCAAAATGAGTATCTGTCTACCTTAGCAATTTTTCTAGTGTTATAGAGGTCATGCCTTTCGCCAGAACGTCTTTGAAATGATCTAAGTAAGTTCGCTAAGCTTCCCCCCTCAACTATCCTGTCCCCCCTCGCCTTGAAAATATACTTGTACATACCCAGTGGGAAATCTAAATGGTTGAACAGAAAGCTTAGACGATATAACAAAGGCATAAGGCAGTGTACGTGAAACAATCATGGCTAAGTCTGCTGTAGTTTGAACTAGGAGACACACGGTTGTGAAGTTTATCAAGCAAGTTTTATACAACATATTTTTAAAGTCAAAGTCAATAGTAACTACAATAAAGAAATGAAATAAAAATTACTTTATTGAGGAACACAACATCCTACAAATGACAGTCTTATCTCTTCCAGACAACCGTCTAATATAATAAATGCTAAAGTCTGTGTGTGTGTGTGTGTGTGAATGTTTGTTACCACGTATCTCCGTAACTAAAGAACCGATTTTGATGAAATTTGGAATGTAGATAGTTTAGGATCTGGAATAACACATAGGCTAATTTTCGAAAATCGACTCCTAAGGGTGTTAAATAGGGCGGTAAAGTTCCTATTAAAAAAAAATGTTTGATTCGCTCAAAACTCTGTACAAATAAACTTTAAAGTAAATAATGAAATACGTATTTTTTATTTTTTCCAAAACTACCCTTTGTGGGTGTGCAATTGAGTTCTAAACTTTGTATAAATTGTAATCCTAGGTTCGATTCATTCAAAAGTTGGTGGACATAGTTTGAAGCCTGGAGACGGTCATATGCTACTTTTATTAACATACCACGCGGGCGAACCCGCGGGCAACAACTATTTATATATAATAAAACATTTATCATCTCACTAAGGTTTCTTACATTAGGTATAGTTCCTTAACTATTTAAGGTGACTAATAAAAATAAGCTTGTATATACTGTGGTATAGAGAATTGTCTAATGAAGCATTGGTAGAAAAGATGATACATCATTGTATAGGTAACAGGTTACAATATAAGCGATAGGCTAGTGAGCACAAAAAGAAGGTACATACTACCTATAGTGTGTATATTTGTATGTAATTGTGATTTGACAATGTAAATGTCAAAAAACCGATTTCCTCACGTGCTTACGTTATGTTTTGCTGACTCGGGATGACACGAATAAAGAAACAAAAGTAAAGTAGCGTACGAAATATGTTTCGGCTAGTCGTGACTTCATAAGATGATGTTTTTTTGAGTTTTACGGGAAAAGCAGCAATCCCTCAGGAACAACACTTCTATGAGTCTATTTCGGCATAATTTTCTGTACAACAACAAAAGAATCATCAAAATCGGTTAACAATTGGCGTCGGTACCAAGTAACAAACATTAAAAAATGCTGGCTATTAACCACCAAAGTCTTCGACAATACATCTCTGAAATAGCATGTATGATATTTTTATTAATTTAAATGGATTAATTTGACTCAAACCACATTATGAAATCTCTGTGATTATCTGTTTTATTAGCTCTGATAAGAGCAAAAATGTTTAATCTGTGGCTCTGATGAACTGTAGTTTTCTTTAACTAATTTCAGAAAACCATATGTACTGTGAATGTCCTACGGTGAATAAATGAGTATGAATAGTTTTTTAGTCACTGAAATCACAAGGATCATTAATTTAAAAACGTCAACTTATAAACTAAGTACCTGAACTTGGAATTTAAAATGAATTTACGCTGACTCCTCGCACGTAACCAAGCCTAGAAGAATCAGGCTCTCTCCGCTTGGTTAGTTTTCTGATTATCCGTTTGTTTTGAACCTTTCTAGGTCGAAACAACAGTTAGTTTTAGAGCCTGCCCTGTCTATTTTAGGTAAAAGCTCATGAGACACAAGTGACAAGACAACTGTCTATATTGTCTTAAGAAATAATAAAATGTTGCTCACAACCCTACTTTATAAAACATGAGTTTTATTAAAAATTGGATATTTACCATGATTTATGTTATAATATTTCGGCACAGTTGCATGTGCCTTGATCACGGATGGAACTTAGGTCTTTGCGGGTGGCAGACGAATCAATCTATAGATAGATAATGTGTCTTTATCACGCATGAAGTCTTTGCGGGTAGCAGACGAATCAATCTATAGATAGATAGATAGATAGATAAACATTTATTCAAACCATCACTTACAAATTAAATTTACTCAAGAACTAAAACACATAATTAATAACTAAAATAGAAAGTAAAATAAAGAAGGCTACATAGTGGTGGTGAATCTACTCTCTTTCTCATTATTTTAGTGCGAAAAATACCACTACCAGTTTCACTGTCACATTTTAATCAACATTTTCTTAAACATAATTGTTTGTAAAAAATATAGTTAAAAGTTATAAACATGTTCTACGAAATTTACGCTTCAACATGGACATAACGAAGGCCTTGTTAAAAAAATAACACGATTTTAGTTTGCGTAGCGTAGACCTACGCCATGTAATCATGATGTAGGTATCTTTAACGAAAACTTTTAAAGTTACGAAAGTGTTCTTTGTTTAATTAAATACTTTAGGTTTTAATTTTAACAAGGTCGGGTGTTCTCAACTTTGTTAAATCTAAGCTAAGCTAAGATTGAGGAAAAAAGAAATATAGGAATAAATTAAGTGTAAACAAATGTTTTGTAATTTATTAGAGATGGCTCGCTTAAAGTGGAGTTGGGCAGGTCACGTCACTCGAATGCATGCAGATTGTCGAGCAAACCTAGTTACCTTGTTGGTGCAGACGACGTCGCCGCGGAAGACCAAGAAAAAGATGGAGTGACTATGGCGCAGTGGGCGAAAGCCTGCCTTAGACGAAGAAGTTTGCCTTCACGTTCGATTCCCGCCGAGGATTATAGTTAAAAACTGCAATATTTGTCTCGAGTCTGGATGTTTTCTATCTTACTACCGAAAGTTTGTGAGAATGGATGTTTGTTACTCTTCCACGCAAAAACTACTGAACAGATTTTGATGAAACTTTACAGTAATATAGCTTATACATCAGAATAAGACATAGGCTACTTTTTATCCGGGTACCATGCGGGCGAAGCCGTGGGCAGATGCTAGTATGTATTTACAAAACAGTTTCTTAGTAGTATATCAATCATGTAGTTCCCATAAGACAAGCTCTGCTTAGTTTGGGGCTAGATGATGCTGTGTGAAAAATGTCCAACATTTTTTACACAAATTTTGGTATCACGGTAAACAAACACATTTCGTTTTTTATCATGTCATTTATTCAGCCGTGAGTCCCCTAGTTTACCAGTCAGTCATTGCTGGATGCCACTAGGGAAATGTCCAAGTAACTTACATGTAACATAATGAAAATACCATTCTGAATTTATGCTTGTAGAGTTATGATAATTTATAAAAAGAAAAAACTTCTTTTTTTTTACCAAATGAAATACTTTTAATCAAAAAATACCTAATTCTAACACATTTATTCATACAGCTATTTACACGTAAGGTATATACAATAAATACAGATGAAACAGCTAGCCACCTAAAGACCGTTGCAAACGATCTATAGATAGCTCAACTGATCCAGATCACTACCAGACGGAAGCGTTCCCAAAATACTGGCCGCATTGCCACGCTGAATTGCAATGCCAATGCGTTGATCCAAATAAGAGCCAGCTCTCTGGTCGCGCGTTGCTTCGACCAGTCGCCCTGAAAGAATTTTGTAAACGCGAAGGGCCCCGGTTCCCCACGAACCCAAGAGTCTCAACCCCAAAAGGCTCTGTCGAGACTTCTATATTTGCGCCAAAAAATAAAACTATTCAAGATAAATAAATAATAAGTACACTAAGTTAATAGACAGTTATGTTCTGTTCACAAAGATCTAGGTCACATTTAACTTAAGTAAAACACAATATTGTTATTAAATCTGTACGGGACGATCGGAGGCGCAGAGCCGGTGACTGTCGAGAGAGTGGACTGTATCTGTAAACTGTCGAATAAATTGGCCGACTCTGTCCGATTCGTCCGGCGCGTACTTGTTTGCTGGGATTCTATAGGTTCTCGAAAAAATGAAACACTTCGGATGGCTTCTGTCTGTAAACTTCGTCGAGGCTTGAAGCTGAGGAGACTCCTTGGTTCGAGGTCTGAACGTCACTGTGTCTAGGCTGCTACTACGACGAACTGTCAAAAAGGGCCCACTATTTATGCTATTGTTCAGAGCCAAACCAAAGCGGCCCCCCCGCGCCCCTTCTGTACTTTATTTGTCTATTAACTGTCTTAGGGCTAGGGTTACAAAGTTCTAACTTAATTATAACTATAGCTAGACTAATTTACTATAAAATTACAATATTTTCTGTATTTGAATTATCATAAAATTCAAACTATTAACGGTTTTCCTCACACGTAGGCGTATGAACCTGCTTTGTGCGAGAGAAATAGAGAGCGTTATTCTGTCTCTGTCTAGATGATTCTAGACGTGGGAAAGACTATACTGTTGCGCGCCGCTTTCATATTTATTACTAAGGCGGCGTACTTTGTGCATTAAATCCTGTCTTTGTTCTATTTTCTATAGATTTCTATTTGAACTGTCTGTTATTACTTTATTACCTACTTTTTATTTGTGCGATATTACGCTAAAACTATTTTACGTAACGGGCTAACAGATGTCTATTTTACCGTGTGAGCCGTATGGCTATTTTGTTAAGTAAAATACCATGATTCCAAAGTTTTATTAAGAATCTTATACTATCTTAGGTAATCCTAGCAAAGAACTAACGAATATTTAATTAGACAATGTTTCTTACATAAATGCCTAAACCTATTTCTGTTGCTATTTTATAAACGTTCTATAGCTATACGTGGCCGTTCGGAACATCCTCCCGCCGTTCAGTGACTCCCGACGCTGTATCACCCGTAGTGGAGGACGGCCGGCTCGTTGGCAGCACGATTAGCTTCTTTGTCGGTCTTCTCATGACGCCTCCCTTGGTCTGGACATCGACGGCGCGAACGACTCCATCGGCACCTGGGTAGGTGGTGATGATGATTCCCCGTGGCCACACATTGCGAGGTAGGTTAGGGTCTGTTATGAGCACGATGTCCCCTTCCTTCACGGCTGGACCGCTGCCGTGTGGCTCACGGCGAAGTTGTAGGTCGGGTAAGTATTCCCTGAGCCACCTGGCCCAAAAAATGTCAGCGAGGCGCTGTGATGCTCTCCAGTGCGTTCTTCCTATAAGGTCGCTGTCGGTGAAGGGACCTAGCTGTGGCGTTCGTGCTGGTCCCAACAGCAGAAAATGATTCGGCGTAAGGGCTTCTGGGTCCTCGGGGTCCACTGATACGTGTGTCAGTGGTCGGCTGTTGACTGTGAACTCTGCTTCGGCAAGCAGTGTTTGTAGGACTTCTTCGCGGGGGTGTCGCTCGTGCAGAGTAGCAGCTAGCGCGATCTTAACGCTTCTCACAAGACGTTCCCAGGCGCCTCCCATGAACGGCGCACCTGGTGGGATGAAGCGCCAGAATATGCCCCTGGTAGATGCCTCATCTGCCATGCTATGGTCGATAGCCTCCCGGAGCTCTTTGTTAGCTCCTCGAAGGTTGGTCCCGTTGTCAGACCAAATCTCGGTGGGACAGCCGCGGCGCGCTATCATGCGCCGCAAAGCCATCACTGCGGCTCCCGTGGATAGGTCAGATACCAACTCGAGGTGAACTGCCCGAGTGGTTAAACACGTGAAGAGGGCGACGTACCGTTTTTGAGTGGTACGTCCAACTGTGACGGTGACTGGGCCAAAGTAGTCGACCCCGGTGTAGGAGAAGGGCCGACTGTGATGTGCCAGCCGGGCCAATGGGTGGTTACCCGTTGGTGGCCGTGTGGCTGGCGTCTTACGGATTCTGCAGACCAGGCAACGGTGGATTATCATACGGGCCACCGGTCTCAGGCGCAGGATCCAGTAGTACTGGCGGCACTCATTAATTGTGGTTTCAACGCCAGCGTGGTGGAGCTTTCTGTGAACACTTTCAATAAACAGATGAGCTAATTTACTGTTGCCGTCGAGGATAGCCGGTGATTTTTGTTGATCTGTTATCCCTTCTGTTGCCCCAATTCTGGATCTGAGGATTATCAACCCGTTTTTTAGTACACTCAGGGGGTGAAGTCTGCTGTCGTTTGGAACCTCTTTTCCTATTAGCAAGGCCTTCACTTCTAGTTTGAAAGCAGTCCCCTGGCTTGCTCGCACCAAGAGTTCTTCGGCACGTCGAAGTGCCGTTGGTTCCAATCTTAGGTACCGGTCTATTTCAGTTCCAATCGTCTTTTTGACGGCTTTGGAAATTGTTGGCTTAGCCCGCCAATTCGGATCTTTTTGTCCATTTTTCTGTGTTTTCGCGAAATCGACCCGTTCTGTTTTCTTCCGCAGGTTATCTATGAACTGTAAAATTCGAGCTGTCGTTCTTACCAGTTTTTCAAATTTGGAGAATCGCTCTGGGTCCGGGAGCACCGACGCTAGAGACACCGGATTATCGGAATGCTTTGCAGCTTGCACGCGTTCTTCGCCTGTAGTCTGAACTGATGCAGGCAAATCCGTTGGCCATGTCGATGGATCTTCTTTGAGAAATTCTGGCCCGCAGAACCATCGATGACGGCAGTCGAAATCTCTAGGTACCTCGCGAGTGGCGTCGTCTGCAACGTTTAGCTTCGTTGGGACCCAGCGCCACTCTTTTAGGCTGGTATTTTCTTCTATCGCTGCGATTCGATGAGCGACAAACGGTTTGTACGACCGAGCTCCTGTTTTAAGCCACGTAAGAACCGTCCTACTATCTGTCCAAAAGATTTTCTCATCTGGTTTCCTGTTATGTTCTTCTATCACAGCCTCTGCCATGCGACTTCCCATTACTGCTGCCTGTAGTTCAAGTCTGGGAATCGACAGTACCTTCAGAGGTGCGACTCGTGCCTTAGCTACGATGAGTGATGTCTTAGAGTTTCCGTCTTGAAGCACAACACGCCAGTAGAGAACGGCAGCGTACGCTGCTTCCGATGCGTCAACGAAGGTATGTAGTTCCAGTTTTAACGCGTTACTGTAGTTACTATAGCATCTTGGGATTCCTACCTGTCTAAGCTTTTCAAGGTGTCCCATCCATTCCATCCATTCGGAAGTTAGGTCTGCAGGAATGGGATCATCCCATCCCGTACCGCGGCGCCAAACTTCCTGAAGAATTTGTTTTGCTCGGGTTGTTACCGGTGAGGCGAAGCCTAAGGGGTCGAAAAGGGACATCACTATTTTCAACATTTCCCTCTTCGTCGGGTTTCCTTTCTGTAAAACATTCTGAGGAAGTCGAGCCATATCTAAATTGAATGCTAATTCGTCGGATCCCGGCTTCCAGATAAGTCCCAGGGTGCGCTCGGTCTTCGTGCCATCGTCAAGTGGCCGCGCTATCTGTTTCTGTCCCGGCTCGAGCGCTTCTAAAACCTCTGTGCTATTTGATGTCCATTGTCTTAGATCGAAATTAGCCACGGCATGAATTTTTCTTACCTCTCTCGCTGTCTTAATCGCTTCCTCTATAGACCGGAAGCTCTGGAGGTAGTCATCCATGTAATGGTTCTTAACTATAGCCGTGGCCGCCTCAGGGTATGCCTTCTCGTGCTTGCTAGCATTGAGATTTTTAACGAATATCGCCGTTGCTGGCGATGACGTTGCTCCGAATATGAGCGAAGTCATTCTATATTCTGTTGGCTGTGAGTCGCCACGACGGTTTCCTCGCCACAGGTACCTGAGGGCATCTCTGTCTGATTCTGTAATTTTTACCTGCATAAACATCTCTGCGATATCTGCTGACACAGCGATGGGGTGTTGTCTGAAACGCATCAGTACTCCCGGTAATGATTGAAGGAGATCTGGGCCTGTCAATAACTTGTCATTCAACGATGTACCTTTTGTTTTTGCTGCAGCATCGTGTACTACGCGAAGCTTGTCTGGCTTTATCGGATTCACGACCGCAAAGTGAGGCAAGTACCATGTTCTGTTTCCTGTTGCTGTAGGTGCTCTCTCCGCATAACCTTTCTCTATTAGATTATCCATCTGTTGCTCATACTTTGCCTTCATAAGCTCGTTTTTATCTATTTTCTTTTCAGTACCTATAAGTCTCGTAAGGGCATTTTGGTAGTTATTAGGCATATCTGTTTTTTCATCCTTCCATAGTAGGGCTGTTTCATAATACCCGTCTGACCGTTGTTGGGTGTTTGCCTTCAGTATTTTCAGAGCTTGCTCCTCTGGATCGCTTTGAGGACGTTTTGGAACGATCATCAACGATTCGATGGAGAAATGACGGCGTAGTTCTTCCTCCATATTATTCTCTGCACACAAAAGGTTGACATAATGTACCTGTTGTCCAAGTGTTCTTGTCCTCGATCCGTGAAGAACCCATCCTAAGGGCGTCAGGGATGCTACTGGTTGCGATGCTCCGCCCGTTTTCATGGTGTTGGCAACAAGCAAATGCCAATTGTCTTGCCCTATTAATATTCTTGGCTTGGCGTTCGTATGCACGATGTATTTTTCTATGTCTCTGAGGTGTTCACATCCACGAATATCCTCGTAACTTGCGGTCTGTGGAGAGAGCTTAAGTCCCTGGATGGTACGAGCCTGTACTTCGTGTGTTTCAGCCCCACGCAGTGTTAATGTTACTCTTTTTGACTTTACCTCTTGTAGTGTTGTATCTGCTATTACCTCTATGCTAAGAGGGTCTTGAGGTCCTTTTGCTCCAATCACCGCGGCGACGTCTTCATCGACGAGTGTAATCGTCGACCCGTCATCAAGCAAAGCATAAGTTTTTACCTCTCCTTCGGGCCCCGATGCTGTAACTGGAATGATCTTAAGGAATGTCCTCTTATTGGACGGAGCCCAGGTCGATGCAACTGCTTCTTTTTCTGCGTCTATATTCTCAGCTGCTTGACGACGGAAGTGAAGGAGCTTGTGGTGCCAATATCGGCAGCCATCCTGTTCGCACTTTGTTTGCTTGCAAGTGTGATTCTTAGACTTTACTTTTAAACACCTGAAGCATAATCTGTGTTTCTTAGCTAAGTCCCACCTGTCATTGTTTTTGGCACTTATGAATTTTCTGCATTCCGCCACTGTGTGGGAGTTAACTTCGCAGATCGGGCAAGTAGACTTCACGGCGAGTTTGTTATCTATACTACTATGGTTATCGTTGCTTACCGTGAAAGTCCTATTTTTGTTATTCCTTCCCAATCCTGAGGTACCTGTAGATCTATCTGTTTCCGGCTGTGCATATGGACTACACATGTCAGCCTCTATATTCAAAAATTGAGATAATTTTACAAGTTCTGGCTCGTGCGGCGACTGTGTCGATGCGTATCTATACCAATTGTATTTTAACGCTGTTGGCAACTTCTCTATCATTTGTCTTGTTACCTCTGGGTTGTATAAGTAATGTTCACGCTGCAATGCTCTAAGCGTAGCCACTATGTTGGCTACACGGCTCGCGAAGATGCATAATTCTCTCGGCGAGTCATTCGGACGAGACAAAGCACGAAGTCGCTCCAACTCGGCGATGGCGATGACATCTTGTCGTCCAAATCGAACCTCCAGTCCCTGCATAATGTCTTGGGCCTTGACATTATTGATGAGCAGGCTGTCTACTGACTCTTTTGCCTTACCTTTTAAGCATCGTTGCAAACGAGCCACGTTTTCTGTTTCTGTATACGCAGCGGCTGTCTCATTGTACGCTGCCTTGAACGCTAGCCATTCTTGGTAAGCGCCGCTGTATATTGGCAGCTCTGTAAACCGGCGATTATTCGACTGTGTACCGGCATTTATAGCTTGAGTTAGAGCGGAGACAAGCTCTGTAATTTCTGTTCGTGATTGTTGCTCTGCTGTAACTCCCGCCGGTGCAGGAGCACCCAGTTGCGCAGCTGTATTATTCTGTAAGCCACTATGACTATATAAACTATTATAATACCTTCCTACGGGGGCTCCTGTCGTTCCCACTGGATTATATCTGCTTCCAGCACTGTTAATCTGTTCACTGTTTACTGGATATCTACTTACATTATGAAATCCAGGCATACGGTTGGTCGGGGCACTATGTTCATTTAGCATTGGTCCATTCGCCCCGGTCGTCGCTGGCAATCCCCGGACTGTTGATTCGGCGTTGGTAGGGACTGCGACGGGTGAAGAGAATGGTGCTGTTTGGGCACCCGGCATGTTCTTTTTTTGTTCCTCCGACGGCGGCGCAGAGGACTCAGCTTGTGGTAGTCCCGACGGCGGTGCGGGTTGCAGCAGTACAGTGGCGTTATTCTCATTCGCATTTGCCTGCACGACTGTAGTTTCCCTCACCCAATCGTTGACCCTTGCTGTATTCTCAGGTCCATTGACGACGGTGTCTATTTCACTATCTGAATCCGACTCAGCTTGTAGTCGTTTCAATTCGGCGGCGGCGAGTTTTTTACTTATCCGGAGAAACTCCATTTCAGCTTCCATTATTCTGTGTTTTCTTGATTTTGCCTTCGACTTCTTGGATGCCAAAGATCGATGTCTTACCGTTACTTGTAAGTCGTCCGTCCTCTCATCGGAAGCTGTTGACATATTCCCGGATGTCTCTCTGGCACTTGGTGTTATCGGTGTCTGCATGTTCTCTGTTGTGTGGTTGGTCCCACTTGATGCCACGTCGATGCTGTTTGAGTCTGTGGGCGCGATCGTGGTATGCGAGGTACGTGATGGCTCGGCCGTTGCCATTGTACTGAGTGCGGTCACGAACGCGGATGCGGGGCTAGAACGAGACGTAGGGTGCGGGGGATGCGTAGTGGACGCATCTGCGAGAGGCGCGGGGGGTGCGGACGCTACCTGCGTGGTTATTTCTGAGGTGGCCAGTGGAGATGTTCGGCCAGCTTCTTTCTGTAACCGTGTTAAAACCATCTTGATGTTTAACTTTCCAAGAAAATCCGGCACTCGGAGGACCAAATGTACGGGACGATCGGAGGCGCAGAGCCGGTAACTGTCGAGAGAGTGGACTGTATCTGTAAACTGTCGAATAAATTGGCCGACTCTGTCCGATTCGTCCGGCGCGTACTTGTTTGCTGGGATTCTATAGGTTCTCGAAAAAATGAAACACTTCGGATGGCTTCTGTCTGTAAACTTCGTCGAGGCTTGAAGCTGAGGAGACTCCTTGGTTCGAGGTCTGAACGTCACTGTGTCTAGGCTGCTACTACGACGAACTGTCAAAAAGGGCCCACTATTTATGCTATTGTTCAGAGCCAAACCAAAGCGGCCCCCCCGCGCCCCTTCTGTACTTTATTTGTCTATTAACTGTCTTAGGGCTAGGGTTACAAAGTTCTAACTTAATTATAACTATAGCTAGACTAATTTACTATAAAATTACAATATTTTCTGTATTTGAATTATCATAAAATTCAAACTATTAACGGTTTTCCTCACACGTAGGCGTATGAACCTGCTTTGTGCGAGAGAAATAGAGAGCGTTATTCTGTCTCTGTCTAGATGATTCTAGACGTGGGAAAGACTATACTGTTGCGCGCCGCTTTCATATTTATTACTAAGGCGGCGTACTTTGTGCATTAAATCCTGTCTTTGTTCTATTTTCTATAGATTTCTATTTGAACTGTCTGTTATTACTTTATTACCTACTTTTTATTTGTGCGATATTACGCTAAAACTATTTTACGTAACGGGCAAACAGATGTCTATTTTACCGTGTGAGCCGTATGGCTATTTTGTTAAGTAAGATACCATGATTCCAAAGTTTTATTAAGAATCTTATACTATCTTAGGTAATCCTAGCAAAGAACTAACGAATATTTAATTAGACAATGTTTCTTACATAAATGCCTAAACCTATTTCTGTTGCTATTTTATAAACGTTCTATAGCTATACGTGGCCGTTCGGAACAAAATCATTAAAATAATAATAATAATAAATAAATGCTGGACATTTTTCACACAGCATCATCTAGCCCCAAACTAAGCAGAGCTTGTATTATGGGAACTACATGACTGATATATTACTTAAATACTTTTTTTTTTGTAAATACATACATATTATACATAGGAAAACACCCAGACCCGAGACAAATATTTGCAATCTTACAAACATTTGTCCCGTGACAGGAATCGAACCCGCAACCTTCTGCGTCTCAGGCGGACCTTCGCCCACTGCACCACAATGGTCGTCATCATTAGGTAGGTCCACTTAATACCTTATTCCTACCTACTCACATAATGTTCTTTATAAGTCCTAGCTAACGCTCAAATTGTATCTAGAAGATTGAATTATTCCTTCTGAGCACTCCTTGTCTTTTGTAATTGAAATTGAAATTGAAAAATTACTTTATTGAGGAACACAGCGTCCTACAAATGGCGGTCGTTATTGCTACAAAAAAAAAACTAAACTATAAACTATACTTAACTTTTCCAACGACAATTAATAAGTAATGTATATTTTTATGTGATTGTGTGTGCCAAAATACAAATAAATAAATAATGCTGGACATTTTCACACAACATCATCTAGCCCCAAAGTAAGCAGAGCTTGTGTTATGGGAACTACATAACAGATATTGCCTAGAAGATCGCCTCTAAGCGAAAACACCGCAAATTGTACTTTTAGATTTGTGAAGTTTTTATTGTAAATTTTCTAGTGATTTACAATATTTTTTTTCATTAGTCGTTCATTAATTTCTAATGTCTGTATAGATACATATACTTCTCGGTGCTTAGATCTTTGAGGATATCATAGATCAAAGAGAAAGGGGGTAGAGGCAAGTCAAAACACATTTGGCACAATCTCGCGTTTGCAAGTAATGACAGGTTACAAGCCTATCGCCGCTTATTGGAACATTGATGGCACATTGCTTAGAAATTTTGTTTTTTTTCTAATGCACGGCGGTTTCCTGACTACGTTCCTTCACCGTTTTGAGCACGTACACGACCAGGTTCAGACCCACGACTTCCAGATCGGAAGTCAAGGTACCGCCCACTAGCCCAACATGGCTATTACCATTTCCGTAACAATTAATATAAAATTCGACGTGTAGGAAAAGTTTAACTTGCAAATTTCGCTCTTGTGGTTTTTCAAGTACTCTTTAAAGTTTTAAAGTACTATAATATTTTTGGACACTTTGTCCGAACTGAAACTTAATTTTACTTTACCGCCCTATTTAACACAATAAGGCGGTAAACCTTCTATAAAAAAAATATTATAAAAATATTATTTTTTTTTGATTCGCCTTAACTCTTTACTTATAAATAAACTTTAAAGTAAATAATGAAACACGTATTTTTTATTTTTTCAAAACTACCCTTTCGGGGTGTGCAATTGAGTTCTAAACTTTGTATAAATTGTAATCCTTGGTTCGATTCATTCAAAAGTTGGTGGACATAGTTTGAAGCCTGGAGACGGTCATATGACCGTCTCCAGGCTACTTTTATTAACATACCACGCGGGCGAAGCCGCGGGCAACATTTAGCGTTGTATAAAATCAACATCTAATAAATATTGCTTTTAAATCTACTCTACTCATGAATTATACTAAAGTAAAAAATAACTCGACAACAATCACATTGATTGATTTACCATTACCGATTTAAAAAAAAAAGTTTTTTCTCTTAGAATGTAGGTACCGTAACCGCTTACCCGTACTAGTAAGTCGAATGCTTATTTGCTATTTTAGTTATTAAAAAAAAACAACAGAAGCTAAATTTCAACCAAACAAAGCCGCCATTAGCGCCTCTCTCGTTGATTAACCAACAAAGACTAAGAAATAACGATTATACAAATACACAATTTGGAAAATGTTTAGCTGTTTCACGCAAACTTGAAACTTTACAATTCGGTTAAGCGCCAAGTTTCGCGGAGTTTAGGCTCTGGCACACGGCGCTGCAAAATTATGTCTACCTACCGGAAAAGGAAATGTGCAACATATAAGTTTAATTCATATTGTAAAAACGGGAATTTTCACGTACGTACTCGTATCAGTGAAGGCACAGCGCGACGCGGAGGGAGCAAGTCGCGTTCACTCACCCTGATGAAGACTCTCGGAATGAGTTGAAACTTAGTCGGTGCCTTCACCGATAATGCAGTACGTGAAAAATTCCCGTTTTTACAATACGAATAGTCAAGTTCACGATAGTTTTTGGAATATAAGTTTAATTCGCCATCACCATCAGCATTCCGTCCAGTTATATGACAACCTCTGTGGCGCAGTGGGCGAAGACCCGCCTGAGACGCAGAAGGTGTTTGTATGATCTGCAAATATTTGTCTCGGGTGTTTTTTACGTATAATATGTATTTATTTACAAAAAAATGAATATAAGTAGTATATTAGTCATGTCGTTCCTATAATACAAACTCTGCTTAGTTTGGGGCTAGATGATGCTGCGTGAAAATGTCCAACATTATTTGTTTATTTATTTTATTTATATTCTGTTATTATCACGTATCACGTTAAAATCTACAGCTCATAAATCTTCCGTCATTGAAATTTCCAATCCTTGTCTAAGACAATGGTCGAACATTACAGTAACTATGGAGACACTCAGATTGGTGGGTCATAATAAGCCTGTAGGCGCCCACTACTGAATATAGGTCTCCTAGAGTGCCACTGAATCTTGGGTTGATGGAGGAATTATGTCCAGCATTATTTATTCACTCGAATGTAAAGGCTCCTTAACTGCGACTACGAACTGTAAGTCGTAGTTATATGAAGATTCCGCATCCGATGGACCAATGTAAGCGAGAATTTGGGAATACCCAATGTTGTCTACATATGTATATGGGTAAGAACCCATATATGTAACCAACTATGTTTCTCCAAGGGTGTCTTGGGTACAATTCCCTATATACCAGCGTATGATCAGACAGCAATATTGTGCAAGGTGCTCCGTGGTTTGATCGACGTTCCTGATCTGCACAAACTTCTGTTTCGGCCCAACCTCCTAATAATTACCTAATAACACAATTGCAATGTACAACGTAATTGGGTTCCATTTACCGAAGAAAGCTTTGGGAAAGGCATAAGTCCAGCAGTTGCAGAACCAACTACCGCTGGGGTGTAAAGGTTCTCGAATGGCGCCTACGAACCGGAAGTCAAGTTTACAGGAAGGTCCCGCATCTGATGGGCATATGACATAGTAAGTCGGTGGATAGCAGGCTTTGGATCAAGACTTTACCACTTAATACTAAAACGTAACTCAACGTATGATTAAGACTTAAGAAAACTATAACTTTAAACATTGCACACAGCATAAAGACCTTGAGTACCGTTTCAGTATTTGGCCGTTATAGTCGAGCAAATTATACACTTGCTCGTAAAAATTTGCGACAGTTGTAAAACGTAACCTCGTGTGAAAACACGCCAGCACTAAGACAAGAGACTTAATTCCAGAAATCATCTTAGACTGGCTGAGTTAAAATTAATTTACAATTTGATTATTATTACAGAGGATTTGAGTCGAGTTTAAATGTATTGGGCTTAACCATTCTAATGGCAAATGTTGAAGGATAATACGGTTAATACTCCTGTTACTTTAGAAGTTGGTTAACTGTAGACAGGTAAATGGTGTTTAAATGGCCTAGACCTACCGTGAAAGGAAGATGGAAATTAAATAAAGGAAAGGAAATGCAAGTAAAATAATCGAAATGAAACTAATGACGACATCTGTGGCGCAGTGAGCGAAGGCCCGCCTGATCTGCTAATATTTGTCTCCCATCAGGGTGTTTTCTATGAATAATATGTATGTATTTACAAAAAAATTGTATAGTAATAGTATATCAGTCATGTTGTTCCTATAATATAAGCTCTGCTTAGTTTAGGGGTAGATGATGCTGTGCGGAAAATGTCCAGCAGTTTTTATTTACTTATTTATTTCTAAATAATTGAAAAAAAATGGAAGTCAAATGAAATAGAAAAAATAGAAATGAAACAAATTTATTCGTGCTTATCATGGCAGCGATACAACTCGGGCCAGACTATATTTGTCATTGTTGTCAATGACGTCCGTGTGTAGAATCAAGAGCGGCTTCACACGTCAGCAATTATTTTCATAAAAATACATGAATTTACACAAAATGTATAACCCCCGACATGTTTTACATAGTCTTACAATCCCTCACCAAATGTATCCTTATTTCTCTTCCCTGCTCCATCATAAGACCCTGATCACTATACCACTATCCGACTAATATTACTAACGTGAAAGTTTGTGAGGATAGATGTTTAGATGTGTTACTGATTCACGCAAAAACTACTGAATGGATTTTGATGAAACTTTACAGTAATACAGCTTATACATCACATAGGCTACTTTTTATGCGGGTACCACGGTGACGAAGCCGTGAGCAGAAGCTAGTCTATCTATAAATGAATGCAAGTCCATTTTAATGAGCCTCAAACACGATACCTCTGATGTAAGTAAGTAAGTATCACTAGGGAAAAATCTCTTATTGCGATTTGCGGTTACCTCTATAGGTAAAAAGAAGAAGAAGAAGACTGTCAAGGCAGCTAAGAAATAATCTTACATTGTCCAATTCTTATTTATTCTAAAACGTACTTAAACTTCTCACTTTACAAAGAAAAATATTCAAATCGGCGGCGGTCTCAAATCTCTCGAAGTTTCGTCATCTTTGCATTCATCTTCCATATCGAAGTTCACAATCATACATTGGCAGCACTTCATTCCTGTAACAAAATATACATAGATAGAACATGCTTATTACACACCACATAATACATCAGCTTATATAATTAAGTACTACAAACTTTGACAAAGTTGTACAATGAGCGGCCTATACGTTCATAGCGCATATAGGCAAATATACTTATGGCCTACCTTTTGGTAAGCGGTTACTGTAAACTATAGACGCTTACAACACCAGAGGTCTAGACAAATACCACTTTCTGTTGGCGATAACGCCTGCGAAAAGATTGAATTGTATGGTAATGACATTAGCTGTGGAAATATAACGTGACAACGGCCAAGTTTTACTTTGACAAATTTACGTTATCGTGAAAGGAAAATTAAGCGTGAGGTATTTGTCAAGACACCTGATGTATCGCTCGCGAGTTGCCGACCCTGAGATATAACGTGATTTCATGTTTGTCACAGAACTGAGTATGGATCTGAGGATTAACTTCTTGGAGATTAGTCGAGAGCGTTTTTTTTTGTTTTTTTTTTAACGCAAGTTTATGGCCCGCTATCCACCAAAGTTAAGCGAGGAGATTGTAAAATCAAACTATAGAATCGTAGATGACGTTTGCAATTTTTCCACGGTTCGGAATTTTTTACACAATGTGGATATCAGAACTTAGACCATCCACCAATTTCATAAAGTAATCCACGTCCGCTCATTACAGAAACAAATCCGAGCCAAAACTACAATATTCCAGCGACCGACATCGCACGTTTCCCAAAAGAAATCTTGGCAAAACGTTTCGCCGGACGTGACTCTATAAATAGTAATAAAGTTGCCATTTTAGTTTCCACGACTCTGGGAACATGTAGTTAAGTTATTACATTGCGTTCACATGGGACCTGGAAACTCTGGCTAACACCCTGGAATTCGCGGATCTGTGAATTTACTATTGCTAATGGCATATACAAATATAAACAAAATATAAATAAAATATTTATTTTTGCAATTTATAAATCAGTGCTGATAGGGTATGGAGTCTTTCGTTTAAGCAATTATATGGAAAACCCGCCATTCTATAACATTTTTATAAATTATCTTATAAGTTGCACCTAACAGGAACAACTTATAAAAGAGTAACTTATATGAGAGTCAAGATCGATCCGCGAAGACCCCTTTTTATACAGACAATGTGATATGTTGGGCTGGACACAAATAAAACCACAACAATATGTGATAAGAGTGCTTCGTTTATCACAACACCTCACTTAAGTCTACCCTGCGCCAATATTTTATGAGCTGAGGTACCTAAATTATGCATCCATAGACTACAGTTATGTTGGTTAATAAGAGATTCCTATTATGTAGTGGTTAGTTAGTTACTAGGGATGGGAAGTATGAGGAAGATATTGCAAGGAGAGTGAATGCTGGAAATCAAGTGAATGGGGCACTTCACTTCTTCATGAGCAGCTGGCAATTGTCTGTGACGGCACGACTAGCCGTGCATAAAGGAGTGTTAGTGCCGACACTAATGTATGGAAGTGAAAGTTATAAAGAAAAGGATATGGCAGAAGAAACATCAAAGTCGAATGAATGCATTAGAGATGAGAGCTTTAGAAGTGTGTGTGGTGTAACTTTGAGTGATAGAGTGAGGAACAGCGTGTTAAGAGAGCAGTGTGGAGTGAATGAAGATGTAGTAGCGAGAGTTGAGAAAGGTGTTGATGTTGAGATGGTTTGGGCATATAGAAAGGATGGACGAAAGTAGATTAACAAAACAAGTATACAAGGCGAGCGTGAATGGGATAGTTGGAAGAGGATGGCCTCGGCGAACGTACTCTGACCAAATTGGAGACATTCTAGAAAAAGGCCAGGTCAGAAGTACACTAAACTACCGAGCTTGTATGAAGAATGTGATAAGGATGAATGAAGCGAAAGAGGTATGCCAGGATCATAACAAGTGGAAATCCTTGGTCTCTGCCTACCCTTCTGGGAAACAGGCGTGACTGTATGTATGTACGTAGTTCTCTATGGACATACCTTTAACACACATCGGCAAGCAAGCAAAACAGGGACACAGGATAGATGGGAAGCAACACAGCTGGGGTACGCAAATACAAAAGCACATCAACTGTTCATAAATTGATTGGTAGATCTTCTTACAGAGGATATTAATTTTTATATACTCAACACACTTTTCGAGTACAACTTTTACCGATTTGACAAAATCAGAGACAATGCATTGTTTGACAGCAGAAGAAAGATATAGTGAAAGAAAAATAAGTTTTGATTATTTTGGTGACTCTATGGTATTATGTGGGCCGCTCACTCTCTTCAGACATAAGTGTAGTATTATATAATAATAATAATAATAATAATAATAATAATAATAATAATAATGCTGGACAATCCACACAGCAACATCTAGCCCCAAGCTAAGCAGAGCTTGTGTTATGGGTATATTTCGTAGCACTCTCGTAGCACGGTCGTCGCTACGACCGTGCTACGAGTGTGCTACGTTATGTCTACGAGTCTACGTCTTTGAGCACCTTGGTACAAATATATTTACTAATCGCTGCCCACAGATTTGCCTGCGTGGTACCCAAATAAAAAGCAGGCTATATGTTATCCTAGGACAGGCTGTTCGAAATTTAATCCCAATCTGTTCAGCCATTATGTCGATCTAAAGATCGCAACAACAATCAAACATTGCAATTTTCGCATTTATAATTAGTAGGATAGGATTTCAAATGATAATATGCTTGGTTCAAGTTGTTCGCTGACGTCATTATCATCAGTATCATCAGCCTAGATTCGAATGGATATGAATGAATTAAGAAACTTTATTGTACACCACAAGAAAATTGAAAAAATAACAACTATACATATCTAAAAGTATCGCTTAAAAGCGATCTCTATTGAATATTGCGGCTTAAAGGAAGATGTCAATTGTTATTTAGATAAAAAAGAAAAAATAGTTCCAATTGGGGCGATATATGGCACTGAAGTTACAAGTACCGTAAGGATCAAGGGTGCTTCCTATCAAAGTCACGAGTAAGCGTCAAAAATTATACCATTTTCCATGATTGCACAAAAAAGCGCCAAAAATGCGTCGTTTAACATTTCTGAGAGCAGCGCCATCTGTTTTCATTACTGAAAGCTTGTTTCAAGGTGGCCGTGAAAACCCCTAATATTATTTATTACTAGCTACTGCCAACGGCTTCGCCCGCGTATCCGGATAAAAAGTAGCCTATATGTTATTCTGATGTATAAGCTATATTACTGTAAAGTTTCATCAAAATCCGTTCAGTAGTTTTTCCGTGGAAGAGTAACAAACATCCATCCTTCCGCGTTTATAATATTAGTAGGATAGGAAGGATAGGATAGGATGATGCGAGCCCGATGCCTGCTATGCATATTTGCATGTTCTGCAGATATTTGTTCAGGTTCTGGGTGTTTTTGTACCATAGTACTTATAGTTTTTGATACCTACGACACAGGTTATCCTAGTGTGGGATCACAACTATGCATGTTACTGATGAGTGTTTATCTATCAGAATGTGAGCTGAATGTTGAATTGTCTGCCATTTTGTTTCTTGTGAAATTCGATGCGTTCTGCCATATTCTTGCGAAATCGCTTTGACAGCTGTCTACAAATACCGAGTGAACGTCAGTGTCAAGTGAACCGTGCGAGTTACGATGTCAACAGAAAACTTACTCGCACAGGGGAGCTGGCTCCAGCTCAGTAAAGAACAGCAGGTTCGTTACACTAGTTTAACATTTGTGATTGGCATCCAAAAGATGCAACGGACGTTTCCTTAGTACTAGTGATCGTATTTACACTAATTGGAAATACGATTGCTAAGTTCAACTCAGCAGTTGTTTTAGTTAAAATAATTGTAAGAAATAAATGTAGCTTAGGTCCATTTTTGCCTATTTAAATAAATAATGCAGGACATTATTCACACAGCATCATCTAGCCCCAAACTAAGCAGAGCTTGTATTATGGGAACTACATGACTGATATACTACTTATATATATATATATTTTTGTAAATACATACATATTATACATAAAAAAAACCCAGACCCGAGACAAATATTTACAGATAAAAACATTTGTCCCCCAGCGGGAATCGAACCCGCAACCTTCTGCGTCTCAGGCGAGCCTTCGCCCACTACACCACAGAGGTTGTCAAATAAAAGTCCGTGTCAGTTTAAAACATAAGCGAGGGCTTTGAGGGTCCCAAAACAGAACACAAGCGTTAAAGATAGTAAAAGTCACGTTGCCTGCTATAGAGACGAAGTTGAAATGACGTCTCAAGCATAGCCTACAGTCAAAACAGATAAGTAACGTGTCAAAGTAATTTTAAAATCATAAAATATCATAGTGAAGTGGCCGTTAGTTTTTTAGTCTGTGAAACAGTGACGAAGTTATGAAGATAGACAAGATTCCACTGGGAGATAGTACCGTGATACCAAGTTTATCGTTCATTAACGAGAAAGTATGCCATCAAATTATACAACATGCAGTTACGAGAGGTTTCTATCTGTGGCTAGTGTGATTGTATAGTTCTTCAAAGCCAGAGATGGCGCTGTATCAAAAGATTTAATGCCTTTCAAAAGTATGACTTCATGTGAAATGCAAGATATGGTCATCACTTTTTTAGATCTACATATTTATTTTATTTATTTATATTTATTTGGAAATTAGTATCCAAAACAGTTTCGCTTTTAATGGTACCAAATATAATAATGTACAAAATTATATCTGCTACCCATAAAAGCATAGTAAGGCTATAATCACCGTCATTATTTTAAATCGCTTCGTGCTTAAGTTTTCTGGAAGAAATCGCTTTCAACGATAAGACCACTTATTGTGCATTTATTATGTATTTTTATATTGTACTGTAAAATGGTGTTATGCACAATAAAGAGTTTATATATCTAGACAGGTTGATAAATACCTATGTATATATATTTTAACCAGAATTACGAAAAAGCTGATAGTATAAAATCATAAGCATTGATTGGTCGGGTGACGTCGGATTTGGAGAGATAAGATTCTAATCCTTTGTTACTCTTTCACGCAAAACTACTGAACAGATTTTAATGAAACTTTACAGTAATATAGCTTATACATCATCAATACAATTATACATACGCATAGGCTACTTTTTATCCAGGTACCACGCGGGCGAAGCCGTGGACAGAAGCTAGTGGACAAATATCCTTTTTAAAAACATCATCTTTACAACCTCTTTTCTACATTTTCTGCGCGAGAATATCACGGATAAAAACGACATTAATACTGTCAACTTCAAAATCGCAAGAAATCCCCCAATTTCGCTATAAATCGCTAGTAAATAAAAATCAAACAACATAGGCTACATTTTTTATACAAAATCATATACTTACAAACGTATCAGTTATATACATAATATATTACTAGAAGTGGTGTTATATAACTCGCGCATGTGTTGCATTTTACCAGTTTGTTGTTGGATTGCGCTCCTGCCGATTTTAGTACTTTGTCCATGGATATTGTGTGCAAGAGCCTTTTGTCCTAACTGTTTGAACATACTGCCACCTGGGTGTTTGAAGTTTATCGGATTAGAAGAAAGCGAATCTGAAGAAAATAAGCCTAAAATCGAACCGAGTTCACAAAGTAAGCGCGATAGATTGAGCTTGGTTTGAAAAGTAAGCTTGTAATGAGATTCGAAAAGCTTGTCAGTGCTTGAACTGAATGTTAGATAAAAAAATGACCTACTGATCCCATCAACGTTTTTCTTCAAAGAGGAAGAAGTATTCGAAATCATCTTACAAAAACTATGCTTTGATAAAACTGCAAGAAAGTTTTTATTCCTGGATTTAACCCATAAAGGATTCATAAATTCAAGGATTGAAAAGACCAATTTTGTTCATGAAACACTTCAATTTATACTAAGTACTACGAAATAGAAATACCAAGAACGTGTGTTGTGTTCTTAAACTAAGCTTGGAAATTGAACGAAACGTTGTAAGCCGGAAGAACTTATTAGAAAATACAAAGCAAGAAAACCAGCGCCAATTCCAAACTTGCTTGCATTCAAGTCACGGCTAAATAATTTTCTTTCTACAGAAAACTGTGCTTAGAATAAGATATTGAAAACTTTAAATGAAATGAGAAAGTATTGAAATAGCCCAATGTGCCTTATGGTCTATATTTTACCATTGCTTGTCAGTCCGTTCGTGTCATGCTGTCCATGCTGTGATTGCTGTTTTAATTGTGTTGTAAAAGATGATAAGAAAGAACCGGCCTGATCAAAAGAAATTTATCATAAAAGAAAGCTATTATTAAACTAAGCCCGGATTCAAAGAAACTTATCAATGTATTAAACTGATATAATAATACAACTAAAAGGTTGGTTACTAAGTATTGATTTGCAAGATTTATTGAGCTTAGTTACTTTCGTTGTTAAAAACAGTTATTTTCTGCATGTTTTTTATGTGAGTCGATGAGTTGTTGTTTCCCGTTATGTTTGGTTGCCATCCCGTTTTGCTTAAGTCCTTTAATTGCTTGTTTTCCTGTAATATGTCCATGTTTCGTCGCTTGCTGTACCACAGATGTAGATTCTGATAGTAAAACGTAATTTGAATGTAAAATAACGATTTTCAATGTGTTTTCTTTTTGAACGGAGGTAGGTATCTATATTATAGTTCTTCGGACCTTTGTAACCCTTGACGTAAAGAACCCGTGTATACGTTTACCGTAAGAGGTGGCTTATTTGTTTGTTGCCAAACCCCTTTATCCGATTGAAATGCCGTATTGCAACCGATTTATATGACTTCGAGGATGGTTTTTAAATATGTTTATTTTTTTTGCCATAAGTCACTAAGGGACGCTGCAATCAACAACAGAAAATACCTACATCGGGGGTGTAAATATTTTGTCAAAATATTTTGTAAATATTTACTTGTTGACAGCTATTCCCATCTGCACTAAACTTTGACAGAGCTCAAAGTTCATGCCTGACAGATTTTGAAAAACAACTAGTCATCTAACATTTTGACTTTAGTGTCAGCATGGGCAGTAGAATATCCAAATAAAACGTACAAACTTAATATGAACCCGAGAAGCCAACTTAATTCTCCAATATTACCCAACGAATTCCAGAGGCGGTATTGTGAATTTAAAACGCTATGCACCTATGAAAGTTCTATCGTGAAATTCTCGACTACCGTAAAGACGGTAATGTTATTTGGAGTTTACAGTCAGTGTTCAGTAGCACTGAAAACATAATAATAGTTTATCGTTTAACCGAACGCCGTGAAAAGAGTGTTTTAGTTTATGCGAGACCTCGATCTATAAAATTTCAGCAAATAGGTCATTGGAAAACTTGAAAAGCCAGAATATCTTCTTTCTTCATTTATTTGGTAGGTAAATAAAAAAGAGGTTTATTTCTTTTCTAATTTTAGTCGTGAACGCAATTATATTTGTGGCCATGATTTAATACTCTGCCAAAACATTACCAATTCCAGTGATTGTAAAAGAGCTAAAAATAGATACTTCGATAAAATGCAACGATTAAAAACTGTACTAAGCTCAGACAAATTTCAGTAATGAGCTTAGTAACTTTTATTATTTAGTAACTTATCAGTATTATGAAAATCCTGTTATCAGTCTAATTTTAGGTGTATCATAGACTAAAATTAAAAAACTGAATTATAATTACTGACTTTTGTGAGTTTCATTTAACTATTCTTATTTAGTTGTTCTTCTACCTTGTGTAGTTTTATCGAATGCTGCATAATCTCACAAAGATGGGCAGTTCTGAAGACGAGCTCAAAGTTAACCCCAGATATTGCCAATCGTTATCTTGCGAGCACTGCACACTGTGCAATTATTGGCACCACACCTTTCTGCTGCGTACATGGAGTTCGACGCTCTTTGCCAATTATTGAGCTTAGATACTTTTATATGTGCTTTAGACTAAGCTTAGTTTTATCGAATTAAAACGGCTGCTGCACATTGATTATAATAAAATGTAGATGTCTATCCCGCTTCTTTTTAAGCTGATATTCAGGTTGTTTCAAGTCAGATAGTCTAGAACAAACGCGAAGAAAACATGACCCATCTGGGTCAACCCCATGTATGTTCTGACTTTTTACAGATAATGTTAATTTTTATGCGCCAAATCCCTTTGCTGTGTTTTTATTACTTGTTCTACCATTTCTTATACGGGCAATAAAACTTTCCCGTATTACAACCACAGGCCCAGTATGAAGATAAGGTTTTACTAATTTTCTTAAAAAAACTAACTATAGTTAAAAAATATAACAAAAATGCATTGCAAAAGCCATAATCAAGAAGTGAAGTGAAATTAGCCTCACCTGCCAAAAGATATGATTTTAGAAGGATGATCTTACGAGTAGGTACGTGTAAGCAGAAAGCGAACATCTCGTTTTGAAAAATAAACAAGCTATGTCAAGTAAGTAGGTAAAGTAAGCTAAGTTTTAATAAGGGAAAGTATTAAGTATCGCTTAACACAGTCAATGAAAACGCCAAATCTGACCAAAAATCACATTTTTAGATGTAGCAATGAGTAGATTATTTAAATCAGATCATCTAAAACCTGTTTAAAGTTAATCCTTTGAATCTAGGGAATACTAACGAGTATTTAATTTTATGTACTTAATTCAGTAAGTAAACACCGTACTAAGATTAGTGGAATGTGTCGTGAGTATCAAGAACTACGATTACCGTAAGTACAAGTACGTGGTTTGTAGTATGACTTGGTCTGTAGTATTGTCAAAGATTCTCATTTGATTTTGTTTACGCTATTAAAAAATACTAAAATGACCGAATACATCGACCTTAACGGCAGTATAAATGCTCTGTTCAATTCAGTAGTTGCTATGTGGATGTTCTTATCGCAGAAGCCCCCGAGGTGGAAACTTCTAATGCAAACAGTTTCATCAACCCACAGAACAAATTAGCTTAGTAATTAAACGTTGCAGGGAAACTGCTTTTCAATCGACTTACAATACATCTATGAAAATGTTAATACTAGAAAATAAAGATAAACTCGCTGTTGCCACTTGTAGACTCCATAAAGTTAGTAAATCGTTTAAAGGGCACGGTGTACGCTTTTATAACAATCTCCCAAGAGATATACAAAAATTATCAATTACAAATTTACAAACGTAGTACTTAATTAAACAAAAACTTTATAAAAAAAAAAGGACATACTATAAAACATCTGATTATTTAGATGACAAAAATTCTAGGGATTGAAAATGCTCCAACTCGAACCAATTGTTTTGTAAAAGGACCATTAAAAAGAATAACCAGCCTTGTTTTCTTGCCTTTCTTTCCTGGCTTGGTCCCGGAAGAACAGGCAGTAGATAAAAACCGACGTTTCAAAGTGATCCTTGTGATTTTAACTTCAACTTCTTGATTATGGCTTCTGTGGCTTGTTGTCACAATTCTGCCAGTGTCCGTTTGATCCATGATACATTCATAAACAATACAGAGGTGTGAAAATAAGAATATGGTCGGTTTAATGATAGAAAATCGACCAGAATTTTGTGCCAGTTTGAAATTTCTACTGGTGATTTTAATGAATTAATGAATGTTGACTCTGACATTGACATCAAAAACGAGGAGGATCTCAATGCGCCTGGATGTTTTTTTATCTGTAACACGCTGACATTGCTAATTATTATCGTGAACCGATTTTAATGATTGTTTTTTTTAATGGGTAGGGTACATTTGAAACGTGGTCCTATATACATTTTATGAAAAAATGATAGATTTTTTCAATAAGTGTGAAAAGGGGGGATGAAATTTCATATTGGACTTTTTATCAATTTCCCGTTATATAAAGTAGTTTTTTATTTTTTCCTGAACAAACTTTCAGATAACACTTTGTTATATAGGAAAGCTTGTTACATACGGGTTGGAAATGCGCGAGTTACCTCTAATGTTTCAAGCGTCCATAGGTTACGTTAACCGCTTACCAACATCTAGGCCGTTTGATTATTTGCCACTTTTGTTATTTAAAGAAAAATGGTGGACGTCTACAGGCTGGTCATGATGATGATGCCTTTCTATGTTTTTTATTTAACCCTTATTGTGGTCGTTTTATATTTGACTTCATTATTTACTTCGCGTATTAGCTATATTACTGTATAGTTTCATTAAAATCCGATCAGTAGTTTTTGAGTGAAAGAATATCTAACAAACATCCATCCTCACAAACTTTCGCGTTTATAATAGTAGTAGGATATATAAGTATAGGTGCCTACTAGCTTCTGCCCACGGCTTCGCCCACTTAGTACCCGGATAAAAAGTAGCCTATGTGTTATTCTGATGTATTAGCTATATTACTGTAAAGTTTCATCAAAATCCGTTCACAATTTTTTGCGTGAAAGAGTAACAAATATACATCCTCACAATCTTAGTAGTAACTTAGTAGTTAGTAGTAAGATAAATAAGAATACAAGTCCTTTCCATCCATCCTAAGGTTACCTGGCACAGATCACTCCCAGTGATAAAACCACTTTTTTTATTTTTTAAGCTATAGATCTACCTATTTTTTGCATATTTCGGTATATATGTTTTCATTTTTTAAAGACAGGTATGACATATCCTGACCCATATTATAATTCCCTGTGTCGTGGGTATCACGAATGAGCACCGTGGTACCACAACATCCCGACCCGGAACTAATATCTGTAGAGCATGAAAACCTTTGTGGGTATCGAATCAGCATCTCTTGTCGCAGCTGGCTACTCTCCCGCTACGCCACCAAGGTCGTCTTGGTAAAGAATACCCACAGCAAAGAATTTATTTACTTATTCTTTACGAAATATATAGTATTCCGTAAAGAAAAAGGTTGACCTTATTTCAACGCACTGCGCATTTTGTCTTGCCAAAAAATGGCAGAAAAATTCACGAGAAAATAAAACTTTTCCTCGTAGGCATATTCATGCATTCCAGGATCCAAGTTATTTGCGATAAGCAGCGATATGTCAGACCCACACTAAGGAACTAATCTTCCTTTCCTGTTTGAGACAAAAAGTGCGATAACTTAGACAGACTTGAACTTAAAAAAATATTGAAAGGTTCCGTATCTCAATTGGGCACGATGAAATAAAAAATTAGATGACAAAATTATATTCTAAGAAAAAACCTTTTTCTTAGAAAGAAAGAAAAAGAAAGAAAGAAAGAAGAAGAAAAGTGCTCCTTGAGACAATTCAGAAAAAATACTCCGTAAAACACGGCGTAAAAATACTTCGTTGGTTGCGGGTTCGATTCCCGCCACGGGACAAATATTTGTATGCTCTGCAAATATTTGTCTCGGGTCTGGGAGTTTTCTTTTTATAATATATACATATTTACAAAAAAAATATCTAAGCAATATATCAATTATGTAGTTCCCATAATACAAGCTCTGTTTAGTTTGGGGCTAGATGATGCTGTGTGAAAATGTCTAGCTAATACTTTTATTTATTTATTTATTGACGGTGGCGGTGGCAATGTAAATAATGCTGGACATTTTCACACATCATCATCTAGCCCCAAACTAAGAAAGACTTCGTGTCAGCGCCAGTTTGTACTGGCCATACGGTTATCACATATTTCAGCTCGTTACGGAGCCTCGCTTCATCGTCGGCCATTTATAACTTACCATCAGATGAGATTATGGTCAAACGAAGATGTACTCATGATACAAAAATATAAATAAAAATTATATACATAGTATTTTAAAAGTATAGATCTCCTTGTGAAAGAACTCGTTCGGTGAAGTAGGTACTACCACCGCACCACTATTTCTACCAGTGTTGCCAGTCGGGTCATGATAAAACTAACCTAAAATAGATAAAAAGTAACCTTTTGGTGTGAAAAGTAACCTTTTTCCCCTTTATAAGGTACCAGACAAATGTTGGTTGTATTAAATTACAGAAAAAAAAAGTGTTTTCCATCTTAAGTTGCATGAAATGCACGTTTTATCTTTTTAGAACCCATTTTTTCTTTTCTATTTATTAAAAAATATGCAACAAAGAGCGTTACTACGTTCTGTTTAAACTTATATTCAACTAAGAAATTAAATACCTACCTATGAATTCTACGAATTAAAAAAAAATCACCTAAATGTAACCTTTTTAGCTGTTACCTAAAAGTAACCTGATGTATTTTAGAATATTATTACGAATATACCACGTACTTTACTATTCTCCTGCTGACGTTTCGTTGACCGTTTAGAGGTCCTTCCTCATGAGCACCGTCCGCGACCACGGTCGTGAGACGGATACTAAAATGATACCAAACCACGATACTTTTAATTCTATAGCTTGATGTAGTTAAAAATTACCTAAAAGGTTACAAATCTTCTGGCAACGCTGATTTCTACTGACAAGCAGTAATGGCGAATTGCTGTTTTTCGGTGCCGGTAAATTACATAGGCACATGAGACTTCACCAGCTATGTCTCAGAGTCGCGCAAGTGATACCTCTGGATTCTGTTGCTATCGTCCACAGGTTACGGTAACAGGTTACGGTAACCGACTTAAGTTGTAATAATTATGTACAAAGGTAGAAAAAATGGTGGGACAAATAGGGAAAGTTGGAAGAAAACAGACAGAGCGATAGGACGAACCCGGTCGAAATGAGACGAGGCGTTATAGATCCGTTTATTCCCATTCGACGGTACCCTAAAAAATATAAGTAGGTAAGTACAGTTTAGAGCTTCTTAACTTGGAAACATGGACAAAAAGTTTTTATCGAATGCCAGTGATATATCCCGCCATTAGCTCAAGTTACAAGTCGGGCGACTTTAAGTTATGATGTTTATCTAAGTAGATATCTGGTACCTACTTATCATGCCTACTAGTCGAAACTTAGTCGATACATTAATAAATAATATGATTGATCAAATTAAATGTTTTTGGAGCATTCAATATGATAAAAATGCTATGTATGTATCTAATGTTAATATTAAGCTCATATTAATTTATTAGAAGTGAGACTTCTGGTTCAGTTTTTTCATCTTCTTAAATTTTGACCAAAATAAACATTATAACATGTCCTTCTTTATAAATATGTGAGTGAAAAATCAAGCATCACAGAATCATTTCCCGTAGAAAATCAAATTTAACTTAGTAAACTTAGACAAGACACATCATAAAACGCCCGTAAACCGCGCTATTTGCTCTAAAATGCCACCGTAAAAGTGTTCAGCGATTTCATGCGCTTTGAAATTTTCACTGCAAATTGTAACTGACTTTATATCTGAGCATTTTTCTATTTTCAAAAGAAAATTGAGAAGTTTATAAAAAAATAACATCTTCCGTACGCAGATCCTTGAAGATAAGTACCCCTGTGTTCGGGGTAGTCAGAGGCACGTCAGGCACATTGTATTTCAAAACACATATGGCACATGCCACAAAAAAAATGCTACAAACACGGTACACTTAAAGCCGTGCGTGATAAATAAATAACAAACAGTAACTAAATTAATGATGTAACTAAGAATAACGTACCTATATGTATGTACCTATATACAAAATCATAAAATCAAAATCATAGGCAAACTACTCATATTATAAACGCGAAAGTTCACGAGGATAGATGTTTGTTACTCTTTCACGCAAAAACTACTGAACAAATTTTGATGAAACTTTACAGTAATATAGCTTATACATCAGAATAACACATAAGCTACTTTTTATCCGGGTACCACGCGGACGAAGCCGTAGGCAGAAGCTAGTAACATTATAAACGCGAAAGTTTGTGAGGATGGATGTTTGTTACTCTTTCACGCAAAAACTAATGAACAAATTTTGATGAAACTTTACAGTAATATAGCTTATACATCAGAATAACACATAAGCTACTTTTTATCCGGGTACCACGCGGGCGAAGCCGTAGGCAGAAGCTAGTAACATTATAAACACGAAAGTTTGTGAGGATGGATGTTTGTTACTCTTTCACGCAAAAACTAATGAACGGATTTTGATGAAACTTTACAGTAATATAGCTTACATATCAGAATAACACTTAGGCTACTTTTTATCGGGTACCACGCGGGCGAAGCCATGGGCAGAAGCTAGTACTTCTATATTTTTATATTGTACCTAACCACTATAATGACGCACAAAAGTATAAGTACGTACGCCGCACGTTATCTAGGTGTGCGTAGGTCACATATATAATAAAACAACTACCTAGGTGATAATGCAGATTCATTCTGAGACGTGGACTTATTTTTGAACCCACACAAAGCAAATTTAGGTAGGTAATTTATTTTATCTGTTCCTCGTTTTTGTTTCATTTCGTGCTATCTGTTTTGTGTGTTTATTAATATTTACAAATTTTGTGTGTTTATTAATATTTACAACTTTTGTGCAGCTTATTATTGAATTTTCCTTCTGTCTTTTCTAGGTAGGTTTCACTTCAAATTTAACGGATTCCGCACTACTAGCATACTTTGGAAATCTATAGGTACCTACTCTCTAAAGTAATAATAAAAGAAAGCTGAAGAATTTGTTATGTAGTTTTTTTTTCTTTGTTTTTTTTTTGAACCCACACAAAGCAAATTTAGGTAGGTAATTTATTTTATCTGTTCCTCGTTTTTGTTTCATTTCGTGCTATCTGTTTTGGATGTTTATTAATATTTACAAATTTTGTGCAGCTTATTATTGAATTTTCCTTCTTTCTTTTCTAGGTAGGTTTCACTTCAAATTTAGGTAGGTAATTTATTTTATCTATTTCTCGTTTTTGTTTCATTTCATTATATATTTTTTGTGTGTTTATTAATATTTACAACTTTTGTGCAGCTTATTATAGAATTTTCCTTCTTTCTTTTCTAGGTAGGTTTCACTTCAAATTTAACGGTTTACGCACTACTAGCATACATTGGAAATCTATACTCTTTAAACTAATAAATAAGCTGAAGAATTTGTTAGTTTTTTTTTTCTTTGTTTTTTTTTTTGAACGTGCTAATTTCTGGTACCCAATTCTTGAGGAAGGTTATAGGCTATTTTATATCACGCCACAACCGTCGTAACCCATAGGACCCAAGTGAACGAAGTAATAGCGCGGTGAGCGATACGACGCGGTGGGCTGGGGGCCGAGAGCGGCCGTGGTACAGCTATTTATAATTATAACTTATTTATTCTTCAATTATCATTGGATCAATTTGTTAGTAACAATGTTCTTAAACTAGCTGTTACGGGTTAGGTATACCCACTGCAACATAAAATGCATAGCTTAGAATCTTAGCCTACCTAGTACCTACATTTACCTATATACGTTTAGCTTTTACGGACAAGTTTTCTCTTCAATCAAAGTAACGAATTGGGTCGAAAATTTTCCACTATTAAAGGAAGTTGCGGAACGTACATAACGGACGGAATTCTTTGAGTGGCCGTTTTTTGAGGATTGAACGCTAATCCTCTTAAACGCTCGGTTAAGAGGATTTGAGAGTAAGAGGATCTAATCAAGAACCTCTGAAGTTACCCGGGCGGGGTAATACCTACGGGTTAGCTAGCGAGGTCAGTAATTCGTAGACCACTCCAGCTCAAACGTTGCACTACAATCTCTCCATTCCTTTAGCGGGATTGGCTGGTTTAAATAAATATCTAAGACACATTATAATCCTGCCCCACACTAGAATTCCTTTTGTCGTGGGTATCAAGAACTACGAGTACCGTGGTACCACAACACTCAGACTCTGAAGAAATAATTGCAGAATATGCAAACATTTGTCCCGCAGCGGGAATCGAATCTGCACCTTTTCCGTAACAGCCGGCAATTCGTCCGCCAGCCCATCGAGATCATTACACATTAAAGTGTCTATAATGCGAAGTCGGTAGGGTAACCTGTCACAAATTTTTACACTCTTTAGGCTGGATTCTAAGTGGTCCACAAATCATAGACCAGGACTGTAGGTGTGTTGTACCTACCTAATGTAAAGCTTCGAACTAAATAGATGAAATTATTTTAAAATTCAAGAGAATACGCGACGTACCATACGTTCAATTTTATTGGATTATAATATTACTGTATAAGCATCACCAACTGGTTAAGTATGTGCTTACGTAGGACAGTAATTTAAAAAAAAAACATCATTATTTTGTGTGTTTATTCTTAGCCAATTTTTTTTTAAATACAGCTAGTTACTTTTACGAGTGCAAAATTAAATCTTTAAACCTCAGACGAGTAATACCGGTAGGTGGCGCTGACTGTACTCACTACTGATTGCAAAACTTTTCTGAAGTCACGTCTTGCTAAAGGAACGCATGGCACGTGCCAGTTACCTTATTATTTTTCTGAGTATCTATGTTGGAAATATTTTATTGCCAGCTACCTAAACGCAACCTGGGAAATCTGGCTTTTATTTACAGGTTAATAAGTTGGAGATGCAGCTCAAGATAATGTCTAGAATAGCATAAATTACTGGATATCCTTACCTAGGTTAGTTGTACCAAGAAATAATAGATAACTATAAGAGTTAAGTAAGCGGTCTAGACAATATTACAGTTTATTATAAAAAAGGCATTGCTAGGATTTTGAGGTACCTAAACCAGGATGAAAATTGTCTATATGACGCGATGATCGCGAAGGTCGAATACACAAATAGTGTAAAGAAATTAATCGCTCCAACTCGTATAACCATAGTAGTATGCGCTGAATGTGTGTTGCTAATCGTTCCTTTAAAAACCTAACAAAGTTGTCAACCAACGGTTATGTCAAAGTCAAACTTATTAAACTGTCAAACAAAATTGTTAAATTTGTGTTACGTTTATGTTCGGTGATTTTCATTTTCAATTGGTGAATCTGTCTCGGATTTTAGATAAATAGAAAAACAAAATGCCTCCAGCAGGATCCGCTATCCCGATGGATACGCAACGAGAAAAGGCGTTTCAGGACTACAGAAAGAAGCTCATGGAACACAAGGAAGTGGAATCCAGACTAAAAGATAGTGAGTTTTTGTGGTCCCTATCGATTTTTGCCGAATCATCTCAAACATTTTTATGTTTTTACAATTAAATCCAGCAGTTTTCATGGATACTAGGCCTTTATATTATACTGAATGCTGTAAACGGTTATTCAAATTCATAAAATTGTAAAATTTGGTTAGAATCACTGTGGGTCATTTTCTGAGACAATTTCTCGGAATAAAAAAGTGATTTTATAACTTTTGACCATAGCTATTCTTGCTTCATAAAAATGCAACCTATTGAGAAATAATTTTTTATCAATTTTTTTCTGAATTTCAGTGCGAGAGCAGCTGAAAGACCTCACTAAACAATATGATAAGAGTGAGAATGACCTCAAAGCTTTACAGAGTGTAGGACAAATTGTTGGTGAAGTCCTGAAGCAGCTTACTGAGGAAAAATGTGAGTATTCTTTATATTATATAAAGGATGTTATATATATTGCCTGTGGGGAGAAATCTAGGTCCACATTTTATTTTTGCATTTTCTGTTTAAACTGTTAAGAATTGTTAGATTATGTTCATAACAAACCTTTGCCAGTGGGTACATAGATATAGACATTAACAACGCATAATAAATAAATTAAAAAAACTTAAAAAAAAAGGGTTATGTAAATAAAAAAACAGTTTTTTATTAACATCAACGACACTAGGGGCATTGAATTGCAAAGTTGAAAAGTCTCATTTACCTGTAATTCCACTGGCACCCTTTGAACCAGAACTCAGCAATGCAGACATTATTGCTTGGCAACCAGAATGGTAGTATCTATTCACCCACAATGGTGTAGCGGTGAGTGTTACACAAGATTTACAGATTCAATTCCTGCTGCAGGACAAATGTTTGTCTGGTCTGCAGATATTGGTTTGGAAAAAGAGCTACAAAATTATACAAAAACAACATTTTTTTTGTGTTTAAATCTACAATTTGTTGGTAGGCGGAGAGTTCAGTAGAAGGATATATGGCGCTTGGGCTCCAAACTCATTAGTCATTCTTCCCTTACGTTAAGTAGGATATCCAGGATATGAGTCCTCGCTGATACTAAATAATAAAAAGTAAACCAAAGCAAATCTATAAAAAACATTGGTATTGGTATTGGTATGTAATATTTTGGATACTAGAAATAGAAATATTTTTAATTGCAAAAATGGGTACAATTAATGTTGTGTCTCTACTATAATTACTATACTATATTCTACTATAAATATACCAAATATTTTAAGTTTGGTAAATTTTAATAATTTATTGAATAAATATATAAATGAACTCATGTGTTTTTCAAATGGAAAAACAAATAATGCTGGAAAGTTTCACACAGCATCATCTAGTCGCAAACTAAGTAGAGCTTGTATTATGGGAACTATAAGACTGATAATACTTATATACTTTTTTTGTAAATACATACATATTATACATAGAACATCCACCCAATAACAAAGCTTTGTCTTCTAGCAATTTAGTATGTTCGGCACATATTAACAAAGGGATATGGTTACTAAATTTAAAAAAACATATAAAAGAGACATCAGCAAATCCATAAAAAATATTAGTCATTCATTTGCCATATTTTCAAATTGTGATATTCGCATGCAGGCTAGTTTTAAAATTATTTGTTGTTAATTTTTCAGTCATTGTAAAAGCCACCAACGGACCGCGCTACGTGGTAGGATGCCGTCGCCAGCTCGACAAGAACAAGCTGAAGGGAGGCACCCGTGTCGCACTCGACATGACCACTTTGACCATCATGCGGCATTTACCAAGAGAGGTGACATTTTGTTTTAATAACCTAAGTCCTCGATTCTGTAGCACACTAACTAAACTAAATTTAAACTGTCGCTCTCTTTTACTGATAGTGTATGCAAGAAAGAGATGGCAAAAATTTTACTGCTGTGTTCTGCTGTCAAATCAGTTTACGTGCAGCTTTTCTTCGTGTTCATAGTCAACATTTTTTGAAATCACAAATAAATTTTTATGGAAAACTTAAATCTGACTAATTTGACAGCACTAAAATTGTAGCTATCTCTTTCTTGCTTGCATTATCAGTAAAAGAGAGCGACAGTTTAGATTTAGTTTAGTTAGTATACTTCAGAATCGAGGCCATTGTGTCCCACTGTTGAACAAAGGTCTCCCCAATTCCTTCCATCTGCCTCTATCCATGGCCCAGATCTGGGCTGGGAATAAGACCAGTGGCATATCCATTATATTTAATACTAGCTACTGACTATGGCTTCGCTCGCCCGGATAAAAAGTCGCTGATGAAAAGTAGCTCTCACCGTTGAGGCAGCGTTCGTAAGAAACGCATCCGGTGGACCGTTTTTTCGTCGATGTTCGTTGCAAAATTGGTCTCCACGTCCATTAAAATCCGTTCAGTAGTTTTTGCGTGAAAGAGTAACAAACATCCATCAAACTTTTGCGTTTATAATAGTGGTAGGATTCTGTACATAATCCAGGTGTAACTGATCTGACAGGATGTATGCGACTTTTGTGTGTTTAACAGTAAATACAATTTCTAATAATGATGTTTTTCATAGGTCGATCCGCTGGTGTACAACATGAGTCACGAAGACCCTGGAGATGTCACATACTCTGCGATCGGAGGTCTTCAGGAACAGATCAGGCAACTGCGTGAGGTGATTATGATTTCTATGAAAAGGGGAGTCCATTTACATACATAGGTATGTAAATGGACTCCCCTTTTCAACCGACCAAAAAAGAAGAAGGTTTTAGAAATATTATTATGTACCACATACTTTACTATTCCCATGCTGATGTCTCTCGTCGGTCGCTCGCGCGGTCGCGTGGTTACGTGGTTGCGTGGTCGCGGACGGTGCTCATGAGGAAGGACCTCTAAACGGTCAACGAAACGTCAGCAGGAGAATAGTAAAGTATGTTGTATAATCTTAACACAAGCCCATAACACAAGCTCTGCTTACTTTGGGGCTAGACGATGCTGTGTGAAA
Organism: Perizoma flavofasciatum; assembly: GCA_958496245.1. NCBI lineage: Eukaryota > Metazoa > Arthropoda > Insecta > Lepidoptera > Geometridae > Perizoma > Perizoma flavofasciatum. The sequence goes on along the minus strand of OY292441.1, from coordinate 8,028,627 downwards.
AATGTCCAGCATTATTATTATTATAATAATCTTAATAATATTCTAAAATGTTTCAATTCTAAGGTTCTCAATTTGTCTGTGTATTTTTGTGTGTATTATGTGATAGTAATACAGACCAAAAATCAATAGCCAATAGCCATGTACTAACTGGCCGAGGCATTGCTTGGTCAGTCAATCAGGACACGGCTGTTTGTGAACCGATTTTAATGAATGAATGTATGAAAATACTTTATTGTACACCACAAGATAAGAAATAAACAAAAACTTAATATAACTAAAAGTACAGTCTTTGCGCTTAAAAGCTTAATGATTATTATTTATTGGTCAGAGTACTTCAAGAGTACTTCTTTGGCAGAGAGAGCCAGATGTCTCCCCTAAAATCACATAGGTTGCCTACCAAATCAGGACTGGAGATTGAAGGGGTGACCACAGAAATTTGCCCCCCCTCATGGAGTACTTCCACAGTCCCTGGAATATGGATTTATGTGTTTGGGTAGTTTATTTGTTATATATAACTTGCAGGTAATAGGTATATAACTTGCAGGTAATAGGTATATAACTTGCAGGTAATAGATATATAACTTGCAGGTAATAGAGCTGCCTCTCATGAATCCGGAGCTGTTCGTCCGTGTGGGCATCACTCCGCCCAAGGGGTGTCTGTTGTACGGTCCCCCGGGTACGGGCAAGACGCTGCTGGCCAGGGCTGTGGCCTCACAGCTCGATGCCAACTTCTTGAAGGTACATTCATATAATTATTCATTGTAAACAGAAATATGAAGTAAAATATTATTTCTACTGACAAGTGGATAAAAACGGTGGAAAGACAATTTGTCCATGGCCCATGCTAGGCTCGATGCTGTGTGAAAATGTCCAGCAAAGGACACTTAAAGGACACTTTATTTATTATATAAAGTGTCATAATAATGCATAAGTGTCTAATAATAATAATAGTATTTCTTAAATATTTTTTTATTATTATTATTTCTCTTTATTTATTTCAAATCTTAGGCTTATGCCTGAGGTCTTTACAGGCATTAGTGGAGCCGAAGCTAACACTAAGAGGTCCTTTGTACATTATCATATAAAAAACGTAATGTTACAGATGGCGACTGATGTTAACTATTGTAAATATGAGTTATTAACTAGGCTATTGCAGTGGTATATGCTTATGGAATGGTTGCTGGGCTATGTAGGATGAAAGAGCACCTGCCAATTCTTACTGAAATTCACATTAAATCATAGACAGGTGATGAGTTGCCGTCCACTAAACGGGCCCCATAAGTGCCGCCAACGATAGACAGCGTAGAGGCAACGTTGGTGTGGACGGCTAAAGGGTGTCGAGAGGTGTGCTGCAGTTTCACTAAACGCTACTCCTGGTTTTATACCTTTAACACTTCCTCCCTTGGAGCATAGGTTTCCCTCTTGCGCCTCCACCTCCAACCGGAGGGCAAAAGCAAGCCGAGGGGCCAGGGAGTAATGGGGCTATGAAAATGTTGTTAATTACTTTGTTAATTTGCAGGTGGTGTCATCGGCCATAGTGGACAAGTATATCGGGGAGTCCGCGCGACTCATCCGTGAGATGTTTAACTATGCGCGCGACCATCAGCCCTGCATCATCTTCATGGACGAAATCGACGCTATCGGTACGTTTATATATCACACAGACATTATATTGTTCCCGTAACACCCCCGTAAATGCCCCTTGAACAAAAAATACTAAATCGGAGCCTTAAACAGTCCACTCTGCATAGGATGCCTAACCAAAGTAGAATCAGCTGCCCACGTAGTCCTGTTATGCGTGGGCGTAGCAACTGACCCTTGACAGGCAAAGGTCACTCAGAGAAGCCTGTGAAGATCCCAGGAAACTTCTGTGCTTCTGGGCGGAGTTGGGCTATCTCACTAGCCAGAAACTACCATGCATAATGAACCGATCAAGGGTTTGAATGCTGGACATTTTCACTGCCTCAAACTAAGTAGAGCTTGTATTATGGGAACTACATGACTGATATACCTACTACATATATACTTTTTGTAAATACATACATATACATTTTTTTGTGTCAATCATTTCAATATTATGAAAATATTTATTTATTTATTATTTCAATTAATTTGTTTGCCTCTTTGATTGAAAACTATTTTATTTTCAAGGTTTTTTTTATTCTGTACTTATTGATTTATTTTATAAAATGTTTTAACAATAATTTCAACTTATTAGATATAAATGATGTTTTTAATCCTAAGTAACTAGTAAAATCGTGTTAGTTACTTAATAAAAATAAAAAAAATAAAAAAAAATCATTCATTCTTTTTTTTCCGCGCATGTTTTATGTGAAATAAATATATTTTTACTTTATTTTTTATATTCGAAAAAAGCATAATATTACTTACTATTCTGATTCTGTCGTTTCCAGGTGGTCGTCGTTTCTCTGAGGGCACATCGGCCGACCGCGAGATCCAGCGCACGCTGATGGAACTCCTCAATCAGATGGACGGCTTCGACAGCCTAGGACAGGTCAAGATGATAATGGCTACCAACCGACCCGACACCCTGGACCCAGCCCTGCTGAGACCCGGCAGGCTGGATAGGAAGATCGAGATACCTCTGCCGAACGAACAAGCCAGGTTTGTGGAATGCCCATTCACTGGTTGAACCTGAGGCTTAAACTTTCTCAAATTACGTGGCAACTTGCCCATGCTTTTACCATATTTTCGCAACGTTTACCTAGTAATATCATATTTTGTTCACGTCTGAGACGCAGAAGTTTGTAGGGTTCATTTCGAAAAATGATTTTATGATCTGCAAATATTTGTCTTGGGTCTGAGTGTTTTCTATGTATAAAATAATAAGAAAAGTATATCAGTCATGTAGTACCCATAATACAAGCTCTGCTTAGTTTGGGGCTAGATGATGCTGTGTGAAAAATTACCAGCTTTTTTTTTTCAAATATTTGCATATTAAAAAACATTTACAATTAGGAAACATTTGTCCTGCGATGGGAATTGTACCCGCATAGTACAGTAATAGTAGTAATTATTTACAAAAAGAAAAAAAAAGGTTATATACTTAGCTTACTTAGCTTAAAGGTAGAAAAGGTCCCTTCAACCACTTTGGTAACTAACTGATTTGTAACCAGTTACGTAAAAATAATTTTCTTCACTGTTTTGTAATCAGTTACTAATAAACACTTATTTTCCGTTTTCGTTATAACCAGCTACAAAAAAATACTTTTTGGTTTCTGTTATGTAACCAGTGACATTAATCTAGTGATCGATGTTTAGTAAAGGGGGCAAATATCGAAAGTGGGCGATGAACTAATAAAAAGTACAAGATTTCGAAAAGGGGGCAAAAATCCACAATTTCTATGGATAGCTAGAAATAATAGACAAAATCATAAAGGGGGCAAGCGGCGAACAGACCCTATTTGTAATACCTATACATAAATATGTATGTGCTACATAATAAAATTCATTTTTTTAAATAATGTATTTACTTAAACAGGCAATATCTGCTAGGCCAAAACAACACGTTTTTACTTTAACTAAAAAACAAAAGGAGCAATAATCTCTACGCAATGGCCAACACTAATTCTCTTTTTTTTCAAGTCTTCAATGGCCGAATTTATTTCTTCATCGATTTCTTCATACGTGCTCTGTTTTCGGGTTTTAGCCTTCCCGCCAGTATTTTTTATCTTAATTTCTTTTTTTTTAAATGTCAAGCACTTTGGCGATAGATGGTTTTTTAATACCCACATACCGGTTTAATCGAGAATGCCAACCTTCTACATAATTTGTATTACGTATTTCTTCTCCATGACAACACCACATTTTAATGAACTTAATGTCGTTTAACCAAAACCGATCGAAATAAGAATTGAATTTCTTTACTGGTTCAGTTCTTGGCGACTTTTTCATGATGTATTGGTAACCGGAAGTGATATATTTAAAGGGCAAACGAGCTAGACCCGCATATCGGGCAACATGCCGCCTCTGCACTCTCGACTTGACTCCCAATTTTTTGGCTTTTTTGAATAAGTTTTTCAGTTTAAGTAAATACATTATTTAAAAAAATGAATTTTATTATGTAGCACATACATATTTATGTATAGGTATTACAAATAGGGTCTGTTCGCCGCTTGCCCCCTTTATGATTTTGTCTATTATTTCTAGCTATCCATAGAAATTGTGGATTTTTGCCCCCTTTTCGAAATCTTGTACTTTTTATTAGTTCATCGCCCACTTTCGATATTTGCCCCCTTTACTAAACATCGATCACTAGATTAGTGTCACTGGTTACATAACAGAAACCAAAAAGTATTTTTTTGTAGCTGGTTATAACGAAAACGGAAAATAAGTGTTTATTAGTAACTGATTACAAAACAGTGAAGAAAATTGTTTTTACGTAACTGGTTACAAATCAGTTAGTTACCAAAGTGGCTGAAGGGGAAAATGTAAGGTGGCAGAGTTGGCAGTGGGTGCCCCCATATGAATTAAGTATTTTATTGTGTAGCCGACTACAATTAAATTAGGATAGGTTTTTAAAGTTGAGAAAAAAGTTAGTATTAAAACAAAACTTATTTTTCGTTATGTTCGCGTTGCAGATTGGAAATCCTGAAGATCCACGCTCAGCCGATCGCGAAGCACGGCGAGATGGACTACGAAGCCGTCGTCAAACTATCCGACACGTTCAACGGCGCGGATCTGCGCAACGTCTGCACCGAGGCGGGACTGTTCGCTATCAGAGCTGAGCGAGAATACATTATACAGGTGAAATGTTACTTCTTCTAAGTTATAGAAGCCTGGTACTATTTCAAACAAAATGTGCCAAGAAATATGCCTATCAGGTAAAATATTACTTCTAGGTTATAGCAGCCTGGTACTATTTAGAACAAAATGTGCCAAGAAATATGCCTATCAGGTAAAATATTACTTCTAGGTTATAGCAGCCTGGTACTATTTAGAACAAAATGTGCCAAGAAATATGCCTATCAGGTTAAATATTACTTCTAGGTTATAGCAGCCTGGTACTATTTAGAACAAAATGTGCCAAAAAATATGCCTATCAGGTAAAATATTACTTCTAGGTTATAGCAGCCTGGTACTATTTAGAACAAAATGTGCCAAAAAATATGCCTATCAGGTAAAATATAACTTCTAGGTTATAGCAGCCTGGTACTATTTAGAACAAAATGTGCCAAGGAATATGCCTTTTATAAAAACATACCTTGTTCAGGTGATATATTACTTCTAAGTTATAGCAGCCTGGTACAATTTAGAACAAGATGTGCCAAGGAATATGCCTTCTATAAAAACATACCTTGTTCAGGTAAAATATTACTTCTAGGTTTTAGCAGCCTGGTACTATTTAGAACAAAATGTGCCAACAAATATGCCTTTTATAAGAACATACCTTGTTCAGGTGAAATATTACTTCTAAGTTATAACAGCCTGGTACAATTTAGAATAAGATCTGCCAAGGAATATCCCTTCTATAAGAGCGTACCTTGTTCAAGTTAAATATTACTTCTATGTTATAGGAGCCTGGTACTTTTATAACTTTCTAGTGCCGAGGAATAAACCTTATAATTAGTTACCAATGGTTAACAGTTGTTCAGTGCATTAATTGTCAGTAGATTTTTCCATAAATATCTCGCGAAAGGGGAATTCACAACTTTTTGTCCATAAATCCCCTTACGATACTCAAAGTGGAAGCACGTGGGAATTCTGGACAAGAGTTTTAGAAATCCCGTGATCCTTTTATTTACCTGTTTTTTTTTACTCACACAGTTTTACATGTGTCGCTTTATAAAGGAATTCTCAAGGATTTTTTTTTGTAGTTGGAAAGTCGTTTTATTCTAACATTCGATCAATGATTAAAATAAACCGGCATTTTTCAACTTGACACAGAATTGAAGCTAACTTGCCAAAAATTAAATTTTATTTTTCATCTAAATTGGCCTTATTTTTCCTAAGTAAAAAAAAATTACTACAAAAAAATACTTCCTTTGAGAGTTCTATTATTTTTTCAATTAAATTCAATGTAATTTATTCCATAAAGATACATTATAGTACGCTTGGAAATGTCAAAAAACAAATAATAGTATAAATAACATTAATAATAATACAATTCTTATAATTGTAAGTACCTCCTTAAAAATTTTATATCTCGCCGCAACCTGTATATTTATATAATCATATTAATTTGAATGATTTTGATTACAGGAGGATCTAATGAAAGCTGTACGTAAAGTAGCCGACAATAAGAAACTGGAAAGCAAGTTAGACTACAAACCAATATAAACTGAACTGATTTGCTGCGTTTTAATATTTACTAATGTTAGGCTTATTCTATGTATTAAAATAATAAATCTTTACCCGTATATAATAAACTTTTATTTATTACAAACGCTTTTATCAACAAGAAAGTCACAGGTCTTAATAATTCGTTAATCTTACTACAATTACGCGAAAGTTTGTGAGAATGAATGTTTGTTACTCAAAAACTACTGAACGGATTTAGATAAAACTTTACAGTAATATAGCTTATACATCAGAATAACACATAGGCTACTTTTTAACCGGGTACCACGCGGGCGAAGCTGTGAGCAGAAGCTAGTAAATAAATAAAATAATTATTATAGATTCTTTTATAAAAATTGTATCTGAAGACTAGGGTCCGTTCAAACTCATGCGGTGGAAATCAATACATAACATGTTTAGACATAAATCCTATCCTACTAGTTTTATAAACGCGAAAGTTTGTGAGGATGTTTGTTCCGCTTTCACGCAAAAACTACTGAACGTATTTTGATGAAACTTTACAGTAACATAGCTTTTACATCAGAATAACACATAGGCTATTTTTTATCCGGGTACCTCGCGGGCGAAGCCGTGGGCAGAAGCTAGTAAGTAAATAAATAAACACCACACAGACACATAATTACCCCCACACAGAGACACAAGAACACCCTGTGTCGTGGGTATCACCAATTACGAATACCGTACCACAACATCCAGCCCGGAACAAATATTTATCCCGCAATGAGAATTGAACAAGCACCTCTCGTAGCAGCTGTCTACTCACTCGCCGCGCCACCGAGTTCTTCGATCGCCACCAGTCAGTTTAATAAGCTACAAATGGCAGTACATTTAAAACAATTATCACAAAACTACTTTATGAAATCAGGCAACGTTCCATTCCTCCTAGCCTTAGCCACATTCTCAAAGTAACAAGTAAAATCGACATACGGCTTGATCTTCCTATCTCTATCAAATGGCCTCCCACTAGGATCTATATCCGAAGTCGATTCTATAGACCTATTCGTGTCTACTATAGACTCCGTGTTATTCGTGCCTGAAGAATAATTCTCAGAATCGATTTCATTCAATAACGTATTCGATTTTGATTGTACAATCGGATTGAATCGGACCGATGCGTTTTTGGCGATCGCTTGAGGATTCTCACTGACATTAGGCGCTAGGAAATTGAAGTTACGTATCAATAAGGACATATGAGTATTTGGTCGTGGGGTCAGGTTATTTTTGAAGCAGTAACACACAAATTCTTCTTCGATTTCTTCTAGCACAGATTGACTGACGTGCCCGAACTCTGTGTGTTTGCGGAAGTTCTCTACTATGATCTGGGACATCTGTTTGTTCGTCTGTTCGCTGCTGCCCTTCGCTTCTTGGATGCGCTTGTAGACGCCAGAGCTGACTAGTATTAGGAATCTGAAAGACCCAAAAAATCTTAACAATGTATCATATCAGAAATTGTTTGTTATAAGTATCTGGCTCGAAGGCCATTCCGTAGATGGATATCGGATTGTAATGCGGTTTTTTGGCAAAACATTTTCAATTATAGCAATATAACAATTTGTATGTTTTTACAACAATTTGTCCCCGCTTATAATTTTTTTTTTGCAATTGAGTTTTTCATACAAACTGATTGCAAAAAAACAAAAACATGTTTTTTTTCTCAGATAGTTTTTATCGGTACAAGCCACTATAATCGATGATGAAAAAAACACGTCGGGGGTTATAAGATTTTGCACAAATTTACTTTGACATTATTTTCATTAAAATCGGGTAGGCTGCATGCACCGATGCGCGATGGTCAATTTAGTTCCGAATGCGTCGTGCTGCGCGCGATTATAGCAAAATTTACGCCTATATAATTGCATTACCGAGTAATTATATCTGTCCTCTATACCTCTATAATGGTAATAAAATAATGCCAGTGGGTACTATACTACCAATGTAATAAGCTATCTGGGGTCTAGACAAATACCGCACGCTTACTTTTCCATTCACGCTGACGCAAATTTGTCAAGGTAAAACTTGGCAGCTGTCACGTGACATTTCCAAAGCTAATGTCATTTCCATAAAATTTATGACCCCTATTGACCGAAATGACAGACGTTTCATATCAAAAAACGAATGTATGTAGCAAGTTATTTAATTTAATTTAATATTTTTCTCTTATTTTGATAATCCTTCAAACGCACTACTGCCCCACTCTTCATTATACAAAGGTTAGCTGGAAGAAAATGCTAATTAGCATTAAGTTCATATATGTATTTTTTTGATCTTGTGCAATAAAGCATTTTCTATCTATATATCTTACGTGGCGGGTAAAATAAAAGGTATCACAGCAGTTTGAACATACCTGCAACTTTCATCCAATTGGATAGGACCATGAATTTCTGGTGTGGCCACGACAGGCTCCGCAGACGCGGCGGATAGTGTGGGGAAGGCTTTATACAGTCCTTTCACTAGGTAGTTGCCGAGGCAACGGGTGCCGGTTTGATTCCCGAGGTACTGTGCTGTGGACGAGAATTCATTGAATAGGATCAATGCAAAACGTGTTAAATTTTTGATAAAGTTGAAATTTCCAAGACAAAGAGACAGCGCAAAGAAGGAACACACACACACACACACATACATATAAACAAACAGTTCGATAACACATACTTTTCACAGACACAACCTTTCTCGCAAATATGTGTTTAATCTCTCTTAAATGAACATATAAATTCGTTCTTTCCGTTTCCCCCCGTTCTTCAGCTCCAACTGGGGACAACGGGAATTTATTTTTCCCGTTGTCCCTCGATTCATCCTTTTACCACCTAGTATGAAATCAATCAAGGCGAACACGAATTTATATTTAAAAAATAATTGGGAAGCTGATTATGGCAATGAGCGTTAGCCTAAGTTCCAATATATTAGAAACTATACTCTTGAATCCAAAAGCAGAGGGCCTTCTAACACAAGTATTTTCTACTTAAATGAAGGTCCCTTAATGAAAACTATAAGCCTGTTACAAAAATAAAAACAAATAAGATTTTGAGTTTTTCATAGATTCAAGTTTTCATAAGTTCAGTCGTTATTTCAAAACATGCTAACTATAAACACGAAAGGCGACCCATAAACGAATTTGACAGGAGTAAAACTCTTGCCATCTCTTTCTTGCGTGCACTATCAGTAAATTAGTAAGTTGGTGTGTAAGATAATCAATGCCAGTGTTAGTAGTTAAATAATAAAAAAATAATGCTGGACCTTTTCACACAGCATCATCTAGCCCCAAACTAAACAGAGCTTGTATTATGGGAACTAGATGACTGATATACTTTGTTTTTATTATACTAAATACATGTCATGATATACATAAAAAATTGACAGACCCAAGACAAATCTTCGCAGAACCTACAAACATTTGTCCCGTGAACCTACAATTTAACTCAGATTAGTTGATAATATTAGTAGGTATGATTTTTGTACAGTAGGCAGGAAGAGTTACCATTTCTTAGCTTGTTGACATCCAACCCCAGCTGTGAAAGTCTTAACAACTCATCTTCATTGTGCAGACTGTGGTCGACCGTCAACTGTACAACTCTTAAGACTGAGTTATCATCCGTTCTACACAGCAGTGCCCGGGGCTCCCCGACATTGGCCACAAACAGTTTGTTGTTGTGGACCAATGCTAGGACGACCGTGGCGCCCCCTGATAGATGCTGGTCGATTTCCTTCAGTCGGGTTAATATGTTACTGTTTGATTTCTGAAAGACAATATTCAACTTCAACTTTTTTTAGCTGGTTAAAGTTATAAATAAAAATACATTTTTAATTTTTTTATTAGGAACATCAACACATCTAGCCCCAAATGTGCCGAAACTAAATAGAGCATGTACCTATTATGGGAACTACATGACTGATAGTACATCAGAAAACAAAAACATAGAAAACAAAGACTCGAGCCAAATAATTGAAAAAAAAAAGCTGTTACTCTCAACTTCCTAAGCTTATTTACCTGTGACTCAGTTAGCGTTTGCAGTTGGTACTGAAGACTGGTTCTCTCAGCAATCATTCCGTCATAGTTCTCAATGTAGGCCTTCTCTACTGATATGAATGCATTCCTGAAAAGGAAAGACACTTATTTAATTGATTTGTTCATAATTTGATAATAGAACTTAGACAATTTATAGAAAAAACATGTTTTACAAAGAAGAATTGACAGAAGTGTCCACACTTCAGCAGCCATAATTGATGACCTTTGTGGAGCAGTGGGAAGGCCTGCATAAAAAGCAGAAGGTTGCAGGTTATAATCTGAAAATATTTGCCTCGGGTCTGGGTTTTTTCTATGTATAGTATGTTTTTACAAAAAAATATGTCTATGAGTAATACATAGTACATCACTCATGTAGTTCCCATAACACAAGCTCTGCTTAGATTGGGGCTAGATGATGCTGTGTGAAAAGGTCTAGATTTTTTTTTACCTTAACTTGTCTCGAATCTCCTCATCGGTGTTGGTGGAGGGCTGTGTGAAGAGAATCTCAACAGCCATCCGTTGCATGATAAACCGGGCTGCATCCAATCCATTGTGTGGCTCAAATACTCCATACAAACATCTGAAAGAATTTGATGAAAATTTAAAACATAATAAATCAAAATCAATTGCGTTAGCACTTTTTTTAAATAAGAACGCTACACTCCTGTCCTGATGAAAACAAGTAGGTAATGAGCGTCGATTGGATGAGAGCTAATTATTTTAAATTCGAACTAATCCAGAGACTGGCTAGCTAGGTATAGCGATTAGAGCTATGAAACTACTCACGAATTATCCTCGGTCTGACAATAAAAACACAGATAGTCATCGGTGGCGTTGTTGGTAGTGCCACCAAGTCTGGAGAAATACGACGCTACGACGGTGTTTCGGCATTTGGGCAAGTCATCAGTCCAAGGCCTGGCAATCATCACAATTTCCTTCTAATTTCTGTGCGGTAAATCTAAAAAACCTATTTGATTTACAACAATATCAGACCAACATAGAACACAACAACGTACAACAACAGCTGATTTCAGAGAATTTTCGTTCATGACATATTAAGCTAACGTTGACTTTGACAATGACAGATAGTCATTGATCTGCATTTATTTTTCTTTAAAAAAATGTATATAGCAACTTATACGTAATTTAATGCTCATTCTCTCCTCCACAAACCTATTATGGATGGTAGCACATCCCTCTTCGTTCAATTAAAGAAAATCTACTTTAGCTACCTATGTACGTATAAAATAATTATGATTTTATCGATTTGTAGGTAGATTCTCTGGTAGGTTATACCAAAAGCACGACTGTGACCTTTGGATTTCAGACACAACATATACGTAGCACCTAACTAGTCTGTGGACAGCCTGAAGTTGGGGCAAAAGATTATAGTAACAGACCATAAAGGTTATAGTCACACACATTGCCTGCTGCATACATTTTACCTCCTAGACGATCACAGCGCATTATAATTGTTTTCTTCGAGTACCTATTAGGTATTATAGGCAAAGAGAATGTAACGCTACGCTATAGGCTCCTGAAGTCGCTGACCCAATAATTCTACTTCTATTCCCTCAGAATCTAAATATAATGAGCTAAACATAAGATGTAGCTTAGCTATGCACCTTCTAAGTTCCATGTGACGGTAACAATGGTAGGCTAGTAGGTAGGTACCTACTATGATGATAGGTATTATATTAATTATTACCTATCTATTCGTCCGTAAAACAGAGTATACTTTGTTATATTATATTACTGAAAGTTCGTAGCTAGTATCTACATAAAATAACTAAAAACCGCAACTTCCTTTCCCAACAACATGCTATAAAATTATAATAAACTGGTGCACGATAATTATCGACTATAATAATAGTAAGTAGGTTGATGATGGTCAATTATACATTAGAGCTAGCAAGTTACCGCTACCAAGGCTAAGTTACAGGTAACTTCGGCCATCATCAACCTAGGTCCACTGCTGAACATGACTCCCATGAAAGATACCTACTATGGCATCCATACATCGACTTTCGACTTTCATCGTTTACACCCTGTAATCTAATTGAGTAAAAATAATACTGATTGAAGATAGGCTAGGGTTATGGATATTCAACAAACATTTTACCTAGGTACTTACTTAAGTTGTTTTTCCTTTGGACACTGTTCAAATATTAAAATGATTGAACTCATGGGTCGTCAAGGTACTTATATTAGGTACTAAACATAACCAAAAACAGGAAGTGGTGGCCCTCTGTATGTCATTATCTGGTCAGGATCTAAGGGTCAAGCAATACCAACACAATAGATATTCTTGTGTCTGGAATCTAGCAGTAGGAACATACAGTGGGTTTCTAAACCAGATCAGAATCATTTTTTGGTTTTCTCTGGTTGTTTCCTTCAAAATACCTATCAACATGACAAGACAAATTTTTCAATTTGTGTAGTCATGACAGCTGAATAGAGGGTGCTGGCCTATTAATAACAAACTGGAGAGGATTAGATGGTAAAATAATATACAATTCTCCGCGACTAAAGTTTATTAAATGTCATACAACATACAAAACTTCAATCATTTATGTTTTTGCAATTTTTATGGTTTTATTATACATTGTTGTATAGCTCTGATATAACCTAACGAGCTACCGGTGACTAATCCTTTTAACCTATTATTTTTTACTGAGAGAAAGCATCTTTTATCGTTGATGAATTAACAATTTTAAAAATACTATTATAAAATATTTTTAAAGGTCTACACCTTACTATACATAATTAATTCCTATATATTGTGTGCACTGTCAAAAATAAGGTTTATGCAAATAGATTTTCTTTACAATTGTATTGAAAGCCAAATTTCAACAATAGGTTTGTTAACACTTATCTAGGGCCCTATAAATAAGAGAATCAACATATTCTTAACCCATTATGCAGATAGTATTAACTAAAATATGTATTAGTGCAGGAAACAAAGCAATGTAAAAAACTAGGATGGCCGAGATGAATTCCTAAAGTCACAAGTCACAGTAAAATAAACAAACCATGTCCCGATCAGCGCTAACACAATCACATACAGTTTTACAATAAATGCAAAAAGATATATTCAAAATACATTTATTAGGAACACAACAAAATACTCAGTTTTAAAACAGTTTGAGACACACTGTGACTTTAGAAATCCAGTGTTTACTGTGGGGTGAGCAAATTAAAAAAAAACTAGACTCGCATGGTTTTAGTCGGTTTTTTTGTCTGCTTTGGTTTCAGATTCGGTTTTTTTCTCTGCCTCCTTTTCCTCGGTCTTGACCTCTTTGGCTTCTTGCTTCGAGGCCTCGTCAAAGTTCCCGACTAGGTTAGGTACCTCATCGTCTTCATCCAAGGGTTTAGGCGCAGCGACGCTGGACGCGAGTCTCTTCAACTGGTTCAGGCCTTCCGGGCCCAGCTGGCTCAGGATACCCGGGAGCATCTCCGCAATTTGCTTGTTCTCACCATGGCCTGTGATAGCGAATGTGTTCGCCGCTAGTGAGGCCTGCGCTTTCGGGTTGTTGAAATGTATCACTGTACCGTCATCTTTTATCATATTCACTTCCTCGATGCCGGGAATTGTGTTCACTGACAGCTTTTTGAGAGAGGACTGCAGTTTCTTGTCGTCTGTGGCGGCGGTAACGTGAACGACCTTCTTCTTGCGCCTTGGAGTCCCCTTACCTCCGATGCGGACTTGGGACTGCATTTTTTTTAGTTTCTCGGTATTCATTCTGATGATAAATATGCGTCACCTGTCGACGGAAACACGGCGCACTTTTTAGTAAAGTTATAGGGAGGTATTTAGTCGCGAGCACACAATTTAATCATGTAACTTGATCGTACGCACGTGTTTTGGACACCGGTTAGTTACAAAGGGAAAATGGTGGATGGTATTGCGACAAGTTATTTCTGTGGTGTTTTTATTTTATTCGTCTGGCAACTCTGAATAACTTTACGGTTCGAAACACGAAAAGTTACGACATAGGCAGGCATTTAGCTACCCATTTTTGATTAATTCGATCGTAAAAAATAATAATATTTTTCTTATATATAAATATAAAAAAGTACCTAATTTAAACATAAATATTGAGTACGACAAATTTGATCCATTAGTTAATTTCCAAACCATTAAAACACGAACGGAACGTTATAGTGCTGCTAGTATTTAATACCAAATATATGAGGAAGCGCTTATGATGACATCTATCGAAGAGTGCTGCAACAAATAATAATCTAATAGTGCTGACATTTCTGAATGTAAATTTTTTAAATAATATGACGACATCATCTGTCAAGTCGTGCCTTTCGGAGCGTATTATTTGTCTTCGGATAGGTGGCGCTGTTAGTATTTAACTCCCTCGATTATCACAGATGGCGTAACTAGTATCGAACTTAAATCTATAATTATTATAATATAATATAGGTACTAATAATAAAGCTGAACAGTCTTTCGTTTATTGTTTGGGGTTATTACCGTTAGGGACTGCGAATAAAAAGAGACCTAGTCCTAGAGACACTTTCAATAAATATTATTATCATTAATTTTCTAAGAAGGGACTGTCCACGACCACGCGCTAATCTCTGGAACTACCTACCTACCAATCGGATTAAAAAATATATGTTGGTATTGATAGCCCAATTCTTGTGAAATGTTATAGCGTTAGGATCTGAGAAAAAGATGTAATAGCGCGGACGAGCGATGCGACGCGGTGGGTCGGGGGCCGAGGGCGGCAGTGACACAGCAGTAATACTTTTAAACAAATTAGTAGGTAGTGAAGGCAGTACGTATACCTATAGTCATAACCAGGTACTATTTATATTTACTTATTTAGTTCACCCAACATATTATTGTTCCTGGGCCAAATTACTTTAAATTATGAAAATTAATGTTTTATTACTATGTCCGAGGATTCGGTAGGAAGAAAAAACAACGCTGATGATGAGTAGGTAAGTAGGTACTAGTACCAGTATCCCTAACTACGGTGCGATCACACGAACTCATGGCTATCGAGATGGCAATCAAATTTGTCACTAGTTCCTTATTTTAATGGCCCATCCCCCCAAAAAACGGACGTCCAATATGAAACCAATCTTGTTCATTCGCATTGTTCATCTATGGCTCATCCAGCTTACGAATTAGCGTGATACGATTCATCCCTTCCGATGATACCAGCCATGGGAAATTAGTGTGATCGCCCCGCTAGTCTGTGCTAGTACCATCGAGGGGCTATAAGCAGCTAGGTGGGTAGGTACATTAATTTTCTTCGTCAAATATATCATAGTTAGCCACTCGAAAATAACCTCTGTAGGTAGTTGGTCTTAATTTAATTTTGTAGGTCTGTTGTACAATCAGAGTAAAAAGTGTTATGTGTGTGTGTGATGCGAACTGAAATTATGAATAACGCAAAACCTCAAATAAATTTCTGTCTGGTACATAATGCTTTTTAGGTATTTTTTTTTTCAAAAAAGATTTTTTCACAATTATTCAGCATTGAACAAATTATTAGCCACCATTTATGCTTAATTTATTGAGTATGTTAGGTACTTGCATGTCTCACATCATTTAGCACGCATTTATACACTTTTTTATCATTTCATATTTACTCAGGACAACATGATTATGTTGTCCTGAGTAAAAAATAATCCAGTTTTCAAACAACAGGCGGTTTTGTTGATTTGACGTTTGACGTTGTCACTTCCAAACGCTGGAAAGACGACATCGAAAACACAGGAGGGAAGTTATGGACGACTGCAAGAGACAGGGGAAAATGGAAGGAGTTGGAGGAATTATTATATTATTGTATAATTAATGTATTTTGTATGTGTGTGTCTGAAGTTCAAATAAAGTACCTATTTTATCTATCTATCTATCTATATTAAGGATATCTTCTAAGTACAATAATTAATTAAAGCAATTATAATTGTTTAATAAAATGTATTGAGTATTAATAAATTGCGTAAATTAATAAAAAATCAGTTGGCGTTTTCAAGGGTTTCTGTGATCCTATAAGTAGTAAGATACCTAAGTACTGGCATAATTTAGGTAGGTACATACCTACCTACTAGGTAGTTATTTAAGTTCACCCAAAATGTATTTTATCTGCAACTAAAATAAACACTCATCATTCTCGTTCGTAACACGCTGTAGTGTACCAATAAATATTTATCTGCATTTACTAAATGGACTCCAACATGGCGCCGAATAAAGCTGTCAACGGCGATCGATTCGCGCCATTTTGATTTGACGGATGCTAAAGTGAACGCATTTGTTTCTCGCTGAACGTGCGCTAAAGAGGTTGTGATGACAGATGTACTGTTGTGTTCAAAAATGCAACGCAGTGGTAGTTTAGAGAGTCAGGAGAAGTCTGAAATTTGTGGGGTGGTGTACCTACTTGTTTCTAATTTATCTTATTAAACCAATTAAGTGGGTGGACTTATCTTACGGTATCTACATTTTAAGTTAATTAATTGTAGGTATCCTCTCCTTAGTTTTCCTGGCATGTCTAGGAAATAAAGTGAAAACCTAAGTTATTGAACGTAGGAAGGTAGCTAGGTGGATATTTATATTACATTTGATTACAAATTCATGAATTGAATGACCAGCATTAAATGACATGCCAGCCGACGTACATTTTGTATATAAAAATCTTTGATTATTTTTAAAGTGTAAACATTATACGATATAAGAAATACCTACTTATTTAAATCAATCAAAGAATATAAACTTAGTCAATGCCTACTTACCAATTAGGTATATTGACTTGTACTTACTCATGGATACTATAAAGTCATCGTTATATTAAATATGAAATTCAGTAACTTCTCCACATAACAGTCCTGCTCTGACTAATAAACTAATGCACTTAATTTTAGTATCCGTTACGCGTTTACCGCCTTTTACAATCATAATTTTGGCTTCCCTGATTTGTTGTTTATCCATAAAGTAAAAGCTCTTTGAGTTGAGTAAGTATTTTACCTACCAAATAATTTGATTAACTGTTCGTGTAAACAGCTTATAATAACGGCCTATTTTTGTAAAGTAGGTACCTAGGTACCATGTAAGGTAAGTAGGTATTGGTATAATTATTTAACTCATTTTATTTTATTTGGTAGGTACCTAGTTTTATGTTTTAACTTTTTCATAGTTAACTACCTATTACTTTTGTACTTTTTTTTTTGAGTTGGGTAAAATGCCCAACGCATTTCCCTTCAATCCTCCGCCATGGTGGGACGAGATGGGGTCGCTTTCGCATTCATCATCTCATTACTTTTTTACCTAATTTAACTACTAATACTTAATACTAATTAACCCTAAAATAGTGCCTATGGTTGGTATTTTTATGTAGGCACATATAGGAAAGTAGGTAAATATTTTTTTGCAATGAAAACAATAATAATTTATAAATTAAAAATAATTAATTCAATCAAAAATCATGTCACATATTATCATTAAAATAAAGAAAATCTGAAAATAGAATGACAAAAAAACCGGCGTGCAACATAACAATCGTCGATTCTTTTTTCAAATTCCCTTCCTTCCAATACCAATTTATCAGGTTGGTTCTGGGTGCGTTCTGTCATTTACACAATTATTTTGCCACGTTATCATGCTGTCAACATTTTTAGAAAAAAGTGTTCTGGAATAGATTTCCTGAAAACGCATTTTTATACAAATTAGCTAACACATTTGCTACGGAAGACTAATATGTTTTCTTATGGTTTTGTAATTTCTTAATTTCCTGGGTCTATTTATATACTGCACAAGAGTCACAAAAATAAATAGAGGTTAGTTTAAAAGACGCGATCTTGTGAAAGCAATGAATAAAAAACTTATGCCTAATGACTTTGAATAAAATAATTTTGTACCTCTTCTTGCTCGATAATGATACCTACCTAACCTACAATAAATTTAAACTTTTTGTGCGGATTAGTTTAGGAACACATTTTGAGCACGAACCAAATCACGGCGGCAAAAAGCACACATTAGTTATCCAAACAACTTGGATTAAGTTGGATAAACTCTGAACGCGACCACCCGCGCAAATTTGACAGCTGTCAATTATTATTTAGAGCGGGAAATGAGCTTTGGTATAACTCAATTGATTGTAGAAATCATAAATACGCTTGTGTCAATGACTATAACTACTTGCCTGACTCTGAACTCAATAAAATTTGTCTAAAGGTAAGACTAAATTTAAAAAAATATGAATACATTTCTGCCAAAATTAATTATTGTGATTATAATTTCCCGTATCTACCTGGGATACAGGCTTGGGTAGGTAGGTACCTATTTATATTGATAGTAAAAGAAATCAATAATATCTCAGCTCTAATTGCGTCATCAATCTAATTCCGACAAATTAGTTCCGTGAATGTGTCATTTGTATTATTGGATAATAAAAGGAAATGAGATTTATTGGAACTATGCCGTCAAGTTCGATAAGGTAGATCTTTGGTTGATACCTACTTTTTTTTTAATAAGTTGGTGAGTACCTAGTTAACTCTTTCTAAACGAATGGGTTCGTTCATTACGTTCGATTGACATTGCATTTTTTTGCTTTATTAGGGCCACAGAGTACCTAAATTTTATTTGGGCGGGCTATAGTCGTATGACCATTTGATTCCGCCTCGTGAAATTTTATTGTCAGTTTTGTCATTCGTTATTGGCACTACTTAGGTACCTACATGAGTTAAGTACAGCTGTATGAAGTATCCTATCATCTAAAAAAAACTAAGCGGAGTTTGTTGCCTGATTCTTCTAGGCTTGGCTTGGTCGAGCGCGAGGAATCGGTATAAATTCACTTTAAAATTTTAAATTAACTTTTTTACCATGTAGACATTTATAAGGTTCTCGTGATTTCAACGAATAAAAACTAATTGACTTTGACTTTAAAAACCTATGTATTACATAGTATAATTTTGTTTGAAAATTTTAAACTTACGTTTTTTTATATTTATGTAGGTACCGTACCTACTTAGCAAGTTTCAATATCATGATTATCTTAAACGGTAGGTAGGTATAGTAGGTATGTCAGCTGTTGGACTTGGTATGTATTTTAACTGTAATACCGATCACAAAGGATTTGAAAAATTATATTTTATAAGACCTTATGTAGGTATCTACCTGCAATCAACTTACGGACAAGTGTGTACGCAATGCGTAGTGTAGGGTTCCGTAGTTGCTTATAAACATTATATTAACTACCTGCTTTACACAACTAACAACTTCATCTGAGTTATTTTCAATGTACTAAATTATGCTTTTTACTTCTCCAAGTAGGTACATTTTGTAAGTTGGTCAACTAAGTATTACTCGTTAACTTGATAAGTCTATGTACTTAGATGTGATGGTTTTAATTTTAACTTCGGTTTAGATAGGTATATATTACTGAGCCACAAAACACAATTTTCCCTAATCGAATTCACAAAACAAATTCGCAAAACAAACATGGGAATTGAAAGAACCCAATCCACATATTTGCCAATTCAAATAAAATAAAGGCAAAATAACAAATTTCAATCTACAGAACCCGGGACATTGCAAAAACAATATAACCTTTTTATCTACCAATTTGGATAGACCCCTAATCGCGCTGGTTTGTAAGTTGCCTGGTGTGGTGATTGGGGTCTATTGAGATTGGTCGTGTATTCGGTTTACTTTCAATTGTTGTGGAGTTGAGAAAGTGTCACTATGTTGAACCTACTTAAAAAGATTTCCTAAGGAACTTGGATAACACAACTCTAAAACATCCGTGTTTGTTACCCAAAATAGCTCTGAACAGTAGACGAAAACACGCTAAAAATAAAAAAGTTTTTGACTAATTCGGTTTAGCTTGTGGCAGTGGTTTCGATATTTGTACACGGATACTTTTTGATTTGCTAATTCGGCAGCTGTCTACTTCATAAGTTAAAGCTTGCAGAGCCGAAAATCAAAAAGAAAAAACACGTAAACCTAAGTTACTCGTTTAGGTTAGGTTAGGTTAACCCAACTAGGTTTGGTCAATCATCAGCCGATAGACGATAGCACGAGTGCTCTCCAAGACAACGATCCTTAATTTGAAAATATGAAATCTAGGTCGAGAAATGTCCTCATGGAAAGTATTAGAAGTTCCCCATTTTGTTAGTGTACCTAATTAAGGGTAGTTTGAGGTATGGTGGCCCTAAAAAGGTGTTAGTGACCGATGATAAAAGAATTTAATGCATCTTATAAAGTCGTAAAAGTAAGCTCCTCTTACGTAAAAGTAAGTTCAATTGGGCCGTACCATTTATTTATTTTACCAAAATCTTTTGTCGTTTCCGAATCGATCCGCCGGGAGCCATACGTTCAAGAACCTGGACTGAAAATATAGGATTTTGTGGATGAGATAAGATAAAATAAGATAAGATGGGGTTTTGTCCTTTCATGAAAAGATTTTATGGACTGAAAGAGGTTGGTAGCTGTACTTACTTATACAGGATGTCATCGAATTGACAGGGTGTTCCAGAATAAGTTTACTCTCCTAAAATAAGTTGCTTTTGTCTATGAAAGTGAACAAGTTTTTCTGGAAAAACAAGTCAAATTTCCATATTTTTTCCGGAATGTAATTTTTTGGTAACATAAAATTCTAAACAAATATTAAATGAACAAAATGTTTGACATCGCGCACCTTGCCGAACAACTGATATTAACTTCAATTTTCTTTAACGACAATTAAAGTCACGTTTTATAAAATAAGTAGGTACTAAAACACCTGACGTATTTTTCCATTATCACTCGCTCAGCGCCTGTATCTGCGAAATGGCTCATCAGATTGTAATACGGTTTTTTGCAGTCGCTCTGGGGGTCTAGACAAATACCACTTTCTGATTTGTATGAAAATGACATAAGCCGTGGAAATGTCACGTGACAGCTGTCAAGTTTTACCTTGACAAATTTGTGTTAGCGTGAAGGGAAAAGTAAGCATGAGTTATTTGTCTAGACCTCTGTATTATATATTAGCTTCTGCCCACGGCTTCGCCCGCGTAGTACCCGGATAAAAAGTGAATAATTAAAAAGTGGATAATCAGAATTACACCTAAGTGTAATTCTGATTTATAAGCTATATTACCTACTGTAAAGTTTAATCAAAATGCGTTCAGTAGTTTTTACGTAGAGTAACAAACATCCATCCTCTCAAACTTTCAAGTTTATAATAATATAGGATATGATAGGATAGGATAGGACTATGATGGTTCTTTGACAGTTTGTATTGCCACAAGTCACTTTTGGGCAAAAAAATGTGTTTAGTTACGTTAATTCATTCACAGCACTAGGCAATTTTACATTAAACCATAGCGTTTCATTTATAGTACTAGCTTCTTCCCACGGTTTCGCCCGCGTGGTACCTGGATAAAAAGTAGCCTATGTGTTATTATGATGTATAAGCTATATTACTGTGAAGTTTCATCAAAATCCGTTCAGTAGTTTTTGCGTGAAAGAGGAACAAACATCCTCAAAAACTTTCACCTTTATAATATTAGTAAGATTCCCTAGTTGGTATCCTCAATGATCTACATTAAGAGTATGTAAGGATGGTGTATACAATCGTGAGCGTGTTTGTTAATTTAAAGTATTCTTTTCTGTCCCTTTTCTGTACATCATTCAGTGTCAAATTATTTGACAGACTTACTAGAATGGTTGATTTTTATTTGTGTTGATCGTCCGTGGTAACTCTGATTGTCTTAGCTAGTGTGAATACGCTGTACCAACCTATTCTACTTTTTGAGTTTAAAACCGACTTCAAAAAAATGAGTTTTTTTTAAATTGTCTATTCTTTTTTCAGTTTTTTAACTGACCTCAAAAAAGGAGGAGGGTCTCAATTCGGTTGTTGATTTTTTCACCTCTTGGCTATTTTACACAAGATTATATAGTACAATGGTACATCTTTTTTTATAATTATCTATTCCTTTTTCATTTTTTAAACTAACCTCAGAAAAAGGAGGAAGTACTCAATTCGATTGTCGTTTTTTTTTTAAATGTCTCGTCGTTAATTTACACAAGATCTATATATCTGCAGTTTCTAACAGCTGTAGGGCTTAGTGGTGAACTTTGAACGCCTCCTGAGTGGCAAAGAAAAGCAAATGGCGATCATAATAGTCTTGTGACGGCCACAGTGATACCAACACAAAAAGCCAATTTAAAAAAAAATATCTTTATGTATGATGCAGCATTGCCAGCATTGGTTACAAAAATAACTTTCTGGTGATTTTAAAGTGATTTATTTTAGGTGATTTTTAACTACGTCAGGTTAATTAAAGGTTACACAACTCAAAAGTTTACTTTTATGTGATTTTTGGAATTCTTAGTATTCATAGCTAAGTATTTATTTTTTTACTTGAATATAAATTTCAACAGAACGTAGAAGCGCTCTTTGTTGCATATTTTTGCAATGTTGGCAAAAATAGAAAATAAAACATGGGTTAGAAAAGGATAAATCGCGAATGCAACTTCAGATGAAAAAAAACTATTAAATTATAATTTTTCTTAGTGTTTTTTCTGTAAGTTAATACAACCAACATCTGTCTATCAACTTTCAGTACCTTATTAAAGGGGAAAATAAGAAAGGTTACTTTTCACACCAAAAGGTTACTTTTTTTGCTATTACAACATTTAAGATTCTAATTTTTAAGTAGATAAGTAGTTATAGCTAGTAGATAAGTAGTTATTATGGCGTTGGTTAATTTAAGTAACTATACTAAGCTTATTTAGTGAAAATTGTTTTAAATGCTCAAATAAATATTTATTTCTTTCTTTCTTTCTTTTTATCTATTTTAAGTTACTTTTGTCATGACCCGGCTGGCAACACTGGTATGATGGTACATCTTACTATATTAAGTACTACGATAGTTCGTTCTAAGGTCCCAGCCAGAACTCGCTAGAATCTATCGCTTACGATTTATGACCGCCACTGAAATTGCTTGCCGACTATAAACCCTGATTGGAAGCTTCGTGTTGCGTTGTTTATGCTCTGACTGTAGCTCTTATAGGAGTCAGTGTAGATAAAAATACGCTTGGTAGATAGAGTCAAGGTAGAATAGACGAGACAAAGAAAATAAAAGTACATATAAGTATTATACCTCTCTATGGCATAGTGGGAGAAAGCCCGCTTGAGACGCAGGAACAAATATCTGCAGAACATACAAACATTTGTCTCGCAGCGGGAATCAAACCTGCACCTCTTGTATCGCAGCGGCTAGCTAGCACATTGTATCTATCATTGAAATCACAAGAAACGTAGAAACGTTAAAAATTATATAGTAAGAAAGGTTAGCGTAAAACTAAGTGAGTTTAAAATTTTATAGTGAACTAGCCTCTGCCCACGGCTTGGTCCGCGTGGTACCCGGATAAAAAGTAGCCTATGTGTCATTCTGATGAATAAGCTATATTACTGTAAAGTTTCATCAACATCCGTTCAGTAGTTTTTGCGTGAAAGAGTAACAAACATTCATCCTCACTAACTTTCGCGTGTCTAGGCGCGACTAAGCCTAGAAGAATCAGTCAACAAACTCAGCTTGTTTTTTTCAGAACCAGTGAGGTTGAAGACTTATGTGGTCTGGTGAAAAAATACTTTAGACAGACCCCACAATAAAATTGAAACCCCACAAACTAAACTCTGTCAAACCAACCAAAAATTCCTACTTAGTCAGAAACGATGTAATGAAAGTAGACTATGTTTAAATAAATCATTTCCTTTTCACTTCTGACGATCCTAAAGTGTGTCATTTTAGCTAAGCGTAGGCGAACTTAAGTTTATTAGGCCTAGGGACTAAAGAAGCTATTGCTTTTAACTCGCAAGGGTCTATTAAATTCCCAATTTTTCCGGTGGATTTTCCTAAAATTCCTTTTCGTACAAACTTTGTTCTGATTACGAACACAGCAAAAAACTAAAAACAGCCAAATCGATCGAGCCTTTCTTAAGTGATGATCGTTCACACATGCGGCAATTTTTTTTTTATTTTATATCCTACTATCCTGCTACTATTATAAACGCGAAAGTTTGTGAGGATGTATGTTTGTTACTCTTTCAAGCAAAAACTACTGAAGAGATTTTCATGAAACTTTACAGTAATATACTAGTTTATACATCAGAATAACACATAGGCCACTTTTTATCCGGGCAGGCGAAGCCGAGGGGAAAAGCTAGTAGATTATATTCTACATTCACTTTCCGTCTATTCTCTCTTCAAATCCCATTTCTCTTTAAATCTAATTCTCCGAACAAACAAAAGCTGGATTCGTCCCGCGGTGCCGATAGGTGTCAGATTTCAGGCAATTATGTTTGTTGTGCCATCCGATAGTGGGCCGTAAAATTGTGGATTGGACTGAAACCCCATTTTTAGTGGTTGAAGTGAGAACTGATTATTGGGAAATTGAACAAGTTATTTTATGGATGATTGGTTTTCCGTCATGACATCCACCGGCTTTTGAATTAACTACAATACGTTCACTAAGTAGCTTTTTTTCAGAAAAAGTATAAAAAACGACTTCGAATAACGGAAAGTTGGTAAAAAGTTCAATATAAAATTTTATCGCCCATTTTTATACTGAAACTGGATGGCTTTTTTCATAAAATTCATATAGGTGGTCCTTGAAGTATATCTATTGAAAAAATCATTAAAATCTGTTCACAATTGGCAAAGATGCGTAACATACACACGAAAAAAAACATACAGACGAATTGAGAACCTTTTTTGAAGTTGGTTGAAAAAGCGTTAGCCCAGATTTACTAGACAAACGAACTCGACACATTTTTAGTATCCACAAGACTGCGAAGAGTGGATCGCAGAGAGGGTCTAGGTGTTTTATTCTGTATATTAAATGAATTGTATGTATTTTGAAAATACTAGATACCTTACTTTGATGCTGTTGATGCTGTGTGAAAAAAATCCAGCATTATTTAGATTATTGTAGCACGCCATTCAGAATAAGTGGATCAGATAGTGATGGGCTTCCATCTGATTAAATTTTAATTCAAATTTTTATTTTGTGTATAATATTGTATGGGTTTATATGATCTGCAATAAATTAATAATAATTAGTAGCTAATTTATTTTATTTAGAAACAAATTATTCAAATTTAGTCTATTAACCTATTGTACCAAGCTCACAGCAACGTTTCCCCTCTCAGTCCCACTCCAGCACTTAACAAGAGGAGGATGAGGGAGGTGTTGATAGGGGGGGGGGGAGGGTATTTGCCCCTATTAAAGCTCTTAGCTGTTCAACTGAAGCTGGATTGGGAAGCAATATCACGAATGTAAATATTTGACTATACGTAGGTAATAATATAATATTATATATATTTAATTTCAAGCATAGGTTTTTGTCCGAAAACAATCTCTTCAAGGTAAGAGTGAATAGGTATCTTCAAGAGGTTCATGCTCCATCGTCGACCATATCATAACTTGACATCAGATTATTAAAAAGAAAATATTATTGATAAAAAAAGAAAAAGGAAAGAAAATACATTTATTTCACACTCACAAATTTTACAGAGAGGATATAGGTAGGAAG
The DNA here is from genome assembly GCA_958496245.1 of Perizoma flavofasciatum. Classification (NCBI taxonomy): domain Eukaryota; kingdom Metazoa; phylum Arthropoda; class Insecta; order Lepidoptera; family Geometridae; genus Perizoma; species Perizoma flavofasciatum. The sequence goes on along the minus strand of OY292441.1, from coordinate 8,002,762 downwards.
GAACATAAATCTATACATATATTGGTCCTACCGTAATAGGTACCGTGGTGGGTATATATAAATATGGGTATGTATAAATAGGTACCTATATACATTATTAATTTCAATAAAGGTATAATGCTGGTATCTTATTTTCAACTAGTTGTTCAGACTGAAACTATTATGTCAGTCTGACTTGTGTTGTAGGTACGTTTACTTAAAAAAAAACTCATTCCTTCAATTATTGTAGCGCCCCCTAGTGACGTGTGCCGATGAAACTTCCATCCATCGACACTACATGGCCTTACCAGGGCACCAGGGTCAAAAAAATGCTAACAGTAGACTGACTAAACAACCTCATATCCAGAACTCATATACCAGCTTATTGCGTCGTGGGTAAAGTAAAAATTGCTCTGATGGTCTGCCAAAATTACCTATTTCAACATTTTAATCCCCCCCACCCCCCATTATAGCCCGAGCACATTCGCGATTTTGAGCGCACACCCCCTCTAGGATGGCGGTTAAACGTGTCATTACCTCGCGACTACGCTAGCTACAGGCTGTTCTCATAGAAGGAAAGGTACTCTACTATTGAAGAATCTGAGATCAATTTTAAATCTGTCTCTGTCCTTGTCTCATTTTTATTTGACGTCACCTCTAATCTTCCGTCTCCAAAGATGTCTTTTCTGGTCGTCATTAGTTATAACGCATTAGTATTAAATCTGTCTGAAATCTTTCTGTATAACTTTTGAATAGTTGATCTGATCTTTAAATCGTATCGCATTGGATACTAGACCCTAAAAAGCCGTTCAAATAGGGGCAATAATAAAGGCGTAATCGATGAGCACACTCACAAAAGAATATAAATACAAGACCCTGGATTTAAATCCTCCTAAGTATGTATTAAGACGTTTAAAAATTGGAAAAAAAATAGATAAAGGATAAGAAAATCATGTATATTGTATAAAACGGTAAATTTTTCGCATAGGTACCTACTATTGGTGAAAGTACCTACCGACTGAGACCCTGATGAAGACTCGGAATTAGTTTTTAAACTGAGTCGGTGGCTTCTGCGATAGTACGGTACGTGAAAAAACTTGTGCGTTCACCGATAAATTCGTAAAAAAATCCTGTACATACACAATATAATTAATAACTGTCTTTAATCCATCTACCCTCTCTAAAAGTCTCTAAAATATAGATTGTTGCTTAAATAATTATTTGCAGTAAGTATTATAACTTTAACAGACTACAATTGACTCTTACAAAAGAAAGTTCAGTAATGGACAAAATGCAACAGACTGTATTTTACATCTGCATAGCACAAATTGCTTACAAGTACGCAGACCCAACGACCAATGGTAGAGCTTTCTCCTTTGTGTGTGTGTGCGACACTAGATTCTTCAAATGTGTGGGTACGGGTCACAGCTGCAAACAAAATAGCCGGTCAACTACATTTAGATTTTCATACAATAATGAATAAAATAGAATATAATAATAAATCGTTTTGCATCAAGAATGAAAATATGATGTTTATACACATATCCATATTCAGTATGTAGGTCTGTGAGTATACCAAGTAGGGGTGGCCAGAGACAAGTATAAACTAGCGTAGTAATTAGCATTCCGCGTGAAAGGTCGCAAGCCTATCTCTGCTGATTGGAACCGATGGCACAGGCTTCGAATTTTTGATTCTTGGGCATGTCGGTTTCCACACGATGTTTTCCTTCTAGTTTTGAGCAATGTTAAGCGCTAATAGATATCAAAATGCGTTGGTGCACGATCGGGTTCAAACCGACAACCACGAATGGATCGGAAGTCGGGGCACAGTCCAGTGTCCACTATATTGGTCTAGTGGACACTGGACTGGAGTAGCGGGTACGTCGCCTGACACGAAGTACAGAAACGTTACTTTAAAAAATCATTGCGTTACTCGCATTTGTCGTATAGATGTCAGTTTGATACTAACTTTAAAACTATTGTACTTGTAGTTATGTAAAGTTTTTATTTATTTTTGTAATTTTGTAATGATATACAATGTATTATGTACAATGTATTTTAATTAGATCATTTAAAGTACGGCCAAACAAAGTCATACTGTACGCGACGCGACTAGATGCGATGCTTCATGCTAGTGCGTGATTGTATAAAAAAGTAACGAGTAACGTAACGATTCTATAGTAACGAGTACTACTTGTTTTAATAACGAATACATACGGGTAAACAATTTCTCGTTACTTTTACAACTCTACTTAAGACAAATAGTTCATACCTTTGTAGTTGTTACCCTTATGAGCTGTGCACAGAACTCTGTGTCTGTGTGTGTGTGTGTGTGTGTGTGTACAGAGCCCCTTGTGTATATACACGAATAGATATATGTGTGTGAGTGCAAGTGTCCATAATGGGAGGGACTTGGCTCTGGGGCCACCGCAAACTTTATACCCAATTAAACTTTAATATTGTTATTTCGTTATAATTGGCTGAGCGGTTTACGAGTGGCAAGGGTGTATTTTATTGGTAATGGTGGTTGAGTTTGGTGGATGATGTTCTTTATTTACTGATCTGGATATTTTTTGTTTATTATATCCATTTTATACCTATCTAGAGGTAGTAAGTATTTTTTTAGAAGGAGATGCTTAACAGATGGTAATCTCGCCAGATTAACAAATAGCAAGTTCCTAGCATCAGTAAAATACCTGAAAGTTTTTTTTATCTGTGGTAAACAGATATTATATTACTTACTTAGGCTCTTTATATTACACTAGCTACTGCCCAAGGCTTTGCCCGCATGGTAATAAAAATAAGTCGATGAAAAGTAAAACCTTTAAGATATAGTTTGCAAGAAACGTATTCGCTCGACCGTTTTAGTCGACACACGTTGCAAAAAATATCTCGATGAAAGCCTTTTTATTGTAACAGAATAATATACCTATATCCACCTTGAAAGTGCAAACTAAAATATTGGTGTTATCATTTTTAAATCGGATTAGTAGTTTTGGAGTTTCCTCCTACATCCAAACTTAAAAGTTTTATAATGTTTGATATCGCATTTACAGAAACGTCATTCGCGCTCGAATTTGACTACGTAGTACTAATCTGTATGATGCAGAACTTCCAAATGGTACTCATAGATATGAATGGGATCTAAATGAACAGTTTTCCTCCCTATAGCTTGTAGTCTGATATTTGTTTTCATTTCTAAGTAATTTTTGATATTTTTACTTCTAATTTTTTTATTTCAAAAATGACGTGATATATATCAAACTTCATGGCCGCCATTGCACTTCCGCTCAGCCAAAATCTTATCAAAACTGAAAGCACTTAATTCCCAAATTACTAGGAAAACCATTTTAACAAAATCGCTCCACTTTGAGACCAAATTAATGGTACTCTTAATTACAGTTTCCACAACGAAATTAATATAATACGCCATGATATCTCAATTACTAAAAGTAATTGCTCTCAACGATCTCATACGAAACACTACTTTTATGTCATAATTTTAAGGACCAATTTTCCATCACAAGAAAAACATCTTCACAGTTTTCATCGCCAGAGAAAATCCATCTTTATTACCACATATTCAAGCTTATATTTCAATATTGGACTCGAAGCTTAATTTTCCATCTAGAACAAACCTTTACAATTGAAAACATACTTAAATATCTCTAGCACAACGTCAATATTCCCAAAGCACCCTTAAAAGTACAGCTTCCATTTTCAATGAAAAGTGGGGGTCTACTCGTCTCTTTTCCTCGCTTGAACAAATATACCCGTCTCGTTCTAGCGTTATTGATTTTCTTCCGGACTGGGAGAAAATCTGCATAATGCAATTCTGAGGGTAATCTCGCGAGTTAGACAAGATTTAGTAGCCATTTCATGGAACAAAGTGGATTAGAGGATCTTGGTTCTTTGTAACTTATTTTACCTTTCAGTAGATGCTTTTAGAAGACGCACTGAGATCTTTCACCACACTGCTCTTTTATCAATACTACCTATAAAGACTTCAAAGACAAAAAAGGTGTTCAATTTTTTCCAGACTTTTTGTTGCCTGATTCTTCAAGACTTGATAGCTCGTGAGGAATCGGTGTGAATTCACTTTAAATTGTAAATTCATGTAGTTTTTAAGCTGACGTTTCTAGTGATCTTTGTGATTTCTATGAATACAAATCTAAGTATTGAATTTGGCTTTGACTTTGAAAGGAGGGTTACCTATGTTATTAACGGTACTTTTCATACGCAAAAAAGGGGGCCCTTACCATTTTTTGACCAGAATGCATCGCCCTATTGATTTTTCTACTTTTCAGTTCTCTCAATAGTTACGTGCGCACCGGTTTTTTCAAATAATTTCTTAACCGTCCTTTTTACCGCCCGTTTATTTTGTTGGTGGTCTAAAGTTTTATCTAATTGACACATGTTTTGCATAGAAATAGTAGTTGGAATCAATGGTTAGACTTCACAAAAGTATCCATTTATTTTGTTGATAATCTAAAGGCCATTTAATCTACCCACATGATCAACCACAAAATCACTGTTTTTATAGCAAACTGTGCCTAATGTATAGATAAGTTAATTTGGGCAATGATTCACCCTACTACCCCTATGTGTATCCCATGGGGTGGGTTTACAAGCGTTACATTGCAATGGGGAATCGTTTACCCTTAGCTGGGACTTGTTTCAATGGTTAGTGTGGAATTTATCATTATAAATTAATTGATCGTTTGTGCTAAATTTATTTGTTTTTGTGTTTATTAGTATACTAGCTTTTGCTTACGGCTTCGCCCGCGCGGTATCCGGATAAAAAGTAGCCTATGTGTTATTCTGATATAAGTATAAGCTATATTACTGTAAAGTTTCATCAAAATCCGTTCAGTAGTTTTTGCGTGGAAGAGTAACAAACATCAATCTTTACAAACTTTCATGTTTATAATAGTAGTAGGATTGCTCAGTAGGTATTATTCAGTATCTCAGACTTTTGGTCGTCTACACTTCGACCCATAGTTTTGAAGTGCGGGTAAGAACCAAACTTAATGTACAAGTTTCTAGCCGCGACTTCGGGAGTAACTGCTCCCGAGTCTTTGGAGTCTGGCCCTTTGTGAGGCATTACTAGGGCCGAAGCCGACATAAGAGGGTCTTTATATAACTATTATTATTATTATAACTATATTATTATTCATGAAGTTCATCAAAATGACGCGACTAGCAAATTCACAAGTTGTTAAAGCAGCCAAAACGAGACGCGCCCAACATGGACAGGTCGACTTTAATACGTGGAAACATACGGAGCAATATCCCGTACGATTTTTATCCATGTTCCTGCAGATAAAAAACAGCCAGCTAATTTACCCCATCGAAAATGTTGAAAAGGAAAAAGTTGGAAAATGTTGAAAGAACAAAATCAAAATCTCTTACTATCCTCTCCATCCAAAGTTTGTCTGGAAGAGATCGTTTCTAAGCGACAAGACCGTCCAGATTATTAGATACTTTCTCTAGAATACGATTTTGTTATTATGTTATTTGCTTAAGGAGTACAATAAAGTATTTTAATTCATTCATTTATTCATTCATTCATTCATTCATTCAAGGAAAAAGGGAGAAAACGAATTAGAGGAAATTCTCTACTAAAAAGTATATTTTTACTCCTGTAAATTAGTTTACCTGTTGCTCTTCTTCGTGTTTATAGACAGAATGTTTTGAAATCGCGACTAAACATGTATGAAAAATTTTGTATGACTAATTTGACAGCACTAAATTTGCTCTTCTTCATTTCTTTCTTTAGTTACTCTTACTAACAAAGAGTTTTAGATAAAATTAAGTTTAGTTGGTGTATAAGAGCAATAAGACAATAGTTTAGTTTACGGAAGAGAAGACAAAGTTGCTTCTGTTTCTCTTTGCGGAAGACTAAAGAATCACACTAATTTCTATGGCTATCGAGATGGCGGCATGGCATTAGCCATGGCCGGTATCATCGGATGGGATGAATCGTATCACGCTACTTTGTAGGCTGTATGGGCCATAGATGGACAATGCGAATGAACGAAATCGGTTTCCCATTTGACTTTCCGTTTTTTGGATGAATGGGATTAAAATGGGGAACTAGTGTCAAAATTGATTGCCATCTCGATAGCCATGAGCTAGTGTGGTCGCCCCGAGGGCGCTGCTCGCGAATTCAAGCAGTATAGCGTTTTAAGTTTCAACCCTGTGTCCTCCCGTATGTCCCCACATGTTACCGACTCGCTGCAACATGGCTATCGGCAGATTTGACTCGCAAATGTCCGACTTGCGCCGCGACACGATATCGCTGAAAAACAACCGTGATTTGGTTAAAAGTTGAATTTACAACTTTGTAAAGGAGTGTCCATACAGACAAAAAAGTAGATATATGCAAACATAATATTTTAAAGAAATAAATAGTTTACTTTGAGCTACCTATTTACCCTGTGGGTAACAAAACATTAAACTATCTGTATTTATTATTATTATGTACGTAATTTGGTTGACGACCTCGGTGGCACTGCGAGCAAGTAGCCATCTGCGATGCTGTAAGAGGTGCAGGTTTGATTCGTGCTAGTTTTTAATCATTTAGTTTATAACCATGATAGTTTCGAAATGTTTTCATGTTTTGCTGATATTTGTTTCGGGTCTGGGTGTTGTGGTACCACAGTGCTCGTAGTTCCTGATACCCACGACACAGGGAATCCTAGTTTGGGGTCAGTCAGTAATGTGTCTGTTGGTCGTTAATTTATTTATAATTTGTTAGGTATGAACACTTTACTTACCTACAACCTACTCTGCCGCATTATCACAAAGATTGAGTAGGTAGTTAGTTAAAGTACTATAAGTACCTATTTATTACCTAGGTACATAGGCTATGTTACTGTGGTCTCTGTTTAGTAAACTGCGTGTCGAATAAACTATTTTCATCCCTTGTTGATTTCTCTCTCTTTTTTTGTTCTTATTTTTGTTTTAGATTAAGGTACCCTTACTTTTAGTTGAAATATAATGAAATTTATTGCATAAAATGTGGTACGTATTACAGACTAGCTTCTGCCCGCGGCTTCGCCTGCGTGGTACCCGGATAAAAAGTAGTCTATGTGTTATATTTAAGCTATATAACAGTAAAGTTTCATCAAAATCCGTTCAATAGTTTTTGCGTGAAAGAGTAACAAACATCCATCCTCACCAACTTTCAGGTTTATAATATTACTAGCTCCTGCCCACGGCTTCACCCGCGTGATACCCGGATAAAAAGTAGCCTATGTGTTATTCTGATGTATAAGCTATATTACTGTAAAGTTTCATCAAAATCCATTCAGTAGTTTTTGCGTGAAAGAGTAACAAACACGTTTATAATATTAGTAGGATGTCAGTAGATTAAATACTTACTTATCAAATGTTTATCCTATTCTTTCTGCCTTACTTTCTTTCTTTCAGGAAGAAAATATATCAAAATACATAGTGATCAACATTGTACACTAGCCCTAATGGCTAAACAGGCACATCCATAAACAGCGAGCATGGTGTCCCTTTGGAAACAATCGATGTCTCGTCACGGCGAGATTGACGGCCGTCCGCGTCGGTGTAAGCGCGCCCCTAGATATCTCGTATCTCGTATAATTTAACATAAATATGTTGAGTGTTGGGTAAATAAAAGTGTTGTAAAGTAGAGTATTTATTTTTTGATTTAAGCCATCTCTGTACTAAGTTTTTATATAACATAATATCAAAATTACAAGCAATACGGCCTCCAGTTTAGCAGTGTTTAATCTCTCTGTTAAGTAATCTGTTGATACCCAAGACTCAAGCTCAGGCTTAGTTTGGGCCAATATTTTATTTTGACGACCTCTGTGGCGCAGTGGACGAAAGCCCGCCTGAGATGCGGAATGTTTCTATTCCCGCCGCGGGACAAATGTTTGTATGATCTACAAATATTTGTCTCGGGTCTGGGTGTTTTCTATGTATAATATGTATGTATTTACAAATAAAAAGATTATAATTAATATATCAGTCATGTAGTTCCCATAATACAAGCTCTGCTTAGTTCGGGGCTAGATGATGTTGTGTGAAAAAATGTACAGCATTATTTATTATTTATTTATTTGAATTGTGAATTGTATCCATTATTTTTTGGTAATATTTTTTTATTAATAACAAGGTTTTTTTTTCAATTCATTTTTTTGAATCGGGATGTTATTGTTCTGCGGAAAAACCTCAGAAGTTTTTTTTTAAATTACCTAAGGTTTACGCTTAATTCAAACAGAGAAAATTACAAGCTAATCGCGGAAGTACAATGGGCGGTCTCATCGCTTATAGCGATCTCTTCCGGACAACCTTTGGATGAATAGGTTAAGGTTTTTTAATACATTTTTTGAAGCGTGATTTATGTTATAGTTAAGAGGAAACAATTCAGATGGCAGCTCATTCCACAGTTTACATCTTCGAGGAGGAAAGAATCTCATTATGCGGGTAGTTTCAGAAGTTTTGGATATTGTTTTGTAAGCCAGTCAAAGCAAAGCATTCCCCATTGCCATTTTTGTAGTTTTTGGTCAAAACTAAACAACACGAAAGGGTTATTTTATCACAATAAATATCCAATTTCTCGACCCTTCCAAAAATAAGTTTTCTGACTTATCACCCACTTAATTTATTCGCCAATAAACATTCACCCTCAATCACCCCCGTGGTATTATCACCCCCGAGTGATGCACAAATCGGTACAAATCCCACGGGTGCATGGACTTTACCGCAGAGTATACAACTCTAGAAGTGAAACTCATTACACAACTGACTTTCAGTTTACATTTACTAGAAGTCGGTAATACGATGCGTCTTTAATATTAAATTAAACATTTTGGTGCGAATTTCTACACATAATTATTAGCCCTGTAGGAATGAAGTTTTAATATAATAAGGTGCATTTTTAATGTCTATTAATAATATTATCATCAAAAAAGCTAAACGTGGCTATTCACTGAGATTTATACTTCCTCTTTTTATGGAGAGAAGCAACAATTATTAATGTAACGAATGTAAAATATGCGAACATACTCTGACTAAATTGGAGACGTCTCGGAGAAAGGTCAGTTCTTAACCCTGAGAACCAACTCAAAACAGGCGCGCACACATGAAGAATGAAGCAAAAGAGGTATGCAAGGATCGTAGCAAGTGAAAATCCATGATCTCTGCCTACCTCTCGGGGAAACATCCTGTCTGTCAAATAGTCTGACGTTATGTGTTATATTTTTTTACTGGCAGTTTAGTCCAAAAGCAAGGATGGCTTATCTTCTATAAGATTTTATCGTTTTTGCAGAAACTCTGAAAACGTGGAATAGTTAAAATCTGTTAAAACTGTTAAAAGCTTAATGACGTTGACTCTAATTAAACCCAAACACAGCTGAATAACTTTCATTCAGAAATTGGAAATTTCAAATATGACGCGTCTGAAACTATTTTGTTGATCGGTTAATTTCAAGCCATACTTAAATAAGTTACGTTTCTTCGCGCGTGCTAGTATTTACCTATTCTATGGGTAGACCCTCCGCCCCATAGATCCAGGCAACAACATCGTTACTGTATTCGATTATATGGCAAATTGGTTATGGTGTTATGGTATTTTATGGGGTGGGATCTTAAATTTAGATGTTTTTTGTAACGGTGGTTCTTAAAATCACAATTACTTTTCTTTAAGGAACGATAATTTTATTTATTTATATATTTTATTAAGGCACAACATTACACGTTCAAACATTCTTATTATATACGGATTTTAGTTTTTCGAAAATTTTACATCCTTTCATGACAGATTTGCTTGTGTCTTCAGAAAAAGAAGATAAGAAAGAAAAAAAAATCTAAAGAATCAAATACTTTTATGATGTTGTCATCCTACAATCTTAATTTAGCGTTGAAGGAAGCCACAAGACCAACATCCGATAAATGCATTGATAATTTCATTTATACTATTAGAGAGTATAAGTGTAAAAATGTTGAACATGCACTTTCTGAACCACACAGCCCAGCTACTGACCTGCGGGGCGATCACACTAACTCATGGCTATCGAGATGGCAATCAATTTTGACACTAGTTCCTTATTTTAATGGTCCATCCATCCAAAAAACGGAACCTCCAATATGAAACCATTTTTGTTCATTCGCATTGTATATCTATCGCTCATCCAGCTTACAAATTAACGTGATACGTTTCATCCCATCCGATGATACCAGCCATGGGAAATTAGTGTGATCGCCCCGATACTTTGAAACGAACCCTCAATATCAGATACTGGTATATTAGAAGTATATTAGTACAAAAATCGGCCTGAATATCGCTCTTTGACTGATAGCACGAGCGGGTATGAATGCTGAACGGTAAAATTTGGTAGTGTTCTGGTGTAATACCAGAAAATGATGACTAAAAACTTGTATTTTTCACACCATGCTGTTATTCTGTAACTAGATAATAATAAGCTATGTAGGTACCTAATCAAACAATACGTATAATATTGTTGTTTTTAAAACGAAACAAATCAGATGAAAACATGTCATGTATGACGTAAAAATGTGCAAGATGCGATTCGTTTACATTTCAATTTGGGTAAGTATTTTGAAAAAATATATATCCAGGTACCTAGATGAATACTATTCGAATACGAATAATAGCATAATATGGTGGAAATAAGCTCTAATTACAAATAATTTCGGTATTACGTTTGTATGGGCAATTTATCCTCCGCTGGCCTCTTAAGCTCGCCCGCAGAGTAACGCGGTAACAGTTCTATCAACAAAGACTTGTTTAATTTATTTCTCGTCAACACTTTCCATCAGCTTGACAACATAATACAGAGGTATTCGCAAAAACCCTCAACTCTAATGAAGTGATTCACGCGTTGGTCGAGGAATTTCGCGGCGAAAAATCCTTTTTTGGCGGATTCTGAAGACAATTGGAGCCGTTTTCGGGATTCATAACGGTGTTAACTGTTTTATTTCGTTTTCTACAGAACCGTGAGCTGGTGAGCCGTGTTGGCTTAGTGATGATGCTGTGTGAAAAAATGTCTTATTTACTAGCCTCTGCCCACGGCTTCGCCCGCGTGGTACTCAGATAAAAAGTAGCCTATGTATAATTCTGATGTATAAACTATATTACTGTAAAGTATCATCAAAATCCGTTCAGTAGTTTTTGCGTGAAAGAGTAACAAACATTCATCCTCAAAAACTTTCGCGTTTATAATACAGTAGGATTATTGTCGTGTGATAAGCGGGCTGGTAGGTACTCGACGCTAGGATTGACAACGGTCGCCTCTCGATCGACGGAGACGTCTATGGAGTTTTCATCCACATACAACTCATTATCCATTCGCAGCAGATGAAAAGGACAAAACCCCTCACACATTCCAGGATTACAGATTCGCCTCGTTGGATTACAGACAGCAAAAAGCGGGCTTACACCGCGATGCTATCATTTAACAAATGACGTTATAAATTATACATAGAATCGGAGACGGGAGGAAAATCTGGAAATAAAATGTAAGGTACCGACGGACTTACTTTTTGAACGCAGTCGCACACTGTTACCAAAAATGCAAAAGACCGCGTTAGAATCCAATAAGAATCCGCTTTGAAGGTAAATGGTGACAGACAAACAAACAAATCAATAATAAATAATCAAATAATTAAGGAAATAAATAAATAATTAAATAAAAAAATAAGCTCAATAAAAAAATTGTTTACAATTTCACACTCACTCATTTCATACATTCACACACACACCCCCACACAAATATATCGACACCTACACACCTCCCACACCACACACACTCACCACCCCATACACACACACACTAAAGTTGTATTATTATTCTTAACCCTTGAAGCATAGTCTGCGATAGCCTAATAATCTTATACCTATATCTTCTAGTTTAGTGACTGTCGTCAGTTTATTGGTTAAATAAAATAAAAAAAATCCCTAACAGGCCGTAAGAAAAAAAAATATCATTCAAATTGTCATTCTTTGAGAGCTATGTGATTTTATTATATTGGATCTCGCACTAGCCCTCCGATCAAAATTTACTAAGTAGTATTAAATGGAGAAAATAAACATACGAAGAACCTCCCACGGACAAATGCATATACAATTTTTACGTCACGGGTAAAAATGGCGTATACCGGTCATAAATTGAATTTTGCGTTGTCGCCTTTTAGCGGTCGCTTTCGACGTGTTGATTCGTGCATCGAACTTGATAGATAGTTAGAAAATACTTTATTGCATCCCAAATAACATTTCAGCTTAGAAAAGTTATAAAAACTTTGATAATGTTGTACCTACGATGCGCGAACTTAATGTTTTTTTTTTTCAAATTTCGTCGCTAATTAGCGATCTCTACCAAACAAACTTTAGATGGAACAGACTGTTCGGAAACACGCGTGGAGCGAATATATTTTAGCTAACAAATATAAGGGCAAAAATTAGCCCGCCAAAAGTATAATACGCTTGCGGGCGCCGGTTCAACTATAAAATCTAGAATTGCGGCGGTCTAATGACGTTGCACAGAGAAAACCTAGGTAATATAGGAAGGTTTACTGACCTTGCAAAGTCACGCAATCCTCTAGGGTTCCTGGGCTGAAAAGGCACTGCACCAGATAAGTCTTGTATGATATAGGGATATTGTTCAATTGACCAAGTCCAAATAAAATGGCGGTTTGGCCAGCGATGCGTGCGCGCGCGCGGCCGTCACAACCCCTTCGAACGGGGGCCGGAGGAAACGTTATCCTGCTAATTTCACTAGCGGAATCACTGTAATTCGCGACGCGCAATGGAAGAAAAGGCTTCTACTCCGTCTGCTGTTAGAAGATACAGCGACGAGAACTAGCGATGCGATCGTGACGAGAGTAACCAACGTAATGTCAATGCACAGACTGCACATACAAGGCAGTGCGCGCGAAAGTCCAAACTTCACGCAGCCCGATATTCGGTTACGCGAAATTACATAGGACAGTAAACCAACCCTTTGGCTTACCAATAGATATTTAACTATGCAACGTCAAATATTTAAGTAACAATAAAATCACGCGAAAAAACATGCTTTTGGCGTAACCATTTTCCCCGGCTTGAAAGATCCTACTTTCAACACACAAAGAAAGTTTAATTAAAAAAAATTGCATATCGTCACGAACTCTATGACTCTAAATCTTGAAAGAGGTAAGATTATTCTATAATAGATAAGAACTAAGCCTAACGTCTGAATTGCGATGAAAACTACACTAAATACTTAACCTAAAGAACAATCTAGCAAGTATTTACTGCGTCGGAAGAGGGCACAACTTTACAGCAGGCCTCTGAAAGAACCCACTCTGGGTTTTAATGGATGCGATTCTACAAACCCCTTTGTTGTCCGGAAAGATTTCAGTAATCAAACCTAACGGCCAATGCAAGGGCATAACATTGTCCTGCATGGAGACTACGACCATACCAACACGCAATGGATTGGCTGGAGTGTTCCATTTTTGTCTAGATTGTAGGGTGTGCAAATATTCATTGCGCCACCGCTTCCAGAAAGATTGAACAAGCTGATCAGTTAATTCATGTCGCGAAATAAGATGTAAACGGGTTTCAGTTACTTCGCGAGCAGGGAAAAATGCGAGTGGTTTCGTGTTAAGGAAATGAGCAGGCGTTAGTGCGGTAGGTTCTGACGGATCTGAGCTAAGCGCGTAGAGGGGGCGCGAATTCAACAAAGCTTCAATCTGCGCTAACACAGTGTTAAGCTCATCAAAGGTGAGGATTTGCTGACCTATGACCTTAAGGAGATGCGTTTTGACGCTCTTAACTTCACTTTCCCAACAGCCGCCGAAATGCGGAGCCCTACATGGGATCGTCTTTAGAATGATCTTATGATCCGCCAGTTCCCTTTCCCAATAGGGGCGGTATTCTCGAGACAAGAATTGGTAGAGTTCGCGGAAATACGATTTGGCACCAACAAAGTTAGTGGCGTTGTCTGTATAAAGACACTCAATTGGACCACGACGAGCTAGAAAACGTTTGAATGCCGACAAAAAGCTCGCCGTGCTAAGATCTGAGGCCACTTCCAGATGTATAGCACGCGTTGTCAGGCACGTAAACAAGCATATATATGCTTTGCGACTCTTTTGACCTCTTCCGCGCAACGAGCTAATCAAAAGCGGTCCCGCATAATCACACCCAGTGTGTGAGAAAGCTTTAGGAGCGGTTTCAACGCGTGAATGCGGAAGATCAGCCATGATCGGGAAAACAGGTCGCGGTTTTGCTCGAAAGCAAACGTTACAACTGAACGTAATTGTACGAACAATACGTCGTGCGGATAAGATCCAATATCGCTGTCTCAAAAGAGACAGGAGCAAGTTTGGACCTGAATGAAAATTCGTAACGTGGTAGTGAGAAACCAGAAGTTCTACTACGTGGTCCTGTCGAGGAAGTAAAATTTGGTGACGCGAGTCAAAATCTAACTCAGAGTTGGCTAAGCGTCCACCAACGCGAATAAGACCATCATGCAGAAACGGACTTAGTTTCTGTAATGGCTTGGAACATAAATTGTTGCGAGTCAATCGTTCCAAATCTGATTTGAAATGGGTTCGTTGAACAGATCGCCACACAACTGATTCAGCGAACTCCAAATCAGATGCGGTTATTGGGCCTTTAGGAAGCCGCTTTGTAAATTTGTAAACAAAGCAGATCGTTTTTAAATATTTTTTCCAGCAAGAAAACCTACTAGAGCAATTGTACAGAATATCCTCTGCAGGAGAACTTACAGTCGAAGCTTCTACCGATATTGCAGGTAGAGCAATGGGCTTCAACTCTGGAAGTTCTTGCGAGTCACCTGATACGAATGGTTTCACGGGCCATTCGTGGCGGGGCCTTTTCAGCCAGTGCGGTCCAACCAACCACAATGGATGTTGGACTAGCTGGGCAGGCGTTAAGCCGCGAGAGAGACAGTCGCTAGGATTCTCGGATCCTTTGACATGAAAGAAGTGTTCAGCCGATAGATTCTCGTGAATCTTAGCGATACGATTGGCCACATAAGTGTGCCAGCGATGTGGCGATGAGTGGATCCAACTTAAAGTTACAGTTGAATCTGAGAAAGCGACAACAGCCTCAAGGGCATATCGAGCGGAGTACAGATCAAAAACTCGTTTTATCAGAGTGGATAAAAGGAGTGCGGCGCATAGCTCTAAGCGAGCAAGCGAAATCACTTTAAGCGGTGCGACTTTGGACTTTGCACATACTAGTGAGACGGCGACGTCACCGTCTGGCTTAACTACGTGGGCGTAAACAGCACCCCCGTAGGCCTTCTCGCTAGCATCTGCAAAGCCAACAAGCGAAACTTTACAGGTTTCAGTAACGCCAATATGGCGTGGGAATTTAAGATGCGAGATTTGAGGCAGTTCAGCCTGAAATTGTTCCCAAAGGCGAACAATGCGGTTAGGTGGGGCATCATCCCATCCAATTTTTACAAGCCAAAGATCCTTGATCAATAGCTTGGCGTACAAGATCATGGGCGCGACTAAGCCCAAAACATCAAAGAGGCGTGCGATCGACGATAGAATATTCCTCTTGGTGCATGGGCGAACATCAGGGTTAACCTGAAATGCGAAATAATCATCGTCTGGAAACCAACGAAGCCCAAGAATCTTAAGGGTCGGATCCATATTTAGATCGACACTATGCGAGAGTCGCAATGACTCAGGAATAGCCTGAAGAACCTCAGCGCTATTACTTGACCATTTGGTCAACTGAAAATCACCAAGTGAAAATATCTTAATCAATTGATGAGCGGCGTCTATTGCTAGCGCAATGCTAGGAATAGAACTTGCTATATCGTCCATGTAGATATCTCGACTGAGAATCTCACTGGCGAGAGGCAGCTGATGACCTTCATCTATGCACAATTGTTGAATTGTGCGGATTGCAATGAAAGGAGAGCACTTAAGACCAAACGGGAGAACGGAAAACTGCAAAACTTGTAATTCCTCGTCTTCATTAAAGCGGTAAAGAATTCGCTGAAGTGGGCAATTTTCAGGTCGTACAGCTATCCGAAGGTACATAGCCTTGACGTCAGCCGTTATGGCTATAGCGAAGAATCTCAAGTTCAAAAGAATATTGAGAAGGTCAGATTGAAGAACTGGACCTGCGTAAAGGATGTCGTTCAGCGATGTTCCATTGGCTGTCCTCGCACTGGCATCGAGAACCACGCGTAGCTTAGTGGTAGTCTTGTCGTCACGGATGACAGCATGGTGCGGTATATAATAAGAGATTTCTCCAGGAAGAACTCCTTTTACCAAAGAAATGTAATTATTTTTAAGATAATCCTTTATGACGTCATCATAAAGTATCTTGACATTAGGATGCGATTTAAATTTACGTTCGAGGCTAAAAAACCTACGACGTGCGATTTCGAAAGAATTTCCTAAAGCCGATGCATCTGTCTTCAATGGCAAAGCAACGACATACTTTCCAGATTGGGTGCGCGTAGTAGTGGAGCAATAAAACTGTTCGCAGTGTTTATCATCCACACTAGTGATAGAAGCAGCCTGGACTTCTTCTATCTCCCAAAACTTGCGCAAATCGCAACTTTCCAACGAGGACGTAGAACAAAACGAGAGTGTGGCTTTAGGAGGCTCTAAGACGGGCGCGTCACCCATAAATATATAGCCAAGCACAGTCTCTAATGCATCAGGACACCCAGCTGTAGAAGTCACTTGACCTGGTTGCAATAACTTAGCAAAAAGTTTTACTCCTAACAGCATGTCAATTTTCCCCGGCGTAGCCCAAGTATCGTCGGCAAGTAACTTAGAATCGATGTGATTTAAGTCAGCGATATCTATTGAGCATAACGGAAGCTGACTGGTTATCTCGTCTAGCACCAACGCGTCAATGGTGTACTTGGGGTGCGCTCGGACACGCGAACTAAATGTGAGGTCCACCGAACCTCGTACGGATTGAGAGGTATCACCAATCCCTTTGACGGTGACCACAGGATCCTCACGAATGGGTAATCCTAGCTTTCGGCAACATCGAGTTGTAATGTAATTTTTCTGGGAACCGGGATCGAGGAGGCAACGAACCACAGCATCCCTTCCCTTTCTACCTACCACTAACACTTTCGCAGTAGCTAGCACTTCAGTAGTGCTCGTAGTCTTTTGGACCGAAGCCGAATGGTTGCACAAAGATACATTCTCCTGAGCTAGTGCAAGATCTACGTTGGCTATGGCAGCAGGTTTCTGTTGTGGCGGCGGATGATCAAAATGTAGAAGGGAATGGTGTTTACTATTACACTTTTTGCAAGTATTCGAAGACTGACATTTCGATACGGTATGCTGTCCACTGAGGCAGTTACCGCACATGTTGTTTTCTTTTATAAATTTAAATCTGTCATTGGAATTCAGTTTTAGAAATGCACTACACCTATATAAGTGTGTATGTGTCGATTGACAGAGCGAACATTTAGGTGATGTAGTTACATACACCTGTGATACCCTAGAGGGCGCGGAGGACGGCGCGCGAACGCTTGCGGCGCCACCACCGGCAGTCGGCCGTTCAGGTCGCTGCGGCGCGGTGCGGTACAGGATTTTTACCTGTTCGCGAACGAATTTCACGAAGTAATCATAATCTACACCTTCAGGATTCCTTAAATTGCGAAGCGACATTTCATAATGTTTTGCGATGTCGGAGTCTAATAACTTAAGACCCGCGTACGTAAATATAAAATCATCCATGTTATCTATTTTTAATTGCTTGAGTCCGGCCACAATGGCGGTGAACTTGTCAAATACCTTTTCAACATTAGCGGGCGAAGAACCAGCTGATTTTAAAGAAAATAGCTGATTGAGATAATTAACGGCTAATGCACGCGTGTCCATATACTTTGCGATAAGCGCGTCCCAGATTACACGATAGTTTTCACCAGCGGGGACAATGCCGGCTGCGACGCTTTGAGCCTTGCCCTTGAGATGGCTCAGTAGGTAATGAATACGATCGGAATCCGATAAATCGGGATTGGTGTGAATTACCCGTTTGAACGTTTCATAGAAAAACGGAAAGCTCTGAATATCACCCTCAAAGGTAGGCAATTCTATTCTAGGTATTTTAATATGACAAGATCCTGACCCTAACTTAGTACTGCTACTCGTCGAACTACTCGACATAGAATCTTTGCTTGGAGTCAATGAACTCAACTTAGTTTTAATCTCGCAAGAAAGATCGTCAAATGCGGACAAGGTGTTATAATTAACCTCGTGATCGGGATTAATTTTCATTGACAACATATTTATATTATCACTGGTAGCTACAATTTCGTTGCGAAGTTGATCTATGGATCTGGCTTGCGCAATAAAGTTATTTCTCGATTTCTCATCCTTAAGATTTGACATGGAATCATAAATCCGTTGAATGCGAGCAAAATATGCGGCGCGCTTGCCTTCATAAAGCTTGATTTTATTATTTAAATCCTCCATTATAAACCGAAAATATAAACAAATACACTTCTAAGATTTAATTTATTTTTGGCTTTAATTTGGTACGGAACCAATTTTCCGTCCACGCGGAACCCTAATGTATACGATTACAAAAGCAACAAACACGAAAACCAACACAAAATAAAAGGTACGGAACCACTTTTCCGATTACGCGGTACCCTAACACAAACAGATGTGAAGGATGAAAAAAAACAACAAATAAAATAAGTACTAAGTTTGTACTTACGGAAATTCCCGTAATATACAAAACGTAACGTAAGCTGATACGCAGGTGCGATGCGATGCGAATATCCGGATACGGTGTACGGAACTACTTTTCCGTATATCGTACGGATCCCTAACAAGTTAGGTGCGATGCGGAATGAGAGAAAAAAACTTTTTCTAGGTACGGAACTAATATCCGACTATGCGGAACCCTAACACAAACGTAGTGCGATCAAATTAAGTAACTTACATTCGATTTCTCACTTTGTACAAACGAAAATAACTTAATCGATTGTACAAACCTAGCGTTTGTGTAGATGCGGTGTAAGTAGGTAGCAACCTTACCTACCTACTTAAAGTTCTTCACTAAAAAGGTCAAAGAAACTTCGAAATTGTAACCAAATGCTATGCGATTTAGGTATTTGACTAAAAATTGCAATAAGTTAATCAAATGCGATGTAAGTATATAAACAACCTACCTACCTACGTAAGTCTTACTAAAACCCTATAAAATAAACTCGACCATAAATTTTATTTAATGCGATGCGATAATTCGACTAAATTACACTAATTTAATCAAATGCGGTGTGGACTGTATTGCGATGTAATTACACGTTTCTATAATGAAATTATCATGACGAGGCGAAAGAAAATAACATGACAAGAACTGAATCAGAAATAACAGGTACCTACGCGTGCGTAAAACCTACCTACACAGGTGGTCAAATAAATAAGATGCAATCAAAACAATTATTTTGCCACCTACCTAAACATGTAGGTACCTAGATATATTTGTGACAAGTTGGATGTTAGCTAGTAAATCACCCAAACATTTGACCAACAATAATCGGTGTGAGAACCCCAAACCCTTTGTTGCGTAGTAGTGTGTGTAACAACACCGTTACGTTACGCACAAAGATTGCAATGTAACCATGCGACGATTCACGAACCCACCCGCAATATTTTATGAATGATGGGAAAACGTGCAAAAAAGAATTAAATAATAAACCCAACTTATTTATGCGACATGAATCAATTAAATTGTAAACAATTTATACAACTTCTGATATTCAATCGATTAAAGTGTGAGTCTTACAATTTTTATAACGGAAATTCGTGTTGGCGATTCGCAGGTACAAAAAGACCTTACAGAGAAAGCAATAAGGACGAGATTCCTATGACGATATGCAATTAACGTAAATAAAATCTAGATTTTTAAAGTTTACATCCGGCTCGAAGGACCATATGGAGCGAATATATTTTAGCTAACAAATATAAGGGCAAAAATTAGCCCGCCAAAAGTATAATACGCTTGCGGGCGCCGGTTCAACTATAAAATCTAGAATTGCGGCGGTCTAATGACGTTGCACAGAGAAAACCTAGGTAATATAGGAAGGTTTACTGACCTTGCAAAGTCACGCAATCCTCTAGGGTTCCTGGGCTGAAAAGGCACTGCACCAGATAAGTCTTGTATGATATAGGGATATTGTTCAATTGACCAAGTCCAAATAAAATGGCGGTTTGGCCAGCGATGCGTGCGCGCGCGCGGCCGTCACAACCCCTTCGAACGGGGGCCGGAGGAAACGTTATCCTGCTAATTTCACTAGCGGAATCACTGTAATTCGCGACGCGCAATGGAAGAAAAGGCTTCTACTCCGTCTGCTGTTAGAAGATACAGCGACGAGAACTAGCGATGCGATCGTGACGAGAGTAACCAACGTAATGTCAATGCACAGACTGCACATACAAGGCAGTGCGCGCGAAAGTCCAAACTTCACGCAGCCCGATATTCGGTTACGCGAAATTACATAGGACAGTAAACCAACCCTTTGGCTTACCAATAGATATTTAACTATGCAACGTCAAATATTTAAGTAACAATAAAATCACGCGAAAAAACATGCTTTTGGCGTAACCAACGCGGTTTCATATAAATTCCCCCGGACACCTTTTTGTTTGTTTTGTGTTTATGCTGTTGTTTGTGTGAAGACATACTTTACAATGTGAATTATAACACTTTCTCCCTCCCTTAGTACATCAAAGCAAAAATGATTCCGTCGGCCAACATAAATCGGCTGTTGGGCCGTAAGAAACGCTGTTTCGGTATAAACGTACAAATGTTCTACCGCCATTACTGAGCGTTTCACGGGTTTTTCTGCGGTCTCATGTATCGGGAGCGGCGGTGTTAGTCTTTCATCTTGGTGTGTGGTGCAAGTGGAAGCGATGAGCGGGATATTATAATTCACTAGCCTCTGGCCAGGGCATAGCCCGTGTGTTACCCTGATAAAGTAACTTAAAGTGTTATTCTGATGTATAAGCTATATTACTGTATAGTTTCAACAAAATCTGTTTCGTAGTTTTTGCGAGAAAGAGTAACAAACTTACATCCATCCTCACAAACCTGATAAAGTAACTTAAAGTGTTATTCTGATGTATAAGCTATATTACTGTAAAGTTTCAACAAAATCTGTTTCGTAGTTTTTGGGAGAAAGAGTAACAAACATACATCCATCCTCACAAACTTTCGTGTTTATATAGTAGTAGGATAGGATAGGATTACTACAAAAATTTGAAACTATTGACGTGTAATTCCATTATCGATTGCAGTGCCCCAACTTGTACTAAATACCATTCTTGAAAATACAAATTGAATGTAGTGTCAAACGTTTTCGCAAGCGTGTGCGCTTCACTGAGGAATATATTAATTAGGATGTTTACACACTTCACTGAATAAATTTAATTTTTACACATACTTATTAGGGTAGCCGACACAAGCACTCGGCTCGTTATGTTAATAACAAACAGGTCATCTACTTCTCCAAAAATATACCCATCTAGTCTTTGAAAGTTTGCAATTTTTGGCATAATCTTTTTTATTAACCTCAATTTTTAGTGGGAATTCGGAGTCATCAATTACAAACCCGACCTTTTAGCTATCATGGTAGACATGCGTGGTCAACTTATACGTGTTTTATTTAGACACGAATAACTCGACCACGATTACGTGTTTTTAAACAAATTCGAAACAAATGGAGAATTTAGATTGCGTAACACGTCGCAGACTTTACGCGTTAAATTTGTAATGTTGTTCAAGTAACCTTTGAAACTATCATGGTTTTGAACATATTTTATACTAAAAAAACGATACTGTTAGTGTTGTATGTCGGAGCCGAGATGTACTCGAATGTGACAGTGGAATCGGTAGTATTTTTCGCAATAAAAGAGTGAGAAAGAAGGTAGATCGTATTTTCTGCCACTAATATTCAAAACCCGCAAAGACTTCAGTTCCTCCCTTGATCATGGTACATGCAACTGTGCCCAAATATCGGGAAACATCACAAATCATGATAAATATCTCGTTTTTCAGTAAAACTTATGTATGATATTTTACAACGGCGTCAATCGCGACCGTCTACATATCACACCACGCAAACTCATATGTATATATTTATGAGTGTCGCGTTTCGATGTCGCGGCGGACGCGTTTTTGTCGCGCGTGTATAATGAGCCTTAGTTTAGAATCCGGTGAGATTTGTTCGCGAATCACTGATGTCCCTACATGGTGTGAATTTGTGATTTTATATTTGGCATTGTGTTGTAAATTTTATTTTATTGTAAACAGTCTGTGTGATTTTGTCTACAGCATGTCTTGCGCTTAGTGTAGACACCGCAAATCTACCTGTGTGAATCCAAGCCTTATATAATAAATGCGAAAGTCTGTGTGTGTGAATGTTTGTTACCACGTATCTCCGTAACTACTGAATCGTTTGTGATGAAATTTGGAATATAGATATTTTAGGTTCTGGAATAACGTATAGGCTAATCTAATTTTAAAAAATCGAACCCTATGGGGTAAAGTTAAACAGGGTGTTAATCGAAATCTCGAAAAATGTATTCCTTGGTTCTACATCAAGAAAGTAAAAAAGTTATAAAATTTGTATGGATTTTTTTCTGGTTCGATTCATACATAACTCTGTATAAATAAACTTTAAAGTAAATAATGAAAAATGTTTATTTTTTCAAAACTACCCTTTAGGGGTGTGTAAAGAAGGTCATACGCTACGAAGCCGCGGGCAGAAACTAGTTACTAATAAATAGAATCAGTTAAATTACTTCTTGGTCAATTTTTTTTTTCTTTTTAGCGTTTCTTTTGTATTCACTCGTACAATAAAGATATATTTTATTCTATAAGTCCTTACCATTTATCCATAAGTTCCAGCGCTGGGTAGACACCCATAGTGTTTATCCAGCACAACGCTGAGTGGAGGCCATATTTGCCTCAGACTCTGCTACGCACACAATTAAGAAAATGTATATATAAATATTTAGCAGGTATCATAACATTTGTGTAGTAGTTTTTAAGGCGAATAAAAATTTATTCTTTCTTTCTTTCTTTTTTTCTATACCCACTAATATAAAAAACTACGACTGCCTAGTTAGCTTAGTTTCATAGCCTAGGTACCTAAGTAATTATTTGGAAATTGTAAATTTTCTGATGAAATAAAGATTTAAAGATCTTAGAAGTATTTTATTGTTTTCTTTTTATACAACTAACGTGGAAAACAAGCTTACATCCCATCTGTTGGTAAGCAATTACCGTAATCTCTTTACGCTTGCAAAACCAGAGTTATCTCCGCGTGTTGCCGAGCCTAAGACATAACGGGTGAAAAGTCTCATGGGCCTGTAATTTCACCGGCACCCGTAATCTTCAAACTGGAACACAGCAATGCAAGCATTACTGCTTGGCGGAAGAAATAGGTATGGTTCTACTTCCTCGGACGAGCTTCTCACAAGGAGCTCTACTATAACTTATAATCAGAGATCTCTACTATAACTTATAATCAGAGATAGGAATAGGTAGTGCAATTTAGGATTGATGAAACATTATAAAACATTATAAATAGTATGGATACCCCCCCGGGATTCCGGGATTAGAAATAAATATAATACTTAATGCGGTAACTACCGTTTTAAATGACTGAAATGCGTTTTATAAGCTGACATTTTTATTCCAAAACTATCGTGAACTTGACTATTCATATTGTAAAAACGGGAATTTTGCAGTACGTGAAAATTCCCGTTTTTACAATATGAAGCTGACATTTGCCTAAATATTACAAAAAAAAAAAATATGACGGGACAAATTTCAGATAAAAAACATTACGACCTATGTGGCGCAGTGGGCGAAGGTCTGCCTGAGACGCAGAAGGTTGCGGGTTCGATTCCTGTCACGGGACAAATGTTTGTAAGATCTGCAAATATTTGTCTCCGGTCTGGGTGTTTTTCTATGTATGATAAGTATGTATTTAGAAAAAAAAGTATATAAGTAGTATATCAGTCATGTAGTTCCCATAATACAAGCTCTGCTTAGTTTGGGGCTAGATGATGTTGTGTGAAAAATGTCCAGCAATATTTATTTTTTTATTTATTATTTTCATTATATAAATTATGAAACTATCATGGTTTAATATATATATATATATATATATTTTCATTATACTTTTAATTTTATTATACTTTCCGTAACACCTAATCAGATTTACGTAGTATTAAACAATAATTTTTCATTCGATTCTCGGGACTTGTATGATGTGTCCATTTCTCATTCAATTCCCGGGACTTGTAAGGCATGTCCATATTATAATATCGTCATGAAGACCCGTTAAATTGGACTACCTATTCCTATCACTGCTAGTAATACTATAGGTACATATACTTAGTTACATTATGCAATTTGTTTACGCGAGCGAAGCCGTGGGCAGACCCTAGTGGACAGAGGTCTGTAAAAAAGTAAGTTTTCCTAAACGGGCACGTTAATTATTATTATGTTTAATTTTAAGTGTCACAGAAGTTTTAATTTGGACATAAAATTAAATCTGTTTTTAAAATGATAAAAATAAAGATAAAAGTATCACTCGGAACATAATAAATAATAATAATATATAACGCTGGACATTTTTCACACAGCATCATCTAGCCTCAAACTTAGCAGAGCTTGTATTATGAGAACTACATGACTGATATACTACTTACATATTTTTTTTTTAATTCATAATTATCATATGGAGGATCATTATTTTATCAGAGGAAACAGAGACAGAAATCTTCTATTACTAAAATCATTTTTAGTTAACAAATGCTACTATGACATTAACGATTATTTAGACTAGGAAGCTATTTTGACTAATGAAAATTATAACAAAAGAAAAATGACTAAACCTACTTAGTTATGTTATTCTAAATGCTACATACCTTGATACTTTGCCTACCTTAACTTTATTTTATCGTACCTACTAGTTTTTGTTTACACAAAACTTCGGCCTGCCTACCTATCTACTGCTATACCCAGGGTATATGTGAGATACCTACCTATAAACACCATCTATGTACCTACCATGTGAAAGCAATAAATGTATTGAGTATAGAATACCTATGATGGCTTTTCGATCCACATGAGGTTAGAAATTTTAGGTTTTGAATTTATCAAAATGCACTAACAACATCGAAAAACAAAATAAGAGATTAGTTGATGTGTACGTTTTCAAATACGGTTGAATGATTCTTTATAAATAAATCAACGAACTAAAATTATAAATCTACTTTTATTCAGACTCGAGCGAAGCCGTAGGCTAAAGTTCGTCTAGCTATCGTAGAAAATTAGTCATCGCTATTTTATGATCGTGAAATTAGTCGGCTTTTCTAATAAAACTCTTATATGAAGACCATTTTATTAAATCACATTTACTCGTACAAAAACGAAATTATAATTTCTCGTGAACTTTAAAACTTTAGTGAGGGATTAATGTGTCCAAATCCAATTACACAGATTCTAATTAACTCAATTAATTCCATGAAATTGATGACCCCGCATCATTATTACCACCAGCACACGAATCTGTCCTGGATCAAGAAATTACGAGAGCCCATGACTATTCCTCTACCCGATAAAATCATATCCCGAATGGAACTGGGAGAAACACCTTACCAACTATTAAAATTACGGGAATAATAGGTGATTAATCTTACAACCCACAAAAACCGCTCGATTTACGGCGCTGTCAAAATAAATATACCCGAAGTTCCTTTAACAAGCTGTTTTTTTGAATAGTGCAGGAACTCAAGCGAGATTTATCCACTTAATATCATAACAATGAACCAAACTCTAGCTCAATGCCCAGGAGGCAGATTTCAAGAAATAATGGAGACTTAAAAATCAAAAATCGCAGACTAGTGGCCAGCTGCGACGCACGAGGTTCGCGTTCGACTTCCGCTGCAGGACGAATGTTTACATTTTTGCTGATATGTTTTTGAATCTGTGGCACGGCGGGCGCGTTTCAATTTCTGCTACGTCACATGCATATTTTGCAGATATTCGTTCCGGGTGTTGTGTTACCATGGTACTCGTAGATCCTGTCATGTAGTCATGTACTATGAGTATAGTTCCTGTCATAGTCATAGTCATTTATTTCTCCTTCGGAACATAGGGATCACTTGGTTTTGTTACTTGGTACATAAATTCTTTAGCGGCTGTACATAGGCCTTGTCAGATTGTAAATAATTGTAAAATAAAAAATAACACATAATAAAATTATTTGAGATAAAACTAAATAACAAACAAATTGTAACAATTAGTCAAATTGTTCAAACAACAAGTGTTGCCATGCTTTTGTATTGAATGCCCACGATACAGGGAATTTCAGTGTAGATTAGGACTATGTACCTATGTGGCTGTTGGGTGTTTCAAAATACATAAACTACAGCATAACTGATAAAAAAGAAACCTCTTACATGATTTTTCTTACGATTCTTCTTCAGTCGATGAGTGATTTTTATTCTCATGAACTCTTGCACTAAACATCCAAATTTAGATGTTTAACAAAACATTACAAAAGGAAGATGCGGTATTTTTTATTTTATTAATTGGGTATTGGATCTGATAGCTCGTGTTTTAAATAAAATATCATACGTTTTATATTATTATAAGGTGGTTTTATATTATGCGCACATTAACGCGGGTTTTGGATTCGTTTGGATAAGGGATCTCGCACAATGAGAAATAAAATGAACGAATGAATAAAGATTGCTCTGATATTTTCATATAGTTAATCTTCGGTTTACACGAAGTATCAAAATTAAATATACTTAAAATGATTATTGTGTTTTAATTAGGATCTAAACCGACTTTGACTTTTGAAGGTGACATATGTACTTCTTTGTAAGTAAATTAAGAGGAAAATGTTGCTATAATTAATGTCCTTATAGTCAATTCCTTTAAAGGTCACTCATTTATAGAAGAAAACAGATGAAGATACTGTAGATTCCCGTATTTACAATATTTAAATGATCTTATCCGACACAGTTTTTAATGTAAAAGGTCTCTTCTGATGTAACTATTGATTAATCAGAGTCACTCACGTCAATTAAGAAGTTGTGATCAATTAGTTTATGTAAATGGCTATGATCTATGACATTATGATTAAGCTTCCAATGCAAATACATTGCTCAATAATCGATATTAAAAAGTCAATTAGCTAATAAATTGATGATTATGTCAGAGAAATAAATGGTATTCAACATTTAGTATGTATATTTCATAGGTTTTTGTAAATATTATTTAGCAATGTACGTATGCTTTTTGAAAATAAATTATGCGAAGTGGTAACTAATTGAGGTTAATTTGGTTCAAGACTATGTTAAATTTTATTGATTATAATTTTATTTAAATTATCTTTACACTAAAATGAATGATTATTTATTCATTTAATTAAAACACCAACGATGCATAACTTTTTGATGTATTATTGGTATCGTCATTCAAAGAATAGGTAATCAATTCGCCTGCATTTAAATCCATCCGCAGAGATTGCAGGCTCTATACTGTGATTATGGCACATGCAACTGTGCCATGATAAAAAAATGAATTATTTTTTTAATCATGAAAGTTTTTAAAGTTACCTACACTCGTTAGTATAACTTTCAGTCTCTCATACACACTTCTGTTTAACTTAACCACGTATGTTGTTTTATTATATTACGAAAGTACTAGGTATTATCAAATACTTAGGTGTATTAACTAACTAGAAAACGAAAAAAGAATAATTTTACGAAATCAAAAACAAAATCTAGAAACATACACCTAGGTATTTTTAAAAGAAATTAAATATTAGTAAAATAGACAGAATAGTTCTTTCTTAAGCCAAAACAATAGGTATTTATTCATCAAAATAACAAGGATCATTATAGAAAAGTCAGCTTGAAAACAAAGTCAATTTAAAGTTTTAAAGTGAATTTACGCCGATTCTCCGCGCACGACTATGCCTAGAAGAATCAGGCAACCAACTCTGCTTATGATCCTTCGGGATAATTTTCTGATGATCCTTCATTCAGCTATAGAATGATGCCAATCGAACTTAGTGTAGTTGTTCACGTTCATTCGTTCCTTAACCAAATGCGCGTCAACCAAGATGTTATCAGATCGTTCCGGGAAGGACGCTTGTCGTCCAATAAACTAATTGGTGGTGGAATGCTTACGCCGCGCCTCGACAAGAATGTGTGTTTTTGTTTTTATTTAGAAACGTTCGATTTTCAAAATCGAATAATCTTGATTTTCGGCTTTGAAGGTAGGGATGAAAAGACATTGCGTGACCGTAAAAGTGTTGAAATTAAAACCTAGTTAAGAGTCACTGGTTTGTTATTGGTAAAGTAATCGTAGTACTGTTTGTCTGTTTCAATGGCTTGTAACTGACCAGATTTATTATGTAGATGTTTGACCTGATTTATTATACTATAGACTTATATTAAGCAATTTGACAAAACCAAGTGTAGGTATATGTAATTCTTATGTAATTCTTTAAAAACTGAATTTTAAATCATATTCAGATAAGATTTAAAGACTTTTTAAATAATTATGAATAAATAATAATTTACATACAAACACAGAGTTGTTGTCTTTTTTTGTAGATCTTTACTTTTTATAATTTGTGTGTCGTGCTGTGTCCGTGCGTCAACTGAAGTTCATGCTAAAAATCAGCTCTGTCTGCAGTTTACTGTACGAGTAGATAGCATTATGCTGAGCACGGACTCTTTTTATTTAGCTGATGCTTGCATTGTCACAGTAGGTACCTATGCTATTTTTGTTACTTTTTCTGTAGATCTTTACTTTTTATAATTTGTGTGTCGTGCCGTGTCCGTGCGTCAACTGAGGTTAGTGCTAAAAATCAGCTCTGTCTGCAGTTTACTGTACGAGTACATAGTATTATGCTGAACAGGGACAATTTTTATTTAGCTGATGTTTGCATTGTCACAGTACCTATGTTATTTTTGTTACTTTTTCAGTAGATCTTTACTTTTTATGATTTGTATGTCATGCTGTGTCCGTGCGTCAACTGAGGTTCGTGCTAAAAATCAGCTCTGTCTGCAGTTTACTGTACGAGTACATAGTATTATGCTGAGCACGGAAAATTTTTATTTAGCTGATGTTTGCATTGTCACAGTAGGTACCTATGCTATTTTTGTTACTTTTTCTGTAGATCTTTACTTTTTATGATTTGTATGTCATGCTGTGTCCGTGCGTCAACTGAAGTTCGTGCTAAAGATCAGCTCTGTCTGCAGTTTATTGTACGAGTACATAGTATTATGCTGAGCACGGACAATTTTTATTTAGCTGATGTTTGCATTGTCACAGTACCTATGTTATTTTTGTTACTTTTCTGTAGATCTTTACTTTTTATGATTTGTGTGTCATGCCGTGTCCGTGCGTCAACTGAGGTTCGTGCTAAAAATCAGCTCTGTCTGCAGTTTACTGTACGAGTAGATAGCATTATGCTGAGCACGGACAATTTTTATTTAGCTGATGCTTGCATTGTCACAGTAGGTACCTATGTTATTTTTGTTACTTTTTCTGTAGATCTTTACTTTTTATAATTTGTGTGTCGTGCCGTGTCCGTGCGTCAACTGAGGTTAGTGCTAAAAATCAGCTCTGTCTGCAGTTTACTGTACGAGTACATAGTATTATGCTGAGCACGGACAATTTTTATTTAGCTGATGTTTGCATTGTCACAGTACCTATGTTATTTTTGTTACTTTTTCTGTAGATCTTTACTTTTTATGATTTGTATGTCGTGCTGTGTCCGTGCGTCAACTGAGGTTTATTTTATTTTATTTTATTTTCAAAATTTTGGGAAAACTTACAGCTAGGTACAACAAGAACAGATATAAGTATTTAATATGACTGGATAGACCAGTGCATATTTGCTGAAGGCTAATTAGAAGTTTCCGCAGACAAGTAATAAAATAGTAAGATAAATACAAAGTAAGTTGACGACTTTAAGCATAAAATAATAGGAAAAATAGTTTAAACAGTAAAAATAAAGATGGATATAGTTAGTCTACACTAGGAAAAATTTATCACTAAGTAAGCGTTTTAGCTTACTTGTACTGGTGCTAAACAAATCTACCTCACTGTTTTTGTTTAAACTGGTTTTGTTAGGTTTGTGCTAAAAATCTCTGCTCTGGCTGCAGTTTACTGTACGAGTATATAGCATTATGCTGAGCACGGACTTTTTTGACAGTACTTTGCAAAATAAGTACAATAGTACGATTGTATCTAAGCTACTACCTATTGTGTTGTAAATTGAATATAACTTTTTTACTTACTAATGATAGATAGATAACTCTTTATTGCATACACCAGGATAAAAAACATTTTACAGAGGATCTTAAAACTAGATTGTGGTTAATGGACGGCCTTATCGCTGAGAGCGATCCCTTCCAGACAACATTTGGATGGACTTGATCTAGAAACGGAAAAAAATTTATATACTTATAAAAACTTGAAGTAAACGGAACTAGGTGCCTGTCTTTGTAAAATAGTACTTGAGTTTTGATTTTTAACATTAATTAATTTAAACTTGCTATTTGACTGTCTGTTTAAAATTATCCATCTATAAAATGTAAATCCGTTATTGGTCGTAAGAAAAACATATATTTTAAGTTTACGTAGAATAAGGACTGTAGGTTTTGTTAAATAAATAAATAAAAGAATGTGAAGAGAGGTGGTGTAGCTGCAATAAAAATAATAATTTGCAGTAGATACAATAAAATACAAATTTTATAAATAATATAATGTGATATAATGTATACCTATTAACAATACAGTAATTTATATAGCTACAAACGCAATTAATGCTGCACATAGTAATATTTCATTTCTTTTCCTTTTCCAGTCATTATAATAGACATATACTTACCTTCCTTACCTACCTTCTAAGACATGATAAAATTCGTCACCCGCCAAGATCTAAATCTTTACTGTCCCGTACAATATTATTATATGTCCTCATTAAGTATGACATTAGGTCCGAGTTTCGCTTTTAATGACTCTTAATTAGGAGGATTTAATTTATATTATTTATTGGTATGACCATGCTGTATGTGTTTAATGAGGGAGATTCACTGATAAGAGTGATCGTATATGGTCATAATATATTGCACTTAAGTGGTCGAAATCTGGCTCAAATCTCTCCTCTACTTCATTTCCAAAGACAAATTTTTAGACAACTTCATTTGTAATTATTTGTATGAAAATACATGAAACAATTATTATTATTATTCATTTATTTCAGATATCGATCCATAATTAACATCATAAACACTGAAAATAAAATACAAAATCCTTCTAATATTATAAACGTGTAAGTTTGTGAGGATGGATGAACTCTTTCATGCAAAAACTACTGAACGGATTTTCATAAAATTTTACAGTAATATAGCTTATAAATTAGAATAACATAGAAGCTACTTTTCTCCAGGTAACACGTGGGCAGAAGCTAGTAAATTATAAAATTAAAATTAAATTAGATGGAGTCTATTATGATCCGCATCCACCTGTTTTGTATAGGAAAGTCTGCTCGAGCAACAATCATCTGTAGGATATCGTTGTTACTGTCTCATTATAGCTAGACACATTTATATATGTCTAGCTATAATGAGACTAATATACCTAATACCTAATATGCTATAACTGTAATTATAGACAGACAGATATAAAAAACCTTTTTTTAATTTCCTTGAATAAATAAACGCTCTACAGATACGAGCGAGTGAAGCCGTGGGCAGGAGCTAGTGGAGAATCATCTTAAAAGTAATAAAAACTTCCTAAACGGTCAGATGATTTAAGATTATGTTTAAAGTTTTATGTGTCACAGAAGCTTTAATTTGGACTTTTAAAAAATAATCTGTTCTTGAAGTGATTAAAATTAAGATAAAAGTCGTTAAGTTCGGATAATTGCCTACAGTATTTTTTTAAGGAGATTGTACCAGTACATTGACACAAAAGTCTGAATAAGTAGGTAAGGTACGAAATGTATCAGACCGTATTGGTTTAAGAAATCTTTAGGTGTCGATTTATCAAATTTTCTACCTAAAAAAATGGATTGCAAATTCGATTTTCCATGCGTGTAAACATTTTTAAATTAATCATCAGCACTTGATCTGATGAAAACAAATCTTTTATATTAGATTGACTTATAAAATAAACCAACTATTTAGCTAGTTGTAGGTACCTAGTTACCTATCTGTTGTTTTTGTTTAGAAATGGTAGCACAGTCATCATAAGATTCATTCATTAATTAACATTCAATATGTATCTAGTCATGTCTTGTTTGATATTGTGTTAATAAACGTAAAAGAATAAGCGTAAATTTTTAAACAATCTCCAAAACATATTAATGACTGAGTTTAAACGAGCCTTATTAATAACTTCAAAACAAAACTTTGACAGTTCTTAAAACCGCACCGAATCATCAACAAATAAGATGTCTTCATCTTAATAATTTGGTTTACTGATGACTAATTAACATACTCGTCTGCTGTCAGTTTGATAGACAGATTTTATTTAGGAATTAAGTGCAGTCAGCATAAATGAAATTGGAAATGTACTGCACGTTAAATTAGTGACTCATTTAAGAGCCAGGTCTCAACCAGGAAGGAAAACTAAGCGTGTATTTGGTGACAAGATAATAGCAAGACTCCTAGTTTTCCTTTCACGCTAGCGCAAGGTAAAGAAAAACTACAATTCAACCTCTCCGCAATCGTTAACGCCAGCATAAAGTGGTTATTGTCTTAGGGGCCAGGGCGTATAGACAAATACCTCAAACTTAGTTTTACTTTTATGCTTACGCAAATTTGTCAAAGCAAAACTTTGCGGCAGTCACATCTCAAAAACTAATGTCATTTCTATAAAATTCAATCTTTCTGCAGGCGTTATTGCCAACAGAAAGTTATTGCTGTTTAAGGGGCCAGGGCGCCTAGAGAAATCCCTTTTATGCTTATGCAAATTTGTCAAGGCAAAACTTTGCAAAAGTCACGTGACATCTCAAAAGCTAATTTCATTTCTGTGCAATTCAATCTTTCTACAGGCGTTATCGCCAACAGAAAGTGGTTGTTGTTTAGGGGTCCAGGGCGCCTAGACAAATACATTTTATGCTTACGCAAATTTGTCAAGGCAAAAATTTGGAACAGTCACGTGACATCTCAAAAGCTGATGATTAATTTAAAAATGTTTACAATGATTTTTTTCGCGGGCGTTAATTCCAACAGAATGTGGTTGTTGCCTAAACGGCCTTAATTCTTGATTAAACGCTGGATAACACTTAGACTTTTTAGGGATACTTTGTAAGAATGAGTAATATTTATTAAAGTACTAGCTTTTACCCACGGCTTCGCCCACGTGGTATCCAGATAAAAAGTAGCATATGTGTTATTCCGATGTATACGCTATATTACTGTGAAGTTTCATCAAAATCCGTTCAGTAGTTTTTACGTGAATGATTAACAAACATCCATCATCACAAATTTTCGCGTTTAAAATAGTAGTTTTGCGATGGGCCAGCTTACAGAAACACAATACTCAAGAAGGCCAACTAAGAGCGTTTCTGATAATGGCTACATTTTTGTAGCTGACAGCTGCGTTGTTTAATCTGTAGAGTTAATTGAAATGCTTAAGGCTGAGGCTTGTTAAGAACGTCCCCCGCAGTGACGTCTTTATTCGAAGACAGAACAGAGCCTTCTTCTCACACTGTTTCGAGATTTGAGGTGAATTCTTTAAGCAGTGATTTAAAGCTGGTGAATTTCAGTTGATCTAGTTAAAGTTTACTATTTTAATTATTTTTATTTTTTTATGATATACTATAGCTTCTGCTCCGGCTACGCCCGCGTGGTATCCGGATAAAAAGTAGTCTATTTGTTATTTTAATGTATAGGCTATATTACTGTAAAGTTTCATCAAAATCAGTTGAGTAGTTTTTGCGTGAAAGAGTAACAAACATCCATCCTCAAACTTTCGCGTTTATAATATTAGTAGGATGTCAATTATTTTACCTGTGCGAAATTGCTGTTTTCTTGCCAAAATGTTCGTTTTTTTTTATTTTAATACTTTGCAGTAATATTATTAGTACTGTTTGACTGACGTTTATCTATTTAAAAATAAATTGATTTTTTCGATTATTCCAAACGCCCTCAACTTTGTCGACGATATATTTTTTAAACACCCAACAGACACATACATTTTAATCTAGATATTATTACGACTGTACCACGTACTTTACTATTCTCCTGCTGACGTTTCTTAAGAAACGTAAAGTACGGAATAGTAATTGTAAAGTAACGGTCAAATTTCACCGTTTAGAGGTCCTTCCACATGAACACCGTCCATTACCACACAAGCACGGGAGTGAGACGGGAACTATCCTAAAATGATACCAAATCACAATATTTTCAATGCACATACTATAGGATTTCGTGTCGTGGGTATAAGAAACTATGATTACCGTGTTACCACAATGCCTGGATCCGGAAATAGCTGCAGAGCATGTTAACATTTGTCCCGCAGCGGGAAACGAACCCGCATCTTTTGCGTCACAGTCTAACCCCTGTATTCTAAGTAATTTCTCCATATTACTCTACTCCAACTCGAATTAGGGCGCTTTGAGGTTTACTCCAAAATTTTCTCATATTTGGTATTTTCAGTTGAATTTTTCGAGTATCCTTACAAAACTTAAATGAGGAGTGTACTCGAATTGGAGTGGAGTAATTTCGTCACTATCCATCGATTATGTTTGATCAATAACACAACGAAATGGAAGCAAAATGTCACTTCGAGGAATGCTCAAGGTTAGACATGAGTTCCATAAATCATAACGTAAGTTATATCGGATATAGGTTAGATATCATACCATAACTGATATCATGAAAACTAATCAAAACCTCAACTGTTACTAAAGACACGAACAAAACGAAAACTTCACAAACCAAAAATCGCCGTAGTTACAAGTTGCTAAACTGATAAATAATTTTTAATACCTAAGTACCTACATCGATGTACTGAATAACTGTATAAGTTTGCGTTTGTCGTTTTGTTGTTAGTTTGCCTAACTAAAAATCAAGTTAACGTTTGAAAGCCCTACGACTGATATCGATATCTGAAAACCGTTTTCTATATCGATATGCAAACTATATATCGGTTACATAACCGTTTGCGGGAAAAAACGAAAACGCCCATGTCTACTCAAGGTAGATTGTAAGGTACCTTGAGATGATAATTGGATTGTTTCACTCAGTCGAGAAAATCTGTAAAGGGGAATTTGAGTGGAGGAAATTTTGGCAACTAAAAATACCAAAACACGAGTCGAGGTTGAGTCGAGTTAAATCTCGAGATGATAACTTAGAATACGGGGGTAATACTCGCCCGCCGCATCAGAGATTATTTTATGTTTATTTTGCCTGAATCGATTTATAATTTCGCAATATCGATACTAAACTTCGTAGCAAGTAGTTCATAAAACTTCATTGACAGCCAGGCATAACTTAAACGTGACTTAAAGTGCAATCATTGCCCACAATTGGGTAATATTACCGCAATAAAATAAAAAGCATCGCGCACGCGATTAATTCATAACTTTTGAATTTCACACGCGAATGTTCGATGACCATAACATTCTTGGAGCTATGAACTTTTAGAATGGAACTTGATTATAAAATAACTGGCCGCCTTCGGCCCCCGAACCACCGCGTCGCATCGCCCGCCCGTCAAGAATTTCTTCTTTTGCTCGGCTCTTAGCTTCATGTTTAATAACCTTCCTTGAGAATTGGGCTATCAAAAGCATTTTTTTTTAAATATGTCTGCTAGTTCCTAAGATTAGCGCATTCAAACAAAACAACAAACTCTTCTCCTTTATTTTTACATACATACCATATATTTACGCCTGTTTCCCGGAAGGTTAGGCAGAGACCAAGGATTTCCACTTGCTACGATCATGACATACCTCTTTCGCTTCATTCATTCTCATCACATTCTCCATACAAGCTCGGCGGTTTAGTGTACTTCTGACCTGGCCTTTTTCTAGAATGTCTCCAATTAGGTCAGATTACGTTCTTTATTTTTAGTATAGATATATTTATATAGATAATCAGACGTCGCATTTGGAAGGCTCCCACCCGAATAAACCTCTTAAAGGTCTATCTCGGAATAAATATCTTAAAGGTTAAAGTTGAAGGTAGTCTAAAATTGGCTGAGTGCGCGTTTGGCTTGTGAGCTTCAGTACCATGGGATCGTAACAAGAAACTGAGATGGTGAAGGCGAAAAAAAAAGAAAAATTTAATAAAAAAAATGTTTTGAATTTTTCCCGTTCAGAAGAATTAAGTATCATAGGAACTGGCAATAGAAACTGGCTCGCCAAAATTGATTCCCGATTATAACGTTAGAAGATACTAGCTTCTGCCTTCTGCTTTCGCCCGCATGGTAACCGGATAAAAAAGTAGCTTATGTGTTATTCTAAGTCAAAGTCAAAGTCAAAGTCAAAATTCATTTATTCAATAAAATCACAAGGACCACTTTGAAACGTCGGTTTTTATCTAGGTGCCTGTTCCTCCGCGACCAAGCCAGGAAAGAAAGGCAAGAAAACAAGGCTGGTTATTCTTTTTAATGATCCTTTTACAAAACAATAGGTTCGAGTTGGAGCATTTTCAATTCCAAGAGTTTTTGTCATCTAAATAATCAGATATTTTATAGTATGCCTTTTTATAAAGCTTTTGTTTAATTACGTTCTTAAATTTGTTAATTGATAATTTTTGTATATCTCTTGGGAGTTTGTTATAAAAGCGTACACCGTGCCCTTTAAACGATTTACCAACTTTATGGAGTCTACAAGTGGCAACAGCGAGTTTATCTTTATTTCTAGTATTAACATTGTGATTATCGCTTTTTTTCTTAAACAAATTAATATTTTTGTGAACATACATCAGATTTTCATAAATGTATTGACAATGGAATGTCATTATATTTATTTCTTTAAACTTTTCGCGAAGTGATTCTCTGGGGCCCATATTATAAATTGCTCGAACAGCCCTCTTCTGCAGCACAAAAATGGTATTGATATCAGCAGCACTCCCCCACAGCAGTATACCGTACGACATAATGCTGTGGAAGTAGCTGAAGTAAACTAGTCTAGCTGTGTCAACGTCTGTATAAAGACGGATCTTTTTGACTGCATATGCCGCAGAACTAAGTCTCTTCGATAACCCATCAATATGAGGACCCCATTGAAGCTTATTATCTAGGGTGATACCTAAGAATACGGTGGTGTCCACAAGAGCCAACTGTTCATCTTTGATTTTGATATTTGCTTTAACTTGTGTAACATTGGGTAGTATAAATCTAATACACTGATGTATAAGCTATATTACTGTAAAGTTTCATCAAAATCCGTTCAGTAGTTTTTGCGTGAAAGAGTAACAAACATCCATCCTCAAAAACTTTCGCGTTTATAATAATAGTAGGATGATGCAATTTCGGAAGGGGGGAATTTAGGATCACAAAATCGAAATGTCTTGGGCAGCTTATTGTAGATTTTTTTAATTTTAGGGTAGAAAGGGCAATTCTATCATTTCTTCATACCCCGATGCAATCACGCCAGTAAACTGTTTATCAATGTGAAAAAGAGACAAACATAATATATTTTCAATTGATATGAGAAGGATAAACTTAGAATTATTACGTCACAGCGGGGTATCTTCCTTTCTCACTACCTTATCACACTTTATCATCAATATTTACGATC
Organism: Perizoma flavofasciatum; assembly: GCA_958496245.1. Classification (NCBI taxonomy): domain Eukaryota; kingdom Metazoa; phylum Arthropoda; class Insecta; order Lepidoptera; family Geometridae; genus Perizoma; species Perizoma flavofasciatum. Next base: position 7,964,966 of record OY292441.1, on the reverse strand, counting down.
TCCACTCCGATATTCACATCCATTGCGGTTTTAGTACCTACGAAAACTCAAAGAGTCGTATAAAACCTGCAATAGTTATGAGAATTTCCAATGAGATCGTTTCGTGGTAAGTTTTCTCGGGATCAACTCGTTAGGATGGCCATCTTGTGGTTTATTTTCATAAGCACCCCTATCTATCACTGTTAACGATGTTTATTCAAGCAGCTAAGTAGGTGTGACCATAAATTTGATTGTGGTTATGGACCATATTTTTACAAAAAGTGACGATGTAATTCAAGATTTTTGTGTCTATCAAAAATACTATTGTATCATAGAAACATAAAGCCCTCAAAATCAAAGCTAGAGTCAGCGAAAATAGGATAGGCTTGCAGAAAGAACCGAAAGAAAATAAGATTTCGTACATCGTATCACATGTACGAAAATAACATATTACGCGCAAGGTAGACGACATATGAAGGAAGTTACGTTAACTTACACTGTATACATTCAAGCTTGTCCCTGGATAGGTTCATATATAAATAAATAAATACCAATAGTCACATAAATAGTCCTTGCTCTATTATCTAGGATTCCTTGTGTCGTGGGTATCAGAAACTACGAGTATTATGTTTTCATAATACCTAAACCCGGAAATAATATTTGCGGAACATGAAACATTTGTTCCACAACGAGAATCAAACCAGCACTTTTACCCTCCGTGCAACCAAGATCGTCAAAATCAAAATTCCACTTAGATTTTTATTGTTAAATTGGTTAAATTGATAAAAAAAAAAGTATTTATTTTCCTTAGATCTCATGGTGCCCCTACTACAATAAGGCATAAGCTTATTGGCTATTTGCTCTTTTCCACTAAGCGGCCCCTACTAATGATGTTGTTACTAACGGCACAGAATATACAACAGTGAGTACTAACAGAAGCTTCACTCAAACCTCTCACCACACTGGTTTTACTTTCAGACACAATCACCTTTTAAAGGCCTGGTAGGTCACTGACAAAATTTTACCCGCGACGACAGTCCGTATATGCGTTGGCTATAAGAACTTGTTTGCCTGTCTGTTGGTTACCATTTATATAAAAAAAAACGGAAAAAAGGATGCTGGGTAGGACGTGCCTGTTCCTGTGCCAAGAACCATCAAATGAGAAGTAAATACTCTACGCACACGTTTTTACAGGTTACACAAACAACATACACCAGCTAAAAAAAACACACACACTTTAAGTATGTATTAACACTCACTACACTACATCACACACACACACACGTACCTTTACATACATTTAAAATAGGCACAATACAAAAAAATATAATGTACTAGCTTCTGCCCCCTAAAGTAGCATATGTATTAATCTGATGTATAAGCTATATTACTGTAAAGTTTCATTAAAATCCGTTCAGTAGTTTTTACGTGAAAGAGTAACAAACATCCACAAACTTTCGTGTTTATAATACTAGCTTCTGCTCATGGCTTCGACAGCGTGGTACCCAGATAAAAAGTAGCGTATGTGTTATTCTGTTGTATAAGCTATATTACTGCAAAGTTTCATCAAAATCCGTTCAATAGTTTTTGCGTGAAAGTGTAACATATATCCATCCTCACAATCTCTCGCCTTTATAATATTAGGATAGGATAGGATTACCGTAACTTTAGATTTCTATTAAAATCAACTCAGATCCGGAACAAACACGAACACGCTACGACTCTTGAGAGCCGGGAAAAAGAAGTGATAGTGTGGGCGAGCTGGGTGCCGAGGGCGGCCGTGGCACAGCTAGTCCTATCCTACTAATATAATAAATGCGAAAGTCTGTGTGTGTGTGAATGTTTGTTACTACGTATCTCCGTAACTACTAAACCAATTTTGATGAAATTTGGAATGTAGATAATTTAAGTTCTGGAATAACACATAGGCATATCTTATTTTCAAAAATCAACCCCTAACGGGGTTAAACAGGGTGGTAAAGTTTCTATGAAAAAAAAATATTCGCTCAAAACTCTGTACGAATAAACTTTAAAGTAAATAATGAAACATATATTTTTTATTTTTTCAAAACTACCCTTTGGGGGTGTGCAATTGAGTTCTAAACTTTGTATAGAGGTACATTGTCATCCTTGGTTCGATTCATTCAAAAGTTGGTGGACATAGTTTGAAGCCTGGAGACGGTCATATGCTACTTTTCTTAACATACCACGCGAGCGAAGCCGCGGGCAACAACTAGTATAGTAACTAGTAACTCACTTGGCACAACAGTACCTACCTGTGAGGAAACTTAACTACCTACCGAAGACTTATAGATACCTTATATACCTACATGATGTTTTAGTAGGTACCTATCTTTTCATTATATCCTTTTTATTTTACCTGGGTGTCTGTTCTGCAAAGTTGATGTCTTCATTCCGTTTTGCCAAATAAAAATATTTTCTTTCTTTCTTTCTTTCTTTCTTGATTATTAAATAAAAACTGCTAATACATTTCAGATGCAGATGAGTTCAATAGTTACCATGCACGAGACATCTTTAAGTGGGCTTAGTTGAGTTTTTTAGTTGGACAAATGGTAGGAGTCACACAGGAGTATAAAAGTGACATAGCCAGGTATTCGAGTGAGTTCGGTAGCATTTTTCAACTGTCATAGGATGTTTAGAGTATCGGTTATGAGTAAGTAATGAATTTGATCTGTGGGTTAATTTGAAACATGGTCAGAGAAGTGTTTTGTGATAGACCTAGCCGCCATCTTGAATAGGGCATTTTTAAGTCTACAATTTCTTAGGTCACATATAAAATTGTGGCCTGCCTTACCTACTTTTAAAAGACATTTATATTATTTATGATTATTAAATTAAAACACACATATATAAAAGTTGTGCGGTGCGTAAAAAAAAAACACAGGGTTCAAGTTTTCTTCTCTCAGGTGGGAAAAGTGGAATAAAACAAAATTCTGTACATTTTTTACATTAGGGTTCTGTTTTACCCCCTGAGGGATCTCTAAAGGGAAAAAGTGGAATAGGAAAAATGGTTAAGGGTATTTCTGCACTTTTTATCATTAGAGTTTAGTTTCCCCCCGAAGGGGGATTTTTCAGGGAGGATTTGTGGTTTAATCCCTCGGGGCGCGACGATATCCCCCATGATGTTCATCCTCAGATTAATGCTCAGGGCGTAGATAGGGGATACTCAAAGGCACGTCCAAACATTATATTTGGCACAAGTACAGTTAGCATTCCACGTGACAAGTTGCAAGCCCAACGGGCAGTTACGATCAATTGAAAAAAACTAACTTTAACTATCTATTAACATGAATAAAAAAATGCTGAACATATTTCACACAATGTCATCTAGCCTCAAACTTAGCATAGTTTGTATTATGGGAACTACATGACTGATATACTACTTATATACTTTTTTCGTAAATACATACATACTTAATAGACTTTTAAAATACTCCGAAAAAAATATTGGCAGATCATACAAACATTTGTCCCTCGGCGGGAATAGAACCCGCAACCTTCAGGTGGACCTTAGCCCACTGCGCCACAGAGGTCGTTCTGACTATGAATTTAGTCCTATTAAAATGTTCAGATATTAAACCGAAAAATGCGATCCGAAAATAGTACGCTACGTTCGTTTATACAAAAGTCAATTTAAGTGTCAAAGTCAAAAGCGATGGCGGATTCCATTACTTTTATATCAAAGAAGAAAATAAAGAATGAACAAAAAAGGATTTGCTAATAATTTACACGTGAAAGTTTGTGAGGATGGATTTTTGTCCGGGTAACATGCGAGTGAAGCCCAGAGGCTAGTCTATCGTAGTGGTACTATTTTAGAACATTTCTTCCCTATTTAATAACGTATCTTCTTCTTCCACATTATCTTTGTGCTACCTGAAATTATTGTGACCGGTTTTAACTTTCGTTATCAAAGTTAAATACATATATTAAAAAAAACAGTTTATAATTTTCATCAGTGTTAAAATCATATTGAAATTCGAAGGCAGAGCGAAAAAAGGTTTTGTGTTACAATTTCATAGTTTTATAGTTTCACTGCGAACTTTAGAGTGGCATCCCTAAAAGCAATCTCATACATCTCGTGAAGTAGCGTTGGTTCACAGACCCGCCCGACGGGGCGCCATTGTGCACTTCATATAAATGAAACCAAACTCACTATGTTTCATATTATAATTTGATATTTTAAAACGGATAAAGATATTAAAAGTCACGCGTCCCGAGTGTTTATTTAACGCTTTTTTTGAACGATGTTGATATATTGAGTTGTAGAGGCTAAAAAAGGAAAATGTTTTAAAAAAGTACGTAATGTTTAGGGCTGGACGTAACTGCAACTTTATCCGGCCAAAACTTTGAAAGCATAGGTCCAAAGTCAAATAGGGGCTCCCCTAGACGACTATTCAGGCGCTATGCAAAAATTCAAGCGCAGATTTAACCTTTATATACCCAGGCAATTGTTGAATGATGGATTTTGGGGGACTGTTCAACCCCCGACTATGAATTCAGGCTATAGTGTCTTATTAAAATGCGAAATGAAAACAAAAAAACGACTTCGACCTCGATGGCGAGGTGGGCGAGTTAGCTGTGGTGCTGGTTCGATTCCAGCTGTTCTGGATCTAGGTCGTGTGATACCACGGTACTCGTAGTTCCCGGGTGCCCACGTCACAGGTAATCCTAGTGTGAGGTCAGGACTATGTATGGATTTCTACAAGCTGATGATGATGGGTGTTTATTTATTTATTTACTAGCTTTTTCCCACAATAAAACCGGATAAAAAGTAGCATTTGTGTTAATCTGATGTATAAGCTATATTACTGTAAAGTTTCATTAAAATCTGTTCAGTAGTTTTTACGTGAAAGAGTAACAAACATCCACAAACTTTCGTGTTTATAATACAGCTAGTATTATAAACACGAAAGTTTGTGGATGTTTGTTCATGGCTTCGACAGCGTGGTACCCAGATAAAAAGTAGCCTATGTGTTATTCTAATGTATAAGCTATATTACTGTAAAGTTTCATTAAAATCCGTCCAGTAGTTTTTACGTGAAAGAGTAACAAACATCCATCCTCACAAATTTTCGCGTTTATAATATTATAGTAGTAGGATCTACAGAAAACGTATAGCCCATTTTCAGTACTGATTAGTTCGTCAACTTTTGCAATTCTCCGACTATTTCTGACAGCCCTACACGTTCCTTTTTCAAACTGGCGTTCCGTTTTCAAATTAGTTTTAAGGTTCATTGCTCGCGGTATATGGAAGTTTTGACAGGTGATTTGTGCGTCATTGTACAACTTCATAAGTTACTCTAAATTAAGCATTGTGTTGATTTTTTCGGGCATTGAAAACATCCTTATTTGATCTATGGAACCTCTGTAATTAGCGATTTGTGAGTTTGTTTAAGCTTGTGGTCCCCACTGACTTCAAATTTCACTAGCAAAATGGCTATGATAACGAGACATAGTACCTACCTACTGACGATCTCTTTGGCGCAGTGGACGAAGGACCGCATGAGACGCAGAAGGTTGCGGGTTCAATTCCCGCCGCGGGACAGATGTTTGTATGATCTGAAAATATTTGTCTCGGGTATGTATAATATGTATGTATTTACAAAAAAAAAGTAAATAAGTAATATATTAGTCATGTAGTTCCCATAATACAAGCTCTGCTTATTTTGCGGCTAGATGATGCTGTGTGAAAATGTCCAGCATTATTTATTTTATATAAAAAAATTGTATGTAAGTATATCAGATATGTAGTTCCCTAAACACAAGCTCTGTTTACTTTTGGACTAGATGATGCTGTATGAAAATGTCCAGCATTATTATTGTTATCATTATTTTATTCTAAACAATGGCGGCCATTTTGCAAGATTTGAAAATATCTAGAATTTGGGATTGAAAATGGGAACGATTTAACTAATCCAGAATTGACCCGTTTTTTGTTTTATGAATATTTCTATATTGCTAATCCTGGATAACTAGATAACTAGTTCCTCTTTACGATCAATGGATTATTTGTTGATCATCGGCAAGTGATTTCTATGGATATAGATACGTACTTAGTTCTAACCCCGTACTAAGATTCCCTGTGTCATGGGTATTAGGAACGATGAGTACAATAAAAAAAAAACAGATTTTGTAAACATTTGCCCCACAGCAATGAACCAGCATCTCACACGTCATATCGAGCTTTGTGTGCCCACAGTTTTGCTTTCTCTCCGAAACAGTTTTATTTTTTAATACGACTAAAGTGGCAAAAGGGCTTCCAATCTGTACCTAAGCGGTTATCGTAACCTATGGGCGCTTGCAAACCAGAGATATAACTCGCACGTTGCCGACCCTGAGACGGAACGGATGAAAAGTCTCCCGTGCCTGTAATTTCACACCTTTACCAAATTATCCATTACAGCACTGGAACACATCAATGCATGCTTGGTGCTGCTGCTTGGCGGTAGTTATAGATATGTTAGTACTACTTCTCCGGTGATAATATTGAGGTTTCTTTGTATCTAAAACGTTGACTTCCTAGAATAAACGATACGTAGGTAGGTACCTACATACTTCCGGTATTATACATTATAAAACAGTTTACTATCATAATTATATCAAATTGAGATTTAAACTCAAACAGAACGTTCAAAAGCTTTAAAACCCATCTCGAGATAGGTCCACAGATAACTAATGACAATAAAAACGTTTTGGCATATATTAAAATAAATTTAAGCACCGTGACTGGTCAAACGGAGAGCACAGTAAGATATTAAAGCAGTAGAAACACTTATTTGCACAAAATACTCTAGAAACTTAGAAATCCGCCGAAGGACATCATATTTCTAAACATAATTAAGGAAGCAGATCACGTGGTAGCATAGCAATATTATTCTGAAAAGGCCACCCTTTTTCAGGATTTCTAAAAACCCACTTTCGGAAATAATAGGGAAATGTATTAAAAGTTTTAAACTAAACTAAAAAAAATGATTATAAAACACAACTTCCAACTATAAAATGTTTCTTGAACTTTGTCATAGAACAAGATTTTGGACTCCGAATACAACTACCGATTAATTGGTGTTTTTCTGAAATAGAAATAGACTGTTATTACATGGCAACATCTTTGGACAGACAATAAAATAACAAAAGGAAAAAATAAAGAAGGACATGACGCAAAGACTTGAATCCAAGCCAAGACAATTAAAAAAAAGACAATAAAATTAAATTCATTTCATATATAACTTGCGCTATATCTCATGTCATCACTGATGACATTATTTCACTGACGTAAGGTTCTTTCTGTTCTGACATAATAATGTCAGAACAGAAAGAACGTATAAGGTTACGGACATAATAATGTCCGTAACCTTATACGTATGTGTTCACTTGAGCTAACACTACTGCTGTGTGCATCGAGCGTGCGATCGGCTATTTTATTTGCAGTTTCTATACCGCGTTCGTACCTTGTGCATTGACAGTAGATAATGATCAGTAAAACATCATCTCGTTATAATGATTTGATGATTAACGACTGGCATCGCGCGCGTAATGATTGCTAATGATTTCGAATGTTTTTGTTTAGTAGATGCATTTTAGGAGGTGGTTTGGAATTCGCTGTGATGTAACAAAAACGGCTGCGTAACTTTTAAAGCTAGGAACTGAGAAACAATAAAATAACAATGTTTTACTGTAAAGATTCTAGAGATTTCGCGGCAATATCAACTTTTTAAAATTTCTTGTTTACGAACGCACTGACACATAGAGGTACATCCAACGATCGTCAAAAACGCAAGTGCAGTAGCTTTTAGTTCCATTTTTAAAAATACGTTCAAATTAAACAACTTTCTTTCAAATGTTCTTTTTTTATTATATTTATAAGAAAATATTTCAAAAATGGAACATCAAAAAGCCTTATAGTTCCATTTTCAAAAATAAATTCAAATTAAACAATTAATGCTCTTTTTTATTTTTGTGTAAATATTTTTTTTTAAATGTTGCATTATAAAGCCGCGTCTTTAAAAAGGGTCACATTAACTTTGTAGTCTGTAGATATTATCGACTAGAATAAAAAAAAACTTTAGTCCCTGGAGGTTCAATATTACACTTTAGTCCGTTTAGATAAAATGACACGACAAAACATGCAGTTTAGAAGAATCAGAAGTTTATACGGAACTCATAACATCCCTTCAAACTCTCCGTTCACCCAAATGATTGCCCGACATGACTCAGCGAGTACTTTTGGTACAAACGCGTCTTGACACTAATGATTTATTGTGCTCTGAGGTAGCCGAGATATGGCTAATTAATGAGTTAGTGATAAAGTATTTATGATTGGTATTTTGAGAGTCATCGTTATCGTCAGAGAAACATAATTCCAATTCTCGGAAAAAGCCAAAACCTATCTGATTTTTGGTTTCTTTTGGCATTAGTATCAAATTAAAAGTCAATATTATGTATTAACTAGCTTCTGCCCGCGGCTTCGCCCGCATGGTACCCGGATAAAAAGTAGCCTATGTGTTATTCTGATGTATAAGATATATTACTGTAGTTTCATCAAAATCCGTTCAGTAGTTTTTGCGTGAAAAAGTAACAAACATCCTCACAAACTTACACATTTATAATATTAGTAGGATTCTTTGGTCAATAGGTATTTGACGACCTCGAAGGAGTGGTTGACGAGAAGCCAATTGCGATGCAATAAGTGCGTGTTCGATTCCCGCTGCGGGACAAATTATTGTATGCCCTGCAGATGTTTGTTCCGGGGTCTGGGTGTTGTGGTACCACGTTGCTCGTAGTTTCTGATACTCACGACACAGAGAATCCTAGTTTAAGATCAGGATAAGTGTCTGTTGAGTGTTTATGTACAAAGAAGAATGTATGACATGTAGGGTATTTTTTCTTTATTCTTTACTAGCTTCCGCCCATGGCTTCGCCCACGTGTTACCCACACAAAAAGTAGCATTTGTGTTATTCTGATGTATAAGCTATATTACTGTCAAGTTACATCAAAATCCGTTCAGTAGTTTTTGCGTGAAATAGTATCAAACATCCATCCTCACAAACTTTCTTGTTTATAATTTTACTAGCTTCTGCCCATGGCTTTGCCCGCGTTAACCCTAATAAAAAGTAGCCTATGTGTTTTTGTGAGAAATTATCTATATTACTGTAAAGTTTCATCAAATCCGTTCAGTAGTTTTTGCGTGAAAGAGTAACAGACATCCATCCTCACAAACTTTCACGTTTATGATATTAGTAGGATAGGATAGGATTAGTAGAATAGGATAGTGAAATTACTAGGATGTGCATGATAATATCTTTGGTCCTAAGTCTTTACTTACAAATCGGGCCAGTTGTTACGGATATTATTAGAAAGAAACATCCGAACATCTGAATATCCAAACTTTGACATTTATTTTTTTAGTAGGATCGGATAGCTTCTTCGGGATTCACCCGTGTGGTAGCCTATCAGTTATTCCCGGTCATAAACTACATATATTCTATGTATAATCCTATCCTACTACTATTTTAAACGCAAAAGTTTGTGAGGATGGATGTCTGCCACTCCTTCACGCAAAAACCTCCTTACTTTGCAAAATGATGTCTTGAACTTTACATTCTCTAAAAAAATATAACCTAAACGGAATTTAATTATACCTAATCTTAAAAGGCAGATGTCTACGTAATCGTTTTTAAAGTTAATGTTTGTATACGTCCATCAAACAGCCATGTAATTATATAACAATGTAATGATAGTCCCTCGGTCCATTATAAAGACATCAACGCGCTTCTTCCTACTATATCCTACTAATATTATAAGCGTGAAAGTTTGTGAGGATGGATGTTTGATACTCTTTCACGCAAAAACTACCGAACGGATTTTGATGAAACTTTACAGTAATATAGCTTATACATCAAAAGAACACAAAGGCTACTTTTTATTAGGGTTAACGCGGGCAAAGCCATGGGCAGAAGCTAGTAAAATTATAAACAAGAAAGTTTGTGAGGGTGGATGTTTGATACTCTTTCACGCAAAAACTACCGAACGGATTTTGATGAAACTTTACAGTAATATAGCTTATACATCAGAATAACGCAAAGGCTACTTTTTATCCGGGTTCCACGTGGGCAAAGCCGTGGGCAGAAGCTAGTGTAATATAAAAAACACGCTCACAACTGTAATGCACATGATGGACGTCCTCAGATCCATACCCAGTACGCAGAACCTTGTCAAAGTCGATAGGTTTTTATTCATTGTACTTGTCAGTTTTAATGACTTGATAACTGACCAGATTTATTATGTGGATATTTGACCTGATTTAATTTGCCTATGGACTTATATTAAGCAATTTGACAAAACCAAGTGAGTATTCATATCACAAGGATTAAAAAAAACAAAATCTAATAATAGAAAGCTATTTTTTGTAGTTTTAAGTGACTAAATTATTGTTCTGTTTCATTATTTTCCTTTGTACACGATCCCATCTCTATAATTACCTCTCTCTAGCTCAAGGTTTGCTAGAAGAAAACTCTTTTTAGGGTTAAGCTCGCCTTTATATTTGTTATTTCATTGTTACTTTTAGTAGGTATTTATTTATGTGTACAACAAAGAATATAAAAGGATCTTACACAAACGTAAGCTAATTTTTTAATACTATCTACTACGAGGCTAACTAACTTACTGCAGCGAATATTAAGGAATAATAAGGTTTGCTGGAAGAAAACTCTTTTGAGGGTTAAGCTCGCCTTTGTACATCTCATTTCACTCTGTTTTTCTGTAAGTATTTATTTGAAAACGATTTTGTGTGTACAATAATGAATATAAAAAGGATCATGCAGAATCGTATTCTGTACTAGTGGTTGCCCGCGGCTTTGCCCGCGTAGTATGTTAATAAAAGTAGCATATGACCGTCTCCAGGCTTTAAACTATGTCCACCAACTTTTGAATGAATCGAATCAAGGATAACAATTTATACAAGTTTAGAACTTAATTGCACACCCCCAAAGAGAAATTTTATAAAAAAAAAACGTGTTTCATTATTTATTTTAAAGTTTATGTGTAACGAGTTTTGAGTGAATAAAACCAAGGAATATTTTTTTTCATAGAAACTTTACCACCCTGTTTAACCCCCTTAGGGGTTGATTTTCGAAAATAAAATTAAGCCTATGTGTTATTCCAGAAACTAAATTATCTACATTCCAAATTACATCAAAACCGGTTAAGTAGTTACGGAGATACGTGGTAACAAACATTCACACACACAGACTTTTGCATTTATTATATTAGTAGGAAGTGTTTAGTTGTGTGTACACTATTGAATATAATAGGATCATACAGAAACGTAAGCGATTTTTTTTAATACTATCTATTACGAGGCAAACTAACTTACTGCAGCGAATACCGTTGTCTCTGGACGCTTACCAGAGGTACCACGATGCCTCCGTAAGATGACAGATGAAAGATTTCAGGTGCCTGTAATTTTACCGGAAACCATACCCTTCACATCCGGAACTGCTTACTGCTTGGTGGCAGAAATAGGTATAAAGAAAAGAAAGAAAGAAAATGCATTTATTATTCCCCAAACAACACAAAAGTTAAACAAAAAATAGTAATAAACACAAAACAGATACTTAACATATAATAACACAACGAAACGAAAAACAGAGAAAGTAGGTACGTCATTTTGTGTTGCGTGGGGTCAAATAGGTCCCCGTCTCAGCATTATGCTGCGCCAGAACCTAAGGGTCAGGTGCAGCGCTGGTTTTCAGACGTGGCCTTCATGATGCCACGAAGATCGCTGGACAACTGGGTGCAAAATAATCGATATATATAATTATTATATTAATAATAATCTAACTAAATATATAATACATACAACATACATATATACACATGATATATTAACTCAAAACAAACATGATTTTTTTATTTGTTGCAAACATAATATAGCGCGTTGAGCAAAATCTCTGGTGGCAGATACAGTCTGTGGTCAGTTTTTTGACACTTGACAATCAGTTTCTATGAAACAGACTGAGAAAGGTATTGGTAACTTCCCTTAAATAAAAGCCCTCACTCAATGGAATGATGATACCTTAAGAGGCCTGCGTTGGATGAATTGTCCATACAAACGTAATACCATAGTCATTTGTAATTAGAGCTTATTTCCACCATATTTTGTTATTGTTTGCATTCGAATAGTATTTATCTACGTACCTTGCTATATATTTTTTAAAATACTTACCTAAAATGAAATGTAAACGAATCGCATTTTGGATTTTTTACGTTATACATGACATGTTTTCTTCTTATTTGTTTCGTATTAAAAACAACAATACCTTACGTATCGTTACATAGACGGTACATAGATTATATTATCTAGTTACAAAACGCAAACACAGGCGAACCTGCATTAGTCAAAAAGAGATAGCTATATTTTTGGACACGCTTCGAATTTAAGTTACGAGCGCTGTACGCCGGATCCTTAAGGGTAGGAAATTGGTGGATGAAGATGGCTCAAGGTATCATGGTACTCTTAAGGGGATGCCTGTATCCAGCAGTAGTCTAACAAGCTGATGATGATTTTGCTTTAAAAGCTATAACTTTATTCTAAACTAGCCTCTGTTCACGGCTTCGTCCGCGGACCTGGAATAAAAAGTAGATAATGAAAAATAGCGTTCGTAGGGAACGCATACGCTCTACCGTTTCTTCGTTGACTTACGTTGCAAAATTGGTCTCCATCAAAGGTATTTTATTTATTGAAATAAAAAATTTATATAATAATTGTGTCGACCAAGAAAATCCATTCAAAATATTCATTATTTTTTAATCATTAAGTAACTAAGATAAGTATTTATGGTGATTATTCCCTACATACAAAGTCAAAGTCAATAGGTTTTTATTCATTGAAATCACAAGGATCATATAGAAACGTCAACTTAAAAACTACGTAAATTTAAAATTTGGATGTGAATTTACGCCGATTTCTCGCGCGCAACCAAGCATAGAAGAATCAAGCAACAAACTCGGCTTGGTTATTTTTTTGATGATCATTCATTCAGCTTTAGTGTGGTGCCAATCGAAAGAGGTGAACTCATTCATAGAAAACGAGTACTACTCAAAGAATTAAATAATGTCTAAGAAGTATCAACCAAAGTTCTAAGACAACATCTCGCTCTATAACATAATGCTCGACCTATTCTTAAAAAAATATGTTGTGTGCTGTCTGTAATTGACAATTACAGACAGTGCATTGGCAGATACGCAATTATACAAACTTACAAACTTTACCTCTTTATAATATTAGTACTTATAGAAGTATAGATGAGTTCTAGTACCATCACTGTAGGTATATATTATTACCGCCAAGCAGTAATGCTTCGTTCCGGTTTGAAGAGTATGGTTGCCGGTGAAATTATAGAGACTTTTCCACTTTGTCCAAAGACAGAAAAAGTATCAGAAATACACCTGGCTTTCCCGAGCTAAGTTTCCGGACAAAGCTCTGTCGTCCAATTATCCTATTAATTGTTACCACACCTTAATCTAAAGGAGATTAAATTATAAAATTTACTACTCGTCTTCTATCTACCAATTATTTAATCATCGTTATTACAATTCTTAAACTTTCAAATACTTATCTGTCTAAAATGTAAAAAGCAATTTGCTTTCCTATCGCTTACAGAATATGGTCCAACATTATAAAGCTTACAATAAAAAGACAAAAACTAAACTCATGCGCATTTAAAAATAATTGGAACGATTTGTAACGTCCAATTACATTGGCCATAGCTCGGTACTATTGTCTAAAGTACTGTTGTCCTGCTTACGTACGAAGAAAGTAGGTGTGTTTGTCTCTTTTGTTGCGTGGAAATGGAAAATGGGCGGTCAATCGAAGGCTATGAAAAATTATATATTTATTATATATTTTTCGATCTTGGAATACATACTTGAGCTGATGAGTCATATTTGGTAGAGTTCGATTATCTTAGACGTTAATTTAAATATTTAAAAAAAGAACGGTTTGTTTTTATTGAATAAAGCTGTTTATTCAATAAACAGCTTTATTCAACAATTGCATTCTACTCTAAACGAAAATGACGCTTTAAACATATTTGGCATTAAAAACCTAAACCATTCGAAATTCAAAATATCAATTTAGATCTCACATATTTTCAACACAGAACCAGGGACCATGAAAAATCTAAACAAAGCCATCAAACGAATGGTCCGTCGCAATCATTGAATTAAGCATCGAATTATTCAAGCCAAACTAATTAAGATTGGAACGGAACGTAAACGAATTAATTTGTCCCCATGAAATAGAAGCACAGGGCTGAATTAAGGGGCTTTAACACAGTATTCTGTTTGTTTTTTTTAAACAACCTTTCACTTACCGTGCCTGAACCCTATGAGAAACCCCCGACATTTCATCCTCAACTTTCCCATCGTCTGTTGCAATGCCCTCTAGTGACTTGTATAAATAAAACCTATCTAGAGAGCATCATTGAAGTCAAAAAATCAAACCGCAATCAGTTAAATCGGATTAGACATTTTGAAGATAAAAATTTTGGTAAGACTAATTATCGAAGTTATGAGAAAGCTTCAATATGGTAGTGATCTGGATCAGTTGACCTATCTATAGATAGTTTGTAACGGTCTTAAGATAGCTCGCTGTTTCATCTTTTCTATATACTTATTGTATGTATGTATATAAATGAACGATAAGTTCATTAAAAATAAAAAAATATGTACAAAGTTTTATTTTATGTATCATGTACACTTTATAAGGGCTGATGGACAAACCAATGACCAAAGGGCAGGCGCTTACCCCTGTTCGAAAACATTTTTTTTTGTTTATTTTATTTATTTATTTGATTACAAGAAAACGTAGTATATAAAAGGAACGCTCAAAAATGCAGAAGTCAAAACTGCGACGCATCTTCCAGCGCCTGTCAAGAATTGCTATTCAACGAGGTAATGTTGCCAGCCCATTAGGTGCCCACTTGCTCGTGCCTAGCTACACCCCTGTCTCAGAGCGAACGAATGAGATACAATTACTTGTAAGACTGATTTAAATGAGTCCAATTTGTATAGCACTCATTTGAATACGAGATGAGATAGCGCATATTGTGGGTGTTTAGGGTTTAATGAGGAAATTGGTTTATTTTTCAAATGGACAAAACTGTTATTTCACATTGTCAACTGTAACTGTTCTTCATTAGTTATCAAAATCTTAGGCTCTTTGATTCCAATTAATTTAATTTTATGCAATCCATTGATGTAATTTTTACATAATAGCTCAATTTTTATTTTTAAAAGTCTCTTTGTTTTCTCCATAGATATGTTATTCTACTTGTACTTTTATTATACTAATTTTGATAGGATTCGTGCGTTTGTATGTTTTTCAGAAAAAAAATGTCACTCTTGAGCTAATAACAACACTACTTTACTAACACTAAAAACGGAATATTTACCATGGTTTTTGAGTTTGAATTTTTCCCGATAATTTGCGAAATTGTTGCGCAATTTCGGGAAACATTCAAACTCACAAATCATAGTAGGTACGAGTAAATATCCCGTTTTTTGTAAAAATAAAAACTTATTTTTGTTTGTAATGCTATGAACTTAACTTTGACATTTAATTGTCATCGTCATTCTTCATGAAGTGTTCATGAATGAAGAGTTTGGAAGGAGTTTCATTGGCCGTATGTTACGAGACACCACATTACGATAATAATTAACAAAGTTATGGGAACCCTTCGGTGTACATAGTTTTAGAGTTTTAGACAACCCTTGAACTCTTCTCTACAGTCTTTAAAAAAACATGCCTAACAGAAAGCCCACTGAATCCATCCTCACACTTGTGATTTTTGCATATACCGCATGTAGACGTCCAGTACTGAATGTAGGTTTCACTCAAAGAATGCCACGGTAAACGGTTTCCTATAAAGTGCTACCTTAAATTAATTAACACAGTTTTAAGTTTTTAATTAAAATAACAACAATTAAAATAAAGTACCTATCCGCTTATTAATTACAAAAGTTATAGCACATCAGTAAGAGTAACAATTAAAACGCTGGTGTTTATGAGATGGCAAAAGTGCTGTTCATACTCGATTATTTAACGATGTGAGTATAAATTATTGCGGGGAAATGAAGGCACGCCTTGTGCCTTCGCCTCAGGCACTTGGGGTGGGAAACTATCGATAGAAAGTTATCGATAAAATAGTTATCGATGAGATGGTTTTCGATATATGTAAATGGCTCCTTTTATATCTGAATTACAGAATGACATTTATGGTATATGTCAATGAACTTAAATACGTAAAAGAAAAGATTCTTGTTAGGTGACCACAAACCGGACGTCGCAGTGTAGGAAAGCCCCCATCTGATGGATCGATGACATCTTAGAGGCTGCTGAAAGTCGATAAATAGAGGTAGACCAAGGTCTTCGATCTTTGGATTAGGTATTATCTAACAGTTGACTTTTACAGTCTGTGGATGAAAATAACTATTTAAAGTAAAATCGACCGTCTCGTTTAAAAGTAGTACATTCAAGTCAAAATAATATAATGAAAGATTATTAGGTACCTAAGTTTGTTCGCCGTGTTGGCGTAGTGGGCGGTACCCCGACTTCTGATCTGGAGGTCGTTGGTTCGAACCCGGTCGTGTGACTCAATGGATTTTTCCACTCGAAAAATCTATGTAATGTTTACACATTATATCTTGAAAACATCTTGAGGAAACCAGCATGCCCTAGAACCAAAAATTGGATGGCATGTGCCAACAGTCAGTGTTCCAATAAGCAGCGATGAGCTAGCAACCTGTCACGTGGAATGCTAACTTGCAAAACGTGGGCATGGGCAAAATATAATGTTGGGACGTGCCTCTGAGCACCCCCTACTTGGTATCCTTGGAACGAAACAAGTGTACTGTAACTTTGAAAACTATTCACGTTATGAATACAGAATATCATAGTGGAAAAGAAAATAATAATAATATAATAATAAACATTTTTCACACAGCATCATCTAGCCCCAAACTAAGCAGAGCTTGTATTATGAGAACTACATGACTGGTATACTACTTATATAAATTTTTTTGTTAATACATATATATTATACTTATATATAAATGAATGGCATGACTAATAAAAGAATTCGATGACAACACGAAAGGTTATTTATTTTAAAAATTATTATTGAGCTTTAAAAGCTCTTCCAATTACACTATCAATATGAAAGAAAATGCATAACAAACAGTTTTTTTTTATGATTGAAAAATAAAATAAATAAATATTTATAAATAAATAAATAATGCTGGACAATCCACACAGCATCATCTAGCCCCAAGCTAAGCAGAGCTTGTGTTATGGGTACTAGATGACTGATATACTTAATACAATACATTACATAGATAGATATTTTTTTATTATACATAGAAAATACCCAGAACACCTGGAACAAATATTTGCAGATCGTACAAACATCCCAGGGCGGGAATCGAACCCGCAACCTCCTGTGTCACAGGCGGACCTTCGCCCACCGCGCCACATCGGTAGTTAGAAAAAAAATGTTATTATTTATTTATTTAATTTAATTAAGTCTCAAATATCACTTATCGATATATATAAAATCGTTGCGTGACACACTGGCTGTTTGATTCGTTGACTGACAATCAACGGACGGCCTAAACCGTAAGTTCTAGAGACTAGAAGGTCAAGACTTTTTGGCTGATATTACAGCTCTGAAGTTGAACTTAAACGTAAACTTATAAATTTTAAAAATCCAATGTCGACGAAGATACGGGGCGTTCAACCAGTGAGTTGATAAGGAAGGCAACTTCAAAGCTATTTTAAATTATCGATACCAAATTATTGCTAAAATTTTCCCAACCCTATCTCTCAGTAACAAGGCAGCATCGAGCGATGCTTTCAGTGTGATTAACCATTATTATATAAAGTAAATTCAATAATGGCCGAGCGCCAGTAATGTTTACTGATGCCATCACAATTCAATTCAACTTTCAATCTTATCTCTCCTCAATAAAACTCCAAATTGCTTGTTTATTGCTAAGCAAATTTTGGAACTGACAACGTTTCATGCATACAGTATAAAATGTCTTATCACGTTCAGCTAAGATTGAGTATTGATTGGAGTTTCATTTTCGTAGTGCTGCCTGTATGTTATAGGGTAATATTCACCGGTGTTGGCAGAATTCTGCAAATTACCGACATAAAGGGTAATTGTCCAAGATTTTGGGGCATGTTTTAATGTGTCCAGTATGGTATAATGGGGCTGGTTAAATGGTAGTGATATTGACAGCTGTTTTACGACATAAAGATTCTATAATTTCGCTATAAAGATATAAGATGGTGGTTGATAACAGTATTGTTATTTCAACACTCGATTTTTTAATAATATAAGCAAGATTCGTAGGTAATAATTTTGTTGTTTATGCTGTCAATAAAGTTGAATGATAAATGAATTTAAGAATAGTGATACATGGAATTGAGTTTTCAGCGCATGAGTTTTAAAATAATATAATGTCTGTCTACGGCTTTGTCCGTATTAAAAAGCCTTTGTGTTATATCACGATCTATAGGTCTATAGGTAAGATGATACGCAACAATTATCCAAACATGTTTTCTAGTATCCTAACTTTTTCATTTATAAAATTCGTAAAATCTATAAAGCTTTGTAAAATCATTGAAGGACCTAAATGGTGCGCCGGCGAGTAGTCGGCTACGCCGCAAGTGGTGCGGGTTCGATTCCCGCTGTAGGACAGGACAAATGTTTGTATGTTCTGTAAATATTTGTTCCGGGCTTGGTATCGTGGTACAACGGTAGTTACTCGTAGTGTCTGATACCCACGACAGGGAATGTGGGGTCAGCACTATGTATGCGTTTGTTTTTTATCGTGTTTACTAATGAATAAAAACATGACTTTGATTAAGAATCCAAGTATATTTAAAATCTCATTAGATAAATAGGGTTATTCAACAAATATCCCCAGAGAAATCACCCTTATGGGGGGTAAAACTAAACTCTAATGTAAATAAAAAGTACAAAACTCCTCCTTATTATTTAAAAAACAAACACAAGCGGGAGAGAGAAAATATAATAATAATTATCTTAAAAACGTCGGCTCAGAAACTAAATTATGGTATCAACACCAAAATAAGGCAAAACAGCGTTAGAAAAATTAACTATTATAGATATCGAATACCCCATTAGTTAAAGACCGACAAACAAAAAACAAAAATTTCAAACATGGCTTTGGAATAACCTTAAGGCGGGCAAAGCATATTATTTATAATATTAATAACATCTAATTATATGTTTAAAAGAAATATTTTATGCATAATGACATGATATAAATCTCGTTTGAGGCGATAGAGATGGGAAAAGGTCGATGATTTTAGTCGATTATCTATGTTTAAGGTAATTTATGCCTTTAAAATTTGCTATCAGTTTCTTCCTTTATATCAATTTTTAGTATATAATCGCTACAGTTTTTCAATAATAAGCAATTTTATTCAAATTTATTTACCTGGTCTACAAGCAAAATTAGAAAATTCTAAATCTTATTATGTTCAATAATAACACTCAATAAATAATAGTAGTAAATAATACAGTACGAGCAAAACTTTCACGTAAATAACTTTTGCAAGTGATGAAGTGGAAACCATCATAACTCTGAATTAAAATGAAAGTTTAATCAAAAGCAGCACGGTATTCTATCGATATCAGTTTCAATAAAACATAACATAAAACACCGCCCACTCTTGATGCCATCAATACACAAATAAAGTGTAAACCTCGAGCTCTCAGCCACTACAAAACTTTAAAACAAATAGTTCCGAGAACTGAACTTTCATAACTCCACCAAATTGACACCTTGTTTAACCCGTTGCAATTCTCGACAATTTGCGGTGCCCGTAAGTGGCCCATTATAATTTTACAAACATATTTTGCATCCCCTTTACACAAAAACAATCTTACGTACTACAGAATAGAGGTGCCAGACAATCATCGATAATTTGGTCGAATCTTTCTGCGAGGCGAATATCGACCCCGCACACATCTCATCGACCATCATTTTGTACTTTTTTCCCATCACGAATATCAATGGAAATTTGTTCAGGCCAATTATGTGTGCATGCCTTTATTTTGTATCGAACCGGGCTCTGTCGAAACTGTTTTATGGATTTTACTTTTATTAATAAGATTTTTATTTGATAACTCGTTTTAATATGAATTTGTTATGAGATTGCTTCCTTTTTTTCACTTTCGAGTGTTAAATAAATGATGTGTAGTACATTAATATTCATTGAAATATTAACCTCAAATATTGAACTGGTGTGATTTTCTTTTAATTATAAATGAATCAGTTTTACTAAAACTTCTGTTTATAAATCTAGCCTTTGCACTTACTGAGTATGAAAAAATATTATTACCTTTTTTAATGTAAGTATTGTGATATACATTTTTATTATTGCTACAATAAATTTAACACACATATTATGGAAAAGTATTTATTTCAAAAATGCTCTACTTTAAATTGAAATCACAACAATTAACGAAACACATTGACTGGCTAATTTCTTTCCAAATTAAAAACGCACGAAAGAAATGCGTGCGCGCACGTTTCGCCCGAAAGTTTAAATATTTGTTAATGCAGCTCGATAATAGCTGCGTGAGTTATACCGGGACACGCCCTAGTATCGACAGCAGCACAACACTAATTTATTAGATTTTTTAATACAGTTAACTAGTTCCTGCAAACGGCTTTTTCATTTGGATATTTTTTTCTGTGTTATGCTTGATCAAAAACTATACGTATTCCAAATTTAACTAACTTGTTATTTTTGTTACATTTCTAACTCTTTATATTATCCGAAAGTAATTTTCTGGAGAAAGGTCAGGTCAAGAGTACCTTAACCGAAGTGCATGTATGAAGAGTATGATGAGAGGGACCAAAAGAGTTATGTCAGGATCATAAGTGATAATCAGTGGTCTACTTTTTCGGGAAACAGGCGTGTCTTTATATATTAAGATAATATATTGATAGATAGATAGAAAATAGACGATACCTTATTGCATACTTAACCATATTTCAGCTAAGATATGTGTTGTTAATAATATTTTATAATGGACGGTCTTAGTGCAGTCTTATGTATGTGTGTTAAAATAACAGGTCTGTTTTGCGAAATATAGATAGAACATAGAAAGTAATTTATAGCACACCAAATAATATTTCAGTTAATATAAGTACCTAAGTACTCAAAGGTTTGCTAAAAAACTCTTGTTAGGATTAAGCTTGCCTTTGTACATGTTCTTTAAATAAGTTTGTGTCGGTATTATCTGTGTGTATAATCCAACGCTCTTATAAATGCGAAAGTTTGTGAGGAAAATATTTGTTACTCATTCACGCAAAAACTACTAAACGGATTTTGATGTAACTTTACAGGAATATAGCTTTTAGGTCAGAATAACACATAGGCTACTTTTCATCTGAGTAAAATGCAGGCGAAGCCGTGGGCAGAAGCTAGTAAAGAATAAAGTACTGCAAACAATATTGTACAGTGGGCAGCCTTAGCTCAGTATTACGTATGTAAAAATAACATGCCTATTCATATTGAAAAAAAAACGGGAATTTTCACGTACTGCACTATCGGTGAAGGAAACGCGTCGCGCCGTGCACTACGCGGAGGGAACAAGTCGTGATCACTCACCCTGATGAAGACTTCCGAGAGTCTTCATCAGGGTGAGTGATCGCAACGAGTCGAAACTTAGTCGGTACCTTCACCGATAGTGCAGTACGTGAAAATTCCCTTTTTTACAATATGAATAGTCAAGTTCACAATAGTTTTTGGAATAAAATAACATGCCTGTTTTGCGGACCGTACCGACAGAGTCTGCGTCGAGAGCTCACGATATTAGCTCTGCCTAATGATAACCCATAATCAGCTCGACAATTGCTGGCTAAGTACCATCCTGAATGTACTTGCGATGTTATTATGAGGGTAATTCTCATAAAGAATGTAGACCTACAAACGATGCCTGCCAATATAGATTTTATAGTATGTGGTTTAAGTTTGTTGGTAGAGATGTATCCTAAACAAGTTCTTAGGATACAAGCGATACCTCCCAGGTATTGTAAAAGAGCTCGGTATAGCTGCCGGTAAAATTACAGGTACATGAGACTTCACCCGTTATCTCATAGTTGGCAACGCGCGAGAGATACCTCTAGTTCGCAAGTATCCATAGGTTACGGTAACCGCTTACCAACATGTGGGCCGTAAGCTTTGCAACTTAAGTTCTTTAAAAAAGGTCTATTTCTATCGCCGACTGTAGCGCTCCCTAGTAACTAGTGATACCAAACTTTTATATTTTCAATAATTACTTCTGCTTCTTCTTCGAGACTAGTACCTGAAAATTAACTTAGAAACTCATATACTCAAATTAATTTATTTAAATCATAGGAAATTAGATAACACTTGGTTATGTCGGTAAAATTATTACAAAACATTGCATGTATGTAAAATATGTATCTACAAAAAAGTATTTAAGTAGTATAATCAGTCATGTAGTTCTCATAATACAAGCTCTGCTTAGTTTGGGGATAGATGATGCTGTGTGAAAAATGTCCAGCATTATTATTATTATTATTGTGCATTTGGAAGGATGCTAGAAACAGGCAGGTATTTTACTTACATAAAGAAATGTTCGTATGAATTAGACAAAATTTTAAATTATTTTTCTCGAACATGCGCGTAAATATTGTCATTACTTTCGAAAAAAGAACACGCGAAGTATTGTTTTCACGTACACAGCATCAATTTTGATTTTGGAACAAAAAACGCTCCAGAAACATCATAATATGAAAATCCATTGCCGGCAATAATGACTACGACAAAACTTTTTCTATGTTCATTTGAATTTGGATCTCTTTCATCGAGCTTAGTACAAATAGGTTGCGTTTATGTGGCTGTAGGCAGACATCCGTTACCTTTCTGCATATGCATAATAAAAATAAAAATTTACGGTAAAGAAAAAGGTTGTCTTGATTATGTTATTTTGATAATACATCACATAATGTATTTATTATCAAGGTTCCGAAGATTCCGAAAGTGAAATGGATATTGACTGCACTTCACTACATCTAAGGTTGGAAGGCAAATTAGCGATGGAAAATCTGCTTCCGATGAAGTCAAAAGAAAGATACGTAATAGTATCATACATAAGGAACCTTTTATTTTCCTTACTCGACGGTAATGACGATTGTCTGTCTCGTATCATTGATACTGGACCTGCCATTGCCTATTTTGCGGCCTCTGCAATAATGTACTATTCTGCATTTGATATACCTATTGCTGTTGTAAAGAAGCATTGCCCTACAAAGAAAATAATTAGGTAGACAAAACAAAAAAAACACACTGCAAAAATAAAATACCTATTTTGCTGCTGTAAAGGGGCATTGTCAAGTAATATTGAAATAAAAATGATTGCGCTTTATGTCATAGTCATAGTTATACAATACATTCACCTACAGGGAACACTTGGTTTTGTTACTTGGTACATAAATTCTTTAGCGGCTGTGCATAGACCTTGTCAGATTGTAAATATTTGTAAAATAAAAATTAACACATAATTATTTGAGATAAAACGAAATAATAAACAAATTGTAATAATCAGTCAAATTACGATCAAACAATAAGTGGTGTCATTATATTGAATGTAAAGAAGAACGGAACGGTTTTCTTGTACTGTATTTTTGCTATAAAGGTTAGGTTATCTGTGGTAACACGCACGTGATAAAAAGCACTGATTTTGAGAATAAAAAAATCTAACCTTCTTCACTATATTTTCTCTAGGGCTAGCGTCAATAATTTATTATTATCTGTTATTTTTTTATTACCTTCATCATAAACTAATGAAGTTTCACCTCGTTACAAGCCACCATACCACCATAATATAACCAGCCACTGTTTATCAAACGCCTCTCAAACTGGCTGTATTAGTGATAAAATATACGAACAGTCGTCATCAAAAATAGCTTTACAACTAGCTGATCAAATACGGATTGACAATCAAGACTTGCATCGTGCAACCAAATTTTTGTATTCTAAACAATGTGTGTGCATGTAGATAGTATCGTTGTAATATCGTGTTATCAAGAGTGTCCTAACTAATTAAAAAAAAATACAGTTTAGTTTTTTCGTATGATTTAGACCAACTCTAGTGTAATTGTTAAAGGCCTTCTTTTCGGTCTGACAATGCGAATCTTATCCTAACCACTGAATCTCTATTCTATTCTCTATTCTTTTCTACTTCCGCTCACCGATTTAAATGGTAACCACAGAACGTTACTGGGGTCTAGACAAATACCACTTTCTGTTGGCGTTAACGCCTGCGGAAAGATGATTTGAATGGAAATGACATTAGCTGTGGAAATGTCACGTGATTACTGCCAAGTTATACCTTGACAAATTTGCGTTAGCGTGAAAGGAAAAGTAAGCGTAAGGTATTTGTCTAGATCCCAGCTCTTAAAACCAGACAAGCTACACCACGAGCGCTTTGTCAGTTTTATTGTAAAGCTGAATTTGACCGCTAGAGTTGTACAGCTACTTCCGAAACAATACTCTAACAAATCATCAGCGTTCCGAGAAGGGTCATAATTGGTCCGAAATTGCCCAATATTGGGCCAAATAATAGGCTTTAGGGCCCAAATATGGGAACCATAAAATAATGATCAAATGCCTCTTGGCGTTCGATCGTTAACTAATTTTCGGGTTTAATTTGTTTGTGTATCGTACGATGATATAGTCGATGTACCTACTCATGTTGGCAAAAATATGCTTATTCCCATCTATACTAATATTAATACTTATATTAATATTGCTGGTCATTTTTTTTTCAGTCAGCATCATCTAGCTCCAAAGTAAACAGAGCTTGTGTTATGGGAACTACATGACTGATATACTACTTGTATAAATTTTTTTTGTAAATGATACTTTGTGAAAAATGACCAGCGTTATTTAATAAGTTTTTAGAGTTTTTTAACCCTACGGGATTTTCACTTACGCCTTGCCTTTTGGATCGTCGAGGTCTTTAGCTAATACACCATCGATGGATGTTTATAGTGTTAGTTAAGATCAGCGTAGAAGTAACGTCCATAATAATAATGAAATGGATTTTTTAAAAATACTATTAAATTTATGTGCAGTAACACGTACTCAAACGAAGGTTGATAGGTTTAGAGTTAAATCTATTAACCCTTCAAGAGTCTAATAGAGCGTTATCTATCTCCTTTTCACAACTAGAGATTAAAGGGAAAGATAGGTAATGGGTTGATCAGATAAAATTAGTGAAACAAATGCCTGAAACTCGCTGAAAACGTGTAATTTACTTAATAAATGCGAATATCCAAGCTTTGTCCAGAGATAGGATAACCAAGCTATAGCGTTCCCTAGACCAGCGGTCACAATATCTCGGTATACTGTTGTGTTAGTCTACTTTTAGTCGCTTTCTACAAAGATTTTTAACAACGCTGCGTAACAAAGTAAAAACAATGTAGACATAGTATCTTGAATAAATATTATGGTCTATCCTACAACTATTATAAACGCGAAAGTTTGTGAGGATGGATGTTTGTTACCCTTTCACGCAAAAACTACTGAACGAATTTTCATGAAAATTTACAGTAATATAGCTTATACATCAGAATAACACATCGGCTACTTTTTATTCGGGTACCACGCGGGCGAAGCCGTGGGCAGAGGCAAGTATAGATATAATAATATCAGATATATATATCTTGAATCTATTCTACTTGCAAAATGATCTAATTAGTTGTTTTAGATTTCAGGAAAAGAATAACTATATCAAACATCACTAAAAATGTTCCAATCAACAGGCTGTCCTTATGTTTTTCTTATGCACTTTTGTGGAGAATAATCTAGAGTTTTCTTCAAATTCATAAACAAAAAATAAACACGCTCACGACTATAAATTAAATGAAATGAAATTAAGTTAAAATTCTTTATT
Organism: Perizoma flavofasciatum; assembly: GCA_958496245.1. Lineage (NCBI taxonomy): Eukaryota > Metazoa > Arthropoda > Insecta > Lepidoptera > Geometridae > Perizoma > Perizoma flavofasciatum. Next base: position 7,938,935 of record OY292441.1, on the reverse strand, counting down.
TCAGACATCAAAGGTCCATAAGTAAATAGTCCTTAAAATAGTCCTAATGGTGGAGATCCTCAGATCCATACTCAGGACGCATATCTGTGAGAATACAAATTGGGGGTAGTCATACATTATATTTAGCACATGTCCGTGTTTCACATAGTAGTTAGGTGGAAACGTGGAATGCCACGTGACAGGTTCGCCCATCGCCGTTTATTGGAACACTAACCGAAGGTACATGAGTTCGAATTATTAGTTCTTTGTTTATACCATTCAACAGACACATAGGTATGTCCTGACCCCATACTAAATTTTATTCACGTTTTTTTTTCTAGATTAGTAGATGCTTAAATTAGAACATAGAATAATGAATATTTTTTTACTTGTAAAATGTGACTTGTTCACTTTATGTGACTTGTTACTCTAAGCGCAGTTTAAAAGGTAGAAGGTTCCGTACAAGAGTTGCTCGAGAATTTGTAGGGCTGTTAACTCGTTTAATTTATAGCTGTTGAAACGTTCCTGTTAAATTATTATATTGATGGCCCTGCGGTCAGGTGGGTAGGGCTGTCAAGAATTAAATATCTTACAGCAGAGAAAAACTATCTAGGGTTTAACTTTTCAGGGGAAGGGATACCCATCCACTTTTTCGGGGGAGATGTAATAAAGAGGTAATTGGGACGTGTGGAAACAGTAACATATATAAACGTGAGGAATATGTGCACCCATCTCAATAGAGATTCTAGAGACACGTAGTTCCGTAGTTAGTTAAGTAGTTTTGTTATGTTCTGTTTGCATGATAAAATAGTAAATAAGCTTTCCGCCCATATTATTAAATTTAAATTACTTAGCTACAATTGATATCGAGATACAAGCAATTCCTTAATCGCAGGGCGTCCGTCATTTACTACGATAACATGGCGCGTAAGCTTGGTCATGCGGTGCTATGTTTCAGCAGGCCTTGGACCGAGTAGTCAATACTGAACGCCACTATGTTTTTTTTAAATTACCTGTAGTTATCTCATGACAACTATACAACCACGCAACCACGCACCAACCAACTATACAACATCATCCAACGCAGGGACCGCAGAAGTACTTCGTGACGGGGCGGGCAATCTTCGTTGGTCACCCCCTTTATCTCCAGCCCTGGCTTGGTAGACCTATGTGATTTTAGGGGGGGCATTTGGCCCCCTCTGCCCCCCACTTCTGTGGCCGCTGACCCAACGGACACATGCGTAGTTTAGACTACTAGTATTTACTAGTGGTTATCAGGAACTATGAGTATCTTGGTACTACAACACCTGAACCCGGCCAACATGTTGGTAAGCGGGTGGATTAAAACGCGCGTTGTCGACACTTTAACTAATTTAAAACGTCTTTTTTTGAACAACTTCTTACTGTAGTTGAAAACCTCTGTAGGGAGATTATTCCACAGTCAGTCCATAGTCTATTTAAAATTCAACAGGATGTATGTTTGTATGCAGCTTTAGTTGTGTTAAAAAAAATTAAATCCCGTAGAAGTAACCAGTTAGTGACTCTTTAAAATACATACTAATAAAATACTAATTTATGATTCTAATATGTACTTTCCATCTTAATACTTTTCATTATGTACCTATCTCCAAAAATATTTTTGGTTGGTTAGCTTCAGAGGAGGATACTAATATTCGCGACACAGTTTCTCAAACTTCTGCGGGTATTACTGTTTTTTTTACCGATTTTAAACGTATTTTCAGAGGAAGGTGCTAATATTCGCGACACAGTTTCTAAAACTTATTTTTTTAAAATTAATTTAAAGAACCGTTCTTTTACTGATTTTATAAAGGATTTTAAAAAGGTTCTATGCTCATCTGTATATATTTTTTGTGTTTTGTTTGTGAACCAAATATTTTTTAGTTATTAAATAAAGTTAGTGACCGTACATTTAATAGTTCAGTTGACAACCCTAAGCCAAAGCCCCGCCTATTAGCTCCACAGCTCATGCTCGGAGGCAAGTAGAAGCCAATTTGAGTCCAACACTCACACACAAACAAACATAGGTACACAACAAACAAGCTGTGTGAACAGTCTGTTAGCGTAATTTATAGCTAAAATGGGGATTATAATTACTTAGCAATATAAACTGGAGTTAAAACGATATAACGACGGTAATTTGTATCAGAGAATTAGATTGATATCATAATCTAAAGTTAGTTTTCATGTTATTCAAGAAGAATTCAAGTTTTATGATATATTATATGTACCAAAGTACTTACATCAAAATATGGTAAAATTAATTTTTACTCTGAGTTTAAATAAAACCATTTAGATTTTTATAATATATCAGAATTGAGCAAAAATCTTGTTGTGCTTTTATTTTCTACTAAAGTCAATGTTATTTTCAATGTTTTTCAATTCACATTTGCACGCCTATCAAGCTCCGTATTTCTTGTCAATAATACTTAGGTACATATAGTATAACTATCCAAAAACTTACTCGGACCAATATCATATTTAATTTTGCCTGCCAAAAAAACATTTTAAGTCATCTAGCTAGACCATAAACTTTAAATATATTAGGTAAGTAATGATATTTAATTTTACTGAAGTTGGCTTCATATTTCTAATAATATTATTTTAGATAGTTCTAAATAATTTTTAAATAGTTATATCTATCCTAAGGCTACCTGGAAGAACTGGCTTTCAGCTATAAAACCGCCCGTTATGAATTTTTTGTTCTATCTTTATATGTAGTTTATAGTTCGGTTCATATAATAAATTAGAATTATTAAAGCGAATACAAATTTTAGTAATAACAGTAATTTATTGAAATTAATAATTACATACATACATACATATATTCACGCCTGTTTCCCGGAGGGGTAGGCAGAGACCAAGGATTTCCACTTGCTACGGTCTTGGCATACCTCTTTCGCTTCATTCATCCTCATCACATTATTCATACAGGCTCGGCGGTTTAGTGTACTTCTGACCTGGCCTTTCTCTAAAATGTCTCCAATTTGGTCAGAGTACGTTCGCCGAGGCCTTCCTCTACCAACTATCCCATTCACGCTCGCCTTGTATACTTGTTTTGTTAATCTACTTTCGTCCATCCTTTCTATATGCCCAAACCATCTCAACATACCTTTCTCAACTCTCGTTACTACATCTTCATTCACTCCACACTGCTCTCTTAGCACGCTGTTCCTCACTCTATCACTCAAAGTTACACCACACATACTTCTCAAAGCTCTCATCTCCACTGCATTCACTCGACTTTGATGTTTCTTCTGCCATACCCAACTTTCACTTCCATACATTAATGTCGGCACTAACACTCCTTTATGCACGGCTAGTCGTGCCGTCTCAGACAATTGCCGGCTGCTCATGAAGGAGTGAAGTGCCCCATTCACTTGATTTCCAGCATTCACTCTCCTTTCAATATCTTTCTCATGCTTTCCATCTCTAGTAAACAAAGTCCCCAGATATACAAATTCTTTTACTTGTTCCACTCTCTCTCCGCCGATCACAATATCACATGCATTCATACATTCATCTTTATCAAAAACCATTACTTTCGTCTTACTCACATTAACTTTCATCCCTTTTCTTTCAAACGCTTCATACATAATTGTTACCATCTCTTGTAACTCATCCACCGATGACGCAAGTATAACCTGATCATCGGCGTAAAGAAGACATTTGACGAGTAACTCATTCATTCTTAATCCACATTCACTTTCTTTCAAATCTTTCAAACAACTGTCCATGAATAGATTAAACAGCCACGGTGACGCTACACATCCCTGTCTAACACCCTTTTGGATGCTAAACCATTCAGTGTATGACCCGTTTATCCTTACACAAGCACTGGAATCTTCATAGATAGACTTCAGAGCTCGAATTAGGTTGCTGTCCACTCCATACATTGACAGTACCGACCATAGTTCATTCCTCATCACTTTATCATAGGCTTTTTCCAAATCTACGAAAGCGCAATAGACCTTTTGACCCTTGGCCAAAAACTTTTCGGCTATGCATCGCAAGGAAAAAACCTGATCCGTACATCCCATACTTTTTCGAAATCCCGCTTGTGCGTCCCATATTTTCTCATCGGTTTCTTTCACAACTCTTTCAATCAACACTTTCGCATATAATTTGCCGACGATGCTGAGTAGGCTAATGCCTCTGTAGTTTTTACAGTCTTGCTTTGAACCTTTTCCTTTGTAAAGAGGTACGATGACAGCCTTGCTCCAGTCACCTGGTACTTGGCCGGTGTTCCAGCACAAATTGAAAAGGCGATACAGCTGACTTGCTACTACGCCATGTCCGGCCTTCAGCATCTCGACCGTTATCCTGTCATACCCAGCAGCCTTCCCTGATTTCATACCTTTCAAAGCTTTCACAATTTCATCCATACTAATATTACTTTCATCTTCGATTTCAACATTCATAACTGAAGAAGCTTGAGTCTCCTCTCTTTCAAACAAACTTTCAAAATACTCTTTCCATCTCCTTAATATACTTTCTTCTCCATTCACTATACTTCCATTCTGGTCTCTGATCGAGTTCAGCTCTGAGGTTTGATTTTTCCCTCTAGCCGAGCGAACTGATTTCCAGAAAAACTTTATGTTCGTCCGGAAATCCTGAGACAATCTTCTGTCAAGCTCATCTTTCCGCTCATATTTCTTTCTTTTAACCACTCCTTTCACAATCTCTTTCAATCTCTTATATTCACTCCTAGCTTCATCCACATCCTCATTTGTAGCCTTATTCATTCTTTCATTTGCTCTAACTGCTAACCAATCTAACCATCCTTTTTTCTTCTCACATACAACCTTTTGTACATCTCTATCCCACCAAACATTCTTCTTCTTAATCCTATTGCTCCTTTTACTAACACCACATACTTCAGAAGCCACACTCACTACATTTTCTTTAAACGATCGCCATAATTCTTCAATCTCACAAATATCATCAAACCCAACAAACCTTTCACTCAATTTACTTTTATACTCATCTTTCACTTCTTCTCCTTGCAGGTTTTCTACTTTTATTCTTTCGAGTACACTTATGGGTTCTTGTACCCGGTGTCGCCATCCTTTGAATAGACCCCTTAATCGGCTCATAACCAGGAAGTGGTCAGTATGAATGCCAACCCCGCGATACACCCTAGTGTCAAGAACGTTCTTTTTCACTCTTTCATCCACTATTACAAAATCAATCATACTTTTTCTTACATTCTTCGCCTCTCGAGTGTACAAATGAATCTTTTTGTGGTCAAACATGGTGTTTGTCACACAAAGATTCCACTCCAGGCATATCTCAAGCAAACTTTTACCATTATCATTCACTCTTTCATCACCATACAATCCAAGAACTCTTTCAAATCCATCACGCTTTACTCCCACCCATCCATTAAAATCACCTAACATTATTAACCTTTCATTATCCTTGCATATTTTCAGGACATCTCTCAAACTCTTCCAAAAATCATCTTGTTCGTCCTGTGCTCGCTTAGACGCCCCTGTACCTATGTCCACAGGAGCATATACTCCTACGACAAAGATACGGGTTAAGCCTACTTTCATTCTGATCCATAACAATCTGGCATTCACACATTCAAACTCATTCACACAATCAGCCATTCGCGCGGAAAGTATAACACCCACACCCTGGCAAGCTCTGTCAGTACTAGGTACCCCAGACCAGTACGCCGTGTAGGGTCCATGCTTGGTGGTGTCACACCCTTTCCGCTTTGTCTCATTCACACAAAGAACATCAATCCGTCTTTCGTCCATCATCTGGTACACCTCATTCAATTTTTCTTCCATGCCTCCTCCAACATTCAACGTAGCAAAACGACTTTCCATGGGCCGCTTTTCGCCCTCACGAGAAACGAGACGTGACGGGTGGCGGACCGCGTCGCCGCCATGCGGACGATTTAATTTTTCAAAAATCTCCATTGCGTTCCCACGAGTAGCAGGGATCTAAAGGTCCACCCCCGCAGAGCCCTTTACGGGGGTAAGGCGGATCAGCGCTGTGTCCTGTGACCGCCAACACAGACACCCTCCGTTAACAACCAGACCTCCCTCTGGCTACGAATCCCTCGGCACGGATCGGCTGACACTTTGGATTGGGGTTTTCTTCCGGGTGTGCTCCCTGAAATGTTGGTTTGATTTCGGAGTTTTCCTTCTCCTAGAAGGGTTGCATCCCAATGCTGACGAGGCCCATCTCCCCGGATTTGATTTCGGAGTTGTCCTTCTCCTAGACGGGTTGCAGACCACTGCTGACGAGGCCCATCTCCCCGGACCAATGCTGACGAGGCCCATCTCATCTTTTTTTAATTAATAATTAAAAAAAGTTAAATTAAAAAATACAACATTACACTACTTAAAGTAGCTCTAATTATTTAATTATAATACAATAAAATAATCTGATTTTATAGTCAACAATTTCGTCGTAGCTATAAAAGTTTGCTCGATAAGTCAGCGTTTCAGTCTTTTTTGAAAAATAGTGATCTTCGGGTCACTAAGTATTTTTCGATATTCAAATCGATAATCGATAGGCAATTCCGACATCACTAAACTCAAACTTTATGGAGTAAATACTCTGACTTCCCATGCTTTTCTGAGACTTTACAAAACTTTTATTATGACAAGATCTCAGAAATATCATTCAAACTACGACTCACATTCAGCTTCCTAAACTGTTGACTTTATGAGTTATTCCATAAAACAACATTAGTTTTGCTTTCGGAACAGTCCGTAGCTGTATGTAAATGATAAATTAATAGCTGAGTCAACAGGCAGCCGGATACGGAGTCACAGGTTCGACTCCGGTCAATATTGTTAGAGTGGTGAGAATCTGGAAGATGGTACAAAGAAATAATTATCTACCATTATTTTACATCGGCTAAAGGTTTCCAAGACACGATGGCCTCATCTGGATATCTTAGGTTTAGAAGACTTTATTTTACCACGGCTTCGGTTTTGGTGTAAATATTGTTTATTTATTCCTATTCCAAATTACAGCCGTTTCATAGATTATTAAAACCAAATATTCCTACTAAAAGTGTTTCTTACGACCACAGTAAAGAGGCGACTGTTAAGGTCTCTTAAAATGGCGCGGTGGCGGTGGTAGTGGCGGTGGCAATGGCGGTGGCAATTAGTACAATCACGCGAACTTTGAGAACCACTTGACAACATTTTTTTTTTATCCCCACGGCCACCGCGGCAGTTTAACTGGACTACTTTAAACAGGTTATTCCAACTTACAAGAATAGCTCTCAACCCTAGCTTATAATCTAAATAAACACTTTGATTTTGATACTTACGCATTTATTATATTAGAAGCACGGTAGAGAACGATTCTGTGAAATATAACATGCCGATTTATTCGCTTTTCTGACTTCTGATTGCGAAGTCTCAATTACATTCTTTTTATTCGCTAAATCTCACGCTTTGTCGCTTACCCTCTCGCAGAACGTCAAGTGGATAGTATGATATGTACGAGTTTGTATGGAACGTGAACAAACAGACGGACTGGAAAATTAATTATCTTATTGGCCACTGAACTTGTGTTATATGCAGTTCTTGTTTTGCGATGATTGCAGGCTGATTTTTTTGTAATCCGTACTACATTTCTGTATTTAAGAAAATAAATCACTTTAACTCTAATACACTAATATACATATAGCTTAACTGAGCCAGATCACTAACAAACAAAATGCTGGCTGCATTGCCACGCTAAATGACAATGCTAATGCATTAACCCAGATAAGAGCCAGCTCTAATATCCTAAATATAACTCACAGAGAATAATTAAGCCGTAGGGAATTTACTGGTCATTCGGTAGTGAGAACCATCATACCGGAGATTTGTAGGCTCAGAAATTTGTCCCACTTATCAAAAAACAGAGTTACGGTACGGTCTAGACAAATACCTAACGCTTACTTTTCCTTTTACGCTAACGCAAATTTGTCAAGGTAAAACTTGACAGCTTTCACGTGACATTTCCACAGCTAATGTCATTTCCATACAATTCAATCTTTCCGCAGGCGTTAAGGCCAACAGATAGTGATATTTGTCTAGACCCCAGTACCACTTTGGGTTTCTTGTTACATCAACTTTCACACGATACAAATATTAAAACTCTTATTCTTTAAGTAACGGCTCTTAACCAAAACAAATAACCAACTATTCCTACGAAAGCAGCTTAAAGAATTCCCGTTTTTTGCACTCACAATCAAAATTCGGCGACTCGATTTAAAAGTAAAATCGCGGACAGACAGACAGACTGACGACTGACGGTGACAGACGAGCTGTGGACGTAGACAATCTGGGACCGGGATGAACGGGAAAAGGATAAAAAGACGAGAAGTCGCCAAGTGAGAGATGTAGGGAAATAGACAGGGTTTCGTCGTTCAATGTTTCAGCAACGACTGGCAAAGCTATACGGAACTGTAGTATAGAAAAGAATCGAATCGAATGGATTATAATAGATGAAACTTTTTTTGGCAACTTCCTTCTTTGAAGTCGATTGAAAATTGTTGGGCTCAGAGGCCTAACCATGAAGTCTTATAGCGAATGAAACTAAACTGAATTTGGCAAAGATGTCACTTTCTGCTTTGCGATTGAGGACGCTATGGCGTAGTTAAAACTTTGTCATTCGCAAAGCGGGATTTGACATTTTTGCCTAAACTGAATCGCTATAAGACTTCATGGTTAGGCTCCAGGTATCTGAAAAGATATGGCTGTTTGCATTTTTAAGTTTTAGATTTTTTTTAACTTTGCCTGCCTGGATAAATGAAAGAAAGAAAATATTTATTTAACACGACATAAAAATATATATATAACAAATTTTGGAAGTTAGGATGGTGGGATAATTTGTGGGAATACATAATAATAATAATTTATGTTTGGACAGCCTACTTATAAGTACCTACCTATAACTGAAACAGAAACGCCCCACGCACCTTACTGCCTAATCCATCTACCTAGACAGTTCAATGTCGCACCAAAAAGGTATCAGCTCAGCATAATGCTAGGTAGGTGGCTGCCTACTTAGCGCTGGTATTCTGTTGACCCTGCGCACAGACGCCAGAAGCAAACACTACGCTCAAGAGATTATTATGTGTATTATACCTCTATAATTATATATTTTTTTAAACTGTATTTACTTTAAATTATTTACTATGTTCTAACTGTTATACCTAAATAAAAATGAGAAAAAAATAAAACAAATGCATACGCGCCTACTAAGGTGAGTGATTTTGTCTCGTTTCTATAGTCCACAGTCATAGTTCGAGTAAGGTGAAAGACGTCTCAATATAAAAGGCCTCCCGCCCAATAGATCTATGATATCCTCAAGGTTGCGGGAAGTTGCTGGACGAAGATATTTCTATCACTCTTCAGGGGAGGCAATACCTCTAGAAATGAACTTTTACAGGAAATCAGAAACCAGAATATATATTTGCATGAATATGTCAGCTTGATGATTTTATAATTTGTAAAGGCCTTTATTTATTCTATCATCCGAATGGTGTGCAAATGTCAATAGGTAGATTGAGAGTCAATCTAAATCATATAACTTCCTACTTATATTATATATGTGAGGATGGATGTTTGTTACTCTTTCACGCAAAAACTACTGAATGGATTTCGATAAAACTTTACAATAATATGGCTTATACATCTGAATAACACATAGGCTACTTTTTATCCGGGTACCACGCAGGCGAAGCCGTCGGTAGAAGCTAGTATTTTCTATTCTGTGACTGGATGTTGAGATTGCTTGGTTATGTATTCTTAGTACCTGATACCCGTGAAGCAGGGAATTCTAGATTTCTCTATTATTAAATCTTTATAAGAATTCAGACGACTTGCTTAGTATTATGAGATGTTTTAATTTTGTTTGTGTTACTTTTTTGAGTGTTATTTATTACCCGCGGTGTAAAAAGCCCGTATATGCGTTCAGGATGAGACTTTATTCGTTCGTTTGTCTGATATTATTTATCTCCGAAACCGACATAATCGGCATAACCGATCGTAAAAAAGTTTCTTCTAATCGTTTCGTATAACTTCAAGGCTGGTTCTTAATTGGTTACTGCCAAAAGTCTTAGAAGGCGTTTTTAATTTAAAAAAAAACTAATTTCATCGACTATTGTAGAAGGTTTTCTATTGTAGGAAGACGTATCTACCTACGTAACGAAGATATTATTTCAAATACGATTGCGATAATTCCCGCTGGATTCGGGGACGCAACCCTAAAAAGGGATAAAAAGGAACAGGAATGGCGACACGAGGATTCCTTGCATTCCGCCCGGCCCAATTAAGATCCCGTAAGATTGTCTCCGGACGCTTTTTGTTCCAGTTTGTATGGTGACCATGGTTTCTCTATCACAAACAAATCTTAGTCTCAAAATCCAGAACGAACTTTTACACAACAAAAATCACCCACCTGTTAGTAAGAGGTTACTGTAACAAAGTCAAAGTCAATAGGTTTTTATTCATTGAAATCAAAAGGATCATATAGAAACGTCAACTTAAAAACACAGTGAATTTAAAACTTAAACGTGAATTTACGCCGGTTCCTCGCGCGCGACCAAGCATAGAAGAATCAGGCAACAAACTCTGCTTGGTTATTTTTTTGATGATCCTTCATTCAGCTTTAGTATGCCAATCGAACGAGGTGAACTCATTTATAGAAAAAGAGTACTACTCAAAGAATTAAATAAGTCTAAGAAGACTAAGTATCAATTAACATATGGGCGCTTGTAACACCAAAAGTATCACTCGCACAGCTGTCGACTCTGATCATAATGGTGTAATTCCCCCGGCACTCATACCCTTCAAACCAGCATAAAGCAATGCAAGAATTGCTGCTTCAGAAATAGGTATGGAGGTAGGCCCCCGGCGCTTACTTCCATGCGCTTTCATACGGAGCTCTACTACTATATCAGAATTTCAACCTGAACCACGCAAGTGTATTTTTTTTGTCAGTTTTCAATAGGATCTCAGTAGGACTCGAGACGAAATATCTCAAGAATTTCTACCAGATGGTCTAGACAAATATCTCACGCTTAGTTTTCCTTTCACGCTAACGCAAATTTGTAAAAGTAAGACTTAGCAGCAGTCACGTGATATTTCCACAGCTTAATTTCCATAAAATTCAATCTTTCTGCAGGCGTTAACGCCAACAGAAAATGGTGTTTGTCTAGACACCCAGGTTGGTAGAGATCTCGAAGATTAGTTGGTATTGGAGGTGCGGGTTTGAACACCGCCGAGGTTGAATTTTTGGGATATTATAAAATCTTGTGATTTCCCTTAAATGTGGGTTATAACGAAATAAGCACAGTATAGATGGTAACGCTTTTAGTAGTAGATCATGGTGACCCTACTCCCGTTCCAATAAGTTTTTTGGTACCGTTTATTAGTTCAATCGGTTAACACCTCGTCGCTAGATTCCGTACACGATTATTAGGAGGACAATATAATGAGTACAATGTTCGGCTGTCCTGATTACGATGATTCATTTTGTTTTCGGGTAGGCTTGTTTATTTTGGTCAAAACCCCTGCTTATTTTCCTGAATACCTAGCTAATTTTTAAACCCAATTCTAAAAAGAGGCGGTTCACGGTTCTTGCAGAGGCAAGTATTTAAGTAGGTACCAAACCAATCTACCTAGTAAGGTAGGTTGGTTTGGTACCTACTTAAATAAAATGTGCTCGTTTTTCGCCTTTTAGTTTTTGGTTCTAGGGCGGTTCCTTAATTTTTTTTCCATGATGATAATTAGGGCAAGAAATTAGTTTTATTGAATAATTAACTTGCTTGCTACGATGAAATTAAATAATTATTTTCTTTATAGAGGTATATATAACATGGTTATAATTGTTTAATAAGTTCGTTGTAAGAGTGATTGTTACCAATAAATTAATAATCAATAGACGCATTTACACAGACTTGAGCAAGTTAATGGCATGTACCATCAATTAGTTTCCTAATAAGCGTGTTGGAACCTGTCACGTGAAATGCTCTAACTTGAACCTATTGTTTTGTAAAAGGATCATTAAAAAGAATTAACCAGCCTTGTTTTCTTGCCTTTCTTTCCTGGCTTGGTCGCGGAGGAACAGGCAGTACAGAAAAACCGACGTTTCAAAGTGGTCCTTGTAATTTTATTGAATAAATGAATTTTGACTTTGACTTTGCTGTCACTGTCGCCACATGAGTAGATACCCTAGCGCTATCTCATCTTTCAGAGCCGGTGCAGGCAGCGGCTGATTTGGCCGAGGATCTTAAGACTAGAGGTGGAAATATAGAAGTCTCGACAGGGCTTACTTATTTGACCCTTTTGGGGTTGAGACTCTGGCCCCACAGGGACCTTTGCGCATCCAAAATTATATCAGAGTGACTGGTCAAAGCGACATGTGACCAGAGAGCTGACTCTTATCTGGGTCAACGCATTGGCATTGCCATTCAATCCGTCTGATAGGGATCTGGATCAGTCGACCTATCTATAGATCGTTTGCAATGGTCTGTTGCATCTGTATATTTTGTAAAATTGTATGAATACATGTAGTTTCAACTTGTCTGCAGTTATAGATGTGATGCAATTCGTGAAAATTCTGGCTCAGGGTAACTCTGTAATTTACGTTACAGTACAATGTAACCGCAGCCTCTCGCTAACAAGGCTGTCGCTTACACCGAAACGTAACAAGGCGCTAGTCAACCAATTATTAAAAGTCGTAAACCACTCTAATGAGTGAATGTTTTCGGGGAAGTCGTCGTAAATTGGTCCAGTGGTTGATCCTTTTTGGATCGTTTATAATTACAGAGCTTTAGTTGAAGTATTTTATAGTTTTTCGTTCATTCTTTTTCATTGAATTTATGAAACAAGTGTATATTTTTTAAACTCGTATAAATTTAGGTTTGCCGATTAACTAAAAACCAATCGGCTAATTCTAAAGTAAAGATTGAACAATTTAATTTCAAGGTTTTCGGAACAAAGTTATTTAATTTTGATAAACTTGTCATGGGACTATCGCGCGATTAATCTATAATCCCCATGAGCAATAAAAATAAAACGAATACCCTTAGATACCAAAGCTGCAAAGCCTAACAAAAGGTCAGGAATTAAAAAAAAACAACGCGATTAGTCCGTTTCAAAGTGTTTAATTTAAGCTTCAACTTCTTAATTATGGCTTTTGTGGTTAGCTGTCACAATTCTGCCAGTGTCATATTTATCCATGCTACTTTTATAACATTTTTTTTCATATTTTTATTCTACCAAATTATTAGCAAACCCGAAAGAGATCAGGAGCTACAAAAAAGTCAAGCTGACTAAGTGAGGGTCCTGTCTGAAGTTTTAGTAGGAAATATGCGATCATAAATAATTTTATTGAAATTATTATTGATGCATATACCTATGTTAGAAATTAAATAAATATGAATATGAGAAACAAAATACTGCTGGAGTAAAAATCTACTGCTTCAGCAGCGCTAGACATAATATTAGGGCAGCAGTACTGAGAATAAAATCCACAAATCAATAGAAAATGATTTGTGAATGGCAATGCCAAAATAACAAATAATTGCAAAATACTGTAAAAAGCCACAACCATCATCTCAGAAGCTACTAACGGTACTGATAGAATAGCTACAACATATCTAACTAACAAAAGATACTAAATTACTAAACAAGAGGTGAAGAAATGTAGGGACCCTCTTACACCTTCTGCCTATCACATCTACACAGATGGTGCCAAAAATAAACAGGAGCAAGCTGCGGCTTCAACTACTCCGAAACTGGACTATCAACAGAACAAGCTCTAAACAAAATGACTACGGCATTCTAGGCGCAGACTATAGGACTCTTTTTGGTAGCCACAGAAATATTACCATCCACTGAACCCACAAAAAGTGAAAACCCACAAACACAGCTAATCTTCATAACAGACAGCGCAGCACTCATCAACGCACTTGGTAGACCTGATACCAGATCAAAATCCGTAGTAGAGTGCCTCAGTGCGCTCCAAAAATTTGCTGAAAAACACACATGATAATAATAAAAAGGACAAAAGGACACTGCTGCCGTTCATATACCAACAGGGCCGTCTCCTTGGCAAAGGAAGGAGCAAAATTGACTCCAACTCCAGACGATATCAGCATATCAGCCCTCCAGCGGAATAACTGAACTCCGAAAAGGAGCACCAGAATATATGGGTACAAAGACCGGACTGCAATCACACAAAAACTTTGTTACCGGCAAAAAACGCTAAATACGAGGATGATGGTAGGCATCATCACGCGATAGTGTGATCTGAACTAACATCTCCTTAAGATAGGGACCACAGACATTGGATATGGTCGAGGTCTCCAGGATGAAGAGACTGGAGTACACTGGAGACAGGATGAAGAGCTGGACTGGATACACTGCACGCCACAAACAAAATCAGGCTGAAAATGGAACTGCAAGAGCTTATCAAGAGCTCTCCGTCTTCGATAACTGAAAGGAGTTCAGGAATACTGGAACACTGCTGTCATCAACCCAGAGTCCTCCGCTATTTCAAGGAGTTGGACTGGTTGGGGTAACACTAGAAGGGGGATAATGCACAATACACCCCAATGTGGGACCACCTTAGTTCCAGACCTTAGTTCCACTTAGAATCAGAATTAGATTATATTATATTAGCGATTTAATTCAATTTTAGAACACAAAAGCTGCTATTGTGACTTAAATATGATAGTAAGATAAATTCCCTCGAGGACTTTTTTGTAGGTAATAATGAGTACTTTAATCATGTAGTACATCAATTTTATGTATCATCAACAGTTTTCTCAGCGCACGCCAAATAATGAATTTTATAGGCAAAATTTTGCTACTTTGGGTTATATTATAGCAATTTTCTTATGGATCTCTTTTTTTTTAAATAAATTATAGCCTATGCTACTTCCTGATTTAGCTTACATTTGGTGAAAAAATGGTTAAAATCGGTCCAGTAGTTTCGGAGCCTATTCGATACAAACAAACAAACAAACAAAAAAATATTTCCTCTTTATAATATTAGTATAGAGTATAGACAAAGATTACGGAGTTAGGAATATGTGGTAAATGAGAGAAGTCGACCAGAATTTTGTAACCAAGTTGAAATTTTTAAAACTAAGAAACAGCACAAAACATTTTATAGGTACCGCGTTTACATACGCGTCATTTGCGTACGAATGTATACTACTTAGTACTAATCTGAGGCGGAAAATGTACAATGTAACAACTTATTGAATAGAGTTTTGTCAATACCCATACAATAAGTTGTTAACATTCGTAGTCGTCAACGCGATTTATATGATTAGGTATTACACTCAGATAGTTTTTAAAATGTCAGAAATTGACATTTGATATGACATTGACGTGTAACGAAACGTCACTTTGCGCTGAAAATAATAAATCCATCCGTAACTAAAATTCCCCAAATGTTTTACAGCGCGGTTGGTGATTAAAATGGGCTATAAACCGAACAACCCAAGCATCTTATTTGTTAACGAGAGAACAAATGATTTAATTATACACTATTGGTTTGGCCCTTGTTGGTATGGCAGGTTTTTTTTCAAGTTTTTAATCGTTTTTGTGGTAAATGGTAGACCTTGTGAGGTTTTAAGCCCTGTGGCGTTTTATGATTTCCCTTATAATTTCGTCAAGTCCATCTTTCGTTCATGTCACACGTTAATACGCGTACGTAACCAGGATTTGTAACCAATTATGTACGAGGAAAAAAACATTTTCGAAAAAGAGTTTCGAAAAAGGTACACCAGATTTATCTTGTTCTATTTCTCGTAGGTGCACAACCGAGTTACGAAATCAAAATGAAATGAAATAAAAAAAATGTACATAAGTGTATCATTAATAACATACAATTATTTTATTTGATTGAATTGTCACTCGAAACTCTCAGTAGATACTTTGTTCATTTGCAAAAATTTTAATGTACGATTGAAAAAACTTTTTTTATATAACGATACAAATATAATTAACGAAAACTAATACTAATAAAAGTGCCATCGTTTTGTACCCATAGCTATCCGCTAGTGTTATAAGGAGCTGACCAAATTAAAGAGTAGTGACTATTTCTTCACGACGTTTTCCTTCATCGAACATAACCAGTCTCTTCGAAAACATCTGCATTCTTCCGTGTTACTCCCCAGTACTTTAAGACGAGAGAAAGAGAGCTTTCCCCCACATCAGCTGTCTCTCTTCCATCATTATGTTATTACCGCAACTGAAGGGCTGTGATTAGCGGGTGATTAAGGTACATTCAACATAATCGTGTAATTATTTATTTATGTTTTAAAGGTGAGTGTATTTTGTACTCAGTATATGGATGAAAAATAGATAAAACGGTGTCGAAAAAATTATTGTGAAAAAGAGGTAGTGAACCTAGAGTTGCTACATTATAAATTATAGTCAAATTCTACACAGTGAAAGGAATACTGCTTATCTGTAATGAATAGTTCTAGACATAGGGACTAAGTGCCTTATTAGTGCGACCCTGTACTAGGAGGTTGTGGGTTTGACGCTTAGCATTAACTGTTACTAGTGATTTCAAGACTTACTCAAGACTTAAAAGCACTTGATAGGAATAAAAAAACAAAATACATTTATTTCAACGAGAAGTACAATACTTCTCGCACAGCATCATCCATCAAGTAGCAGAGCTTATGTTATCTACATGACTGATATATTAGTTACTTATATATTTTTTTTGCGAGTACATACATATTATACATAAAAAACTCAGACCCGAGATAAATATTTGCAGATCATACAAACATATCGCGATGAGAATCGAACCCGCAACCTTCTGCGTCTCAGACGGCCCATTGCCCACTGCGCCACAGATGTCGCCAAATTTATGCCAACTCCTCGCGACCAAGAGACGAATCAGGCAACAAACGCGATTTTTTATGTTAATTTATTCAGCTTTAGTATGGTACTAATCAAATTATATGCACTATCAGACGGTCTTTACAGAGTTATAGGTAAATACGTTAAAACATGACGAAACAAACCGTATTGACAATATTTCCATATAAAGTTATAACTATATAAACGGTAACTGTTTCGAAATGATGCAAAACTCAGCATTGATCCTTAGAATGCTGTTATTGTTTCAACGGGATGAACCTATCAGTGTTTTATCTGCAAATCCAACTATACTATAGCGCGAGAGAAGCCACACAATAACGATATCTGCTCACGATCGCTAATGAAATGAACGAGGACGCTGCGGACACACAGACAGACAGAAACGTGAGCAAATCAAACTAAGAGCGACTTTAGATGGGCCACACTATAACCACATCTATGCCACAATGACAAAGAAAATGGTCAAGCATAATAGTATCCTTTGATTTTGAATGATAATTGGATTTGATGGCATTCTCCTAAACGTATATGTGCTTTAAATTAAGCCTTATAAAACATTATATTACATTTATTTGAGGACTTCTGTGGCGCAGTGGGTGAAGGCCCACCTCAGACGTAGAAGGTTGCGGGTTAGATTTCCGCCGCGGAATGTTTTTATGATCTGCAATTATTTGTCTCAGGTCTAGGTGTTTTCATGTATAATATTTATGTATTAAAAAAAAATATGGAAGTAGTATATCAGTAATTTAGTTCCCATAATACAAGCTCTACTTAGTTTGGGGCTAGATGATGGTAGTTGAAAAATGACCAGCATTATATTATAACAATTATTATTATTATTATATGTTTTATATATATATATATTATATATTTATTTAGTTATTAGAAAGGAGTGAGTACTGAGGTGACGGCTGATAGAGGAGAGTGGAAGAAGAAAACATGTTGTGCCGACCCCACGTAATGTGGGATAAGGATAAGAAGATGATGATTATTATTATTTTATTATTTACAAAATATGATGTCAAATAAATTATCATCAGCTTGTACCCACTGCTGGGTATAAGCCTCCTCCATTTTGTGCCACTTATCCCTGAGCCTATCCTTTGAGCTGATCGCATCCAGGTTTTAACCGCGATCCTCTCAACTTCATCGATCCATCCTGCAGGTGGCTTGTCAGTGCTGCATTTAATCATGAATCTGTGCATCTTTTTCTCAGGGCAGAGGGTTATGACCTATTTGCATGATTTTTCTCTACTCGACACGAATGGCGTGTTGCAGTTGGGTATCATGAGTGGTGCTGGTCAGTCCAGCAAATGGGCCTGCGTCCTCTCTGTCTTCGTGTTTCAATTGAAAAAATAGATACATAAATATTATTCGCAAAAATGTATATCCGTATGTAAGGCTCACCCATAACACTACTTACCTAGCTAGTTAAACCCATCTTGTACCGGAAACACACAACATTACTCCATACTTAAAAGTAAAATAAAAAAATGTCTATGAATTTCATCAATAAAATGGTCCGGTTCATTCTAATGTTTTTTTAGACAGCCAAGGAATTGTTACTCTAAAATGGCAACTGATAATATTAAATTTGTCATGACCTTTTTATCTATTCAGCTAAAATCATGATTATAAATTTGAAGAAATAGTACCTACCACTATATTTATTTTTGCCACCGATCAGTAATGCTTGCATTAATATGTTCTGGTATGAAGGGTATTGTTGAAATTCTAGGCACATGAGACTTTTCATTCGTTATGTCTAAGGGTCGACAACATGCGATGCCTTTCATTGGTATTGCAAGCGTCCATAGATTAAAAAATATCGTTTAAATGGTCCTGTTCCAAAAAGATTGGATGCCAAAAATTCTTAACTCCTAAAGTCTTTAAAGACCAAAAAGTCTATGGTTTCGTTGCGTTTGTAAATGTTTTATTAGGCAGCTGAGGAATGATTGCTATCAAGTAGGTATCTACGTATATCAAAATAATCGTGACCTTTTCAAAATAATGGCTGTTTCCTGTATACAACTAAAATTATGGTCATTCAAATACATAAGTATCATTATTGGCTAGGCTGGGCAGCATTTGGAAAACTACGTGGAGTCTTTTCGTCATCCATACCGCAATGCTTGAAAAAGAAAGTTTTCAATCAGTGCGTCCTACCCGTCATGACCTACGGAGCTGAGACGTGGACACTCACGATAGGGCTGGTCCACCAGTTCAAAGTCGCTCAGCGAGCTATGGAAAGAGCTATGCTCGGAGTCTATCTGAAGGATAGGATTCGTAACGAATACATCCGTCAGAGAACCAAAGTTATCGACATAGCTCAACGAATTAGCAAGCTAAAGTGGCAGTGAGCCGGTCATATCTCGCGAAGAACCGATAACCGCTGGGGTAAACGTGTTCTTTAGTGGAGACCGCGACTCGACAAACGTAGTGTAGGACGCCCTCCGGCCAGATGGGATGACGATCTGCGAAAGACTGCAGATGCTGGATGCGGCAAGCTGAAGACAGGGCGCGATGGCGCTCATTAGGGTAGGCCTATGTCCAGCAGTGGACTAATATAGGTTGATGATGTTGATGATGATGATTATCGGCTAGCGAAGGCCACTAGACAATGGCCGTCAAAAGAGTGCTGTGGCGAACGTCCTTGAGTTACCATCACCCGACTTCCTGCTTTCTCTTCCAGACAACCTTTGGATGAAGAGGATAATAACAGTGTAAGAGCGGCGAGGGTGTACATAAAATAATAATAAAATGCAACTATTATATCAGTTTAAACTACAACATACTGCGACCAGAGACGCAGAGGCCCGCCTGAGACGCAAAAGGTTGCAAATTCGAAGATTGTATGATCAGCAAATATTTGTCTCAGATCTGGGTGTTATCTTTGTATAAACTGTATGTTTTTAGAATATTATTACGACTATACCACCCACTTTACTATTCTCCTGCTGACGTTTCGTTGACCATTTAGAGGTCCTTCCTCATGAGCACTGTCAGTTCCCGTCTCACGACCGTCGAGCGTGGTCGCGGACGGTGCTCATGAGGAAGGACCTCTAAACGGTCAACGAAACGTCAGCAGGAGAATAGTAAAGTACGTGGTATAGTCGTAATAATATTCTAAAACGATACCAAACCACGATAATTATAATTCTATAAACTGTATGTATTTACAAAACAATATTATAAAAGCAGATCAGTCATGTAGTTCACATAACACAAGCTCTGCTTACTTTGGGAATAGATGATGCTGTGTAAAAAATTCCAGCATCATATAACAATCCTACTACTATTATAAACGCGAAAGTTTGTGAGGATGGATGTTTGTTACTCTTTCACGTAAAAACTACTAAACGGATTTTGATGAAAATTTACAGTATAGCTTATACATCAACGTAAACTGAACTTCACTACTGAACGGATTATGATGAAAATTTACAGTAATATAGCTTATACATCAGAATAACACAAAGGCTGCATCCGGGTACCACGCGTGCGAAGCCGTGAGCAGAAGCTAGTAATAAATATATGCAATAAAACACGTTGTAAAAAAGAAAAACAGAACTATGCGATACTATGATGGTTACGTCACCCTCAATTAAGCATTCCTTGGACGATGCAGCCGTCTTTCTAATGTCCCAGCGGTAACTCAATATGTACGTGAATCGTTTAATCTATTAATAAGGACGAGACATTAATACTCGGCCACAATCTCAACTTGGTCACGCAACCAAGTTTTTTTTTTAATTCTTCCCCCTCTGACAATGTTTTTCAGAGATTTTATTTACGGTTATTTATTATTTTTTATTTTCTGTTATTCATTATTTACTTACATTATGCTCGTATCCTTTAATCCTATTTTTATCTAATCCTTCATATTTTATCACTCAACTAAGTTGAGGTATACAGGCTATCCCCGAATAGGTACGTGTTTATTCAGAACCTTTTTACATGCTGAATGTGGGCTTTTGAGAATTAACCTATTTTTATTTGTGTTATGAAGAGGCGAACAAGCGGACGACGCACCTGATGGAAAACGGTTACGACTGCCTATTGAGATCTGCAACATCTGGGGTATCATTGCAGAAAATGGCAAGTAAAATAAATGAATAATTCAGGTGTTATAGGTATAGTTTCTGATGTCAAAGATTTTATTAGAAATCTTAATATCCTTAGGGTTTGCACATAGTCTAAAATACAGCTGATTAAAGGGTGTTTACAATGTATTCATATTGTTTTGGAAATTCAACTTGTCTTTTCGGATAACTTTCATGGGCAGAATGGGCCCTTTGGGTATGCATATAAGTTCCGGGACACCCTGTAATGTCCTTGAAATGGTTTGACAAGCTGGTGAAAGAACCAGTGTTCTGGATTCAGTGGGACTCCTCGATTCCCAATCTCAACTTGCGAGATGATCGGGAAAAAACGGTTTTCGTGCGTAATAAGTACTCTTCATTTGACTCATCATTTTATAAGGCCAAGACTATTTCTAGAACGTCTCTACCATAATGCAGTCATTGATAGATTTATTTATTAGCATCGAAAAATTCACACAGTTTCCAACATTACTCCTATGCGTTTTGAAGTTATTATTCCGTGAAATTATATGGTCTATGTGGACTTATCTTATTGGATCAGGGCCATGAATATAAATATTTTTATTTATATTCATGGTATAATTTGGCAACTTCATTGTAAAATCTGCTGTGTTTTTATCTAGAGAAATTGTGAATAGTACCTCGTGTGTTCATAAGTCTTGAGACACAGTAAAACTAAAATATTTTTGGAGCTAAGTTGAGTATTTATTTATTGGATATTAAAATTAAAACTACTGACATCTAGATCTGTATTTAAAAATAAATCATTCAAAATGGCCGCCTTTGCATTCAATGCAGGCCTTCAAACGCGTGCGCCATTCATCTATGGCGGCACGAATCTTTTCAATGGGAATCCGTTTCGATTCTTTAATAAGGGCTCGCTTGAGAGAATCCAGGTTTGGGTGAGACTTTCTGCATGCCCTCAGCTCCAATTCCGTCCATAAAGAATAATCCAAAGGATTCAAGTCAGGGCTTGACGAGGGCCAATCTTCGCTCCGAATGAAGCCTGGCAAATTGGCCTCCAGCCAACGTTGGGTAGTCTTAGCTTTATGGGAGAGAGCAGAGTCCTGTTGGAAAACCCAGTATTTTCCAGCGAATAGCGTATCATTTAATGGTTTAACCACCGCTTCCAATATGTCGGTTTGGTAATTTTGTGCCTTCACCTTGACGCCTTGCTGGCAAAAATGAAGCGAAGTGACCCCCTCGTAGGAAACACCCCACCAAACCATCACACTTGCTGGATGATGAGTGCGCTGGACATTGCGTACAGATGGCTGGACGTCCTTTGAACTTCTGGCGTAAACCTTATTGTTCTGCCGGTTAAACTTTTCTTCCACCGTGAAGATCTTTTCATCGGTAAACAGGATATTTTTTGGATCGTGTCTCTTCAATAGGTTCCGACATCGTTCCAGTCGCAATTTACGAAGACGCTCGTTTAAATAATGCACTTTCCTTCGACTGTAGGCCTTTAGTTTAAGATCATATTTAAGTATCCTGTTCACCGATATTCGCGAAATGTTGGTCTGCAGAGCTAATTTCTTTTGAGTCCGGCAAGGGTTGCGACGAATTCGCTCTCTGATTACTTTGATGTTGGCGGGCGTCCTTACAGACCGCGGGCGGCCACATCTTCCACGGTTTTCTAAAGAGCCGGTCTCCTTGTACCTCTTTATGGTATAATACACAAAGTTCCGACTACATCCCAAACTTTGGATTTCACTAAAAACTTGCATTGGTTTTTTTCCTGCTTGAAACAGTGAAATTACAGTCGCACGCAAATCTTTTGTTGGCGCCATTTTCACGGAGAATGAAACAAATATTCAAATGTATATTTTTTCTGATTCAAAACATTCGAAATTTAAAATTTTAAAAGTTTAAAAAAGGTTGCATGAATTATTTTCTTTTTAAATTAATTAAATAAGTTCGTCTCAAAACTTATGAACACACGAGGTAGAACATTTAGTCAGCTGTGGTTATGGGCAATCGCCAGCTCAATATATCGGACTCAAATCTGTACTGTTAATTTCACCGGGTCATTTATATCAATAACTAGCTTCTGCCCACGGCTTCGCCAGCGTGGTACTCGGATAAAAAGTAGCCTATGTGGTATTCTGATGTATAAGCTATATTACTGTAAAGTTTCATAAAAATCCGTTCAGTAGTTTTTGCGTGAAAGAGTAACAAACATCCATCCTCACAAACTTTCGCGTTTATAATACTAGTAGGAAGAATGTACCTACAATTGTTGATCTGAATACATGTACATGATATAATTATTATCCAATCAGCTATTAATAAATTTAGTAGAATCTTATTTCCTGTGTTGCGATTGAACAATCTACCGTATCTAACCATGTCACAGCAGAATCAATGCAAAAATAACGACTAAAAAGAAAATTATTGTTTATTCTCCGAACTGTTTTTAAACCATCGATCAAAATGACACTGGCCACTTGCAAAAATTATGACAGCTGGGTGCATCTTAACCTTTTTTCCCAAAACCTTTTTGTTCAAACTTGTGTTCGAAAATCGAATCCAAACATCTAAACGCCCAATTAAAATAGCAATTTGGCTCACAAGGGCCTGCGCTGACAACTCGTCAGAAACGCCTCCTATAATTCCGTAAAATAACAGTTTTTGTAACAAGATAGATCACTTTCAAAGTTTTCGAACCCGTCTCTAGTTTCTATTTTTTTTTTCACAAGAATTTAGGATCATTTTATAACGCATACTTTACAAAATAGGCCAAAAAAAGCCGCTTTGTTAAAATCAGTTCTTTATGCTTCTTAGGATAGCTCTTAAATTATTAAGAAAAACGTGACATTATTACATTGCGACTGAGTATTCTCGTGCCTTAGAGGGCACGTTAAGTTGTTTGTCTGGTAAAAAAAGTAAAGTAAAAGTTTATTTTGAGCAAATAAACTGTACACAGCTACCTTTAGAATAATATACCAGTCTAAAGTTCTGTGTATGTCAGAGAATGTTAGAAACCTTCAGGCGATCTTAAGCTTAGGCCCTTATTCCAGAACGAATCTCAAATAGCTGGTTTATTATTTGGTAGAATGTTACACGCAATCTTTGCCAGTTTTTGCAAGGTCATAAAAAGCTCAAGTGTCAAAATCTCCCGCTAAAACGTGCGTTTCGTTACTGCACGATGTATCACCGATTCAAAACGGTTGCATTATCTTATTATTCTTAACGCATTACTCGAATTAGTTATGTTTAAATGCGCCTGTGTGCCCGACTGTGCATAGCTATTCCCTACTTGACCACACAGTCTGTTCCTGTAATGTTTTGAATTGAATGCAAGTTTGTTTATTACTGGCGTGCGTTCGGAATATGCTATTGTTTACATGAAACCATAGAGTCGTTTCATTCTTTTTATAGACATTCTGATTTTAATTTTATGGCCAGATTGACATTGTGGTTGATTCAAATAATTTTGTAACTTTCTTGCGCTTTCAATAAGGTATTGTTTGTGAACATAAATATTAATCGTTTTAATAAGTACCTACCTAAGTCTTAAGATACTGGCCAAGTCTGGTGTTCGAGAGCCGTTTGAAGGTTTCTGACATGCCTCAACGTTAGTGTTAGTGTCAATATGACTAACAGTCACCCATCAAGACGTAATAGATAACCGTTAGTCATAATTAGTGACGTACCATGCTTACTTCTAAGCATGTGTTTAACAGTATTTGGTTTTCTACTGTTGAAATTAAACATATCAGAAAGAGACAACGCAGAGTTTAGTTAATATCTGATTATATTGTTATTATTTTCAGCCCTCAATGTCTCACAGCTGGGCAAAGGCCTCCCCCCACTCCTTCCATTCGTTCCTTTCCTGTGCCAAAATGGGCCAATCTGCTCGGAACTTATTGAGCTCATCTCTCCATCTCATTTTCGGTCTGCCGCGACGTCTCCGCGCAGTGTCAGGGCACCACTCTGTGGTAAGCTTGGTCACTGGTCGCCCGACATGCGGCAGACAAGACCAGCCTAGTCCCATTTGAGCTGTCAATCAAATCTGATTATATATCTTTATATTATTTACCTTAAAGTTAGAATTTACTATAGCATAAGTCTGTATAATTATAGTACGAGTATATTACAAGTGTTACCGTATACGAACCACAGAAAAAAGGGTAAAGAGTACCCTCTAATACAGGTTTACTTAAACTTAACTAAAGAGATCCCAACCAGTTACGTAGGCTTGTAATTTTGAATAAAATATTTTGATTTACACTTTTGATACCTATGTCAGGCCCATAGGCTCGAGTTCACCAACACAATAACAGGTGGTT
Organism: Perizoma flavofasciatum; assembly: GCA_958496245.1. NCBI lineage: Eukaryota > Metazoa > Arthropoda > Insecta > Lepidoptera > Geometridae > Perizoma > Perizoma flavofasciatum. The sequence goes on along the minus strand of OY292441.1, from coordinate 7,913,654 downwards.
TCTGTTATTGTGTTGGTTATCGTTCCTGTTATCGTTCCAAACAAAGCTTTTTGACACATATTTTTATAGGAATTTGTCTTCATAATCAATGGTTAGACTTGATCGTCTTTATTTTGTTGATGAACTCAAGGCTTGGTGGTAACCTAACGTTGCTATGTCATTCGTTGCTCATCAGGTTGGACAACTGCAGTTTCCGGTGCGTAGACAAAAAATTCTTAGCAATCGTCGATTCTGCGAACTTTTGACGTAACTGTCTTCCACAAAGAACTTTCCATAACATTTATTTTTAGTAGAATGTTAGTTTTGGTAAATAATTACTAACATGCGATATAATCACATTTTGAATGGAATTTATTTCTAAACGTAGTGGTTATTCCTATATGGTTATTTCCAATTTGTTGACCGATTATCATATTTATATCTATCAGGTATTATCCATCACTTGTATAGTCTGTGTCGTGGTGTATTATTTGACGGGCGCGTATATTATTGCTTCCTGCGTGGGGTAGGTCTGCTATGTATGCGTTTGGTGCCTGAGTAATTAATATTGGTATAATGTTAGAAAAATGTAATTTGATCGAGCGACCGCGAATTGAGAAACGAAGGTTTTAATAAGTGAGGTGTTTTTTTGACAACATTAGGGTAGGTTTATTTTAGTCTACGGGCTCATTTTTTTTTTAATAATTTTTGAAAAATATCGATACCCTTGTCGTGGTTGCCGTCGTCTACTTTCAGCTTTATATGAGCTTAGGTAGTTATTTAGTTACATATTTTCTAGAAGGAAAAGTTTTCATTGACTCATACTTTAGTTAGCCCTCACAAGTTTATTGGCACTTTGGCCACACAAGGTCCCAACTGTTTAGCATGTATCAAACATTCTATCAAAATTGCTACAACCTTATAAAATACGAAACCTATTATTTTCCACTCTAAAACTATAACCATAGAGTTGTATTTGTCCGTAAAGAAGAACCATAGATTATAGATAAAATCAAGCTCATTGGAATCGATCAAATAAAGATGGCGGATAAGAAATGTAATGTTAGGTATAGATTTATTATAAACTGGTCATGTGTTCGACATTAAATTCAACCTCGATAAAATGTGCTTCCGCGAATAATCAATGAACTATTGTTCCAAAGTTTGTAAATTTTATAGTTTTGTTTTTAGTAGGTACCTAGTTACTTTAAGTAACGCTGTCGGTCATGGGGTCACTCATCAATTACCTTCAGTCTGAAAACCACCATAGCTTCATATATTGGTGATGTGGAGTATAGAAATAAGTACCTTGGTAATTTTGTGCCTTACATAATATAAACTACTCTTCGATTCAAGAACTTTTCTTAATGTAGGGACTTATTAAAAATAACAAACAAATACGATCACGACTCTATTCTCCATTATAGATAAACTTAGATGCATACTGAGTATCTTTGAGAATGAATGAAAAAGTGGTGGGTAGTCAGAGGTACGTCCAAACATTATTTTTAGTACATGCGCGCCTTTTGCTAGTTGTTATCATTTTACGTGACAGATTGCAACCCCATCGCCGCTTATTGGAACACTAACATTCATGTCACATTCGAATTTTTGTTTTTAGGGCATCACGTTGTTTTCTTACAACTTTTTCTATTGCGGATAAAAACTTTATTGTACATGAATCCAATTTGCTTCTTTTAGAATCATCCTGTTACAAGATGTCTCTTTCAAATTTATCGCCTGTCAAATTCACACAAGACTCGAGATAGCGTAAAAATGAATTGTCAAACATACCAACGTCATATGGCTCGTAATTTTTTTGATGAAATTAATTTTATATTAGCACACCCGTGAAAAGGGATCGACACTTCGATGTATCGGTTTCCACTTCATCTAAACACCATTATGTTGCACTCAAAATTATTTGACAAGTTTAAAACTCTATTTGAGAACTGATAGGACTGTCAAAGTTTTATATTTCAACGTAATAAGGTTAAAAATGGAATGTTTCTGGTTTCGGTAGCTGAAAAGTATTCACAAATAAATCAATAGAATTCGACAATCGACAATGATCAGAAAGGGATGGCGCATGTGTGAAGAGAGTTTTTTTCCCTTTTTTTTAATAACAACGAGCGCGCAACTGCCAGTTTCCAAGAAGGTGTAAAGTGGTCCTTATTTTGTTATTTATTTTATTGTATTGTTAATAAGCATGCTAAGGGGACGGGTGTCGGTTCGTAAGCTGTAAACTATTAACTACTTATTTGGAATAAATATAATATAATGGCCGTGGATAAGCGTTGAATAGGGTCGTGGCAATCAGCAAGTATTGTTGTCGGGTAACCAGCTTGACTTCTGAAGTCTCTATCAATGACAGTGACAAACTTAATATGACGCTGTCACTTTCAAATATAGAACAATCTGAGTTCAAATTCCCGTAGCTAACCTATTTGAGTGGATACTTTGAATTTATTGATTGATTCTAATAAAAAAATCATACAGATTGGCGCCTTCTGAGAATGTTTGATAATTTGTTGCGAATAATGGTTCTTCTGAAGACATTTTTTTGTGTCTTTTGTCACACTATGTGAAGAGATTGTGGGATATTTAACTAAGAAGTGTATTTTTATCTGTAGCGTAATCAGCCCGTATATACGTTTAACATAACGAGGTTATTTGTTTGTGTGTTTGTCTGTTATCGTTTATCTTCATAACAGCTTATGAGATTGTAATGAGGTTGTTTGGTTGGTCGTTTTTATATATTCAAGGATGGTTATTAGAAAGGTTAAGTATATTTCTTCAATTAGGGGCGCTGCAATAGATGATGGAAAAGACGTGGTTGTTTTTTTTATTTCATATTTAATTTTTATCATATATTTTATTCATTCATACAACTATGTATAAGTAAGTATATACAAAAAATAAAGATGAAACAGTTAGCTATCCACAGACCTTTGCAAACGATCTATCGATAGCTCAACTAATCCAGATCACTACCAGACGGAAGCGTTCCCAAAATATCAAAGTCAAAGTCAAAGTCAAAGTCAAAATTCATTTATTCAATAAAATCACAAGGACCACTTTGAAACGTCGGTTTTTATCTAGGTGCCTGTTCCTCCGCGACCAAGCCAGGAAAGAAAGGCAAGAAAACAAGGCTGGTTTTTCTTTTTAATGATCCTTTTACAAAACAATAGGTTCGAGTTGGAGCATTTTCAATCCCAAGAGTTTTTGTCATCTAAATAATCAGATATTTTATAGTATGCCTTTTTATAAAGCTTTTGTTTAATTACGTTTTTAAATTTGTTAATTGATAATTTTTGTATATCTCTTGGGAGTTTGTTATAAAAGCGTACACCGTGCCCTTTAAACGATTTACCAACTTTATGGAGTCTACAAGTGGCAACAGCGAGTTTATCTTTATTTCTAGTATTAACATTGTGATTATCGCTTTTTTTCTTAAACAAATTAATATTTTTGTGAACATACATCAGATTTTCATAAATGTATTGACAATGGAATGTCATTATATTTATTTCTTTAAACTTTTCGCGAAGTGATTCTCTGGGGCCCATATTATAAATTGCTCGAACAGCCCTCTTCTGCAGCACAAAAATGGTATTGATATCAGCAGCACTCCCCCACAGCAGTATACCGTACGACATAATGCTGTGGAAGTAGCTGAAGTAAACTAGTCTAGCTGTGTCAACGTCTGTATAAAGACGGATCTTTTTGACTGCATATGCCGCAGAACTAAGTCTCTTCGATAACCCATCAATATGAGGACCCCATTGAAGCTTATTATCTAAAGTGATACCTAAGAATACGGTGGTGTCCACAAGAGCCAACTGTTCATCTTTGATTTTGATATTTGCTTTAACTTGTGTAACATTGGGTAGTATAAATCTAATACACTTTGTTTTATTTTCATTAAGTAGGAGATTGTTAACGTTGAACCATTTTACAACATTAGAGATTGCATTGTTTACATTGTCAAAGTTCCTTGTACTAGGTATCATAAGATATACCTAGTACAAGGAACTTTAATGGGAATATATATAACTAAGTACATAGGTACAGTACGGATTTATTCTGATGCAACCTTATATTTGTATTTTCAGCAACTTTAGTTTCGGAGGTCATAAATTCGAATCAGGTTGTGCACTAAAATATTGTTTAATTCGAAAATTTTGTATGCACTGATATGTACTCTTACTTTTCGGTAAATTCAAAAGAGTTGAGGAAAACTTTTTAGGAAACCGTCATTCTTATAACCAAAAAAATGATGCATGTGTCATCGTAAGTAGGTATTCAAATAGTCAGCGATAGACTAGCAATCTGTCTTGCCAAAATATAATTCATCGACATATCTCTGACTATTCCTTGGTATCCTCACATATCTGCATGCTCAGTATAAATCTAAGAATGTTCACAGGATTTAGTTGTGAGCTTGTTGTCATCATCATTCACTTCAGCTCAAACCAAACAAATCCAATGTCCACATTAAAATCGGCTGATCACATTAAAATTGGCAATAGCTGTTCATGAAAACTACCAATCCCTCCACTTCCGATTGCAATTTAACTTACTCTAAACTAACTATACCATTTGCTCGTTTAATTTTATCTACATCTCCCCTATTCTCCCTATTTCTGGGAAATTAACCCAGTTACTGCAATCTCTATTATCCTCCCCCATACGATTATACAGGCTGATCTATATTATAAATGACCTAACTGAATACACACTTTTTAAAAGAAATATTGCTTTTCTTTTTAAGAACGTCCAAAACTTTTAGAATTAGAATTATTTATTTCGAAAAATACTATCAATCGAATGTTAAATAAAACGAATATATGTTTTATAAATATTTGATATTATTAATTTATTATAATTAAAAACAATGGACATTACAAAACAATACATTGATAGTTTGTATATACATAACACTTTACAGTATAGGACTGTCCCCACCGATGGACCGAGGATATCTTAAATTTATAATAACTTATATATTTATTTTTATTTATTTATTAGAAATAAAGGGAATACATTTATTTGACACACACAATTACACAGAAAGGATATAGGTACCTACAGACGTACATAAATGTTTCAGCCGTACAGTAATAGGTAGGTAGGATAGACACAAAATACCTAGTCGAGAGGACGGTATTTTGGGCGTGTGGGCCAAATAGTCCTGTCTCAACATTTATGCAGCTCGACGTTCCCGGATCTGAAGCTTGGATGTGAACTTCTACAGTGATAATGATGATGGGTCTTAAGCGAATACCAGAACTGGGTTACCAGGCTCATAAATACTTTAAATTACCGCCAGTTTCTCCTAACGGACATCTAAATAAGAAGCGAAATAAATTAATAAAGTTATTCCAACCATCACCCTTTTTGGAAACACCCCGTATATTTTAAGATACCCTGTAAACTTGATTCTATTGTAGAGTAATTTATTTGACGCGTGCTCTATTAATTTTGCTATTTAGATGTACCTATCTACAATATACATTTAATTTGTGGAGATATTTCTATTATATTTGTTGTTTATTTTGAAACGAACTATGAAAATCATATCTTCATAGTTCAGTTAGGAGCATCCACTAATATTATTAAATTGCTTACAATATGAATTTAAGAAAAAAATATTAGGTAATAAACACAAGATTCTGATGCAAAATTGATTTTTACTAAACCATAGACAAGACAAAGCAGCGATTTGTGGCCATTGACAGGCCATTAAAAGACCATGCATCTATGGCCAATGCCATAAATTATGTGGGCTTTATTTCGAGACAATTAGCAGAACTCGATATTGGGGTTTGTTTGGAATGGAAGAGGAGCGGATTGAGGATATCAACTTTAAGTTCAAGTTTAATAAAAAAAAGTTATTTTTTGCCTCAAGAATTTATTTAGAGATTTTCTTCACGAATCTATGGCTATATAGGTAAAGATCTGAGAATGACCTTATGGGGATTTAAATTAAATATTAAGAACAATTTTTAGGGTTTTTCCTTAAGTTGGTTTAGTCATTACTTTTTTATTAGATTTGTTACATCTCTAAAGTAACCATAAGTTTGTAGGGATGTTTGTATAATATTACTACTGAGTAAGTACGGTTACCAGTTTTTCGTAATTTTTTGTTATTAAATATATTTTTGTTTACGAACTCAGTGGCGCGTTGGGCGACTACCCGGCTAAGACACAAGAGGTGCGGGTTCAATTCCCGCTGTTCTGCAGATATTTGTTCTAGGTCTGATTGTTGTGGTACCATGGTACTCGTAGTTCCTGATACCCACGATACAGGGAATCCTAGTGTAGGGTCAGGATTAAATATGTGACATTTGAGTGTCCATCATTCATTAAATTATCCACTATAGTTTATTTCAGATTTAAAAATGTCAAAATCGTGAAGATTAAATTCGAGTGTTTATTGTTCTTTCCTGAGTTCATCCCTGTTGGTCCCAATAGAGATCGTCCCAGCGGGATACCATCCCGTCTAGCAACGCCTATGCGTCAAACCAACAGCTTCACTGCCCAGCTGTGGTATTCGTGGGAATCATTAAATTAATTGATCGTTATAAACTAATAGATTATAGTTTTAATAGGGGCAAAAGGAGCTAGGCAGAAATGAGATCAGTTTTATTCCGACTTAAATGGAATTTTAATCTAAGTAGGTAATACCTACTTACCTACTTAGATTTGAGCTTTTTCTTCTATGTCGTGTCACCGTGTCTTTTTGACACCCTGCGTTAGCTTACTGACCTGCGGGGTGATCACACTAACTCATGGCTATCGAGATGGAAATCAATTTTGTCACTAGTTCCTTATTTTAATGGCCCATCCATCTAAAAAAAGGAACGTCCAATATGAAACCAATTTTGTTCATTCGCATTGTCCATCTATGGCTCATCTAGCTTACAAATTAGCGTGATACGATTCATCCCATCCGATGATACCAGCCATGGGAAATTAGTGTGATGGGGTTACAGCTCTTTAATTAGACGAGCAAAATGGTAATGGAAACAAGATGATACTACTTAATTTACAAGGCTCAGCAAGGTCTAAAACTTCAAAATACTTGAAAACAGGAAAGTGTTCTTTTGATATTTGAAAAGTTTTAAAATTTTAGAAGATTCATAGGACATCAGTGGTTTTCCATTGCGATTTTGGTAGTGAAATTAGGGGCAGATTTAGGTATGACGGCCCTGAAACCTGACTCCCTAGGATTGTCAGGTCCAAACGCGTGCATTCAAAAGTTAGGGCTAAGTTTTGGCACCCATTTTGTAAAACTACGGAAAAAGCGCGGTAAAAGGCGCTAGAATTGAATTACATTTTGCCACAGATTAAAAAAATAACCTGTCATTCTTTGAAAAGCAACAAAGCATAAATCAAAAGAAGCAAGCACCTTAAGAATAAACAGTAAAAAGCAGGCGAAAAACGTAGAAAAAACATTTAAAAAACACCCAAAACAGACGCGATTACATATAAAGGCACGTACACACGGGTGCGTATCGCGTTACGCTTAATTTGAATAAGTTATTACCGTGGTTGGTACATTGTATGATGTCTCTATTATATAGCGGGGTGCCAGTTTGAGGTGAACTGTGGTGTTTTATTCTGTAGAGACGCAAAGTTGTACGAACACAAACATTTTAAATAAGTAATGTGGAATTGTGTTTAATATTCAATATTGTTTTTTTAATATTGCTATTTCACCTGAGAGCACTTACTGTCCCACTGAAAGTAATTTGTTTTTGTTTAAAGTCAAAGTCAAAATCAATAGGTTTTTGTTCATTGAAATCACAAGGATCATATAGAAACGTCAACTTAAAAACTACTATTACCTAATAAATAATATTAGCTAAAGCTAATTTACATTTTATAACAGTATAAAATGTAAACAGAACGTACATAAGTAATCTAACTTATATATTAGGTATTTATATTTATATTTTATAACTTATCTCGCCACATTTGTTGTTTTTATTATGTCATGCTAAATAAATGTTTTTCTTTCTCTTCTTTCTTACATGTAAAACATTACGAACACCATAAAAAGGGAAATATTATTATCAAAAGAGCACTCACTTATTCTACTTCGTATTACCTAACGTCCTTGTACCTGCTTTCTATGACGCCACTTCCTAAATCAAACTTACCATCCAAAGTCCATCTTTACTATCCCTGGTTTCAAAATTTGAATGCTTGTTGCCAATAAACGTCAAATGTCAGTAGGGATCCGCACTGCTGCTTCCATTACAGTCTTCAAATCCAAACTTTACAAGAATTTCATCTCTAATAAACTAGTTAAAAAAATTGAGCATTTATAATATATAAGTACTAACGGCATCATCCGCGTGGTACCCGGATAAAAAGTAGCCTATGTGTTATTCTGATGTATAATCTATATTACTGTAAAGTTTTATTAAAAGCCGTTCAGTAGTTTTTACATGAAAGAGTAACAAAGATCTATCCTCACAAACTTTCGCGTTATAATATTACTAGCTTCTGCCCACGGCTTTGCTCGCGCGGTACTTCGATAAAAAGTAGCCTATGTGTTATTCTAATGTATAAGCTATATTACTGTATAGTTTCATCAAAATCTGTGCAGTAGTTTTTGCGTGAAAGAGTAACAAACATCCATACTCACAAATTTTCACGTTTATAATATTTTAGATGTACGTATTTTAAATATGAATCATTTTCATTTCTTGGTTAATTTGTATTTATGTATGTAGTTTACTTCTATTTTTAGTAGCTAGTTAAATATTCTCTTATTTGGTATTCTTCTTACAAACGCACTACATCCCCACTCTTCATTACACAAAAGTTAGGTGGAAGAAATTGAAAATTAGCATTAAATTCGCCTATGAACTTGTTCTATCTAAAACATGTTCTATCTATCTATCTATAAACGTCGTTACGACTGAACAAATTCGAACCTGTAAACTTGATTCTATTGTAGAGTAATTTATTTCACGCGTGCTCTATTAATTTTGCTATTTAGATGTACCTATCTACAATATACATTTAATTTCTAAAGATATTTCTATTATATTTGGTGTTTATTTTGAAACGAACTATGAAAATCATATCTTCATAGTTCAGTTAGGAGCATCCACTAATATTATTAACTTGCTTACAATATGAATTTAAGAAAAAAATATTAGGTAATAAACACAAGATTCTGATGCAAAATTGATTTTTACTAAACCATAGACAAGACAAAGCAGCGATTTGTGGCCATTGACAGGCCATTAAAAGACCATGCATCTATGGCCAATGCCATAAATTATGTGGGCTTTATTTCGAGACAATTAGCAGAACTCGATATTGGGGTTTGTTTGGAATGGAAGAGGAGCGGATTGAGGATATCAACTTTAAGTTCAAGTTTAATAAAAAAAAGTAATCTTTTATTTCTTCAAGAATTTCTTTAGAGTATGACTAAAAAACACTGGCTACCAAACAATGCCGGGGTCAAAATCCAGTCAAACATAAACAAAAGTAAATTGGACGGCACAAGACGTTATAGCTTCATCCAGTCCAAGATACACTGGTCGAGAAAACTTATGAGACGTGCCTGTATCATAACGGGTGTCAAGTTTCAACTCACACTCGGCCGTAGTGATGCCAAGTGAGTACCGCGTAGGTGTGCGTAGGCGAGTGTGGACACAGCTTTATAAACGACTTTATCATTTTACTTTTGTGTACTTAAATTGATTGTAATTTGATGTTTTTGGTTATTTATTAAGGTGATGTTACCTATTTCTTTTGTGTTCAACAAACGATACTTTATTCTAGTGTTTACATTTTATTCTACCCGGTTTCGTCCTCTTAATGACTTTTCCGTAACTACCTGCTTATAAAATTATATATTGAACTGTACAAATACAGAGTAATACTTTGTTGATATAATTTATAGAAACAAAAATTTACAAGTTCGAGCGAGACTCGCGCTCTGACGATTCGATATTGTAAAATATCTCGGAATCGCTAGGCCCTTTTCGAGTTTCAGATAGTTTTCCCTACAAACTTCACATCACATTTTAGGGGTCAAAATATAAAACATTCTCAATTTTATTTCGACTTTTTCCTTTGTCACAAAGCATTCAACATTTCAGAATTATGAGGTTACTGGAAGCAGAATTATGAGGTTATAATGTTGGTAACATTTCCGCCACAATCCAAGACACTCATCTCGCGAGAGTGAATTATACAACCTATTTCATCAACACACACCTTACTCCTCAGCCTTATTTTCAATTACACTCTTCTACCTACCGTATTAGAATAATATGCTATTTAAGACCATGCTGTATTCAGTTTTTATCCGCCCCACTGTGACATTTCTATGGAATAACATAACGCGTCGGTCCCCGCTGGGTTATGTCTCTGCTATTGTTGGTAGCTACGAGCTACCTTTTATCAATGGGACAGCTAAACAGGAAACAGTTAGGTAACTCCATACTCTAAAATAGTTGTAGATAAAACTCATGCTCATTTTCTACCCGAAATTCACCCAATTGCTAACTGTGTCAAAGGAATCTTGATAACTCGTACTCCAGAGACTCCAGATACAGGCTTACACGCCTAGTTTGAGTCTCGCAGCTAACCATAATTAAAAACCTTGGACAAAAGAAATGATAATTCTTCTTCTTGGAAAAAAATAAAAAACAACTAAAAATAAAATTCATGTTAAAACAACTTGCATAGTGGAGAGACAGATTGCAAATAAAACTCAAGGTTGTGGGAAGCCGGTAGATGGAGGTGTCCCCAAGATCGTTCGTCATGGCACTCTGGGGTGGTTTTATATCCAGCAATGATCTTCTAAATAGCCTGGTCTTCTAGGTAGCAATGGGCTAGTCCACCAGTTCAAAGTCGCTCAGCGAGCTATGGAAAGAGCTATGCTCGGAGTCTCTCTGAAGGATAGGATTCGTAACGAATACATCCGTCAGAGAACCAAAGTTCTCGACATAGCTCAACGAATTAGCAAGCTGAAGTGGCAGTGGGCCGGTCATATCTCGCGAAGAACCGATAGCCGCTGGGGTAAATGTGTTCTTGAGTGGAGACCGCGACTCAGCAAACGTAGTGTAGGACGCCCTCCGGCCAGATGGGATGACGATCTGCGAAAGACTGCAGGCAGATGCTGGATGCGGCAAGCTGAAGACAGGGCGCTATGGCGCTCATTAGGGGAGGCCTATGTCCAGCAGTGGAATATAGCTAATATAGCCTGATGATGATGTTGATGATGAATGGTCTTCTACAAACCATCGTTATTTTATGATGATGATAAATTGCTTACCTTAACGAGATGTTTGATTTTAACAGCGCTATGATTTTTTTTATAATACCAAGTTATTTTTTGAAGGACTACATAATGTATTGTAGTCACAGGACTACGAAGATCCGTAAAATAATGTTCTTGGATTTTTGTTGACAATATATTAATACGGACTAGCTGTGTTAATTTTACTGTGTCAACATTATGAAGATATCCATAGGTGGATCTTTAAAGTCTTTAGCAATGACGCAAGCCTATTTTATTAGATTTATCATTTTTGGTGCAGCCTTTTGTTATGTTAAGATATCATATTATATTAATTTGATTGTTTTTTTTTTGTTGAATTATGAATGATCTAGATATCTTTATGCCTAGTGGAAATGAAGTTATATATTTTCTAGCTCATTGTTAAACATTCCGTTGGTTAAAGACTATATTATAGTGTTTTTAAATTGACAATTGACCAAATGCGGCCATAAAACTATTCATTATTCTTAACACTACCTAGGTAAGCACAGAGAATACCTACATACGAAAAAAAATATAGGACATGTACAAAGGCGTGTTTTACCCTGACAAAAGTGGTCTTACAGAATAAAAATGTGAAAATTGTTTTCCAAGATGGTATGTTACAGGTAGGTTCAGGTATAACTTCCGTTATGATAGTACGAGTATTTCATTTTCAATAGAAGTGGTTCCTTTTGCATGTCTTAGGTTATTTACCTAACACTTGTCTTAATTTGGTTGGTCTAAAAGCAACGCCCGATAAGATTTTTCAAATGTTTATGTGTTTTATTTTATTTATTTAAATTTAATTATAGACCTTCAACAAATGTTCATATAAGCATTATTAAACTTTTATATAACGATACCGTTCTTCAAAAACCGCATTGCGTGGTAGAAGATTGATATTTTTTTATTGTTAGTTAACTTCGTTATGGTTTGATAACGTAGTATGAAGCAGTTTTTGCCCCTAAATACATTTTAAAAAACTTGCACGGTCACACTTGCATCTAATGGAAAAAACGACAAAAAACATGATCACATTATTAATATGATAATACGACACAATACTGAGCAACACAAAATAAACTTATCACAAAACAGTCATCCATCCGTACAAATTCAACGACAGAGCCCATACACAATGCAAGACCATACATACGAAATTCATTAGATCACCCACTTCATAAAATTTCACACGTCATTAAATACCCATTGTAGAATAATCATCGCTCACTAGCCAATTAAAAGTTTGGCACAAAGCACAAAAGAGTTTTTTTTTTATTTTAAGTAAATAAAAGTAACACCTGGGAGTGTAGAATAAATGATAGTTAGTAGAAAATTTCAAACAAACGAAGATTTATTGAATTCAACTTGGCAAAGGTTTTTAGTGCAAATTGTAGGTCAATACTTTTTCTGGAAATTTATACTATCAAAAACTAAATGTATACTTTTTTTACGATTTCGTAAAGAAAATTCGAGAAAAATATGAGAAATTTAGAGTGGCAAATTTATTTATTAACCTAAAATAAATATTAAGGTAAATAACTTTTATCTGTAAATTTTGCCAAAGAAGTACTATTTATAAGATATCCCTATACTCAAAAGTTTGCTGGAAGAAAACTCTTGTTGGGATGAAGCTCGCCATTGTGCATATCCAATATCAAGGTTTCTTATCTTTATTCCCTATGTAAAGAATAAATAAAGAAATCATAAGAAGATTCTTCACTTCGCATAGCTTACAATGGATTCAAATTTACAAATTTTTCTACATTGGCGCTAACATCCCCCAAAGGGACCATCACATGGCTTCAATAAGATTCTATTTAACAGATCAATATAAAAACAACAAAAGATCAATAGACCATCTCGAAATCCCAGCATCAATTTCAATTTCACGACAAAAACCTAACAAAAGGCTGCAAGAGACCAAAAGGTCCCAATGTCTATTCAAGCCTTTGGTCATAGGCCCTTTTGACGCTAGATTTGGAAAATGACCATGGCAAATTCTTGTGCCCACATTCACAATAGAATCAAATTGAAATCGACACTTCTAACAACAAAAGTCGTCACAAGCGGTGGCTAGGGGTGAAAAAATAGACATCTGTTGGTCACAGATTCTTGTTTAGTCAGTTATATTAGATGATAAGTACCTACCTACTGTAGAATGTTTAAAGTGATAGAAAATTATACACTATTTTTTAACATTACGAACGGTAATTTGTCCCACCGAAATACCTATTTGTGGCAATTTCGGTCAGCACCAGTCGGTATTTCTAATATTAAGTATGGGTTAAGAATTATGCGTTTTCGTCGCAAATGTGTTGTTTTTTAATGTTTAAGATTTTTATTGTTACTAACAAAATGCATGACATTATCTGATAAATAAATTTAATTAATTAAAATGATATGCTTGTTTAGACAATAATTCACTTCACGTCATCCAGATTTTATGTTGAATGTAGAAGATTAGAAAATCAGGCTTTAGATATCATTAAAATAAGAAAGTAGTATATACATAACTACTGATTTCATATTGAATTCTAATCATTCTTAAAAATAAATGATTCCAAATTGCAATCCTATTGAATAGCTTTTCGGCAACAATAACATCAATGAGTACAAAACAGCTCTAAAGGCACCACTTAAAATCTGTCACACTGAATGTTTTCATTTAATCACCCTGTGACAGGGGGCGGCTGACCCTTAACAAGCATTATCTGGCAGAATGCGCAAGCCATCCCTTGCCAAAAGAAAAAAAAGCAACGCTGGTAGAATACACAGACCATGCTATGCCATTAAAAAAAGTTATTGGAACCAATTTCATGCTATTCAGAGTTATTTAACGGCTTTTAAGAAGTCCTGTGACATACCGACAAACTGTTTTTGCTAGTTATCCATGACTAATGTTGTTTTTGCAACTAATCCAAGACTGGGGCGTCCGAAACAGTGTGAATGAGTAATTGAGAGCTTAGCGCTCATTCTGAAGGGCATCGTAACACTAATATGGTGTTAAATTAGTCATTGGAAACTTCCACGTGGGTCCATTTTGGTGGAATAACATGCAATGTATTTTATTGAGCAGCTACCTAAAATATGAATACCTTCTTTCTCTACAGGTGTAAAATATTGACTGATAATATCAACGTAATAGGTATCTACTTCATACACAAAATATATATCACTTATACTTATGATACAAAATATTTTCTTACACAAGATAAAACATGTTAATAGGTATAACATATGCTATATATTCTATATATAGTATGTATGTATTTAAAAAAGTGTATATAAGTAGTATATCAGTCATGTAGTTCCCATAACACAAGCTTTGCTTACTTTGAGGCTAGATGATGCTGTGTGGAAAATGTCGAGCATTATTTATTTATTATTATTTATATGCGAACTTATTGCTAGTAAGCATTTTCATCAAACGTCTTTGTCTGAAAAGAGTGGGGGCATGTAGTTATGTTTACCAAGTAAACTACTTATAGTTAATTCAGTAAAAAAATACTATAATATTATGTTCATAGCTGAATATAGAACACAAAATTTCCATGAAAACCTACTCCAATTTTTGCAATTAAAAATAGTCTAATAAAGCTCCTATCCTAGTCTCGATCTCATAAACGTCAAAATGTTATGCTCAGAATTGTATGCCGAATCTTTCTAAGAAAAATGACAAAATCTAAAGTTGACCGACACTCAATTTATATCAAACAAGATGTAATATAAAAATATGAAAATTGAACTTTCGAGACAGACTTTAATCTAACAGTAGCTTTAAACAAGTTCTATTTAATAAAGCACTATCTCACAGTATCTATGTTTTATCTTTGTATGGTATATAGTCTGTACTATCTCACAGTATCTATGTTTTATCTTTGTATGGTATTCTTTATTACCGAATGTATTACCGTAAATGCAGGAGAATTGTCTGAAACCGGTTGTGGACTGGTTCCGTTTTAACAATTACTTCCAGACATTTACCTAATAACACGTATGCTTACGTTTTTGTTAGGGGTCAGTAGGCTTTTATTCAATTTTCTAGAGTGCGAGAAGTTGGCCCCGCACATTTTCTGAATGTGGATACTTGTGCTGAATAAATATCAAAACTTGGAAGATCCAAAAGTGTGGGGCCATGTTGTTAAGCCCCTATTTTCGGCAGTTTTTTCAATTATTCTTCAAAAATTTGCACTTAATGATATATATCACTGTAGAACAGTTTAAACAGAGATTTGTCTAACCTAAAAAAAGTAAAACCATACCTACTAATTTATTTAAACCTTAGGTATATAAAATACACTTGGTTACGTCAACGAAATTATTATAAAACTTACATTGTGTAGTTGGAAGGGTGCAAGAAACAGGCAAGTATGTTATAACAATATATACTAATATTTAAAGATTAGGAGTTTGTTTGTTTGAACGCTCTGGAAGTACCAGTCGGTTTTTGTTCGGATTTATATTTCCTGAAAAAAAAAACTAATATATAATTTATTTGTTTAATTTGCTCATTTGGTAACTGTCAGCTTTCTAAGATGTCATAAGTCCGTCGTATATTCACTGTGTCCTGAATGCTGATAAATCCTACAGAACCTCACTTAACAAAACGACACAGCTCTTAACAAATTCTTTATCTAACGTAAATGCCGTGATGTACGGTGAAAAGCTGCTTTTTATTCCACTAATAGCATTATAACGCGCAAATGGCTGGTATTATCCTGATGCCAGATAGCGTGTAAAGCGTCCCTCTTGTTTTGTGAAATGAACACGTCAGCTAAGGGCAGGTTTACATGGATATTATTATATCCAAAATCTTATATCAACCTTCCTCTTTATGGCATTCCTAAGCTAAGTACCAATACTATATTAGCATAGGTAGTACATAATTACGTAAGAGCCACATTTTTAAGTGTCGGTAGGCAATAGGACTTCGTATTCAAGTATTCGAGCTATAAATCATGATCAGTAAAAAACAATACAGTTATTCAGAAATGAAATTGAACAGTTGTCATCAGTATCATCATTCTCAACAGCCTGTAGTATTCCAATGCCGGACATAGGCCTCAAACCCACATCTTTTGCAGTATCTTGAACTAGAATCATCTTGGAACTTGTAGACTACAAACGTCATTTGAGTTATTAAATACTAGCTTCTGCCCACAGCTTCGCCCGCGTGGTACCTGGATAAAAAGTAGCCTATGTGTTATTCTGATGTATAAGCTATATTACAGTAAAGTTTTATCAAAATCCCTTCTGTAGTTTTTGCGTGAAAGAGTAAAAAACATCCAGCCTCAAAAACTTTCGCGTTTATAATATTAGTAGGATATCGTCGCCATGTAAACCAACTCTTACGCGGAACTAGGGAATGACAGTAGAAGCTGTCACACGCCACACAACATACTGCGTGCGTGTTTCCATTGCGTCCAGGATATTAGTGATTATCGTACCAACATAAAGCAATCACCGAAGTCAGTCTTCAGAGCACCTACGCTTTTCTCCTTATAATGAAACGCAAACCTGGCAATAGCAAATAAAAGAAAAGATTCCAGAACCCTTGGACCCCTGTCAGGAAAGAAAATACATAGAAGAAATTACATCTTTTTTATTCAGTTACTGTTTGAATAAAAACTGAAGGCTCATCGCCTTGTCAAAAAATTCAGTATCCTCTCTCTTTTCCTGTGAACACTGAGCATGCACAGCCCGATTAGCCTCGCGTCTACCATCATTGAGCGATTTCACGTCTTGACGCGTTCATTATATTACACATTGACATTACATTTATCGACTTATACTTGTATAAGTCTATATTTTATTTTAGTTAAAAGTATAAGGTGTAGAAAGTAATCTCTCCATGAAAGTAATCCTGGCGGCGCCCATGGTTCCAGATAATATGTTAGTAATATAAGTATATATGTATCTAGACTGTTTCCTCGTAGCTACATGTGATCCTAGGTAGGTATATATTTATAGTAAATTCAAAGGCGCACATTTAAAATTATTAAGACCGTTTCAATTAACCAAAAATATAAACTTTGTGTTTTATACTAAAATATTTCTGATATACATACAGTGCAAAACACGAAAACAAAGCGAGGTTTTTGTTTTGATAACTAGTTTTACTTTAATATGTAGGTACTTGTTTTTATTGAACATACTCGTTATTTAATTGGCACATGACAAAAGCCTGCAATTATATATAAAATTAACTAAACTATAAAACAATGCCCAACTCTTATTTTTGACTCTAGTTTCATAATATTTTACCTTCAGTCTACTTTTGTTAGTCCAGTTAGCTTTCAATCTCAATTGTGATGGTTTTCTAGTAAGATATCGTTAATTATTTTTAATATAAAATACCTATGTTTATGAGATCAAAACTGGATTGAAATTGAATTTGACTATTTCATAATTAAAATAAATAAGATTTATTTCAAGTTGTCGTCCGACAATTTTTCGTAGATACTGTTAATCGTCTTCGACAGTGGAAACAGTATCAAAAACTGTTGTTATCTAAACAGTTTCTACGTGATACAACGAGATTATCGCTAAATGAGTCGCCGTGACCTACCCGTCAAATGGCCTGTGAAAATGTATCTTTACGACCATTGAGCATACCAGTTATGATAGTTTTGATAGTAATGGCCAACATAAAAAAAAACAATACACTAAAATAACAGGCAGACAAGACTTTTTCTTTGTAACTAAATAAATAATAGATAATGCTGGACATTTTTCACACCGCATCATCTAGCCCCAAACTAAGCAGAGCTTGTATTATGGGAACTAAATGACTATTAGACTACTTATTTACTTTTTTTGTAAATACATATATACATAGAAAATACCCAGACCCGAGACAAATATTTGCAGATCATACAGACATTTGTCCCGCAGCGCAATGGGAATCGAACCCACAACCTTCTGCGTCTCAGGTGGGCTTTCGCCCACTGCGCCTTAGAGAAATAAATATATTTGTTTTATTTAAAAAAACCCCATGATGGAAATCTTTAGACCCATAATTAGTTCGCCAATCTGTGATACCAAGCCTCTCGCCACTTATTGGAACACCTATGGCAAAGCCTTTGAAGCTTAGGTTCTTTGGCTCATCGGTCTCCTCATAATGTTTTCCTTCACCGTTTTGAACACGTGTACATAAATTGAAAAACTATTAGTGCACAACTGGATACGTACCTACGAATTAGAGTACATAAATCGGTCACGAGACAAGAACTAAGACATTTTATGAGAGTTAACTAAGACATAAAGGGTCTCATTACGAAACGTGGTTTAAATCAGTGGTTTATCTCTCAAAGTTAGACCAGACTTTTGAATCCTGATTTTTCAAGACAAATTGTCATAACAAAGCATACAAAGTTTAAAATTGAATGTTAAAATAAAATTGCCGACAGTCTATTTGACGTTTCAAAAAAAGGTTTGATGATAAATAACTGCTAAAAGATAAACCAGGCGGTCACCTAGTTTATTTCTATCATAACTCAACCTCTTTTTGAGAACCTACTTCTTTTGGTAGCCAATCAAAATAATGTGTATTTTTTTTGTGGTTTTGAAATGTTTGTAAATCATATTGACAGCCCGCGGTTGTAGACCTTATTCGCTTTGCCATAATATTACTTTTTCGATAATGTCTATTTAAACCTTAGGTTTAGTGGCTCTGACAGAACTTGAGTTCAACTCGAGTTTAGACCACGTTTCATAATGAGACCCAAAATGTCCTAATAATAATAATAATAATAAAGCAGCTTTTTCAATCGTTAACCCATTTAGATCTCCCAAAGCACACATTTATTCTTTTACAAAAAGCGGCTATCCTAAACACATGTCGAATCGTCAGGAAATACCTACAAACTGAACCTCCAAATGAAGTTCGACCTACTGAGGTACACTTGGCTTAGGCCCGTGCATCCCAGTTAACCCCGGTTTCTTCGAAGCTATGCAGATATATTGTAGAACATAATAATAATAATAATTTTATTCAAAAATCAAGCATTTACAAAATTAACACGAAAAACATAAGTCAGTACTTGTAAGGCTTGGACTCGCACAGGTTGGTTTGCGATGTCTACACTAAGTGCGAGACTTGTGCTGTAGACATCGCGTTACCTTCCGTTGACTTGGACTTTTTGGTAGCCGTGCCTTTTAATAATAAAAGCCTTTATTCAGAACTTATAATTAAGTTTTCTATACATAATAAAAGTCAGACATCGATAATCTCCTTTGCATCTTATATAGATGCTACTTTTGAAAATATCATGGTCTCGAACATATTTCTTACTAAATATCCCGTTTTTTAGTAAAAATAATCTCGATCGCATCTGTTTCCCCCATTTTGGGAAAGGCCTCTTCAATCTGCTTCCACTCTTCCCTTGTTCTAAACCATGTCCGTGCTGCTATGTTTTTTTATTCATCTTCCCATCTTTTCAATTGTTTCCCGCGTTTCCTCTTTCTATATCGGATACCAGTTTATAATAGTTTTGTCCTTTTTCTTCGATCCACGCAGGGTGTGTTCGGTCTATCTCCGTTTGTGTATTCTAACCGTCGAGGCGATCACACTAATTTCCCATGGCTGGTATCATCGGATGGGATGAATCTTATCACGCTAATTTGTAAGCTGGATGAGCCATAGATGGACAATGCGAATGAACAAAATTGGTTTCATATTGGACGTTCCGTTTTTGGGATGGATGTGCCATTAAAATAAGGAACAAGTGTCAAAATTGATTGCCATCTCGATAGCCATGAGTTAGTGTGATCGCCCCGCTTGTCTGTAACATTTTCTATCTATGTTTCTGATCGTGGTGTGGTGCTTTTCAGATTTTCTTATGCCCAACCTACTCCTTTCTATTGAAAATATAATAAATTGAATTATAATAAATTGAATAATTCAATATAACTGTGAACCAATGAAGATAGCATGTAAAATCATCACGATTCAAATAATTGTAATGGCGTAGCCCGTGGCGACAGTTTAAGAACGATAAAACTCAAACACAATTTAACACACAAGTCAATTACTGATTACCATAGGTTTGAAGAACCCAACAACGCCAATTGAATTATAAATTTTAGAAAGAAAGGACGAAAATAAACAAATTTTACTAATGTGTTTCATTTCATCGAAACGATATACATACTTACCTATATCCTTTCTGTGAAATGACACACACAATATAATAATACTAGCCTCTGCCCATGGCTTACCCGCGTGGTGCCCGGATTCAAAATGTTCTGATTTATTCTGATGTAAAGGCTATATAACTGTAAAGTTTCATCAAAATCCGTTCAGTGGTTTTTGCGTGAAAGAGTAACAAACATCTATCCAACCTCACAAACTTTCGCGTTTATAATAGTAGTAGGACTAGCCTCTGCCCACGGCTACGCCCGCATGTTACCCGGATAAAAGTAACCTATGTGTTATTCTAATGCATTATCTATATTACTGTAAAGTTTCATCAAAATCCGTTCAGTGGTTTTTGCGTGAAAGAGTAACAAACATCTATCCAACCTCACAAACTTTTTATAGTATGGATAGGATAGTATACATTCCTATTTCCTTTATAAGGTTTTCATTTATGCTACAGGACTTTTCGAGTTTCAGTCCTCCAACTAAACCAAAACTCGTGGCGCCCTCTTCTGAGCCCACTTTCTACATCCCACGGCTAGCTTAGGGCATATCACCTCTTGATAACCAAAAAGATATCTCAATAGGTTACATCTAAACCATTATTATTGGAAGTTTCGTGATAGTCTGTAGTAGTAGGTAGGTTAGATGAACATAATACCTACTCATCATGATGTGTTGTGTAAACAGGTCCCGTCTCAGTATATAATGCAGCTCCACATGTCCATCCAAAGGTTGTCACTTTAGCGATAAGACCGCCCATTGTACCTTGTGATCGAGAATAAAATATCATCATCTTCTTATCCTTATCCCACATTACGTGGGGTCGGCACAAATTGTTTTCTTCTTCCACTCTCCTCTATCCGCCGTCATCTCAGTACTCACTCCTTTATGCTCGATCTATATATATCTCTATATGTATCTTTATTGAACAGCGCCTTGCTTATTATGCGCATGTGCACACAATATCGCTGGCTACTAAACACGAGCGCGCACTGCATACTATGCTATAGATAAACTGTAGCTTAGGTGTGTTACACACGTACTATAGAAATTAAAGTCCGGTCGTTCGGCGAAAGATTTGGTTTGAAATATTTTACCACACAAGTAGTCTTGTTTTATTGGTTTTCTAGCATTTTATTCAAATTAATCCAACTTTTTACTTGTAATTTGGAATGATAAAAGTTTATGGGTCTTTTTTAATAATTTCCTTTGTCATAAAATAAATGAAGGATTGATCTAAACAAAAAACAACACGCTCAAGATTATATAGTCCACATGATAGATATCCACAAATGTAGGTAGGTATGTTAGTCCATGAGAATACCAAGTAGGGGGTAGTCAGGGCACGTCTTAGTACTCGGCACGTACCTACGTTTTTGCATAGTATTTAATATTCCACGTGACAGTTATAAGCCCATCGACACTTATCGGAACATTTACAGATTCCTCAATTGGAGCATTTTTAAGTGGGAAAACCCGTTGGTGCACAACCGAGTCTGAACACACGAGATTCGGATCAGCCAACCGTCCACTAGGCCAACACGGATTTTGGACTCTGAATAATAAATTCAACTATCATATCCTATCCTACTTATATATTAAACGTGAAAGTTTGTGAGGATGTTTGTTCCTCTTTCACGCAAAAACTACTGAACGGATTTTGATGAAACTTTACATGAATAAAGCTTATACGTCAAAATAATCCATAGGCTACTTTTTATCTGGGTACCGCGCGGATGAAGCCGTGGGCAGAAGCTACTAATAAATAACCCTGACATGTTTCACACAGCGTCATCTAGCCCCAAATAAAGCAGAGCTTGTATTATGAGAAGTAAATTACTGTCAAACTACTTATATACGTTTTTTGTTTATAAATACATATACTTACTTAGAAAACACCCAGATCCGAGGAAAATATTTACAGGTCATACATACATTTGTCCCGCGGCGGAAATCCAACCCGGAACCTTCTGCGTCTCAGGCGGGCCTTCACCCACTGCGCCACAGAGATCCTCTAAATAAAATAATATTAAATAAATATTATTATTTACTTAATATAAAAAAATGTCTGTCGTCTCCTGTTAAATTCGGATAAATATCCAATTCAAAATAAACTCCAGTAAAAAATGATTTTATTCATTTCGGATCCGAATAAAATGACGCTTTTGTGTCCCAACCCTAACTGTCACTGTCATTCTTTGTACAAATTTATTGTATCTGTCAAATTTTATAGTCTTCACCCATTGGTCGATATCAGGCAATTCAAAGAACAACACTAACTATCTATTGTATAAAAAATCGCCCAATAAAAATCGTATTTGCATCCTGCTTAAACCACTTTCAGCCTTTAAATGGGTTAATTAAGTTAAATAAACTAAATTCAGTGAATTCGCTATGTATTTTGTTATGTAATTTGTCAATTCGCGGTAATAACATAATGCAATAGGTTTTTAAACTATAAATAAATAAATAAATAAATAATGCTGGACAATCCACACAGCATCATCTAGCCCCAAGCTAAGCAGAGCTTGTGTTATGGGTACTAGATGACTGATATACTTAATACAATACATTACATAGATAGATATTTTTTTATTATACATAGAAAATACCCAGAACACCCGGAACAAATATTTGCAGATCGTACAAACATTTGTCCCAGGGCGGGAATCGAACCCGCAACCTCTTGTGTCGCAGGCGGACCTTCGCCCACCGCGCCACATCGGTCGTCGTATCTAAAAAAAATAGAGTCGTTGAACTGGCGAATTTAAACTAGCAATAAGTAGGTAGGTATTGGTTACTTCACGTATGATATTTAAAAACAAAAAAATAAACAAACTTGCCACGACTATACTTTCCATAATGGACATCGTCAGATTCATACTCAGTGCGTATATCTTAATAGATCTAAGTAGGGGGTAATCTAAGGTAGGTCCAAACGTTACATTCGACTCATGCCCGCTTTTTGTAAGAAGTTTATCGCCGTTTATTGGAACACTAACCGATGTTACACGCCTTCATATTTTTGGTTCGAGGGTATGTCAGTTTCATCTGAATGATTTTCTTTATCATATAAAGCGTAGATAAATTGAAAAAAAAATCTAACATTGATGGACGACCGGGTTCGAACCACCTTTAAATAGGATAGGGCATGTCGGTTTCCTCACGATGTTTTCCTTCAACGTTTTAAACTCGTGTTAAAATTATGGAAAAATCCATTGGTGCTCGACCGAGTTTGAGCCCACGATCTCAGAATCGGAAGTGTACAGCCCACTAGGCTAACACGGCTTAAATAAAATATGTATTACTACCGTAATTAAAGTATTATTAGCTGTGGGCATAGGCTAGCTTCTGCCCACGGCTTCGCCCGCGTGGAACCCGGATAAAAAGTAGCCTATGTGTTATTCTGATGTATAAGCTATATTACTGTAAATTTTCATCAAAATCCGTTCAGTAGTTTTTGCGTGAAAGAGTAACAAACATCCATCCTCACAAACTTTCGCGTTTATAATACTAGCTTCTGCCCACGACTTCACCCACGTGGTACCTGGATAAAAAGTAGCCTGTGTGTCATTCTGATGTATAAGCTATATTACTGTACATTTTCATCAAAATCCGTTCAGTAGTTTTTGCGTGAAAGAGTAACAAACATCCATCCTCACAAACTTTCGCGTTTATAATATTAGTAGGACTTATAAAAACTCAAACGAGAAAATTTTTGATATGACTTCATCTACTTACAAAAATCTAAGTAATATTTAAACAGCATCAATATGCCACATACACAGCCTCTTTTTATTTCTAAAAACACAGACATAAACGTAAAATAAAATGAATGGGACATTATAATTGTCATTCGATAATTCATAAGATAGCATATTAATTCCATTGCTACTGAGAATAGTTAAATAATAAAAATATACACCTTCTTTGTTTTATGGCTCGTATAGAGACGTTAGATTCTAACCACAGTAGAGTATCAAACAGTAAGGATACTTCAAAGATATCATACTGGGCTTTATTGTTTTCTCTAAAGTTTCCTTACCTTCGTACTAAGTCCCTTAGTTTGCTTCAGTATGAAGTGTCCTTCCTACTGATATTTTAGAAATAATTAACGGTCATATAAATAGGAGACACCTGACACCACAATAAGAGTTTCTGTGTCATGAGAATCAGGAATTACGAGTACCATTGTACAAAAACACAAAATAGAGACAAATATTTGCAGAATGTGGAAACATTTGTTCGCAACTGGAATCGAACTCGCACTCAGCCAGCTACTTGCCCGCCACTGAGGTTGTCGAGTAATATTGTCTCTCTGTCTAATATTGTAATATTGGTAATATTGTACATTCGAAATACAAAATGGAGGGTAAATGCTTACAAGGTTTGGAATAGTCTAACACTATACCGCCAGTGGACGTTTTTTTAGGTTTTCTACAACCGAAAGGTTGCCAACTGGACCCTATTACTAAGTCACGCCTAGGTTGCCTGTCTGTCTGTCATGTACCTAGCTGTAATTTTCACATTATGCGTGTTACTATGTGATCTATATAATAAATATCGGGAGTATATTACAAACGTATTTATATAAAAATGTAATACGTATCTCGTTATCAAATAAATAATTTATTAGTATTTATTGAAATTAAGAATATTGATTAAACTACATGTAACATGACAGATAATCTATAGCATTACATCTACAGATATAAAATTAAGAAGATACATATAAATCACATTTAACATAAAAAAATAACTTTTTTTTTATTCAATAGAGAAAAAAAACAAATTGTTGGTGCACGACAGGATTTGAAGTTCTCTTACCTTATTCCACTAAACTTTAACAGCTGCTAAGTTCAAATCAAGTTACAGATTTATACAAAAACAACTTGTTGACTGGCATTACTGCTCTAAGTTGGTAAATCGTTTAAAGGGCACGGTGTACGCTTTTATAACAAACTCCCAAGAGATATACAAAAATTATCAATTAACAAATTTAAAAACGTAATTAAACAAAAGCTTTATAAAAAGGCATACTATAAAATATCTGATTATTTAGATGACAAAAACTCTTGGGATTGAAAATGCTCCAACTCGAACCTATTGTTTTGTAAAAGGATCATTAAAAAGAATAACCAGCCTTGTTTTCTTGCCTTTCTTTCCTGGCTTGGTCGCGGAGGAACAGGCACCTAGATAAAAACCGACGTTTCAAAGTGGTCCTTGTGATTTTATTGAATAAATGAATTTTGACTTTGACTTTGACTTTGACTAAATCTATACTGTGTCAGTTCAGTTTGGACGGTAGTCGAGAGGTTCAGGCCACATACTGAGACTAAAGTACTAAAATCTTCAATTGATCGTAAACTTACTAAGGAATTGCCTAATAAAGACAATGATTTAGTTTGGTATTTTCTCTGGATGTGAATCGGAAATAACCTTTGTTATTTTTATTGGTGACATCTCTTTTGAATGTAGTCTTAAATTACATGGTGAAGTCATAGAGAAATATAAATAGATAGATAGATAAACTCTTTATTGCACACCAAAGAAATATACAAAAACACAAAATTCATAAACAGACAAGATAGACAAATATTTCAGGGGTCTAGACAAATACCACTTTCTGTTGGCGTTGACGCCTGCGGTAGAATTGTATGGGAATGGCATTAGCTGTGGAAATGTCACGTGACAGCTGCCAAGTTTTACCTTGACAAATTTGCGTTAGCGTTAAAGGAAAAGTAAGCGTGAGGTATTTGTCTAGACCTTCTGTTGGCGTTGACGCCTGCGGAAAGATTGAATTGTATGGAAATGACATTAGCAGTGGAAATGTCACGTGACAGCTGCCAAGTCTTTCCTTGACAAATTTGCTGTCTCGTGAAATCCTGGGAGCACCAGAAGATTCCTCGTAAAAAAATAGCACCACAACAGCCACACACAGATGGACCACCTGAAGCCAGGAAGGCATCTGGACAACTCCCTGTGACCTGGAAGTTTTTTGCCTCCAGAATTGAAGATAGGGCAAATAGTGTTAGCTAGAGGACCTTACCCGAAGCTCGAAGAAAAAAAAACGTAGCTGCTGACGACCCGGTTGATGGTTGACAAATTTGCGTTAGCGTTAAAGGAAAATAAACGTGAGGTATTTGTCTAGACCCCGCCTGGTACAATGGGTGGTCTTATTGCTAAAAGCGAACTCTTCCAGACTTTTTAATGGACAGGATAATATGGAATCAAAAGACTAGTAAACCCAATATAAAATATAATATTATAAACGATCAACTAGCAGCCCTGAAACATGGAAACGAAATGGATATGTACCATAAAAAAATAGATTGTTATATATTTTACCTGTAAGTATTTTATGTATTTAGTGTTAAGCACAAAAGTTAAAAGTAGATAAATTATTCTCGGCCAATGCCAAGTCTAAATTTCTGTAATAAAAGGATAATTTATCACAGATTTTTTAATGAATAAGATTTTTTAAATCAAATATGAGCGTGTTTACACATAATGGATAGCCATGAGGTTACCAAGTTGGTAGAGGGTATTCAGAGGCACGTCCATATATTATATTTGGCACATACCCCCTTTTTACATATTCGTTAGCATTCCGCGTGACAGACGATTTTGTTTTAGTTGCCTATATACATTTCTTTGTTTTTCAATTTTAAAAGAATTTTGAGAAATAATACATTAGTTTATTGAATATTGATTTAAAGTTAATGTGGATGTTAAAATGAATGTACTTTGATTATAATTATAACTATGATTATAATATTATAATAAGTTATACATACCTACTAGCTAGGTGGAAGTTTTTATCCTAAAGTCAAAAATTGACACTTGGGACATTATCAAAAGTAACGTTATATCAAAATTATGAAACTTGTAAATAGAGTTTGATGTTATTTTTTATTAACTCTATTAAGAGTAAATGCATGCCAAATCGATATATTTGTATTTTTCATCAATAAATAATGTTAAATTGTCAACTTAACGATCGCTTTTTGACTTCATTGGAGCTAAGTTACAAAATAAAGACGTAAGGTAGTGTCCACAAAATTATAAAAAAAAAACTTAATAATGCAAAAAGAAAAAATAAATAAATGAAAACTTACTAGTTATTTACATATTTGGGTGACACAAATAGGGCTAAAATAAAAATTGTGTGTTTTTTTCGTATCAAAACATTTTAATTAAATGCTTTTAAAAACACTATTAATTACACAACGGCCAAGAAAGAATATTTAGAATTAAATATTCTTTCTTGGCCGTTGTGTAATTAATAGTGTTTTTAAAAGCATTTAATTAAAATGTTTTGATACGAAAAAAACACACAATTTTTATTTTAGCCCTATTTGTGTCACCCAAATATGTAAATAACTAGTAAGTTTTCATTTATTTATTTTTTCTTTTTGCATTATTAAGTTTTTTTTTTATAATTTTGTGGACACTACCTTACGTCTTTATTTTGTAACTTAGCTCCAATGAAGTCAAAAAGCGATCGTTAAGTTGACAATTTAACATTATTTATTGATGAAAAATACAAATATATCGATTTGGCATGCATTTACTCTTAATAGAGTTAATAAAAAATAACATCAAACTCTATTTACAAGTTTCATAATTTTGATATAACGTTACTTTTGATAATGTCCCAAGTGTCAATTTTTGACTTTAGGATAAAAACTTCCACCTAGCTAGTAGGTATGTATAACTTATTATAATATTATAATCATAGTTATAATTATAATCAAAGTACATTCATTTTAACATCCACATTAACTTTAAATCAATATTCAATAAACTAATGTATTATTTCTCAAAATTCTTTTAAAATTGAAAAACAAAGAAATGTATATAGGCAACTAAAACAAAATCGTCTGTCACGCGGAATGCTAACGAATATGTAAAAAGGGGGTATGTGCCAAATATAATATATGGACGTGCCTCTGAATACCCTCTACCAACTTGGTAACCTCATGGCTATCCATTATGTGTAAACACGCTCATATTTGATTTAAAAAATCTTATTCATTAAAAAATCTGTGATAAATTATCCTTTTATTACAGAAATTTAGACTTGGCATTGGCCGAGAATAATTTATCTACTTTTAACTTTTGTGCTTAACACTAAATACATAAAATACTTACAGGTAAAATATATAACAATCTATTTTTTTATGGTACATATCCATTTCGTTTCCATGTTTCAGGGCTGCTAGTTGATCGTTTATAATATTATATTTTATATTGGGTTTACTAGTCTTTTGATTCCATATTATCCTGTCCATTAAAAAGTCTGGAAGAGTTCGCTTTTAGCAATAAGACCACCCATTGTACCAGGCGGGGTCTAGACAAATACCTCACGTTTATTTTCCTTTAACGCTAACGCAAATTTGTCAACCATCAACCGGGTCGTCAGCAGCTACGTTTTTTTTTCTTCGAGCTTCGGGTAAGGTCCTCTAGCTAACACTATTTGCCCTATCTTCAATTCTGGAGGCAAAAAACTTCCAGGTCACAGGGAGTTGTCCAGATGCCTTCCTGGCTTCAGGTGGTCCATCTGTGTGTGGCTGTTGTGGTGCTATTTTTTTACGAGGAATCTTCTGGTGCTCCCAGGATTTCACGAGACAGCAAATTTGTCAAGGAAAGACTTGGCAGCTGTCACGTGACATTTCCACTGCTAATGTCATTTCCATACAATTCAATCTTTCCGCAGGCGTCAACGCCAACAGAAGGTCTAGACAAATACCTCACGCTTACTTTTCCTTTAACGCTAACGCAAATTTGTCAAGGTAAAACTTGGCAGCTGTCACGTGACATTTCCACAGCTAATGCCATTCCCATACAATTCTACCGCAGGCGTCAACGCCAACAGAAAGTGGTATTTGTCTAGACCCCTGAAATATTTGTCTATCTTGTCTGTTTATGAATTTTGTGTTTTTGTATATTTCTTTGGTGTGCAATAAAGAGTTTATCTATCTATCTATTTATATTTCTCTATGACTTCACCATGTAATTTAAGACTACATTCAAAAGAGATGTCACCAATAAAAATAACAAAGGTTATTTCCGATTCACATCCAGAGAAAATACCAAACTAAATCATTGTCTTTATTAGGCAATTCCTTAGTAAGTTTACGATCAATTGAAGATTTTAGTACTTTAGTCTCAGTATGTGGCCTGAACCTCTCGACTACCGTCCAAACTGAACTGACACAGTATAGATTTAGTCAAAGTCAAAGTCAAAGTCAAAATTCATTTATTCAATAAAATCACAAGGACCACTTTGAAACGTCGGTTTTTATCTAGGTGCCTGTTCCTCCGCGACCAAGCCAGGAAAGAAAGGCAAGAAAACAAGGCTGGTTATTCTTTTTAATGATCCTTTTACAAAACAATAGGTTCGAGTTGGAGCATTTTCAATCCCAAGAGTTTTTGTCATCTAAATAATCAGATATTTTATAGTATGCCTTTTTATAAAGCTTTTGTTTAATTACGTTTTTAAATTTGTTAATTGATAATTTTTGTATATCTCTTGGGAGTTTGTTATAAAAGCGTACACCGTGCCCTTTAAACGATTTACCAACTTAGAGCAGTAATGCCAGTCAACAAGTTGTTTTTGTATAAATCTGTAACTTGATTTGAACTTAGCAGCTGTTAAAGTTTAGTGGAATAAGGTAAGAGAACTTCAAATCCTGTCGTGCACCAACAATTTGTTTTTTTTCTCTATTGAATAAAAAAAAAGTTATTTTTTTATGTTAAATGTGATTTATATGTATCTTCTTAATTTTATATCTGTAGATGTAATGCTATAGATTATCTGTCATGTTACATGTAGTTTAATCAATATTCTTAATTTCAATAAATACTAATAAATTATTTATTTGATAACGAGATACGTATTACATTTTTATATAAATACGTTTGTAATATACTCCCGATATTTATTATATAGATCACATAGTAACACGCATAATGTGAAAATTACAGCTAGGTACATGACAGACAGACAGGCAACCTAGGCGTGACTTAGTAATAGGGTCCAGTTGGCAACCTTTCGGTTGTAGAAAACCTAAAAAAACGTCCACTGGCGGTATACACTGCGTAAACAACACTGCGTTTGAGGGGGGAAATACCCTTGCATTTCCCTTCTGCCACGGGCATGATGAAAGGGGGTATGTGGGACTTGAACCCACTAATGCCCCTCCAACTTGCGCTGGTCTCTCCCTCTAAGCCTTTCCGGTATAGCCTTGAAGGTCATTGGGACGCGCAAGCCCACCGAAGCAGAAATTACCGCCCGGTTCTCCCATGGTGCTCCTCCACGAGCCCACCATGCTGCCGCATCCGCTGTGCCCCATGCGGCTCATAAGGACACGCGGAGGGGCCCCTCCTGTCAGTTCATTAGTTGCTCGACAATAAGATTCCACGTATGAGAAGTTATTGTCGGGCTTTAACGAGGCGCACCGTCCTATAGGCTTCCGTTCACCCCGAATCCGTCTGATCCATAAGCGACAAGAGCCTACAGGCACACGAGAAGTTTGACCAACATGGCACCCCAACCTTGCGTAACCTGCAATAAGCGTAGACAAAAACCAATACGTTTCTTAAGATGGCTACCCACGGTCCACCATTTTCCCCCCCCCGCATAAGCAGACGCGGCCAATGCGGGCAAGGTATAAAACCTTGCCTTAAGTGAAGTTACTTAAGTATGAGTTAAAACTTTAAAAACAAAATAACTATATATATTTTAGTTTTTGAGCAAATAATAGTGAGATCTGTAAACTCGCCTTTATACGATTCTGTGAAACTCTCAAGTTTATTATAATGCACTAAACTCGATCAAGAGACATAAATGTCATGTTTAAAATATCAGGTGACATACATCGATTTAAGAAAGGATAAAGGAGAATGACTATAGTTTATAAATTTACTAGCTTCTACCCACGGCTTCGCCCGCGTGGAACCCGGATAAAAAGTTACCTGTGTTATTCTGATGTATAAGCTATATATCTGTAAAGTTTCATCAAAATCCGTTCAGTAGTTTTTTCATGAAAGAGTAACAAACATCCCTCCTCACAAACTTTCGCGTTTATAATATTAGTAGGATATTTATTTATGATTTCTGTCAATGAATATAAACCTGTTCACTTTGACTTAATCTGGAAGTTATCTTGCGCTTGTACAATACTCGTGTGTTAAAAGTAGGTAACTGTTGGAATTGATTTAAACTTATCAATCTACTTGACGGGATATTCAAATAATAAGAGTAAAAAAATAAGAAAATATTATTAGGTTATTTAAAAAAAACATTTGTGGCTTTTAGCATAAAAAAAGCAAGTGAAATGCCAAGTGATTTATAAAGAACGGCACAGGGAGATATATGGAGTCCTTATCTTTTAATCTGCATGTGAACTCTTGAAGGCTTACTGGCTATAAGTCTAGATCGCAATATGTCTAGATAGGATTCGATTGGACTTGAAATATAATCAAGTCCATACCTGATTATATTTTCCACCTCAACTCCTATAGGTGTAGAGCTCCTGGAGCACATCCAATATAGTACGAGTCAATGTAACAGCGATGAAACACATGTAAAAAGTCAAATTTTCTACAATGTCAAAAGCCTTTTCGTAATCTATGAAGGCTATGAATTTTTTTTAATTAATTCGGTTTATTTTTAAGCGTGCGAAATGGTATTTCTCATGTCCATATAGTCCACTGTATATAATAAATGGCTTTAATCGCCCCACTAATAGTTATTTAAGACGTTTAAAGTCATTTTTAGGACAAAATAGATTAAAATTTAATTAATGACTGAGTCGTCAATATTAAGAGAAATTAGCATGTGGGGATGTAGAATTTTATGGAAGTAAAACATTATTTTCAGTGATTTCTCTATGCACTGCGGGATGACTTTTGGATGCGGTTCATTTATTCTAAATAAATGAACCGCATCCAAAATATTTCTCACACCCTTATCACAAATAACTCTGTGAACAAAGTGAATCAAATCGCCCACACATCTTGAGAGATATATTGATCACCGCATCTAAATACGGCCAATAATGAACCTAATTCCTAGAGAAATAAAGTCTGTTCGGAGCAAATGGATCTTAAATAGCTGTTTAGTTGGTCCAGTTATTTATTGGTGAAATATAATCATCACTTTACTAACATATCAAGAAACTGACGTAAACATGCATTATTTAAATTAGATGGGAATTTCAAAGATAACATTAATTTCGTAGACATTTATTTTAAATAAATCGGCCCTAGCAAAGTCAAGGGTTCTGAAGTCAGCACTTTATGATATTAAATTTGATGATCTACTTTTTAAAACACAAAGTTATTAATTTTATAACTATTCACATATTTTTCTCACTTATTAAATATTAGTTAGTATGATAACTATTAAAAATAAATAAAAGATACAATGGGTGGTATTATCGACGAAAAGCAATCTCTTACAGACAAAACTACGAAATGTCAGCGAGTCGTCAAAAAATGTTAAAGCCGTATTTAATTTTTTTTTACATTTTAACAAGAAAAACACATTTTAAGTGCTAACACAAAAGGAAGCATTAGGCACATTTTACAATTTATGTGTGTTTAACTTTTTCTCAAAACGGTGAAGAAAAACATCAAACGGTGAAGCAAAACATCGTGAGGAAACCGGCACGTCCAAGTACCAAAAATTTGAAAGCATATGCTATCTGTTAGTGTTCCAATAAGCAGCTATAGGCTTGCAACCTGTCACGCGAAATGCTAACCACTGTGCAAAACACTGGTATGAGCCAACTAGCTACTGTCCACGGCTTCACCCGCGTGGTTCCCGGATAAAAAGTGGACTATGTGTTATTCTGATATATAAGCTATATTACTGTAAAGTTTCATCAAAATCCGTTCGGTAGTTTTTGCGTGAAAGAGTAACAAACATCCAACCTCGCAAACTTTCGCGTTTATTATATTATAATGTCTGGATGTATCTCTCTAAGCCCTGCTGTATTCTCACAGATCTGAGTACTGGGTTTGAATCTGAGGAGATCCATCAAGGAGAATACAGTCATGAGCGTGTTTGTGTTTTAGGGTTCCGTACCTCAAAGGAAAAAAGGAACCCTTATAGGACCACTTCGTTGTGCGTCTGTCTGTCAAGATCCCTTTTATTTCTATAAGCTTCTAAGTCACCACAATCAAAAATACAGCCATTTATGCCATATAATTTGACACTCGTAAGTAAATCAAAAGTAGGTACTTCCCGTTGACCCAGAATCATGATATTTGGCAAGAAGCAAGGACTTATTACTTAAGTAAAGGAAAAAGTCTTAAAATCATTATTTATTTTTATATTTTTTGCGATTACAAACTTAGATTTTCAGTTAGAGTATCGACCGTGACGTGACGTATGTGTATAGAAAACATTATATCAACTACAAAGTCAAGTTTGTCTTTCAATCCGACATATATTTCGTTAGAGCAATGTTTGATGCTTTCATAGTTTATGAACTTGAGTAATGCTGATTATTTTGGTGATCATACAAGCTTGTACGGAATCCTCGGTGCGCGAGTCAGACTCGCACTTGTCCGGTTTTTTTACTTGTTTTGTCTGCATATCCATCTCCAGACCATAAGTCTCGTCCAATTCATGTAAAACAAACTAAGAAAAACGCATTACAACGCACCTGTGCCTTTTTTCTGTTCGTGGCTTAGTGTGGATACGGCTTTATATTTTTATCTACGAGCATATAAATATATATATAGTTTTTAAAAAAGCCTCGAAACTGTTTACAAATCCTCCTACTATTATAAACGCGAAAGTTTGTGAGGATGGAAGTTTGTTACTCTTTCACGCAAAAACTACCGAACGGATTTTGATGAAATTTTACAGTAATATAGCACATGCATAAGAATAACACATATGCTACTTTTTATCCGGATACCATGCGGGCGAAGCCGTGGACAGAAGCTAGTAATATATAAAATATTTGTATGTTTTCACACAAACGAATGAATAGATTTAACAGAAAGAAAGTGGCGCCTTCAACTCACATTTGCTAAGGTAGCATAGTTAGGAAATTCTAGGGTGTTTCTACAGAAAGAAAGTAGCGCCTTCAACTCACATTTGCTAAGGTAGCATAGTTAGGAAATTCTAGGGATCTTTCCCACAGCTGGGAAAACATCCCAGTAGAACCTCGAGCGCGGCGGGAGAGTAACTGGCTCCGGAGAGGTGCGGCTTCAATTCCCGCTATGGGACAAGTCTTTGCCTGTTCTGCAGATATTTGTTTCGAGTCTGGGTACTGTGGGTCCATAGTTCCTGATACCCACGACACAGGCAATCCGAGTGCGGGGACAGGATATGTGTCTAAAGGGTGTTTATTTATTTATTTACTTACCACATATGAAGCCTCTTATTTTGTTTTCATCTATTCTCTACAAAATGATCTTCGATAAAGTAAGCTGATTCCACACTATCCACGCCAGCTTACCTGTCAGACGTTTATATTAACTCTGGAATAAGTTATCTCAGTTATCATAATCTAACAAAAGATCACAATAGAGTGTTACACCATCATCAATATATTACGGGGTCTTCTGCAACTAAGTGATCTTGATACTTGGTCAATTTAGGCCTGAATTCATAGTCGGGGGTAAGTCGGCACTCCGCTATTACCTGTATTGAATACTGCAAAAGTCGGCAAAGTGCGAAAGTCAGCACTAAGCTCCGAAATCGGTTGAACAGTCCCCCAAAATCCATCATTCCGCATTCGCCTTATGGCTGGGTGCAGTTTGAATTCGCGCTTGATTTTTCACATAGCACCTGAATAGTCCCCTAGGGGAGCCCCTATTTGACTATGAATACGGGCCTTAGAGAGATTGCCTTAACTTATAATAAACAAATCTGAATCTGAATCTAACTGTAAAAATATATCTAAGCAAGAGCGAAATCTCATAATGACAAGTTTTTTTTATCAAAAGATTATTTCATCGTTGTTAAAATTAAGTATCATTTGGAAACACAAAAAAAATCATTTTTATTTATTGTGTTTTTGCATTTATTGTTCCAATAAGCGGCGATGGGCTTTCAACCTGGCATGATCCAAAATGTAACGTTTAGACGTTCCTCTGACTACCCTTTACATGGTACTTAAATGGTTTTTTCCAGTAAATCCAGTCCGCGCAAGTTCTTTTGGGGTAGATACTAGAACCAGCGTCGAAAATACTTACAAGTTTCTAATGTTTATTTTTTAATAGCTTAGACCACGCAAACAAACATAAAAGAAATTTAAAAAAATATTTAAATTAGCTGTATTTATATAATCACTTAATATCTGTCTCCCAGAACAGCTTCTCCTTTGTTTTTTTACGCCGAATTTATAAGGATAAATTATATAAAATGTTTTTTTGGATGATAAATGATATTTACCACTACAGAGAGAAAAAAACATCCAAATATTAACTCTAACCGATCAATAAGAATACTTGAAAATAAAAAAAAAACACGCTCACAACTGTATGGACATTCTCAGATACTCAGTAGAGATACCAAGTAGAGGTAGTCAGAACCACGTCCAAAATACTTAAAAATTACGAATGGCTTGATTTATTCTAAATTACCTTCAAATGCCAGAAAAAACTTGCAAGTATCAAGACTCTTCGTACCTAGCAGCAGATCTCCAGAATCACGGAGGTGTGAGCGTGAATTACCGTAGCAGCGGGGGCTCGGTACCCTGCTGTCCCCCCTCTACCTCCCCCCTCTATCCCCCGATCCGAGACCAATCGATTCGGCTAAGAGTGTCCACACTACGCCTAATACATCTACTTTTCAAAGACCTGTAAAATTAAGTCTTTTAATTGAAATATTTTCCTTTTCCTTTAAATCGCTTTTACATATTTAAATTGATTTTAGAACAATCGATTCGGCTAAGGGTGTCTTCAGACAGACTACAGCTACAACATAACGCCGGACTGTGGTTAATGGTCTCGCTGCAGCTACTTGAAATTGCGTTATCGTGACCACTAATTGGGATGTACTTTTGCGTTTGATAGGCATCTGAGCCACTATATTGAAATACAACTATGTTAAACAATGTCAAAACTGTAACGGTTTCGACAAATTACGACATTTTCAGACATATTAGCCGATCCAGCTGTTTAACCAAAACTTTAAAATACAACTTTATGTAGTAATCGTGTGGATGTGATGTGGTTACGATATCGTCTGTCTGAAGAGACTTTAAATTACCAACTTTCTGAACGATAATCGTGAACGATATACAAACTGACTAGCGAAATTTTTAAGCTATGTATTTACTAGGCAACATTTGAGGTGCAATATGTAACTCAATATTTTGAGAGATTTGTTTAGCAACATAGCCGTTAAAGGAACGTGTAGAACAAAAAAAACAAGTCGCGCGTCATGTTTCGCGTCATCTAACAATGTCGCGCGCTGCTGTGCAACTTTGCCAAACATTTTGAGCGTCACGTGTTGCGCCTCAAATGTTGCCTAGTGAATACTAATAGTGTCGATGCCTGGTTAGTAGAATCGAGCGGTCACGGTTCAGGGATCTCCAGATTCTAAGAACGATGCTCCGATAGTTGTATCTCTTCATCTATGTTGTATAAATTGTTCTTTGTATTGGTGGTTTGAGGACTTATTGGTTTGTGGAAAGAGTACCTACTTGACTGTTAACCTTAGATTTGAGCTTTAAATCCAACTATGTTATACTAGCTTCTGCCCACGGCTTCGCCCGCGTAGTACCCGGATAAAAAGTAGCCTATGTGTTATTCTGATGTATAAGCTATATTACTATGAAGTTTCATTAAAATCTGTTTAGTAGTTTTTGCGTGAAAGAGTAACAAACGACCATCCTCATAAACTTTCGCGTTTATAATATTAGTAGGATTATACTACGTAATATGTAGGTAATTTACTACTCTCCTGTTGACGTTTCCAGTATACCTTCATCATATCTTCTCGTCACAGATACCGCAAATCCTCAGGATGACATATGGCACCTAGTCGCTAACTATGTGCCATGAGCTTTCTACGTAAGCTCAAGATCGCACAGGAGACAATAAAGAGATCTATGCTTGGACTTTCACTTCGTAATTAAATCCGAAACGATGATCGTTTGAGGAATAATGCGTAGGGAATCGGTAGTTGGATGTGGCCCAAGAAGACTTCTATAGGCTGTTGATAATGATGTATTATCAAGATTTTCATAATCATGATATACAACTTATATACTTTTTAAATCCTACTAATATTATAAACGCGAAAGTTTGTGAGGATGAATGTTTGTTACTCTTTCACGCAAAAACTACTGAACGGATTTTGATGAAACTTCATAGTAATATAGCTTATACGTCAGAATAACATAGGCTACTTTTGATCCAGGTACCACGCGGTCGAAGTCGTGGGCAGAAGCTAGTTGTAAATACATACATATTACACGTAGAAAACACCCAGACTTATTTTCAGGCATGTCCCATTATAATCTAAAATCTAAAAATACGTGCGCACACTTCTCTCTCTGTAGTAAATCACCAACCGATCC
The DNA here is from genome assembly GCA_958496245.1 of Perizoma flavofasciatum. Taxonomy (NCBI): domain Eukaryota; kingdom Metazoa; phylum Arthropoda; class Insecta; order Lepidoptera; family Geometridae; genus Perizoma; species Perizoma flavofasciatum. The sequence goes on along the minus strand of OY292441.1, from coordinate 7,875,676 downwards.
CAATCAAAGTACAACACAGTTTTACGTGGCCGGTCCGTCGTCCATCTGTAACGCGACACCGCGAGGCGCGCTCGTAACAGCCTTTTAGTTGGGAATTGAAATGTATAAAGCCGTATTTCACATGGAGCATGGCCTTTATTAGGGTTCTGTGAATCCTCACAGAACCCTATTTGGAAGTTATTCATTTAAAAAATCACGGTAACGACTTAATCCCTATGGTGATTACTTTTAGATCTTTCAGTACGTAGCAGTGAGTTTGGCCATGCCTTTAAAGTGCCTAGTATTGGAACCTAACTGAGTAGGTGTATAAAATTATGATTTGTCTGCAAAAACATAGCGGATTAGAAAGAAAAATTAGAATGCCTTGTAATCACTCCCTCTGATGAAGACTCTCGAAAAGAATCGAAACAGTTGTTGCAGGTACTTATGCCAAAATTCCTTTAATATAAAATGTATGAATCATCTTCATTCTAAACTGAAAAACAGCTAATTACACTGTTTTCGTCGATTTACTTTACATTATTAAACACAGCGTTTGTTGGTTCATCTATATGGCCTACCCAGTGCCACTTCAAAGTTACTTAACCAGGGTTTTTACGCCATCGTCCCACAAAATCTAAGTAAAACTACCTAGAAATGCAAGTCTCTGTTGTCTGACTATGAACAACAGAGTTTCAACGTCTTTGTCCGATCAAGGGGACAGAACAGTCGGGAATAAACTTAATCATACGGAACCTTGAACATAAAGAATTCCATGGACAATCGAATGTCCAAATAACACGAATGTTTTATTACGCCTGATCAGTTCCAACAAGTGTTAGATTGAGTTATCCACATTCCATAACAATGCGGCACACTGTCCACCAAACCAGTGATGGAAAGCGATGAAGGAAATCAGCTTTAAGTATTGTATTGTAATCATTTATTCATCCATAGACATAATTACAATGTACTTAGATATGTCAAAATACAAAGAAACTTATAAAAATTATATTCTAAATAGGTTTTAAAACATAAATGTAGATTCATTTAAAATAATTAAAAGATAAAATTTGAATTACGCATTGTCATATTTATTTATTATTGTCAAATTTTCCGCCATCTTGTGTCATTGCCCGGTCGGATTGGCTGTGACATTCAAAGGGAAAATGTTCTCAAAAGTTTTTCAAAGTTGGTACTAATCGGTTTTATTAGAATTTGTAGGCTGTCCCATAATCATACTAGTAAAATGGTTATGGGGAACAATGAGATGACACTTAATTTGTCAAAATAGCGATGTCCACAATTTTTTTACTTGAACCTGTGATGGTTTTCGAGAAAATGCCCCTTTTTTAAGTCTGTGTGTCAATTGTCAATATATTTATTTATTTTACTTTAATTATACCGGTTAATACCACTAATTTACAATAAATTACCGGTTACTAAATAAATAAAAACATTTATTTAATACTGTAATAGCGTATGTATGACACCAATATAACTACGTAACAGAGCTTTATGTATGGTACTACATAAAGCTCATACGATCATTCCCTCATAGCCACTTTGCTAGATTCTAGGTAGTGAAATCAAAGCGCTACAGTAGACAGAGGCCTTCCCTGAAACAAATTGTGGGAATTAAGTAAACAAATTATTATCATTTATAGATGAGTTTCATAAGCACCATTAATTCTATCGGGTGTTAAGTTACGTTACTTATTAGTTAGATTAAGTTGGTATGTGTTTGTTCTTGGATATTTATTAAAAAGATAATGAAGGAATGAAAGAACCAAAAATATTAATCCTATTACTATTATAAACGTGAAAGTTTGTGAGGATGGATGTTTGTTTCTCTTTCACGCAAAAACTACTGAACGCATTCTGATGAAACTTTACAGTAATATAGCTTATACATCAGAATAACACATAGGCTACTTTTTATCCAGGTACCACGCGGGCGAAGCCAAGGCCAGAAGCTAGTATGTCATATCGAAAACAAACAGCCTTTCTACTGAAACCATTATCTTGATAGATCATTTTATTAGAAACGACAATAAGCTGTCGAAATGGATCATTTATTCACACTCGCGCTAGCAGAGACCCAGTGGGTGGTATGAGGAAACGGTACAAATTGTTTAGCTATACGAAACGGAAAGATACATTTTGATATTTATACGTCACACTATACCTAAATCATATAAAAAAATCTTGAAAAAATCTACTTAGAAACCATCGAGAACTTATAGTATTTAATAAAAAACACCCTATAACGGCTGCATCCCCTATATTGGGCATCATAAGATACATACTGTATGTATATGTATATATTATTATTACTTATTTGTTTACATTAATTTTTATTCATACAACTATGTACAAGTAGGTATATACAAAAAATACAGATGAAACTAGCTATCTAGTTCAGTTCTAGTTCTATCTATAGATCGTTTGAAACAGTCTTTGTTTCAAACGATCTATAGATAGCTCAACTGAGCCAGATCAATACCAGACGGAAGCGTTCCCAAAATACTGGCCGAATGTACCCTTCCTTTTCATACAGCTAAATAATTCGTACCGTTTCCTCATACCACCCACTGAATTACTTTAATTAACACGGCCGAGGGCCATGCATTAATTAAAGACTAATATTATAACTAGTTTAAAATAATTCAGACTAATAAAATAACAAATAATTAATTTATGGAAGAGCATAGAATTCAGGATAGTTGATATATGTATCATCTAACCTAAATGCTGAATGTGTGATAAATGTCCAGCATTATAATGATTTTAAAAAAACTGTTCTATTTTCACAGTCGCTGCTACACATCTTTCCCGCTCTTAAGTTACAGCTGAAAATCAGCGTATATTTAAAATAAGTCGGACTTATATAATAACAAATAAGTAATTTATGGAACAGCATAGAATTCAGGATAGTTTATATATGTATCAATTAACTTGAATGTGTAAAAATGTCCAGCATTATAATGATTTAAAAAAAACACTGTTCTATTTTCACAGTCGCTGCTACACATCTTTCCCGCTTTTAAGTTACAGCTGAAAATCAGCGTATATTTAAAATAAGTCGGACTTATATAATAACAAATAAGTAATTTATGGAACAGCATAGAATTCAGGATAGTTTATATATGTATCAATTAACTTGAATGTGTAAAAATGTCCAGCATTATAATGATTTAAAAAAAACACTGTTCTATTTTCACAGTCGCTGCTACACATCTTTCCCGCTTTTAAGTTACAGCTGAAAATCAGCGTATATTTAAAATAAGTCGGACTTATATAATAACAAATAAGTAATTTATGGAACAGCATAGAATTCAGGATAGTTTATATATGTATCAATTAACTTGAATGTGTAAAAATGTCCAGCATTATAATGATTTTAAAAAAACACTGTTCTATTTTCACAGTCGCTGCTACACATCTTTCCCGCTTTTAAGTTACAGCTGAAAATCAGCGTATATTTAAAATAAGTCGGACTTATATAATAACAAATAAGTAATTTATGGAACAGCATAGAATTCAGGATAGTTTATATATGTATCAATTAACTTGAATGTGTAAAAATGTCCAGCATTATAATGATTTAAAAAAAACACTGTTCTATTTTCACAGTCGCTGCTACACATCTTTCCCGCTCTTAAGTTACAGCTGAAAATCAGCGTATATTTAAAATAAGTCGGACTTATATAAAAACAAATAAGTAATTTATGGAACAGCATAGAATTCAGGATAGTTTATATATGTATCAATTAACCTGAATGTGTAAAAATGTCCAGCATTATAATAATAAAAAAAAACTGTTCTATTTTCCCAGTTTTTCCCGCTCTTGAAATTTCAGCTGAAAATCATCGTTGTGATGTATAGTATTTCCAATACATGCTGAGCTGAACGCCATTTTGGTATAACCATACCTTATCAGACACCAAAGCCGAATATTTTTTGTGTTATTGATTTAGATTTAAGTACCTAGCTTTTAGTTGTCGGCCTTTGTAAAACTATTATCTTTTAATTGTTTGTGCCAAATAAACGTTTATTCCATTCTATTCGAGAATTAACGAGAAAATATCAATGTAAAGTTGAAACTGATCACGTTGTTTCATTTACATCTAAATGTTATTATTTCATTAACATCTGGCCATAAAATACTTCACGAGAAGACCTCCGACCTTCCGTTCCGTTATAAAATACCTTTTACCTTTTCTTTAACCTTTATTTATCTATACACGAAAACCACGAAATCGATACCTACCTAATTATTTTCGAAAAACATCAAATAGATATCTTCCACACCGTTCCTCAGCAATGCCGTTAAATGTTTAACAACTCTATAGGAAGTGTCTAAACTTTGTGTAACAAGCATTAATTCATGTCAAATATGTTGGAGTAGCAGGAAAGAGGTGTCGGACGAGATTTCTAGTCGCGACTTTTGGTCGCGATCTTTATTTTTGATTCTAGACATCCAACAGAGATTTGATGTAAGTATTTTATGAAATAAAATTAAAGCGTTAGGCTTAGTGAGAACTTTTGCTTTAAATTAACATGTTAAACATATCCTACTAATATTATAAAAGTGAAAGTTTGTGAGGATGTTTGTTCCTCTTTCACGCAAAAACTACTGAACGGATTTTGATAAAACCTAAAAGTAATATAGCTTATACATCAGAATAACACATAAGCTACTTTTTATCCGGGTACCATGCGGGTGAAACCGTGGGCAGAAGCTAGTAGTTTGTATAAATAAAATAATATAGAGCTCCGTAGCGGCGAGTTTATGTACTGTATAATACAATTCAAGCAATAAAGCAAAAACTCGAACTAAGTCTATAGGTGTCCATTGGTGCTCATTGGTGATAGGTTTATTTTGTTTATGGCCAGAGGCTAAAGTAAAATAAATTTAGCGATTAGAGAAACGATAAAAGAAAAATGACGGAATTGGCCTATATGATCAATATCCAATTGCGTGAATCGGACTGTGATTACGTGACCTTTTTAAAGCGTAAGTGAATCTCATTATTTTTAGTTTTCTATTATGTTGTAGACCTTAACAGGTCTAGGTATTATGGTACCAAGGTACTCATAGTTCCTGATACCCATGACACAGAGAATCCTAGTATGGGGTCCGAACTATGTATGTTATTATTAGTGATGAACGATCAAAAGTTGACCAACTCGTTCAGCCGACTTTCCTTCCAAAGTCGCGTCTTAGACTTATCGTAAGTTTTCCAATCCTCTAGATGACGTGTCATGTTACAAAGTCTAATGATAATGACTCTATCGGAAAGATTTTAGATAAGAAAACGTATCAACTCTTACAAAGATAAGGGTTTTCTTACATAGATATTGAGGTAGCCATAAAAATGTAGCCCATAATGAATTTGTTTACACTATTACGTCGGATTTGTGGGTAGCCTGTAGAACCTGGGTAAGGTTTCCAAATTCAAAATATGTACTTAAAGAGTTGGAGTGACAGACGTCTTTTTTAGTAACTATATCTATCTACGTATAGATAGATTAGATAGCCAATATCAGAATCATTTTGCATAAGATCATCGAAGTGAAGTCGCGGTGAAACTATGAAACTATGAAACCTTTAGATGGCCGTGCTCGAAAATAGTATGAAGAGAGATGGTGTTACTGCATTATAACATATTTACGTATTACTATATCCTATTCTACTAATATTATAAACACGAAAGTTAGTTAGGATCGATTTTGTTACTTTTTCACGCAAAAACTACTGAACGGATTTTATTGAAACTTTACAGTAATATAGCTTACTCGTATATATCAGAATAGCACATAATCTACTTTTATCCGGGTACTATGTGGGCGAAGCCGTGGGCAGAAGCTAGTAATTAATAATTGTAAAATCAAAATTGTTCGGATATCTGCTACTTTCTCCCAAAGTAAAATGCCATACATGACACTGAAAGTAGCTGAAATATACTAACCTCGCTTTCGAGTCTCCCTCTAAGTATTTTAAACCGGCCAAATTTCTGTAAATCTCCATCGTCTTATTTTTTTAATATTTTCGACACAACATTGGCAAAATTGTGGCAACCCTAACCGCAGAAGATATAAACACAAGTTGAAGTCTAACCTAGCTGTAGCTTAATCAGTAACATGTCTAATTTATGTCTTGCAACCTGTCACGTGGAATGTAAACTCTATGCAAACATTGGCATATACCAAATATTTGGACACTGACTACCCTCTATATCTTATCTTCACAGTTCTGCGTACTGAGATGGATTCGAGGATGTTCATCATTAGTAATAAAGTCGTACGGATGTTTGTTTGTTGTAATCAATATACGTCATCAACTATTCATATTAATTGCTAGCTGTACCCGCGACTTCGTTCGCGATTGCCATCAATCTTTAACGTCCTCCTTTCTATAAAAAACGAATGAGTTAAATTGGACTACGTGTTAATGAATTACAACTAAGTACAAATTTTGAATTTGATCCCCTCTCCCAAGGGAACCATGCTGAATTTCAGGATAAAAAGTATCCTATGTCCTACCTTGTAATATGAACTCAAATTATGCCAAGTTTCATTTGAATTCGTTTAGTAGTTTCGGTGCTATGCGTGGCCCAGATTCTGACAGACAGACAGAAAAAAATGAAAAAAAAAACATTTTTGCGTAGTATCGATTATAGTGCCCTCCAAAATGTTTTTCAAAATATCTTCAATGTACAGAATTTGACCTGTTACATTCTTATTATAGTATAGATAGATGATCATATACATCGCAAACTGGGAATGGAACCCGCACCTATCGCCACGGGTCACCGAAAAAACCTTGATTCACCCAAACACCTCACACACCTTATTTATTTAAGCCCTTTTTGCCTTTTTTATTTATTTGTTCAGGTCAAGAAACCCATTTACCAAATATTGGAACACATATAATTTAGTAAACAATTACTCAGTAATACCACAGTTTATTCAATAGTTGGGAAATGTTCAACGGACAGACAGACAGACAAATTTATAAGCGGGCGCTAACGAGATGTATGGTAATACGGCTTAGAGGTATAACGGGGTATGTGCGTTTTTTTCTGATGATTTATTAGACAAACCTTTGACCAAAATCTCACCATCAAGTGAAATATTCTATCAAGAAAGTGTTGTTGTTTTCGGGTTTAATTTTTTTATTATTTTCCCGACGTTTCAACTGCACCTACCTATTGCAAAAGCCGTGGTCTCGGAATGACTGAAAAAAGACCCGTAAAACTTATAATTGTGTTACTTAATCGCAAAAGTTTGAAAAATACTGTAGCACTCTCGTCTAAAAAATACTTATTTGTCTCCGACTTGAAAACTTCAAGATTATTTCATCGTAACAAAAAAAACCTACTTCCTACTAATATTATAAACGCGAAAGTTTGTGAGGATGGACGTTTGTTACTCTTTCACGCAAAAACTACTAAACGGATTTTGATGAAACTTTACAGTAATATAGCTTATACATCGGAATAACACATAAGCTACTTTTTATTCGGGTACCGTGCGGGCGAAGCCGTGGGCAGTGGCTAGTCCTACTAATATTATAAACATGAAAGTTTGTGAGCATGTTTGTTCCTCTTTCACGCAAAAACTACAGAACGAATTTTGATGAAACTTTACAGTAATATAGCTTATACATCGGAATAACATATAGGCTACTTTTTATCCGGGTACCACGCGGGCGAAGCCGTGGGCAGAGGCTAGTACAGTATATATAGATAAATAACCAACAGTTCCATACATTCTGATTCCACACTAGGATTCAATGTATCAGAAACTACGAGTACTATGGCACCACAATACCCGGAACATATATCTGCAGAATGCAAACATATAACAGCGGGAATCGAGCCCACACCTCTTGCGTCTCAGCCGGTTATTCACCCGCCGTGCCGCCGAGGTCCACGAAAATATATTCAATCTTCAAATAGGTACAAATATATAGTTTTAGAAGGGCCGATGACATCTTAAAGGAAGTTGATGGATGGAGGTAGTACATGGTCGTTCGTCATGGCACTCTTTGGGAGAAGCTTATTTTCAGTTTGTATGATCAGCAAATTTTTGAAAAATATGTATATATTAACAAAACAAAATAGGTTTATATCAGTCATGTAGTTCCCATAATACAAGCTCTGCTTAGTTTGGGGCTAGATTTTGCTGTGTGCAAAATGTCTAGTATTATTATTATGATCGTTCGTCATGGCACTCTTTGGGAGAAGCAGTGGACTGTTATGACTTAAACCTTAATACAGCAACGAATTGAAAAATTAACTATTTTCTACCACAAGAAATCTCAACTCACTTCAAAGTCATTTTGAAATATTTAATCTAAAACACTCACAAAATCAATTCCGATTCCCGACACAATAACTTACGTAATCAGTTACCATCTTATTCTCCACGGCCGCCTAACGAGCCCTAAAATAAGACGATTTAAACATTCAAACAAATAAACAAACCAAATAATGTGCAGGTGTGAATGAACATTGGCTGCTGGTGCGAAAGAGACGTAACTACATCGCTAGTACAAAACGCAGTAAGTGTAAACGAGACCACAGTAATTGGCTCTCAGAGTATCGAACACAGAATACAGGACTAATCTCACTTACAGCAGTTTCACTTCCATGACATTACAGAACACAGCGAGCAGTTGCTAGGAATAAGAATGTGTATGACGACTGGGAGCTGGATCTGAAATGCAGTTTATCAGTCAAAAACTTTCCAGAAAAATCGTTGTTCTTAAAAATAAATGTCAGGTACGTCGCTATTGCGCGTAAAAATCTCTCGTATTTGAGGTATCTTTTCAATTTTTTCAAAACTAAACAATTAACACTGCAATCATTATGGTAGTATAGATTCATATTATAGTAGTTAAAAAAAGAAATATGTTGTTGTATCTTAAATTATTGTAAACTACGAGGCACCAAATTTTTAAAAGGCGTACTCTGTGACATTATTTACCAAGCCAAACGAAACTTCTTTTTGCCTAAAAATATGCTTCGTTTGCTTCTCTAACTATACTTTTCTTTTGATTGTTTAATATTATTATATTACGTCACAAAAAATGATAAAAAATCACACTTTTCATCTCACCCCACCTCAACTGACATCAAACCACACAAGTCTGCAATTCACAGTTAAAAATCTACCATAAAAAGTTACAAATGGTCGTAAAGGCTGGAAAATCGATTGAAAACTTAAGTCAAAGATCGTCCTTTATTAAGGCACCATTGGATATTCAACTAGCATTTTCTCGGATCCAAGACGAAATGCAATCTATTATATAACCAGCGCTAAAGGTATTATTTTAATGATCATTTTTCATTACAAACAGTTTCTAGTGACGCAGGTTTACCATAAAATGCTTTTTCCGTTATCGGTACGATCGTTCGAAAACAATGTTCTATCAGATGAAACAATTCAAAGGCGCGATTTATTTGTCTGTGCGATGTTTAGAGAGTTACGATAAAGTTTTATTTCTTCTTTAGGGAATAAGTGAGATTTTTTATACCATTGTATTGAATTTGTTAGTTGTTTATTTAAAATTTATTATAATTAATTGGTAACAAGTATATTATAGAACCAGCGACGTTGTTTGCTATCGATGTCTTTTCGGGATAAAAATAGCATTAGACACACAAGTAGCTAGTGGTTATAAGATAAAATAAGAAAGACACATACGGAGCTTAGTCTTTTCTGTATTCCTAATGGCGCAAAAACTTGAACTCTCAAAGTGGAGACGTATGCTACGAATCCAATGGACAGCCCGAAGAACCAGGGGGCCCCTCCCCCCGGTTCATGACATAAGGGTCAAATACTAAGATGTTGTGGAATACGACGCAAGGAAGAGAAAGACTTTTAGAGCGAGTACCTAGTACTATCTACTTCCTATTTGTAAATCCATATTTTGTTAGTATCCTCTACATTTTTTATAAATGAGTTTTGGCATCATAATCATTTTAAATGATCATTTATTAATATTGTTGTTTATCAAAGTCATTAAAATAGTCTACACCTAAGCCCGATACCTATGGTTAAAATATTTCAATATTGTATATTACAAAACTAAATATTAGTATCTACTACCTTATGTATAACAGAGTCATTGTATTTATCATATTATTTTATCTCTGTGTTGTGTAATTACCTATGATTTTTTTATAATTAGTGCAATTGGGTCTGTTTCATTCTAATTAAATAAATAAAATAAAATAAAAAATACGTTTAAAAATACATCTATAATATTTACCTAGTAGACATCAGGATAAAATTATATTGATTGATATGATTTGAGGTATTTAGGTAGTTTTTGTATTGTGAATTGTCAAAATTCATCCTTGTTAATAACTTTCCATACCGTGAAATAAATGCTTTCATAAACAGCGTCTGTACTTCTTAAAAAAACATTTATTATTTAATTATAAGGAGAAATGACTACATTTAAGGCTTTTACGACATCCTGTACACATAAAAGTGATCACCAAAGCGTGGTTTTTCTGCGTTGAAAAGGCGTGTTCACAATTATTTCAACTAAGCTGAGAATAACATACCTACAAAACTCAACTGCATTACTATAAAATTATATTAAAAACTAAACGACAATGTTAGAAAATATTAATGTTTAATTTTACACCTAATCACGAAAAAGGGAAACCTTTTTTTTATAGAAACACCCAGACCTGAGACAAATATTTGCAGATCTTATAATCATTTGTCCCGTGGCGGGAACCGAACCCGCAATCTTCTGTTTACTATGTATATGTGGGTTGTACATTTATTTATATTATGATAAATTTTAAATAAATTATTAAAATTAATAATAAAAGTTATAAATTACTAAGTTATTGAATTCATTATTGCTTTCGGATTCATATTCTAGTTAAGTCTATTAAAATGTCCTACTACATCAAACAAAAATGTCATACCTATCCTTTCTACACATACATTTGTCAATAAAATGTCACAAAAGGTCACAGGACCTGCACAGACCTTTACTATAAGCTTCATTGTATAATCTCGAAGGTGACAATCTGATTTCCACTAGCATCAATGAAAGCAGCGTATCTACAGATACGGTAGATATTCAGTTCTGTACTCTATGTCTTAAACTACTTAGTTCATCTTTGTCTGTTTCGGTTGAAACTTACTGCGTTTAAACTTATCGAGTAACTTAAGCGCAAATGTGTCACATGCATCCTTTGTATAAGAGGGTCTTAATTTGTGTTTGTTAGTGATTTTATAAAAAGGACTTTATCTCATATTGATATCGCTTTATGACGGTCGATTTGTTAAACGCCTACGTTTACTGTTTTTATGCTTAAATGAGGGTGATATTATTTTATTAAAGTATATATTTAAACACAATCGTTTTATAAGACTTTTTGTAACCTTTTTGAAATTGAAATTATTTTTTAGCTTATTACAAATATTGCCTGCCTTTTTCAGCAATTTTTTTTGTGGTAAATTATTGAAATTACCAGTTACTAGCTTCTGCCCACGGCTTCGCCCGTGTGGAACCCGGATAAAGAGTAGTGTATGTGCTATTCTGATGTATAAGCTATATTACTGTAAAGTTTCATCCAAATCCGTTCAGTAGTTTTTGCGTGAAGGAGTAAGAAACATCCATCCTCACAAACTTTCGCATATATAATAGTAATAGGATATATTAATATAGGTACGTCAACCTGTGACCTCTTTGTTGGCGAGGCTTTTGCAACACAGCCGATACTTCGGGAAAATAATAAAATAGGTAAACGCTATAAAATTCCGTATAAAACTTATATACGGTAAATATAAGCGCGAAAAAAATAGTAAAGTAAATTTTTAAAATATATTAAATTTTTACTGAATTCATAAGCACAATTTGAACAAATTTCCATCGTAGTCTAGTTTTTAAAAAGCTGCATAAGAATAGGCAGTCTACTCGTATTCCGTTTAAGTTTTATGTATTTGGCCGTACGCAGAAAAAATAAAAAGTTTTGAGCCAACATCAAAAAAAAACACTGAGCGCTAACTGTATTCCACTTGATGGACATACTCAAAGTCAAAGTCAAAGTCATGAAAATCACAAGGATCAAGGATCGTCCTACGCAGTTCACCCTCCTACCAACTGGGGGGGTAGTCAGAAACATGTCCAAACATTATATTTGGCATATGTCCGCGTTTTACATAGTACCTACCTAGTCAAAATTCTACGTGACCGGTTGTTTGCCTATCGACGGTTATTGGAACACTAACTGATTGTTCAACTACCTGAAGTTTGTTTCACTGTTTTGTGCAAGTGTCAAACGGTCATACATTTTCATATTTAACAGTTTATTGGTGCACGACCGGGTTCGAACCCACAACCTCCGAATCGGAAGTCAGGGTACAGCCCACTAGGCCAACGCGAGACTAAAAACCTGTGTAAATTTTAAATTGGAATTTAACTGCGCCGTTTGCCAAACTCCGTATTTTAATGGTCGATCAGATTTCGTTCGCGTATTTGTAAAACATTTTTATTTATATTACTTGAAAATTTTCTGCAATAAAATTATATCGATATAACAAAAAAGTATACTACAATACGTACTATCTAACAACTATATAATGCTGCTACATATATTACTATACTCTACTATAACACAGTTCAACAAAAAAAAACTTTTTTTAGAAGAAAAGCTTACAAAAGGTGCTTCCTGAAGTACAAAATAGTTTTTAATTTTTTTTCTCACGTTTTAATATTACGTTCATTAATTAAACACTTAAACAAACATATAGTTTACTTCTATTTTAAGTAGCTAGTTATTAACCGCCCACTCTTCATTGCCCAAAGGTTAGCTAGAAGAAAATGCTCACTTGCATTAAGTTTATTCATTTATGAAATTAAGAGTTTCATACATTTTTGGTCATTAAAATTATAATAGGGTGACTGTTAGACGCGTGACCACAGAGCTAGCTCTTATCTGGGACTTGAGTCTTCGTTTCTAAGCGGCTATGCGTTGGCCAATTACGCTATGAATCGAGGTGACGCTGAGTTCAAATTTTTTAGACACATTTAAATTTAATGTGAAGATTGATTGGGCAAGCTCACGTTATCTATTTCTTTGCGTAGATAAAGCTGTAAATAGAAACAAAAATAACTAGTGCATTTTACTCTATATATGTTTTTTATAAAACTAAAGCGGCAAACAATGATATGACCCATCTGCTGGTAAGCGGTTACTGTAACCTATGGACCCTTAAGACACCAGAGGTAACCCTCGCACGGTGCCGACCCTGAACCTAACGGATGAAAAGACTTATGTGCATGTAATTTCACCAACCAAAAGTTTAATTATTGAATAATGAAATATAAAAAAAATGTGAAAAAGAACATAAGTAAGTTTATAAACTCCTAAAGTATTGTCATCTCTAAATATTGGAGATCGAGAAATCTTTTAATCAGCGGTTCTTAGATATCTACCGCTTCTAGTTCTGTAGAGGTATAAAGATCACTTAACTTCTAATAAAAATTATAAAAATCACATTACAAAATGCATTAATATACTTAAAACTATGTAAGTAAAACTCCTGAAGACAATCTTAAACGTGTTAAGTACGTCTAGCGCCTAATTAATAATTAAAACCGGCTATTCACGCTTTATCGTAATTTCTTTTATAACCGTTATTACACTAAATCGTAAAAACCAATTTACGAAAAACCAAATTAGGCACAGTGTCTTCTAAAGCGTGTCACTGGGTAGACGTCAACAATGCCCTAGGAGTCTAGATAGGTTTAGGTTTAAAGATATTTATTCTCAAAAAGACACAGTCATTTACATGAGAATAGCTATTTAGCTTAAAGTATACAATTAATAAAGTCAATATTTTTGTCGTTCTGTCTGTCGGTAGTAATTATTACAGATAAATAGATACCGCTTAGTTTTCCTTTCACGCTAATGCGAATTTGTCAAGGCGAAACTTGGCAGAAATCACGTGACATATCCACAGCTAATGTAATTTCCATACAATTCTATCCGCAGGCGTTAATGTCAACAGAAAGTTGTATTTGACTAGACACCCAGGTGTTGTAGACGGTGACGGCGTAGGAGCAAAAATTTATAATCTGTGGTGACGGCCATATGCCTGTTTGCCTCAACAAAATGTAAAAAAAAAACCCTTTATGTTGCTCCAAAATTATGATTCAAATAATAGAATGATTTTGAGTTTGACAGTAAAGTTCTTGTTCAAAAGCAGTAAGTAATTAACGGATAACATCGAACAGTTAACCCCGAGAGGCGTCATATTGAACTCCACTGTTCTGTCAACACATCAGTCTTTTATGACTGATGTTGGCAAACGCTGACATTGTCATTGCGCCATGTTGCCTGCTGTTTTCTGATTGGTTGAAACTACAGTTTCGACCAATCAGAGCACAGCACGCGTGGCGGGACTCGCACGACAGTTGACATAATTGTTTCCTAGCATTTTATCAAACATTGCGTCTCTTGGGGCTGTCTACTCTATGACGGATAATAATATTAATATATAAAAATGACAGTTTTTCAGTGGTGGTTCAGTTGAAGGTGTGCCTTATACTTTGTGCCTGCGTTTAAAATGCTATTATGGCAATAAAATTAGCATTTTCATACTTCGCGTTGAAATTATAAAAAAAAAACGAAGTCAATAACATAAAATTATGCCGGAACGTATAATTATCGTTAATCAATTTTCATTATCAAAGCAGTAACTGACTACTTTATGCTCGAAATGGATCGTTAGAAATAAATTTACGTATTTAGTGTAAAATAAATTTATTACTTAGGTACATGCGCTATGTAAGTAATAAAATTACCAAGTTATTAGTTATCGTTAACAAACCTATTCCAAAGTTTTTCGAAACAATGACAATTTCGTCAAAACTTAGTATAAACTCAGCATAGACCCTGTACTCCGTAAATGCGATTTATAGCGAACGAAGATTATTAAGTGCATTCATGCTACTATGGACTATAAACTCTATGAGAAATTCTGATTAGGGGAGGTAGGTGAGCATTGGGCACTTTTTTACATAAATATCAATGAAACGGTTATATTTTTACAAAACCCATTTTTTTTTTATTAAATCAGGAGAACATATATTTGGCTTCAATTATTGTGAAGAACAGTCTTTAAAATTCTGTCATTCTCAAAGGTATAAGAGATCATCCAAACCCTGTCAAAAGTGCCCAAGCCTTCCAGTGGTCGGGTGGTTTGGGTACCCCTGAGGGAGGTTTGGACATTGTATTAAATATGCCTCATATTGCACAATCTACTTATAATGAACTAACTTAACTATCAAAACCTGTTATAAAAATCAGCTATTACTTTTAACTTATAAAAAAACCAACAAAAATTAAACATTCATCAAAAAAAATTTTATAACTTATCTTAGGTTTGGTATAATCCAGATGAGCTTGAGAGGTGTTGCCAGTGACTAAACCAAATAACCATGGTAGAAATTAAAAAAAATCTACCATACAATTCGAGTTACAAGAAGGTGCCCGAACCTCCCGACTGCCCAATGTACTGTTTAAAAAAGGAACTGGACACACTCCTTTTTTGAAAAATAAGGCGGGAAACCGGGAACCTAACCTAAATTTTCTTCTTCATTTTCTTAGCAACAAACTGTTGTGATAATTCAAATCATTTAATACTTATGACACATACTACTATATATATACATATATTATACATATATTTTTACTTTCTCGCATTCATAATGAAAAGTTATGCGTGAGTCTCAGGTGTAAGCGGCACAAGTATAACTATAAATAGGTACCTACTATTAGTATGTAGAGTTTGATGTACTTTGATGGCAAATTTTTCTTAAGTAAGCAAGAGACGGTCATATAAAAAGCGAACAAAAATTTTCATTTACTTACAGAGTTTGACCCCATCTTATAACTTGCCTGAAGTCACACAAAAACTGCATAAAAACCGGTTCCATCTATCGGTAGGCTAATTGAGAAGAATTACCAAAAATTACAACCAATTTCGTTTAATATTCCAAAGAGTTGAAAATTATACACCGATGCATACAGTCATCAAATATAACTTTAGGCTGTTTGAAATATTTACTCTGTGAATAAATGCGAGTCGCCTTCAAAACGCTACAAAGTTACGCGCGTCTTTTTTCGAGTCTTTTTTTCTCGAGTCTTTGGACAAGCCGGCGTTTGTAGGTCAGTATGTTCGTCCGTTAATAATTACTGTCAATTATTATTCAATCTAGATTAATTCGATAGGCGCAAATATAGAAGTCTCGACAGAGCTTAATAATTTGTGCCATTTGGGGTTGAGACTCTGGGTCCGTGGGGAACCGGGGCCCTTCGCGTTTTCAAAATTTTCTCAGGGTGACTGGTCGCGTGACCAGAGAGCTCGCTATTATCTGGGTCAATGCATCAGCATTGCCATTCAGAGTGGCAATGCGGCCAGTTTTTGGGATCGCTTCCGTCTGGTAGTGATCTGGATCAGTTGAGCTATCTATAGATCGTTTACAACGGTCTTTAGATAGCTAGCTGTCTCATCGGTATTTTTGTATTTACCTACTTGTATATAGTTGTATGATTAAATGTATATTCGATAGTAAGATTATACTCCTCTTAGACTTTGACGACCTCTGTGGCGCAGTGGGCGAAGGTCCGCCTGAGACGCAGAAGGTTGCGAGTTCGATTCCTGTCACGGAACAAATGTTTGTAAGATCTGCAAATATTTGTCTCGGGTCTGGGCGTTTTTCTATGTATGATATGTACGTATTTAGAAAAAAAAAAGAAAAAAAAGTATATAAGTAGTATATCAGTCATGTAGTTCCCATAACACAAGCTCTGCTTAGTTTGGGGCTAGATGATGCTGTGTGGAAAATGTCCAGCAATATTTATTTATTTATTTATTTACAAAAGAGTCAGTAAGTTCGTATATAAGTTCAAACTCATAACCATACTTTTGATAGTCGGATAAAAACAGATTTTTTCATTTTAAATCTCCGTTTGTGGTAAATTTTAAATTTGAAAGTATGTATGTATACACCCTCAAACCCATTCCATCGATTACAGAAAACTGCATATCAATCGGATAAGTCATACTACTTTAAAAGCTGGAATCTTCTTTTTTCTAGATTATCCTAACAAACAACCTAACCATTAAATTAAGTATATTAATATTTGGAAAGACTTCAGTTTTTTTAAACTTCTGCGGATATTATTAGCGTTCTTTTAGTGCATTTGTTTCTGACCCAATCAACTTTTTATTCCAAAAACTATCGTGAACTTGACAATTCATATTGTAAAAACGGGAATTTGTCTTCACCGATAGTGCAGTACGTGAAAATTCCCTTTTTTACAATATTAATAATCAACTTTTTTTTCATAAATCAGAAAAAAAAACAAATATAGGTAGATCACATTCATTTAAATATACCTAATACTACTTATCTTCTAGATAACAGATTTTGTTTTCGACTCTCCATAATAATAATAATCAATTTATTCCTGAATTCCTAACATAAATAAGTACATAATAATATCAAACATTCAAATTTCAGATGAATACAATTTAGGTAGATATTTTTTTCCTCTTAACCATTTCAGGTACCCATCTTCTGGCAAAGGCCTTCTCCATCCATCGCCACAGAGTCCTGTCTGCGGCCAATCTCGTCCATTGGAACCAGCAATTCTACATACAAAATCCTAAAAACTTAGGTCTACATTCTCATCCAGGTGAAACCAGCGAATCTCCATAGAAAATCTTAAAGACTTCTAGTCTGCATTCTAATCCAGGTGAAACCAGCGATTCTCTAAGTAGATCATAAGATCGAGATATCCAGCACTCTTTGTCCAACCCTACGCTTTAAAAATCGAGGACAATAAAATTATAAAAATTTACATTTTATTGTTCAATTATAATAAATGATTTAGAAAACAACATTTACGCTAACGATCTCCAGTGACGGATCGTGATTAAAATGTGTTTAAATAAAAATAAAAGATCGTAAAATAAATACGATGGTTCCGCCACTGCGTCTTCGTAAACCTACGCTATTGCAAATCGACCTTTAACATAATGTGAGCTTTATCACACTAACATTAGATTCAATTTTGAAACATGACGTCTGGTGTACTCAAAACAACTAAACAAACGCACCCACGACTGAACTCCATGATGAACTTCCTCAGATAGATAGATTTTTGAAACCAAGTAGCCACAATAGGCTTGTGACGGCCGCAGTGATAGTAAAGCCTATAAAAAGAAAAAAAGTAGCCATGGGCACGTGCACACATTACATTATGCACATGCCCGCATTTTACATAGTAGTTCGCATTCCACGTGATATCTTGCAAGCCCATCTTTGTTTTATTGGAACAGTAACCGATGCACAAGCCTTCGAATGTTTTTTTCTAAAGCATACTAGCTCCTCAAGATGTTTTTCTTTTGTTTTGAGAACTCAAAATGTGCCTATTAATTTAATGAAAATTCACATTGAACTGTAACTTATTGACTTAAGATGAGAGCAATGTGATTTTACAATAATACGTACGTGTAATTGAATTCTTAATACATTTGTGTAGAGTCCATTTTACCGTCGACTTTAAGTGAACATTCAGAGCGTTACTAATATGTCTTCTGTGTTGCGCCATTTACGCTCCCTCAAACCTTTTAAAACTATATCCGTCTCCGTCTCCCTCAATATAAATAGACAAAGATGGGATTATTGCTGTCTCTGTCTACCAATTTGCTGGCATATTGTTAAGTTGCAATCAATTGCCATGCGCAAACAGACGCCTATGATATATCCCATTAACTGGCCCTTAAGTGAAAGGCGGTAATTGCAAGCGCTGAATTATTGACATTTTAAATTCTTCATGTCAGTTAAAAATGACGTTTTAAAATAAATTTTCATGACTTGAGAAATAATTGCTTTGGAGTTTATTACAAATATTTAAACCATGAATTCGATTGTATATATTGTATACATATATAGGTAATACCTATATATACTACTATGGTTTGTGTAGATAAAATTAAATAAATCAGACGAAACTTTTTGGGATAAGTATGCTGTGGTGTACAGAATTGTTTGCACTAATTTGACATATTTGAATTAAAAATATCTATTCCCATCTAATTTAGAATAATTTAATGAACATCACATGATTCATCCACTTTTTATTTATTTATCTCATACTTACTTTTCCTTTCGCGCTAACGCAAATTTGTCTTGGTAGAACTTGGCAGCTGTCACGTGACATTTCCACAGCTAATGTCATCCCCACAAAATTCAATCTTTCCGCTGGCGTTAACACCAACAGAAAGTGTTCGTTCCAGTATAAAATCAATAGATACCCACTCCTCTTTCTTAAATATAAAAAAACTCTACGGATACACTTATTATTTAAACTTCTAACAGCAACGAAGAAAACAAATACGCCCAAGACTGTATTTCCCATAATGAACATATATTTTATGTTAAGCAAAATACTCAGTTCGTAGATCTTTGAAGATCTACTAAGGAGGGTGTAGTAAAAATAAAAATAAAATATTGGCACAGTCCGCGTTTTGCAAGTACTAACTATAAATCAAATAGAAACAGCGTAAAAATTCTGATTCGCACTTACAGCTTTGTACACCAGGAACCTAAACTCAGGTAACGCGAGGAAAACCGTGTATTAAATCTCTGAACAAACAACTTGTTCGCGCTTACACTCACACATTCGCAAACTGGAGTTTAACTTTATACTGTTACCTTCCCAGCACACAGTTGCAATATTGTTAAGGGCAAGACGGTTTCAGTTTAAAAGTATAGCTCCATACTAACATAACATAACTTTTACATAACGATAACTACCTATGTACAAAAGTTATATGTGTAAAAAACACATCATAACTTTTATTATAACATGTCCCCTGTGTTGCTCTAATCAGCTACTGAAGACTAAGGTACCGGAATAGCCAACACAAATATGTAAATACTAGCTTCTGCCCACGGCTTCGCACGTGTGGTACCCTGATAAAAAATAGCCTATGTGTTATTCTGATGTATAAGCTATATTACTGTAAAGTTTCATCAAAATCCGTTCAGTAGTTTTTGCGTGAAAGAGTAACAAACATCCATCCTCACAAACTTTCGCATTTATTATACTAGCTTCTGCCAACGGCTTCTCCCGCGTGGTACCCAGTTAAAAAGTAGCCTATGTGTTATTATGATGTATAAGCTATATTACTGTAAAGTTTCATCAAAATCCGTTCAGTAGTTTTTGCGTGAAAGAGTAACAAACATCCATCCTCACAAACTTTCGCATTTATTATACTAGCTTCTGCCAACGGCTTTGCCCGCGTGGTACCCAGTTAAAAAGTAGCCTATGTGTTATTATGATGTATAAGCTATATTACTGTAAAGTTTCATCAAAATCCGTTCAGTAGTTTTTGCGTGAAAGAGTAACAAACATCCATCCTCACAAACTTTCGCATTTATTATACTAGCTTCTGCCAACGGCTTTGCCCGCGTGGTACCCAGTTAAAAAGTAGCCTATGTGTTATTATGATGTATAAGCTATATTACTGTAAAGTTTCATCAAAATCCGTTCAGTAGTTTTTGCGTGAAAGAGTAACAAACATCCTCACAAACTTTCAATAAATTTGTGTTTTTTTTTAATTAATTATGAGTTTTGCGATTCTTGGTCCCGGTCAAATCTAATCAAATCATTTCTTTGCAAAAATACATATTTTATAATTAAGATCTTAAATAATATTATCATTGCAAATGTACTCAGCCTGCATGCAAGCGTGCAAATATTAAAAATGTCATGCTAATTTATTTATATTATTATAACATATTCATCTTGACGACCTCTGTGGCGCAGTGGGCGAAGGCCCGCCTGAGACGCAGAAGGTTGCGGGTTCAATTCCTGCCACGGGACAAATGTTTGTATCTGCAAATATTTGTCTCGGGTCTGGCTGTTTTCTATGTATAATATGTATGTATTTACAAAAAAATATATATATAAGTGGTATATCAGTCATGTAGTTCCCATAATACAGGCTCTGCTTAGTTTGGGGCTAGATGATGCTGTATGAAAAAATGTCCAGCATTATTATTATGTCCAGCATTATCTACTCGGCCATCGATCTCAGCCATAGCAAAAAAGCTAGTCTCAGTCGGACCTTAATAAAAACTCCTTAACGTACATTTGTAAACTTGATGGTGTGTGTGTCTGTGTGGACAGAGTCGATATCTGTCAGTGATCGTATTAGTGCTAACAATTTCACGGTTAATTAGCCTTTAGCATCTAAAGTTATGGGCCGGCCTCAACGCGTTAATCTGATATGAAAATGGAGCGAAATTATATAAAATACTAGCTTCTGCCCACGGCTTCGTCCGCGTGGTACCCGAATAAAAAGTAGCCTATGTGTTATTCTGATGTATAAGCTATATTACTGTAAAGTTTCATCAAAATCCGTTCAGTAGTTTTTGAGTGAAAGAGTAACAAACATCCATCCTCACAAACTTTCGCATTTATTATACTAGCTTCTGCCAACGGCTTCTCCCGCGTGGTACCCAGTTAAAAAGTAGCCTATGTGTTATTCTGATGTATAAGCTATATTACTGTAAAGTTTCATCAAAATCCGTTCAGTAGTTTTTGAGTGAAAGAGTAACAAACATCCATCCTCACAAACTTTCGCATTTATTATACTAGCTTCTGCCAACGGCTTCTCCCGCGTGGTACCCAGTTAAAAAGTAGCCTATGTGTTATTCTGATGTATAAGCTAAGTACTGTAAAGTTTCAAAATCTGTTACCACCGTACGTCCAGACCGAGAAGGTGGTGTGCCGACATCGTAGTGCAGAACACCTGGACTCGACTAGCACAAGACCAGCGACAATGAAACCGTATGAGGAGGCCTACGCTCAATTTTGGGTGCCAAAGTAAAAAATAGCAATTTGAACAAGAAATAATGTATGTAGATTATTTGGAAATAAAAGCTTTATCATTATTATTAAGCGAAAATAAACGAACTTTTGCTAAAAAGAATTGAATTGAATTGGAAAGGATTGTTTGGTTTTTCTGTTTGTCCACTCGGCCAATCGTTTTGGCTGAGTGGGCTGTACGCCGACTTCAAGTTTGAAGACCAATGATTTATTCAATTTATGTACGCTTTGACACATATGCAAAACGTCGAAAGAAAAATAGATAGGAAACTGACACACCCAGCATCAAAATTAACAAATAATAATAATAAATAATGCTGGACATTTTCACACAGCATCATCTAGTCCCAAACTAAGCAGAGCTTGTATTATGGGAACTACATGACTGATATACTACTTATATGCATATTTTTTTTAAATACTTATTATACAAAGAAAATAGACAGACCCGAGACAAATATTTGCAGACCATACAAACATCTGTCCCGCGGCGGGAATTGAACCCGTAACCTTCTGCATCTTAGGCGGGCCTTCGCCCACTCCACATAGGTCGTCAAAGTGCACACAAAAGTAGATAATCTTTTTTAGTAAAAGTTGGTTTACCTTCGCTTATCTAATCTTAATCCGCCGCAAATTGAAGGAACTATTTTAATCTGCTTTGCTAAGATTTTAAATCCTAATGAACGCAAAAAACTGTTTAAGTTTTTTATTTCGCACAAAAGAATTACTTAAACGGGATATTTTTTTGTTAAAACGGGACTAAAAACTTACAATATTTTTTATTTACCTGCATAATATAACTGTACAGACACCTACTTAGGTACATTGTTTATTGTAAGGAATCTTGCAACTATTTTTTTATTATTCTATACTAGCTTCTGACCACGGCTTCGCCCGCGTGGTACCCGGATAAAAAGTAGCCTATGTGTTATTCTGATGTATAAGCTGTATTACTGTGAAGTTTCATCAAAATCCGTTCAGTAGTTTTTGCGTGAAAGAGTAACAAACATCCATCCTCACAAACTTTCACGTTTATAATTTTTAGTAGGATTCTATATTCTATATTCTTTAGCGTTTTTTGCACCAATTTGTAAATAAAGCCGTGAAGTTTTACCATCCTATAAAGTTACAAAGTACGCATCTGTTCTTGTAACTTTTTTATACAACGTACTTGGCAAACAAGTATACATCCCACCTATTCAGGGACCGCGGAAGTAATCCGTGACGGGGGGGGGGGGGCAAATTTCTTTGGTCACCCCTTCAATCACCAGCCTTGGCTTGGTAGGCGGGAACCTATGTGATTTTAGGAGGGGCATTTGGGCCCCTCTGCCCTCCACTTCCGCGGTCGCTGCACCTATTGATAAGCGGTTACCGTAACCAATGGACGTTTACAAAATGAGAGGTATCACAAGCTCGTTTCAGATCGATATCTATTATTATTCCAAGTAAGGGAACTAAGGTCTGCACTGACGTCCCTTATTGGGGTGTATCGTGCATGATCCCCCTTCTGACGACCTCTGTGGCGCAGTGGGCGAAGGCCCGCTGCCCACACAGACACAGAAGGTTGCGGGTTCGATTCCTGCTGCGAGTCAAATGTTTGTATGATTTGCAAATTTTTGTCACTGGGTGTTTCTATGTTAAACATGGATGTACTTACAACAAAAAAAAGTATATCGGTCATGTAGTTCCCATAATACAAGCTCTGATTAGTTTGGGGCTAGATGATGCTGTGTGAAAAATGTCCAGCATTTAGTAGTATTCATTTATTTATTTTTTGTCCAGCATTATTTATGCCCCCAACCAGACCAGAACTCCTTGAAATAGTAGAGAAGGACTCTGGGTTGATAACAGTGTTCCAGTATCCCTGTAGTTCCAGTATATAATGCTATTTATATGTCATGAGGGAATCGTCATGGCCGAGAACTAAAAAATCGAAGGTATGTTGCATTAGTTAGTGTTTGACACCAGGGGCCGCGGAAGTGGGGGGCAGAGGGGGCAAATGCCCCCCCTAAAATCACATAGGTACCCGCCTACCAAGCCAGGGCTAGAGATTGAAAGGGTGTCCAAAGAAATTTGCCCGCCCCCGTCACGGAGTACTTCCGCGGTCCCTGTTTTTCACGTGGAATATGTGCCATATGAAATGTGCCAAGTATAATGTTTTAATGTTTCTCTGACTACTTGGTACCTTCATAGATCTGCGTACTGAGTATGAATCTAAGGATCTCCATACCACTTATATTTTTTTTTGTAATTACATACATTTCATACATAAAAAAAAGCCAGAACCGAGACAAATATTTAATGATCATACAAACATTGACGACATCTGTGGCGCAGTGGGCGAAGGTCCGCCTGGGGCGCAGAAGGTTGCGGGTTCAATTCCCGCCGCGGGACAAATGTTTGTACTCGAAATCTGGGTGTTTTCGATGTAAGTATTTACAAAAATAAAATATAACTAGTATATCAGTCGTGTAGTTCCCATAACATAAGCTCTGCTTACTTTGGGGCTAGATGATGCTGTGTCTAATTCAATCCAACGTTATTTATATTTTTCCCGCGGCGGGAATCGAACCCTTCTGCATCTCAGGCGGGCCTTCGCCCACTGCGCCACAGAGGTCGTCAAATACATATCTAATTATGTTTCTCTTTCTCTATTTCCCAATCTAATTAAACTAAACAAAAAACCTTAATCCTAAACACCCTAATAACAGAGCTTCACCTTAGAAATGAGGTAGTTTTGACTAATGGTCTACCTCGTGTAGGCGTGTTTGGGTGAAATTGACCCAAAAATGGGGATTTAAACACCCACTTAACCCATCAGCGAGTGGTGAACGCTAAATGGGATTATAACTGGACGTGTGGCCATTGTCTTCCGATATTTACAAAGTCAAATACGTAAAAACGTACGCGCATTCAATACACAGCACAGGTCGTTTTAGAAACTATAGATTAGTCTACAAATCTTATATATTATATTCTATACATATTTCATCGATTTAGGCTTCATTAAAAAAAACCTGTGATGATGTCATAATGTATTCTGAATAAATAAATAAATAAATATGAACTGAGGGTCTATGCCGAGTTTAAAATATGTCAAAATGGTAACCGTATCGACATGTTTATATCGTATTTGTAACATTTATTGAGAATATTTATTGGTCTCTGGCTATGATATGTTGCGGACATCTTGCCGTTCTATTCAAATTTCTAACATTAAGAAATAAGGCGGAGGGTTTTAAGGGTGCCGGTGAAATTACAAGTACATGAGACTTTTCACCCGTTATATATCGCGAGCGTTGTACAATCCTGTTGCGAGCGTCCATATATCACGATAACCGCTTACCAACAGGTGCTTGTTTGCCAATTTAGCAATTTATCCTGTCCATCCAAAGGTTGTCTGGAAGAGATCGCTTTTAGCGATAAGACCGCCCATTGTACCTTATATTATTGTGAATTCCTGTGTCTTTTTGTATTTTGCTTTGGTGTGCAATAAAGAGTTTATCTATCTATCTATCTATCTATCAATTGTTGGGGATTTCTATAGATTAAAAGTCCCTTTTTGAGATGCACGATATTGTTAATTATACAGCACAAACTACGGTTCCACTGTATACACTTTTTAACGTTATAGCTAGTTTACTTTATTTTATATTGAATTATTTATAGGAAGCCTATGTGTGTTGTTGGAAGCGCAAAATGGAAGAGAGCGAGCGTTTGTCTGTGTGTGAAAGAGATGGACTAGTTAATCTAGACAAGTATAAACGTGTCTGCATCGCGTACCGCAGCACGAGCCTGGTCACCTATCACGGCACTCAACGCTCTTCTTTCTGTTAGCCTCGATTTTGACATGTTCGCAGATACGTGTACAAAAATTCTAAACGAATGTATGAGTTTTTGTGAGCGTCATTAATTTATGTTTTATATTTTATTTTATTTTTTACTATTGACATTCTATATTATATTATTATCTTCCTAATATTAATTATTTAAATTCTAAGTATGTTGTTAATAGTCTGACTTATTTATATCTAAAGTAGTTATAATTTTAGTCTTTAGTTAACGTAATTGGCCCTCGGCCGTGTTAATTAAAGTAAAATAAATAAATAATAAATGACAATTACTAAACAATAATGTTTCAAGTTCTGCCATACCCCATCGAAAATTAATCAATAATAAGAGAAATCGGTCAATGGAAACGCACCCAAAACTTATCTACCCCATTTGTATAACCTAACCAGCCCACTTATGAAGATGGTTTCAAAACTGAGCTTCGTTTAATAGCAATTTATTACGTAATAGCTCACGTCCTTTGTTTTATTAAAATGATATGTTTTTTTTTATAAAAAGTTGTAGTTATCTACAGATGTTTTCTTGCGGTTTAGAAAAGTTTACCCGCTTAAAAAAGTTTATAATAATCCCATTTTTTAAATTGGTTTTGTGGTTAAATTTTAATTTTGGAAAAAAAGAACTTTTCTTATATCTAGAGTTTGACAAATCTATATCTTTACTTCTATACTAATATTATAAAGAGAAAATATTTTTTGTTTGTTTGTACCGAATAGGCTCCGAAACCACTAGACCGATTTTAACCACTTTTTCACCAATAGAAAGTTAAATTATCAGGAAGTAACATAGGCTATAATTTTTTTTTAAATAGAGATCCTTAATAATATATTAATTTTGCTACTTGCTACCCAAAGTAGCAAAATTTTACCTATAAAATTTATTATTTGGCGTGTGCTCAGAAACTATTGATGATACATAAAAAATATGTTTTACATGATTAAAGTACTCATAATTACCTACAAAAAAGTCTTGAAGGGAATAAATCCAACTATCATAGTTAAGTCACAATAGCAGTTTTTGTGTTCTAAAATTTAATTAGATCGCCGATAGAAACAAAAGTTGGTTACATTCGTATATTTGAATATTGTGTTAGTAAGTATGTACATAATATGTTTGTTACTTCTTCACGTAAAAACCAATGAACCGATTGCGATGAAACTTGATAGGTACATAGATGTTACCTATAGCTGTTACTTTTTATCCCGATATTCCCTCAGAATCGAAACTTACGCGGGTGAAACCGCGGGGCGCAGCTATTAAAAAATATAGTTACATAAGTCTTTCTTACAATGTACAGATGAGTATTTTTTTATTTGATTTTCCGTTGATCTAATAGTATTCATTTTGTAGAGCCGTGGAATGCGAACTAACGCGCACATACATTTTTCTAGTAAAAAAACACATTGATGCATTACTGTATTCGAACCCACAACCTCCGTATCGGAAGCCAGGGTACCGTCCACAAGGTCAACACGGCTCGTATAACCTAGAATTAGTATAACACCAATAAATCTAGCAAAGTTGTTAAGTACTTTACCTGAATGACAAAATTTAATTAGATATAAAAACCCATTAATATAAAGCTGATTTTATTATAACAAACCACTTTATTCACCTACAGATACTTCCAAGCATTGCGCGCAAAGTACTGTCAGCGGTTCATAGATTGAAAGATAAACATACAAGCAAACAAACATAACTTAACCTTTCCTCCGTTCCAAATTACACCATCATTTCTATAGCAGAAGACTTCTTAAATAGCAAAGGAAAGTTGGTAAAAAGTTTTTGAAATTTAATTCGATTAAACTTATCTAGATGGAGCTGTCAATCGTTATTAGACAAGCATCATTTTGACAGACGCTCGGCCAATGAGAGCGCGGCGTTTGAACTTTGGAATTCGAACGCGTTTTTAAGTTTTTAATATTAAGTTTGATCAACGTGTCTCGAACCGATATCTTACCCACTTTGAAATTAATGTCATAAAATGTTGACTTAAAAAGGTAGGGTAGGTAGAGAAAAAAACGTATATATTCATGTTAGATCAATAATATACCTACTTTCCTCAGATTAAATACCTGCCCGCCATGCCATATTAATATCTACCTGAAACTATCGTGAACTTGACTATTCATATTGTAAAAATTCATATTGTGCCACGACGCGACGCGGAGGGAAAAAGTCGCGATCACTCACCCTGATAAAGACTCTCGGAATGAGTCGAAACTTAGTCGGTGCCTTCACCGATAGTGCAGTACGTGAAAATTCCCGTTTTTACAATATGAATAGTATCTACCTGTTTAAAAAAATATATCTTATTCCAGAGTTATCTACTCTGTTTATAAAAATACTAACTTAACCATTTATTTATTATTCATAATAAAATTTACAGTAACATGGTTTCCTCATTTAATACAGAGTCAAAGTATTCACGCCATTGAATGGAGCAGCTCGCCGGTCCACACAGATAAGGTAATAAAACACAAATACAGATTAAAATATGTATTTCTTACTGCGTCTGTTCAAATTAACCCATAATTATACATAGAGGTACATACTCAATACTCAATACAGTTATTGCTTTCACATGGTAGGTACATAGATGGTGTTTATAGGTAGGTATCTCACATGAACCCTGTCTGAGGGTATAGCAACAGATAGGTAGGCATGCCTAGGTACATACATACATAAAATCAAGCCTGTTGGCCGGAGGAGTAGGCAGAGACCACAAATCCGCACTTGCTACGATCTTGGTATATCTTTTTCGCTTAATTCATCCTCTTAATATAAAATGTAGCTATGTATTTACAAAAAAGTATATAAATAGTATATCAGTCATGAAGTCCACATAATACAAGCTCTGCTTAGTTTGGGGCTAGATGATGCTGTGTGAAAAATGTCCAGCATTATATATAATTTATTTATTTCATCACATTCTTTGTACAAGCTCATCGGTCGTCTATCCTTTATCCCATTTTACGTCTTAACGAAACTTAAATGAGCTTTAACAAGCAAAGTCACCGCCTAAAGGCACTTTTTCATCATTTCACTAAACAACCTTTAAGAATAGGAAGATAAAACTAATCCCTAATGTGAAACACCTTTAGCGATGAAATCCTTTGCTTTTTGCAGAGGAGAGCTACTCATACGTAAATGGATTATTTAAAACTAAATAGCATTATAGTAAAGCCTTATTAGGATGAGTTACTACTTTGAAGTCTGTTATTTATTTACCAGCTTCTGCCCACGGCTTCGCCCGCGTGGTACCCAGATAAAAAGTAGCCATGTGTTACTCTGATGTATAAGCTATGTTACTGTAAAGTTTCATCCTAATCCGTTCAGTAGTTTTTGCGTGAAAGAGTAACAAACTTCCACCTCACAAACTTTCGCGTTTATAATATTAGTATGATAGGACTAGCTTCTGCCCACGGCTTTGTCCGCATGGTACCCGGATATAAAGTAGCCTATTTGTTATTCTGATGTATAAGCTATGTTACTGTAAAGTTTCAACATAATCCGTTCAGTAGTTTTTGCGTGAAAGAGTAACAAACTTCCACCTCACAAACTTTCGCGTTTATAATATTAGTAAGATAGGACTAGCTTCAGCCCACGACTTTGCCCGCGTGGTACCCGGATAAAAAGTAGCCATGTGTTACTCTGATGTATAAGCTATGTTACTGTAAAGTTTCAACATAATCCGTTCAGTAGTTTTTGCGTGAAAGAGTAACAAACTTCCACCTCACAAACTTTCGCGTTTATAATATTAATTAGGATGTTTGAATTTAAAATCACAAAAAGAGAGTTGGACTAGGTAGAGATTTAGTCAAACTCATCTTTCTCCTGAGAAAATAAATGAGACTATGGGGCATAAGTTAAAAATTTGTCAAATAACTTGCCGATTTTTTGCCACCGCTTCCAAAAGAAATTGCAACAAAAAACATCTTGAATCTTAAAAGTCAACCGCAAAAACATAATCTCACTCCTATCTCCAAATTTGTTTTTAAAATCTATAATGCGGTTAAATGTGCCACCCATGGCTTCGCGGAACCACATCTGGGAATCGAATCCACTACCTGCTTAAGTAGGACTAGCGCTAATCCTTTTAGCTATTGACTTTTCGCGCATGAAGAGAAGCGGTCGCTTTACTGAGTTCAGAAAATTCATTGCGTTAAACCTTTTTTTGTGATATATGAAGCAAATTTTACGGCAAAAAACTTAAACTGCGGTTAATTTAATTAACGATGACTTTCCTAAGAATAGTTGAAAAAATTACGTACCTTTTTGGCGTTTCCTTAACTAGTAGATATATATTTGATTCACTAGTGAAATTTGGAATGTAGATAGTTTAGGATCTGAAATAACACATATGCTTATCTAATTTTCTAAAATCGACCCCTAAGGTGGTTAAATAGGGCGGTAATAGGGTTTCTATGAAAAAAATTTTGTTTGATTCGCTCAAAAATTTGTACAAATAAACTTTAAAGTAAATAATGAACATGTATTTTTTATTTTTTCAAAACTACCCTTTGGGGGTGTGCAATTGAGTTCTAAACGTTGTATAAATTGTAATCCTTGGTTCGATTCATTCAAAAGTTGGTGGATATAGTTTGAAGCCTGGAGACGGTCATATGCTACTTTTATTAATATATACCACGCGGGCGATGTCGCGGGCCACAACTAGTTTGTAATAAGTATCTACATTTTTTTGTCTATTGACCCTTCTACTTTAATGTTTCACTGTGTCATTTACTTGAATTTAAACAATAGAAATTTAGAATAAGTAGGTGTGGGTACAAATGGTAACTTGAATCAAATGTTTTGGGTTTGAACGAAGCAAAATATTGGGTAGAAAAATCTTGGGTCGAACGGGGAAGCTAGTGGCAATCGTTTAGTGAAACGATTGCCACTAACTATTGGCTTCATAGATCGGTCGCACAGTGATCTATGCAGAGAGCTATGCTCATAGTTTCACTGCGTTATAAAAACAGAAATAAGGATATCAGGCGAAAAACTAAAAATAAAATAAATCCTACTAATATTATAAACGTGAAAGTTTGTGAGGATGTTTGTTCCTCTTTCACGCAAAAACTACTGAACGGATTTTGATGAAACTTTACAGTAATATAGCTTATACATCAGAATAACACATAGGCTACTTTTTATCCGGGTACCACGCTGGCGAAGCCGTGGGCAGAAGCTAGTAATAAATAAAGCTGGACATTTTTCACACAACATAATCTAGCCCCAAACTAAGCAGAGCTTGTGTTATGGGAACTACATGACTGATATACTACTTATATCCTTTTTTGTAAATAAATCAAACATATTATGCAAAGAAAACACTCGGACTCAAGACAAATATTTGCAGATCATACAAACATTTGTCCCGCGGCGGGAATCGAACCCGCAACCTTCTGGATCTCAGGTGGACCTCAATACTCAATACTCAATACATTTATTGCTTTCACATGGTAGGTACATAGATGGTGTTTATAGGTAGGTTTCTCACATGAACCCTGTCTAAGGGTATAGCAACAGATAGGTAGGCAGGCCGAAGTTTTGTGTAAACAAAAAAAAAAAAAAAAAAAACTAGTAGGTACAATAAAATAAAGTCAAGGTAGGCAAAGTATCAAGCATTTGGAATAACACAATTAGGTAAGTAGGTTTGGTCATTTTTTCTTTTGTTATAATTTTCATTAGTCAAAAATAGGTAAGTCACTTTTTATTTATTTTTAAGGTTTGCTAGCTTTCTAGTCTAAATAATCTTTAATGTCATAGTAGCATTTGTCAATTAAGAATGATTTTAGTCTTTTAGTGAACAACGTATCTTTTTGTAATTCTGTGATTTGTTTTGGAAGTTTGTTGTAGATTTCAATTGACATTATGTATGGGCCATCGCTGTGCAATTTTAGGTGTGATCTTGGTTGTATAATTTTGTTTCTACCTAGCCTAAGTGCGTATCTTCGACAACTGTGACACAGAGTGAAACAGAGAGAACTAAAAGAACTAAAATCACTCGCGTCTATAACACAAGCTCTGCTTACTTTGGGGCTAGATGATGCTGTGTGAAAATGTCCAGCATTTTTTTTTCATAATGATATACCATACATATGACATAAATCCATTGTTGTAATGCCCGCGTCGCAATCGGGTAAAACAACGATTGAGTTGCGATTCTATAATGTTTTCCATCATCAATAACTTGCCCTGACGTTTAGTGCCCATAAAACAGTTACAATGTAAAAGACATTGGATTGAAGGCATCTGCTTTAACTTTTCTATGTATAATATGTATGTATCCTACTATATAATCCTTACATATATCCTACTAATATTGTAAACGTGAAAGTTTGTGAGGATGTTTGTTACTCTTTCACGCAAATACTACTGAACGGATTTTGATGAAACTTTACAGTAATATAGCTTATACATCAGAATGACACATAGGCTACTTTTTATCCGGGTACGATGCGGGCGAAGCCGTGGGCAGAAGCTAGTATAATAAATGAGAGTAACTTGGTATCTACCGTGATCAATTTAGATTTTCGAAATTTAGCTTGTAACAAACTTACCGTTTTAGTAAATAAATTATTGATTATATTTTTTCAAATAGTATCTTAAAAACCACAAATGGAAAATACTTAACCACCAAATAAACAAAAGTTTACCGATAAAACTCAGGAAAAAATTCAAGATTTCATCGATAAATATTCTTGTCACGTCCCTATTAGCATTCGAATAGTGTTGTACCGATGCACTTAGTAAAGTGAGCAGTGACGTCACTTGTGTGGTCTGTAGGACGTTGGCTACATATAATGTACAGGGTGATGCAAGATAATGAGACTCACAGGTTAAGTACCTCTGTACACTTTCTATACTATTGAATAAGTTTTGTGTAACACTTAATTAGATGAAATTATTAATGTGTTATTTTTTTGTAAAACATAGTTTTATACTGGTCTTTATCTATTTTATTATAAAAAAGTAAAAAAGGTACAGGCCCTGAGGACCCGTATAATAATTTATCCTTTCTTATCGCGTTAGTTTTGTAAAACATTATTAATCTACTAAATAAACAGGTTACTGGTAAACCTGATGAATGTAGGCTGGCATTATTATCCCATTATTTTGACACGACCTGTAGTAAAACGATTTTGCATTCATAATTTTCTATTTTGTAAGCTATGATTTTTTTGCAGGTAACATGACATTCTTCGCGCTACAAAGTTTAAATTTAGTAAGATGGTGACCAAGAAATAGCCGTTGACACGAAAAATATATCGGTTCGTTTCCCGTGACACGTATTACAGATACTTTATATTTTATATTTATATTTTTTTATATTTTAAAAATACGATCATTTAAAAGACATAGGTATTGTGTTACTCGGAAATAAATTAAAACCTATACGGTCTCATTACGAAACGTGGTTTAAACTCGAGTTTAAGCCAGGACTACTTAGTCCAGGTCTAAATATAGACCTTTGGTTTAGACTTGACTTTATTACGAAAGCAGATTTTTCCGAGGTCTAACTAAACCCAACTAGAACTCGGGTCTACGTGTATCATTCAATCATTCATTGACAACAGCCAAAGATCTTGGACTTTGCATGCCCCAAATATCGAAAAGCGTTCCATTCTTTCAAGAATCTTGAATAAAATGATTTGCTTTATTATTTTCGTCACGACTTTAGATATAGGTAATAGATATTAAAACATAATGATTATTTATTTGCCTCGATAACCGGTTAGCTTATGATTAAATAAACAGTAAAATTCTCTGAAAACAAATTCAAATATATTTTATTGAGAAGTTACAGGTTACGATAATTTACTAGAAATGAAACGTAAGCGAGTAAGGCGCCAAAATGTACTTCTTCAAATCGTATCAAATTAGCAGAAGAACAAAGAAAGTTTTCACCATCTAGAATCGACTGAAAATGGATAAAAATGGTAGGAAAAGAAGTGATATTGGAGTCAAGAGGAGAAAGTAAGTTTGTTGTTACAAACCACAAGAATGTGGAGTAATAAGAGCTACCAAGATTGTGTATATTTATTATATTTCCTAAGATAATTCTCCATTCCCATCTAATAAATATTTTCTTTATTTTACAGTGAATTGAAACAGAAAATTGTAGAGAGCAACATTGATACAAAAATAAAGACAGTTAAGATGGCAGAAGAGCTCCATTTATACAATATCAAAAATGAAAAAAGAACTTTAGAGATGATGGAAGAACTACAAGTTTACAATAAAAAAATGCAAAACTCCAAGCAGAGAAATCAGTTTTGGAATTGAAAATAAGACAGTTAAAAGTAAAGAAATTGGAATTAGAAATTGCACAATTACATAAACAATTAGAAGTATAAAAGTACCTTTATAGTATACAGTTATTAAGTATTGTACATTTTACTGTAGTCAGCTAGTGGTAATATTATAAAATGTCTGTGATTATTTGAGAATTAGCACTTAGATAATAAATAGGAGGTACAATAATAATAGTTTAAAACATTGCATGTATTATTATTAATACTGAAATACCACAGCACAATCTACTAATTAACCTGCCCAACAATTATTTTGTATCATGCTTTCATTAAAAATGTCTTTGAATAAATTGCCTTCGTCTGATATTTCCACGGACAGTACCAGGCACACGAGTATTTTCCCGAGGCTCGGGCAAGGTGTGGTCCTCTTCAGGAAATATGTCCTCATTCATGCTCAGGACAATATTATGGAGTACTGCACAAGCCACAATTATTGTTTTCGCAGTCTCAATGTTGGTAAACATTCCCCTTAACAAGCAGCGAAAGCGCTGTTTCCATAGCCCAAAACATCTTTCAATGGTATTTCGGGTGCTTATATGTGCCCTATTGTAGCGCTCTTCTTGAGGATTGGAAGGGTTGAGTATGGGTGTGAACAAGAAACTTGTACATGGATATCCACTGTCTCCGAGGAGAATACCATGAAAGGCTCCTGCTTCAAATCTTTGTTTTAAGCTGCACTCGCAGAAAATTTGTGAATCATGTACACTGCCATGCCACCGAGCCACTATGTCCATTATTTTTAGCTCAGCATTACATACAACCTGGAACCAATGATAAAGAAATGATTTGAACTATTAAAATACTTTTATTTAGCTTTACCCATTATAATTTGTACTTTTATTAGTCATATACTCAATGTGGATTGTCAAAATAATTATTCAAAAGAGTTTTACCTGAACATTTATAGAAGCATATCCCTTCCTATTAATATAAACTTGCCTATCTGCAGTGTTGGCTTTGTTTTATTTTAATGTGGGTACCATCAATTGCTCCAATAACAGTAGGGAAGTTAGCAAAACTCTGGAACTTTGCCATGTTTTCTTCTTCTTCTTGGATTGAAGATGGCATCCTAATGAAGCGGTGGGACTTTCCTGCTAATGCCCTTGCTACATTTTTGCAAATCTTGCTTACAGTGGGCTGAGAGATGCCATGTAGGTCTGCTGTATCATCTTGTATCTGAAATTAAATATTATACTATACCTCATACCATACCAAATTTTTAAGAGATATTGATATTGGAAATAAGTAAAAGGGTAACTTAGTGAGTGTTCTTCCCGTTGACTTAGAAACATGAAATTTGGGAAGAAGCAAGGTCACACAGCACAAGTACTTAAAGGAAAATACCGAAAAGCTTTTTTACAGCTGAGTAAAGGACTCTTTTCTATAAAAAAAAATGCTGGTCATTTTTCACACAGCATCATCAAGGCCCAAAACTAAGCAGAGCTTGTATTATGGGAACTACATGACTGATATACTACTTATTTTTTTCTTTAAATACATACATATTATACATAGAAATAACCCAGACTCGAGACAAATATTTGCAGATACAAACATTTGTCCCGCGGCGGGAATCGAACCCGCAACCTTCTGCGTCTCAGGCGAGCCTTCGCCCACTGCGCCACAGAGGTCGTCAAACTCACGAATTATAATAAATTTCCCGTTTTTAGTTAAAAACTTCTGCCGTTTCGTTTTAACGTAGCAGACTAGACAAGTTATATCATCATCATAATCATCATCATCAGCCTATATAAGTCCACTGCTGGACATAGGTCTCCCCTAATGAGCGCCATCGCGCCCTGTCTTCAGCTTGCCGCATCCAGCATCTGCCTGCAGTGTTTCGCAGATCGTCATCCCACCTGGCCGGAGGGCGTCCTACACTACGTTTGCGGAGTCGCGGTCTCCACTCAAGAACACGTTTACCCCAGCGGTTATCGGTTCTTCGCTAGATATGACCGACCCACTGCCACTTCAGCTTGCTAATTCCTTGAGCTATGTCGATAACTTTGGCAATCTACAATATGAGCACAATACACTGGAATCCTGATTAATGGGTCGTTATTTAATTACCATTTACAGGCAGCCTATATTATTCCCTCCAAGCACAAAGATATTTGCATAAATGCTAAACCACCTGATAAGCTTCCTGACACCGTTTTAACCAACAGTTTATGTTCTGAACATTAGGGTTTCTAAACAAATACCTCACGCTCACTTTTCCTTTTACGCTAACGCAAATTCGTTAAGGAAAATCATGTGATGTCATGTGTCATCGCAACCGCTAATCATTACTATACAATTGAATCTTTCCGCAGGCGTTAATACTAAAAATGGTGGTTGTTACCTAAGGGGGATGGACAGAAAAGAGTTACCTAACCACTTCGTCCATCTTGATTTCATGATTTTGTGGTGTTACCATAAAGAAATATTTACTTTCTTTTTTTTTAGGTCTATTGTGACAAAATCAGATCTTGATTTTTATTAAAAACGGGATATTTACCATGGTTTGTGAGTTTTCCGTTTTCAGTTAAAATTATGTTTAAAACCATGATTTTAAGTTTCAAAAGTTAAAATCAGATCTATCTTGAATATATTCGCATATAGAGAAATACTCATAATTTTGTATATAGGGCAGGCTAATGTCCAGTAGTGGGCTCTTAGTAAGATTACAGGTGACATACTCGTATTTTGTATATTCATAGTAGGTAAATATATTATGAATATACAGAATATGTCATGTCCCATATGACAATATGGGGGTCATCAGTACAGGACTGATTTTTAGAAGTTAAAGTTTATAAATAAAACTTATGGAATATGCTATTGCATATTTTATATTTAAATAGATACGAATTAGTATTTCACAACCGAGAGATGTTGTTCGCGCCTGTTTTACCCGACTACCCTAAAGAGAGGATATAAGATGGACTTTTTAAAACATAAATCTTGTCGGATGTTTTCTTTGTGTAGGGTATCGATTCAGAAAAGTTTACTTTTTACCGATATCTAGTTGTGTATTATGTTATTATTAATAACGAAATACTTAGTGTATTTCGTTATTAGAAGGCTAGACTTAAAATTAAACAAATTTAAAAATACTCATATATTTTCATTTTTTCCTTTCAATCGATATCCCACATGACATCGTTTTATTCAAGAAAATAAAACGACTTAAAGTACATAAAAAACCCCTTCTTAAATCTGAAATAAAATCTGTTTTTACTCTTTGTGTTCTGCAAATATTTTTTACCGGATGCGATCCGATAACCGACGGTGGCGGAGGAATCAAAACCATCGTATATTTTAATGTAGGTAATAGTTAGTAATCAATGAGATATGCCGCACGCCTGTTCTTATTTCAATTCTATGAATGTTAATATTTGAACTTTTCGGGGGGAGGTTTGAACCCCCAAAACCCTCCCCCTGGCTACGGCCGTGCACGCACATGACCATCGCATTTTATTTTTTAGGGCCTCTTAGGCCCTATTAATCTCATGTTCAAACTAATCATTATAACCTACCTACCTATCAAGCTTCATTAAGATTATCATCAAGATTTCAGTATCATCATTAATATGAAATGGTATTTCTTAATGAAATTCAAGGATGTTCAAAACAAAAACAAATAAAATGAGTAAAAACATATATTTTATATCACTCGTCGTTTAAACTACATTTTTCGGTACTGTCGCAGAAGAGATTCACTGGGTACAGTCAGGGAGAAAACGATTAGCCGAATATACACACAATACACTTAAATTGCAATAGCTTAAAGAAGAAGACTGATACTTGAAAAAAAAACTAATTAAAATAAATAAGTACCAGACCACGTTTTCAATCAGATGAAATGACTTTATTTCGTAAATTTATGTTATTTTTATTTCAGAAACGAAGTTTCAGTCCTCTTCTTTAAAAATCTCTAGTAAAACTAGCACACCACTATTTACAAATCTCCAAATTAAATCAGATTTTTTTACATACATTTCTACTTTTAATAACCTAATTTTATTTATATTTACATCAACAACTACTTATGGCATACCAACCCACGATAGTTGAAGGAACATTTTTTATTTTATTTTAAGGGAGAATGTACAATATTTTCTATACAGTATACAATACAGGTACCTTATTATTAAGTACGAGAAATAAATAGATTTATTTACAGTAATTAATTTAAGAACTTAGATGATTTTCATTCTTAATATTTAACAATATAATAATGAAAACTAAACAGTTTAATTTTACAATTGCTTCCTAAAAATCTCAGATTTGCCGACTAATTTTATGAAGTTTTCATACAAAACAAATTCGTAAGCTATTGCTTTGTAATAAGTTATATACCTGGGTAACAAATAAGTGATTCTTATTACCTAATCCACGTAGGCATGTGCCAATAATAATCATAATTGGTATCCCCACAAAATGTATGCGTATGTATCTGAGGTTTTTCATAATGCAAAACACAATTGGATACTTTTTAATAATCTTCTGAATTAAGTAATACATTTTAAACTTTTCAATCATAAAATCATTCTAATAGAGAATGATTATTATATGTGTAAGCTAGGATGTTTGCTACTGATATCTTCTAATCGGTAATGGCTCAACCGATTTGGATAATATTATGAATAAATATGGATACCTAAAAAGGATACTAGTACTTTTTGAATTCCATACTAGCGAAACCGTTCGTAAAACTAGTTCGTTGTTATTTAGTTTCCAATTTTTTATATTTTGTAAAACATAAACTCTTTTTATAATGAAACAGTAATACCTAATAAAGTAACATTTCGCTCATTATTCTAAAGGAACATCTTTAAAAACTACGTTTTATTTGAGCGTTCTTAATAATTTTAGTTTAACAAATCATTTTTAAATCGAATAGAACGTTGATGGCGTGACCCAGGGCGTTGTTTTGAACTAAAATTAGAGTCCAACAGAATAGGACCCCTCTACAAAACTCAATTTATAACACTCAAGTTAAAAAAAAAAGTAATTTAACTTGTTTTTCCATCGTCGATTTCAGCGCTCCCTAGTGATTTGTAAAGATATACAAATTGCAAAAAATCCGCAAATCTGATAAGCCGTTTCGGAGATAACGAAACAGACAGACTACATAACACAAAAACACAACCTCTAATGGAAAACGCATATACGAGCTCTTAACTTTGCAGGTTAAAAAAGTAGATACCTATATTCCCGGCGTTAACCTAATAGCACGTCGAAGAATAGCTATCGATCGTTTTGAGATGGCCAAAATGCTTAATTTTTTTAAGTACTTAACATTTATTATTTTCATGTTTTATTTACAGATATCGGATCTAAATTTAGCCATACAATCTTTTAAAAAATAACCAATGATCACATAAATAACCACGAGCTTCCCATAATATTATTAATTACAGAACTAGGTATCATCTCATGTCGGTAAAGTCTGCCAACTTTTACTAAAGGAAACTTTTTTAGAAAGGCCAATGAAGTTTACGACAAGATATTCGGAACTTCATGATTAGTGAATTCCCATAATATTAATATGAATATTATGGGAAAAAATACCGTAAAATTCATAAAATATAGTTCCTCTTTACACAAATCATAATCATGAAGTGATGTAAAATTAATTTCCAAATAGGTCGAAACATCATCAAGTTGAATTGTATTTAGGTACCTATTACTTTTATTTTCAAAATAAAAAGAGCCGTGTTGGTTTAGTGGACTGGGTGGGTTTGAGCCCGGTTGTTATGTACCTGTATTATACCTGTATGTACCTGTATCAAACAGCAAGCATCGTGATAGAACCGGCATGCTCTAGAACCAAAAATTCTAAGATATGTGACAGTAAGTGTTCCAATAAGCGTCGATAGCTTGCAACCTGCCACGTGGAAAGCTACTATGCAAAACGCAGACAGATGCCAAATAATGTTGGACGTGTCTCTGGCTACTCCCGAGACTAACAGATCTGTGTACTGAGTATGGATCTCAATACTCAATACATTTATTGCTTTCACATGGTAGGTACATAGATGGTGTTTATAGGTAGGTATCTCACATGAACCCTGTCTAAGGGTTCTTATAGCAACAGATAGGTAGGCAGGCCGAGGTTTTGCGTAAACAAACTAGTTATTAATATCTACAGTAAATAAAGTTAAGTCTCTCAAATGAACTTTGTATTAGGTACGGCGGCAGACCAAGGTTTTATTTTCATTGTAAGTAGTCACCTACAACTGTTGTAGGTAGTCGATTTTCGAAAATTATGTGTTATTCCAGATCCTAAACTATCTACATTCCAAATTTCATCAAAATCGGCTTAGTAGTTACGGAGATACGTGGTAACAAACATTCACACACACACACAGACTTTCGCATTTATTATATTAGTAGGATTTATTTATTTGTTTTGTCTTCGTCGTCTTCCCATTTTCTAAAAGTCAGAAAACTATCGGAGCCGTATCTTATCTGATTATTTTCCACTCATAAAACGACAATCAACGGATTCGTTATTAAAACCCACATTAAGGATAGATCGTAAACGGACATGGCTGCTAATCGCGAACACGTAATCAATAAAACCGATAATTAAAATCGACAATTAAACGACGGAGAGTTAATTAAGCTGAAAATGGAATCTAGCTTTTGATAACCGGTTATTGGTGTGGATTATTTCTTATATTTCCTATAATTTCTTCATGATTTACATTAATATTCTTTACTTTACGTTATAAATTTATTTTTTGATATTATATTTCCATGTATTTCCATATTTCAGATCAATATTCACAGGTCATTAGATCACAAACATTATATTTGGCACAGGTCCGCGTTTTTCCATAGTGTATAGTTAGCATCCCACGTGACAGGTTGCAAATCGACCGCCGCTTATTGGAACACTAACCGAAGTCGCAAGCCTTCGTTTTTTTTTTAATTTAGGCCATGCCGGTTTCCTTACGATGTTTTCCTTCACAGTTTTGAGCACGTTCCAAGCGCACATTCATTGATAAACGATTGTTGCACGACCAGATTCGAACCTATATGACCATCAGTGCGGAAGTCAGGGTACTAATCACTAGGTCAACGCAGCATTACAGATTACTGTCGTAAGCGTTTTTTTATATTGGGCCATGGATCAACTCAAAAATGTTTATTAATAAGGTAGACGGAGCGTCAAATCCACTCTAAGCCACAAAATGACATTAAATTCAGTAAAGAAAATGTGTATTATTAAACTAGCTTCTGACCACGGCTTCGCTCGCGTGGTACCCGAATAAAAAATAGCCTATGTGTTACTCTGATGTATAAGTTATATTACTGTAAAGTTTCATCAAAAACCGTTCAATAGTTTTTGCGTGAAAGAGTAACAAACATCCATCCTCACAAACTTTCACGTTAATATGAGTAGGATTTGGAAGTAAACAGTTATCTTCTAAACAGGCGTGCCAATTTAATTAGAATAATTATTTTAATTATTAATAATGTATTAATTATTATTCGTTATTTTCATTTATTTTTCGCACCTTCTATCAGGTGAGATTGTGTTCAAACAGCTATGATTCATAAAAAAACTTTGTTAGGAATAAGTTTGATATTATAAATTATCGATAAAAGTAACTAGGTAGGAACGCATTTGTTTAATAAACAACAATATCATTTATGATTCAGTGTATGTGAATTAAATCTGTTTTAATTTAGGTCAATGCTATAAAATTACATTTCATTTCACAATAACATGGATTACGAGTATAACAAATATCGTTTTAAACTTTTTATTCCAAAAACTATCGTGAACTTGACTATTCATATTGTAAGAACGGGAATTTTCAC
Organism: Perizoma flavofasciatum; assembly: GCA_958496245.1. Classification (NCBI taxonomy): domain Eukaryota; kingdom Metazoa; phylum Arthropoda; class Insecta; order Lepidoptera; family Geometridae; genus Perizoma; species Perizoma flavofasciatum. Next base: position 7,833,747 of record OY292441.1, on the reverse strand, counting down.
GTACTGCACTATCGGTGAAGGCATCGTTTTAAAAATCAAACTATCGTTTTAAAAATCAAATTTACGTAGTCCACGGAACTTTAAGGTCTCGAAATAAATGCGGTTACAATAGTCCACTCACTCTACGCTGTGTGTGGCACCAAAAATGCGAGCTGAACAGACGCGTACTGTAGAATCGAGTACTTAAATCGATTCAAACGAGAACTCGATAGTGGTAATCGTAAATCATAAGAACAAAAGACGGAAAAAGGAAATACAAATTAGCCTTATAATCGCTTATTAAATCGTGGTTTAAAAGCCCAAGAACAGCACAATGGGTTTTCAACGGTGTAAAATGGTGTTTTGCTGAGTTTTTCTGACAGATATTGTGATTTATTTTGTATAAAACCGCTTAAAATAAGTAATTTTCTACTGAGTTATTGTTGACTGATCATTTTTGGATAACCAAAAATTATATTTGTTAATAATCAAATCATTAATTGTTTCTGCCAAGTGCAAGTTCAGCACAGTTTACATCAAAGGTTTGGTTGGAAATTAACAAAACGCACTTTTAAAAACATTGGATATTTTAGTACCTAGATAAATATCGATGGGAGAAAAAAAAACATAATTATAAAAAGTTTATCCAATCAATGATAAAACAAATCACGTTATTGTGTTAGGCCCGTAATTTATCTACCATTCGAATCCAGCATCCAGCATCATTTATTAACCTCCTAACGCGTGAAGGAGTGTACAAACAATCTAATGATCTTATCTTAAATGAACGCACGTAGACAAATAGCTTCGAACAATCGTCAAGTAAAAAATAAAAACAATTTGGTACGAGCAATAACGAAACGCGATTAAAGTCAAGATAGTAACCAAACGCATCTCTTAATAATACACTGTTGTTTTCTGTCTCTTTCTAGCATGTGTTATGGTATGGGTGTCTCGTTTCGTTGACAGCTCGTTTAGAAAACCACAACTTATCAGCGTTTCAAATCTAAACGGCTAATTATACCCACATCACTTGAACGCATCAAAAAGGGCCAATTTTAATTAATTTAAGCCCGAAAACTATTATAATATGACCAATTTTGTTATCTAATTAGCCGTGACGCGCTAACAAGCCGCCATTTTGGAATTTAACCGTTATTAATGGCTGTTTCGAATTTGGAATTGAGATAAATCATCACTAATTTAATAAAGAAACGCCCATTTGAAAGCGAAGGCTGTTTTAAATGGTAGCCTTTAGCATGTTTTGTAATCTTAACAAGGTATACAGGGTGTTTTCGGAAAAGACCGAACCAAACCATTTGCCCTTAATACGAGAAGGTTAGCGTAGACAGGTTTGTACTTCTCTCCATGCTTACTCTTATTGCCGCACTCTGTATCGTTACTTATAAAGCGTTAAATTGTCTCCTATTCTATTTAATTTTAACCAATTCAGCGCTCTTATTGCTTTAACTTGGGACTGAAGGTGCTGACGTTATTTTTTTCTCACTCACAATACGTTATTTAATGTTGAACACGTATTAAAATTAGCCCTGTAATATTTTACTTTATTTGACACTGTCAGTTACTGTTTCAGGCTTATTTTTTCATCCTATATACCCATTGCTCTGTTTTATTCATTGGATTCATTGGTTATCTTCTATTCTAGATTCCTACAGTTCACAACGCCTTCAAAATCATAAATAAATTAAATCTAAATTACTATTTACACTTTTACACTTCTCACACGACGTCAAAGTCAAAATTACGTTTCATTTTCACTCTCACTTAATTCGTCCATGTCCATATCTATTAGTTCTTCGTCCTCTTCCTCATAAGAGTTGTTAAATTGACTTCCGTCATCCGGTTTTGAGGATGAGCCTGATTTGACTCCAGTTTTGGCCTCTTCTTCCTGTTGCATCCGTTTGTGTTTCGTTCTTCTGTTTTGGAACCAAACTTTTACCTGGGGACAGAGAAAATAATTATTAAAACATTTGAGACCAGATTGTTTTGTTTGTTACATTATTATTAATTTGCGCATTGATACGTGCACAAAACAATGAAGGAAAGTATCGTGGAGAAACTGGAATTCCCTAAAACTAAAACTTTAAAGGCATGTGCCATTGATGAGTGTTCAAAAAGGCGGCGCTAGACCTGGAATGCCAATTACTATAACTACTATGGAAAACGTTAGCATGTGCCAAACTTGATGTTTGGACGTGCCTCTACCTAACTTCATTGCTACTGGGTGTATCACAGTAAAGTATTCTACCACCACCCGTATTTTTCAGAAGTTATGGTCACTTTTTATTGTTATTTCTTTAGTTATAGGGGCGATAAAAATCCTTTTAACAAAAAAATAGAGAAAAACTTTTGTCGATTCTTTTACTTTATGTAAAGTAATTGCCGTGACTAAGTGAAACGAAACGCATTTACCCTTTCTAATACAATATGAGGGTTCTATATTTGAATACAGAACCCTAAAAACTGTATTTCACGGTAAATTTCCCAACAAAAGGGTTAGGTACCGGAATAAGCCAATAAAAACTATTCTCTACCCCTCAAACAATATTTCACATAGTTGAAAGAAAAATCCATCGAGTTTTTCGCGTTCCAGCCAAAAATCATGGCAGCCATTTTGCGAGACGATCTGTCACGTGGTTAATGGCGCGAAATGTATACATACTGCTTTGAGTCGCTTTTAAAAAGAAAATAAGGTTTTATACCACGCTTCATAGTATTTCGACATATTTTTTGTTAGTCAAGCATTACGTGGCTACATATACTGAAACTTACATAACTAATCCAGAATTTCCTTCTATAGGTATATAGTGATGTAACAAAACAAATAAAAAAACTAATTAGATAGTTAGGTAAGTACATATTATGTCATCTGAAATTTTTAATTTATTTTTCTTTTTAAATTAAAACCTTTTTTTCAAAATATTGCACATTAAATTACTTCTAGGTGTGGGATTAAGTACGTAATACGTATTAAGTATAAGTACAGTATAGTGCGTATAAGTTATGATAATAAATGTAGATAAAACCATTAAATATATATATTCCTACTTACTTTCATTAAAATTGAGTTTCAAATCAAATCAATTTTGTATATTTTATGTAAGTATGTATAAAATAGCAAACAATAATTTTATGACGCATAAAAACTTATCAGAATTCCATTATAAAGGCAATACACCAGTTTAGCCATCAATCTTACAAGTAAGTTATATGGCAACACCGTGAAATTAGGTACATATACATATCGGTTTATGGCAACATTGCTAACAACTGATAAATATTTTTATTGCGTCAAAATTGACGGAAGGAGCATAAAATCCACAAGGGATTACATTGATAGTTAATTCCGCTATATTATTTCTACGCAGGGCGTAATAACATTTCCATATATATATTTTTCATTGTGTGAGGTATCATTGAACAGAATATCTAGATAAATAGCACTTTCTGTTGGCGTTAACGCCTGCTGAAAGATTGAATTGTATGAAAATGAAAATGACAATGACCGCCAACAGAAAGTGGTATTTGTCTACACACCCAGGTCTCTAAAATCGATTTGAGGTTTCCTTAATCATTTTTTATTTCAAGCCAGGAATCACAAAGTATTCAATTTTATCCAGTAAATAAAACATTTAAAAGATTACGACTTAACTATGCCACAAAATTGTCTCATTTGCCACGCCAATAGGGAGGTAGGTAGTATTAAAAAAACACAGAGTACCAAGTGCAAAATCATACTTAGTTCAAAGTATAAAATAATGCTTGTTCTTAGCTCATTTCAAATCAGTACAATGTCATTCAAAAGTCATAAGCAACATTTTTGTCATAACACCTTCTTGAGAAATGTGTAAATTGTCCAGTCATTATTCTCCTTATACCTTTTGAAACATCACCTAACCTATGGTTACTGGTCATAAATAAAGATGTATGCTCTATTGCGTAAACTGTAAAGACTGTAATTGCACGATAAGTGGCGCTTTTGTTAATATACTATTGTACCTACTAAAGTTAAAACTAAGAGTAGTGATAAAGTACAGCGCGCCGTGTTTGCAAAAAAGGAGAAAAAATGCATTTTGACGGACTCCGGGTCTGGGGCACCACGATACTCGAAGTTCCTGACACCCATGTATGTGACTATGTTGTTATGTGACTGTTGACTGCTGTGTGTTTATTTCTTTATTATAAGACATAAGTACACACATCCACCAATTGAATCGAGTGATGCCGAGTATGAATAGATCAGTACATTTTGCTAAGCTTCTCCATAAGTGTATTTTTAACTTAAACTTTGAAGTCCATTTGTTTGCAAAAGATCCATTACCCTTGTATGTTTCGTTCACATTTGTGACATTTAAACGTACACCGTGACCGTCACGCGTGACAAAGACACAAGTGTGGATCGTATTTTTCACGCGAACAAAAGACCAACGCGGCAGATACCGTGACTTACCTCGTGATATGTTACGGATTAATGTCTAATAAAGTATTATCGTAATCAAGTAATTCATAAATTCAAATGAAATTTGAAAGTCACATGTGGATACGTCTTTATGTTCTTAGCGTGGCCTACAGCTTGCTTGTTTATAGCTCTGCTGAAAATCAGTGTTCGCACATAGGTGCCTAATGACGGGCTACAGTTGCAGTAAGTACAAAATAAAGGGTGTGAAATTGTGTACTTACTTGTATTAAGTTTATGGTGTTTGGCACCTTGGGAGGATAAAATTATGATATGAATAATGCCATATGTTTTTAACATGCTTAAATTGTAGGACTATTGTATGTTCACACGTTTACCCGCAATTATAGGAGCCCCTTTGCGTAAGAGGTAGGATAGATAGACAATAATAATGCTGGGCATTTTCATACAGCATCATCTAGCCCCAAAGTGAGCTTGTGTTATGGGAACTATATGACTGATATACCTACTACTTAATTATTTTTTTGTAAATACATAATTCTTAAATTATTCTTGTCGGAAAGAGATATCGCTTCTGAGCAAAGACCGCCTATTTTAATTTTAGTTGTATTTAGTTTTCTGTTCTTGTGGTGTATAATAAAGTATTTTCATTCATCCCTTCATGCAATTTTACCAATTATAATATTCTATCCCCCAAACTTTCCCTCCCTCTCCTCTTTCCGCACCATTAGTTACAGAAAGGGTGGTTAGAGGAAACAACTTGATTGATATTCGATGTCAGTGTATTTAGGTAATGTAGCATGTCGTGTCATGTTCTGAATGAATGCTCTCGGTTTGGGGAGACGAGATTGGGAGAGATTTAGAGTTGACCCTTTTTTTGAAGCTGAAATTTTGATTTATTTCGTCTTCAAATCGTGCACTCGTGATTTTTTCCAATTTATGGGCGCGTGATCAAAACAGCATAAAGCTTACATAAATATAGTACCTAATATATAATATAGTATTTTATATAAATAAATACAATATAGTATTATTTATAATGGCTTATAGTGCTTTAATAGAGCACAATGCTGCGAACGTTGCAGCTCGTCGAAAACTAATTTTAATATTGACCTCGACCTTGGTCAATTCCTTTTTGTGACACAAATCGAACCTATTATCTAAAATGAAATAAACACACCAACCTAATAAGATAACCACCCATGGTCGGTTACTGGTTACGCTATTTTACAACAACGAAATAGGCTATCTCCATCAAATCGGTGGCAATTTGTCTACGGCCCCCAGAGACACATACGCTTAACCCTATGATAAATGTATTTTAACCCGTAACTGCTGAATGGGCCTGAGGGACCCGGTGGCTACATTACCTACATCTCATATGACAGGCAATTTGATGATTTTTTGACAAAGTTTTTTCTTCTAATAATAAAACTATAGTGTACTTATTTAGTATGCATTGTGGAACAGAAGGAACTGAAGTACTATATGACCCGATTTTAGTACCTATGTTACGTTTATAACCATGATCGTTTCAAAAGTTATAATATAATTAATTATTATAAGTAGTAAGTAAATCCTATCCTATCCTACTATAATATTATATTATATAATATTATAAAAGTGAAAATTTGTGAGGATGTTTGTTCCTCTTTATCGCAAAAAACTACTGAACGGATTTTGATGAAACTTTACAGTAATATAGCTAATACATCAGAATAACACATAGGCTACTTTTTATCCGTGACCACGAGGGCGAAGCCGTGGGCAGAAGCTAGTATAGAATAATATTTTAAAAATCTGATAATGTACTTAGATGCATACCAAGTTTGTAATTCATTAATTTAATTAAAAGTTTATTTATAGCGGTAATCATAACCCAATAATTAAAAAAAAATACAACCGACAGCAACAATAATAATTGGTTTTTAACTAAAAATCACATCATCAAAGTAACAAATGATCTAACTATGCATCCCAATTATCTCCAACACAAAGCATTTAAACTAGAAGCTCAAGCCATTAAGCAATTATCACATTCTAATGCAAATGTAATTTAACAACAACAATAAAACTAAATTCGTTGAGACATACATCTGCTCATACGACAATCACCAGTCTAAAATGAACTGTCATGCACAAACTCGTGAAAAACCGCAAGGGTCTAACGTCACTGGTGTAAAAAGTCCCGAATCCCGCAAACAAAGGGAGCCAAGCGACACTGCCTAAATAAATAGGGCGCTATTCAACATCCCCCGAAATGCGATTAAGCACTTATGTACGCGATTATACTCGGCGGATTACCGACTGGGATAGAGATATCAAACTCCATGCGTTAGACAGAGATGGGTATAACTAGGGGAGATACGCAATTAAGGGGTAGCGTGAATTGGAGCAAAATTTAAGCGGTAGCTATTTATCTGTATATTACTTTATTGTTACCATTACCGTGGGAAAGAGACAGCGATACGAATATTACGCGACAAATTGGGGTTCTTAGGTTACTTTTTGTCCCCCCTTTAAAAGCGCGAAGGCGCATCAAAGCGAGATGGATATAGAGATTCACAAGACGTGTGAAAGAGATAGCAGATAACGAAAGCTCAATTGCTTTAATATGAAGCTTTGTCCGGTATAATTGCTTGAGTAAATTGTGGTACGTACTTGATTGATGTTTGCTTTGGAAAATTATCGGGTAGCCATTTTGAATATCAAGTTCTCAAGTTATAAATGGATTAGTGGGTGGGTTTTTATGAGCGTAACTAGATATTAATAGGCTTAAAATAACAGCCTTTTCATTTCAAATTGTGTTTGAAATTACCCACTTAAGTTATACCCACACCGAAAATAGACCACGGACCATGCGAAAATTTGCACACTGCATACTATTGAGTCATTACCCGTAGTTATGATACTACAGGTAATAGAAGTTTGATATACTTTACCAATAGTTAAATAGATAGATGGACAGAAGACAAAACAAATACATAGACGAACTATTTTTTTTTTTTTTTACCCCTAAAAAAACCACTATTAAATTTTTTATCACCAAAACGTCAGTGTCAAATTCACTTAGGATATTTTTTTAAAGATTTTTATAAAGTCGTTTAGCTTTGTTTTCTACTATTCAATTAAAAATGCCACCTACCAGAACGAGACAATGCAGTGTTTAGTTAATCGACGTGTATTTCGTGACGTAGAAATAACAAATCTATATGCTACTTTTTACGGACTAAAATGGCTATAGAATTAAAATTATCGTTGTTTTGTATCATTTTAGAATATTATTACGACTATACCACGTACTTTACTATTCTCCTGCTGACGTTTCGTTGACCGTTTAGAGGTCCTTCCTCATGAGCACCGTCCGCGACCACGCTTGACGGTCGTCAGACGGGAACTGTCAGTTGTCAACGAGGTCATGAGGAAGGATCTCTAAACGGTCAACGAAACGTCAGCAGGAGAATAGTAAAGTACGTGGTATAGTCGTAATAATATTCTAAAATGATACAAAACAACGATAATTTTAATTCTATAGCCATTTTAGTCCGTAAAAAGTAGCATATAGATTTGTTATTTCTACGTCACGAAATACACGTCGATTAACTAAACACTGCATTGTCTCGTTCTGGTAGGTGGCATTTTTAATTGAATAGTAGAAAACAAAGCTAAACGACTTTATAAAAATCTTTAAAAAAATATCCTAAGTGAATTTGACACTGACGTTTTGGTGATAAAAAATTTAATAGTGGTTTTTTTAGGGGTAAAAAGTACGTATTATAGTCGTAATAACATTCTAAAATGGTAATAGTCCAAAAATTTTCAAAAAAAAAAAGTTTTTTTACCGGGAAATATTTCGATGTGTTTTTAATACCATAAAGGTGGCAAACAAACATACATTCCATCTGTTTTTAAGCAGTATGGACGCTTATGGAAACTTGCAACACCAAAGACATCACGCGTAGCCGACACTTTAAAATTTTTAAAACGCCTATTTCATATTGTATACATATCGACTTTCTCCCTCCGCTTCGCGTTGTGATCGCTCACCCTGATGAAGACTCTCGGAATGAGTCGAAACTTAGTCGGTGCCTTCACCGATAGTGCGGTACGTGAAAATTCCCGTTTTTACAATATGAATAGTTCACGTTAGTTTTTGGACTAAAACGCCTATTTTCTATATGCTCCTATAATAAGTGGAATACTTTAAGTGACCAGCGATGGTCAAAGAACCAGTGTGGTAAGAGGTTGCTTCTGTTAATCTTACTTGTAACTAAAGTGAAAATAGCGCGTTGAAGTCTTTTTTATGGATCATAAGTACAAACAAACATTCACACGATTATATTTATCATGATGGAATTCCTCAAATTCATACTCGCGTAGATAATAAAGGACACCAAGTAGGAGTAGTCAGAGGCATATCCAAACATTACTTTAAGCATGCTCGGGTTGTTGTAAGTAGTTCATAATAAGAGTCGTGTAGGTCATGGGTACGAACCTGATCGTGCACCAATGGATATTTCCACTCGAAAAATGTGTGTGCGCATTAACACTTTCTCAAAACGGTTATGGAAAACATCATGAGGAAACTGGCATGCCCTAGAATCAAAAAAATAAAATAGGCTATGTGCCATCAGCGGCGATAGCGGCATGCAATCTGTATGTTCTAAAATATACTCGCTGAGTATGTATGTATGTATCTGAGTATGTCCATCATTAGGGAATACAGTCGTGAGCGTGTTTGTTTCTTTATTTTCTACTTGCTACATAAGTAAAAGGTTAATTTTTATTTTAAAAAAACGGGATATTTCCCATAATTTGTGAGTTTGAATGTTTCCCGATATTTCAGCACAGTTACAAAATCATGGTAAATATCCCGTTATTTTCAATGATGGTTCCCATGATAGTTTCAAAAGTAAGTAAAAGGTTCATAACTTTTTTTAGGTTACCTTTCCTATAGAATATAAGCTGGCGACAGTAACGCACCTAATCTATACTCTATACTAATAATACACCTGAAAGTTTTTTTTGTTTTTTGTTTGAACGCGCTAAACTATGGAACTTCCCGTCGAATTTAAAAAAATCTTTTTGCATTCGATAGCCCAATCCATGAAGAAGACTATAAGCTATTACGCTACGATCGTTAGGAGCCGAGCAAAAGAAGTAATAGCACGGTCGGGCGATGCGACGTGATTAGTCGGTTGGGCGATGCGAAAGTTTGTGAGGATGGATGTTTGTTACTCTTTCACGCAAAAATTACTGAACGGATTTTGATAAAACTTTATAATCATATAGCTTATACATCAGAATAATACAAAGACTACTTATTATCCGGGTACGATGCGGGTGAAGCCGTGGGCAGAAGCCAGTTAGTAATATTTTCATTCTGTATTGGTCCCAAGTATTGGGCTACGGAAATCAACCTATATCCGGTTTTCCATACACACGAATACTTTATTCTTCCGATTTGGCCTCAGCTTATTTTATTGCTTGGACTTTTGACTCGATATCCGGTCATAAAGCAATAATTGTAGCTGATTTTTCTTTGATTGATGCACGATTTCTGTATGGTCACCTTGTGTCATTGAACTGTTAGCTCAATAACTGTCTAATAAGTTATTCAATAGACAGAAATATGCATACACTAGCTTCTGCCTACGGCTTCGCCCGCGTGGTACCTGGATAAAAAGTAGCCTATGTGTTATTCTGATGTATAAACTATATTACTGTAAAGTCTCATCAAAATCCGTTCAGTAGTTTTTGCGTGAAAGAGTATAACGTTTCACGTTTATAATATTAGTAAGATAAGATACATTAAGTCACGCCTGTTTCATGGGTATCAGGAACTATGAGTACAGTGGTACCACAAGAACATTTATCTACAGAATATGTTTGTTTGTTTGCCTTTATTTTTAGTAACATCTAGAAATCTTACCACTTTATTCTAGCTTTAAGATTTAGCAGCACCCTTTTCATGCAAATCCCATCTCATCCCCCTGAACAAATATTTGGCTAGCCACCGCGCATGCGTCAAGAGGCGGTGCCAGCCACCCCTGTGGGGTGACAAGGGTGCAAAGGGTGACGGCTATAATCTTTATGATGTATCGATGGAGTGAAGATTCGCACTTTATTTGTCGGAACGAGAATTTCGAGAGAAAAATCAGTACCTACTATATTCTAGACAATTTAGGCTTGAAAACGACAAAATCTTAAAAAAAAATATTCAAAATTACAAGTTACGGAACATAAATGGATTAGGATCTCTTTAGTTAAGTTTAAAAAAACCTGTATTAAAAGAGTCCCCTCTTTTCTGTGGTACACGGTAACACTTAGGTAACATAGTCATCTAGCTTCTTCTTGAAGTTAACAAAGTATGCCTTTCCAGAACTTATTCGACAACTAGGCCTCTGCTCAAGGCTTTGCTTGCGTGGTACCCGAATACAAGTAGGTAGGCCAATTCGACTTCAAACCATACCTATCCGTTTTAAAATTATCCGAATCGGCTTAGAAGTTACGGAGATTATTAGCAATATATGGGATTCAAACTTTGACGTTTATAATATTAATATATATGGCAGAACAATGTGGAATGGTACTTATATAATACAAAAGCTCTAATCGAAAAAAAAATATATAAAGGGTCTTTCAGAGCAGTCTGCGCATCAGTGTTTCCCCAAGAGTTGCAGATGTGAATAAGCGACGGTAATCGCTTTCCGTCAGGTGCCTGTCTGTCCCGTTATAACATAAAAAAACGAAAGGTTATATTTTTCACTTTTCAAAACATGTCAAAAACACAAATAAACTCAAAATATCGAAACGCATTTAAAACAGCGCGCCATACTGTCAATGACGAAACATGGCGCGCCAAAATTAATTCGCTGTCTTTCATACTTTTTAAGTTTTCATTTCCAATAATCGAATTAAGTACGGTAAACATTTTATCGTAATGGCCGCTTTATGAACACGGCCAGCTGGGCAATTTACTTAATAATATGAAATTACGAAGCGAGTATAACCTGTTGGTATGTCGTGGGTTTAAAGGAAAGAAAAAAAAACCAGACGATAATTTTTGACGTGAATCCGTATATACGGAATACGGAAACTAGAAAAACTAGGAAAAAAAGAATGTGTTGTCTGATTGTATTGAGTGTCATGAGAAAATTGTGTAAATTATAAAACGATTCAAAATCATCCTTACGATTTTACATAAATATTTTTTTTAATGTTGCCCGGCTGGCTGTTCGTAGGAGCAAAATTTGTTTTATCTGTGGGCTGTTCCACTGGTTTTGTTAGTGATAACTTTCAGTTACTATTGTCACTACACAAGTTTACAACTTAGCTACGCAAAAAGTTCACAACAGAAAAAAGCATACAAAAAATCTATGGTTCAATCGTTGTCTTCTCTTCCCTTCTGTGTGAGGGCGCTTGTTGTAGGTTCATTCGACCACGTCGACTCGCTGTCAATGTCACTTTAGCAGCAAGATCCGACTATACAGGCTCCCTCCTGAAATCCCCCGTCCTTTCTCCCTCAAATGCCTTTTATCCCTCACCTTTTCTCCTCTAATCAATTATTATATTATGTAAATTTATTGATATGAATAAAATAAAATTGTAAAAACTATTGTTCTTTCTAATCAAATCTAGCTACTAACTTGGTGTCGTTTTATATGTTTGTGCTGTCTCTTTGTTTTAGAAATTTCGATTTTCTGATCATTTTCTACCATTAAACCGACCATATTCTTATTTTCACACCTCTGTATTGTTTATGAATGTATCATGTATCAAACGGACACTGGCAGAATTATGACAACTAGCCACAGAAGCCATAATCAAGAAGTTGAAGTTGACTATATAGGCTGAATTCAATGGAGTCTAGGGTAAGGCGCTTCACCTATTATACAACTTTGACATAAAATGCTGAAAAAGCGCTCCAATTTTATTTTTCTAACTTTCGCCATGAGTAAACAATTCAAAGTTGTATACGCAAATAATAAAAGATGTAAACGTGATAAATACCCGTTTTAAATTAACCCGACTGGTAAGTAAGCGAGTAATTAATAAAAAAATAGGTAAGAATTACGCTTTATTTTTTTTATAATAATTTGTTTGATACGCTTTATTTCACAAAAGATTATTTAAATAACTGTTTTAGATGCAAAACTTTTAACTGAAATTTACTGAGTGTAAAAACGTAATCACGTCAAAAAGCCACCACGAAGATGGTTAACTCTGAGATCACAAGGCTTTAATAAAGAAGAGGATGTGTGAAGAGTGCCCGTATCATTATCTCTGACGGTAATTGTTTCAAATTTGACGTTTAATTTCATATTTGATAGCATTTTCGACTAGATGATAGTTATAAAATAATGCACCACTTTTTTAATTTTATTACGGAACGGCAGGCGAGTAGCTTAGTAGCTTAGCAAGGGGCACGGGTTCGATTCCTCAAATATTTCGACAAATTTCTGCGTGTTCTGCAGATATTGGTTTCGGTTTGAGTGTTGTGGTACGACACAGGGAATCCTAGCGTGGGACCAGAACTATGTAATGTATCTGTTGGGATTTTATTTGTTTATACGTAAATAAATAAATAAATAATAGTTATTTTATTTTTGTTTGTTTGGCCAAACTTTCAAAATTTCAATTTAAAATTTCCTACCCTACTGTCATAAAAATAACCACCTCTTAATTCGAGATGCCTACTTACTATTTTAACCCATTCTTTCTAAGTTTAAATTTTTCATTTTAGTTTCAATAATATTTCAAAATAACGTACATAGGTATTTATACTGCGTAAGAGTATTTGATTCAAATTTATATAAATAATGATTTTTCACTTGATCTTCCGTGATTTGTATGTCTGATTTGTTTTTAATGATTATTCCCTAGAGATTTTAAAAATAAAAATGGCCAACAGCTCAATTATATTCCGCTTATAACAGTATGGCAAAAAACAATCCTGTAGCTTCATTAAACTGTAATAAATTAGAACGAAGTGAGCGCAGTACGCACCACTTAAAATAGCACTTGTAAAACACTTGAGCCAAATGTAATGTTTGAACATGCATTTCACTAACCCCTAGTACTAGGTATCCTCAGTTCAATGTCAATTTTATTTCTCAAAAATCACTCAAAATCATATAATAAAAAATAAGAATTAATCTTCACATTAAAGTACAATTAAATCACAAAGATAATGTAAACATTATAAATTACAAATTACTAATAAATTACTGACGACCTCTGTGGCGCAGTTTGCGAAGGCCCGCCTGAGACGCAGAAGGTTGCGGGTCCGATTCAAGCCGCGGGACAGATGTTTGTATGATCTGCATTCGTCTCGGGTCTGGGTGTTTTCTATGTATAATATGTGTGTATTTACAAAAAAATGTATGTACCTAAATAGTATATCAGTCATGTAGTTCCCATAAAACAAGCTCTGCTTAGTTTAGGTTGATGATGCTGTGAAAATGTCCAGCATTATTTATTTATTTAATTACTAATTAACATCAAATTAAAAAAACTGACCTCAAAGATATACGCACCGAGTATGTAACTGAGGATGTCCATCATAAGGAATACAGTAGTTAGCGTGTTTGTTTGTTTCGTTTTTTAGGTGTAATATCAACAGCGAGATACAACTTATATCATTTTTGACTTCATTTTCCAAAACTGGACTTGCTACTATGCAATAGCAAGTCCAGTTTTCTGACTTATTTCACATGAAATAAAAATCTCAGCGAGGTACAATACAATCTATGTAAATCTTTTGTGCATGTTTATGTGGCGCGTACTGCACTTCAAGGCTCATTACTTGCCAATTTCATATGTTAATACGTAGTAATTGCGCCCAGTATAATGTTTAAAAAAAACTTTTTTCTTGCTTTTTAATTATTGCATGGTCATTAGATGCAGCTAATTTCCTACCTTAGTGCGCTTTCTTAGTTATTTTTTTATTTTTTGTGATATTATTCTATCGAGCAAGTTTGATGAGATACGGTTAAAAAAATTAGGAAATAGATAGAAGATAGCACACCAAATATTTCAGCTTAAATAAATAGTACAAACTTTGACAATGTTGTAGAATGGGCGGTCATATTAGCTAATTAGCGATTTCTACCAGACAACCTTTCTGTAGCCTTTCTATTATAGTTAGGTGTAATCTACATAGTACCAACAGTATACGTACAGGGTGAGAAGAACAATACGAGTAAATACATATAATATACTTGCCAGTGATTCTAAGTTATCTCGGATTATTTCCACCAAGGATTACTTTGTATTGTCAATTTCAGTGCTGTTTGTATGGAATCACACATAATTAAAGCGAAGCCAGGCCAGGAACAGTCAGAGACAATTTATGTTTATCTATGCCCATTTTCTTCGGGTTAAAGAAGGAAACTTCAAATCACAAATAGTCGGGCTATGGCGGATCTTCAAATAAAGCCTTTTTGAAGTAAAGTCTATGGATACTAGAAATATTTCTGTATAAAACATTGGAACTGTCAACCTACTTTTGTCGCTGTCTGTACCTATATACCTAAGCTATTCCTTACAAAGTCAACCTGCGAGACATCGCCTTATCAAGCTCGACTTCAGACAGAGAATTCCAAGCCAATCTAAGTAGCTTAACTTGAAGTTAGTGCTTGTCTGATGATGTGATAGGTAGGTAAGTTAGTTACGATGTAGCATATTCATTAACTTTTTCCTTTATAAGTAGGCCGATAATTTTTATTTAAGGCGCCTACATACGAGGGGCTTTTGCATGCAACGTGTATTCTATCACTATTTCTGCCTATGTCTCTTTATTTTTAAAATGTAGGTACATATCGTCGGCTAGCTAACAACACCGCTCAAGTCGAAATTTTGTGGTTTTGTATTTTTTATGCCATTGGATAGATCTTTTCACTGCGCTTCTGTTCACCAATACAAACATTGAATTTCAACCAATCACAGTTTTAATTTCAGCTTTAGCGATTTCAATTCTGTGGACTTGTGCGGGGTTGAAAAAATAGTTTTTTGGTTCTCCTGAAAAGTTAGGAAAATCGATTTACGCGGTGTTGTTAGCTAGCCGACGATATGTAGGTCGAGTTTGCTATAAAAAGTCGTTACGATATGACAGTACCTATTTGTCATTAGTAAGCATTAGGTACCTATTGAAATATATGTGATCTTTCTTTTTTTGAATTAAACCTTTTGTGAATTAAATTTCGACTTAAAACTCAACTCTGATAAACAAAAATTTTTGACTTTTGCTGTTAAAACTTCACCAAAAGTCAAAAATAAAATTCGAGATTCGCTCAGTCAGTAAGCGCCTCTAGAATACGTATCAAGTTTTTCCCAACTTGGTTTACGAGATTCTGTATTCAGTGGCAATTTAGAAATAGATGACCGTATTTGGCGTGTCTTCTAATAAACTGTTATTAATGTTTTTTTTTAAATATTTAAACGTGTGCTTAGGTACTTTATGGCTGTACAGAGTTGTAACTCAAGTAAAGTGGAATATCTGCCTTTTCTGGCGGCAATAGTGTGGTAATGTGCTCATTAACTAACGGTTTGTGTAAACAAGGAATCTATTAAAAAATCTCATGACATCAACTTCATAGCCTGTTTTATGTCATCATTCATACTCTGAAAGCAGGTCGTTAATTAACTCTAAAACTCTAAAAGTGTGATTTTGAAAATAGAACCAGCAATGAGTGCATTCATAATATTATGTTACAATGTAATACAATCTTCTTGACAAAGCCTTCTTTCTATTTGAAAATGGAACTGGCCACAGTCTGCTAGTGAAAAAAACAAAAGGCGGGAAACCGGGATAGTAAAATTTCTTTCTTGCAACAAACTGTTATGAAAATGTAATTTCCTACTAATAATATTTGATTTACTAATGAAAGTTTGTGAGGATGTTTGTTCCTCTTTCACGCAAAAACTACAGAACGGATTTTGATCAAACTTTACAGTAGCTTATATATCAGAAAAACACATAGGCTACTTTTATCCGGGTACCATGCGGGCGAATCCGTGGACAGAAGCTAGTATTTTATAAGACTTTATATTTTCAGTGTCTTTGTATTTCCCTTCGCGCACTGAATAGTTTATCTATCTATCTAAGTAGTGGAAAGTCCTACTTAGACTTGGATTTTTGATAATTATTACTCTCAAAAGCACAAAAAGAAAAAACCTTCCCCATAAACAAAGAGCCATTGAGCGGGCCACGCTAGAAATCCATCTCATTGACCGTATACCAAACATTGAGATTAGACGTCTCACTAAATTGGAAGATGTAGGTATACCGATAGCGAAGCTCAAGTGAAGATGAGCTTGGCAAAGTGAGAGGATCACAAATGGACCAAAGCAGTCACGGAATATTGGCGAGAGACATTCGGCGGCCTCGAGGCAGACCACCTGCCCGATGGATGGTCAGATAATATTGAGGGCAAATAGGTGAGAAGTAGATACGGCTGTTACAAGACCGGAGTGGCGTAACAGAGAAGAGGCCTTTACTCAGAAAGGTGTTACCGGCTGATTAGATAGATAGGCTGATTGATTAGATAGCATCCCTCAAAAGGAACATATTCTACAAATAGGGGTACACTGAAAATCAGCGCTGTACATGCGCATTAGTCTGCCAGCATTTTGCTGAGTGTGCTCCTTTTGCCTGAATATAATTATGTCAATTGCCTGTTTAGGTAGATATAGTTTGTTTTTTTATGTATAAGTACCTAATTATATAACCAGATGATGTTATGATCATAATTTCATGAAATAAAATATTTTTCTATTTTATTCTATTCTAAAAATCTCTGGTCTATAGGACTAACGTTTTGAAGTTTTAGAATTTCTGCAAAGCCTGGTAAAGTGAGTGTCATTGTCTCGTTGCCATTACCATTTTGTTTGTATTATTCGGGAGCTGGTCGGGTGTTTCATGAATACACAGGAATGTCACACACAAAAAAAGCTTAAGCCTCCTCATACACTAAAAAGAAAAAAATGGCTATAAAAATTAAAAAATGTAAGTAATGAACGTGAAAGTTTGTGAGGATGGATGTTTGTTACTCTTTCACGCAAAAACTACTGAACGTATTTTTATGAAACTTTACAGTAATATAGCTTATACATCAGAATAACATATAGGCTACTTTTTATTCGGGTACCGCGCGGACGAAGCCGTGGGTAGAAGCTAGTGAAATAATAAAGATCGAATAAGATGACAACAATATTGCTCCTAGTTTAATATTATGATTTTTCATTGATTTTTCATTTTTAAAAGTAATCTGTCTGTAGATAGGCAATGCTTCATGCATTATTGTTTCATTTATTATTAACAAAGCGTAAATCAATACGTCTTTATACGCATCATTATTGCCAATCGCGTATTAGGATTAGCGCAAATTAGTCAAAATAACAGCTAATTGTAAAAAAACTATTGTTAGTAACTAGGTCAGTTTCAGCAACCGAACCACACCCGAGCGGATTGCGAACATGATCTGGTAGAGACAGCAAAATATTGTTTTTATTTTATTTTTTAGAAACACAATATAACTAACATTTTATTCCAAAAACTATCGTGAACTTGACTATTCATATTGTAAAAACGGGAATTTTCACGTACTGCACTATCGGTGAAGGCACCGACTAAGTTTCGACTCATTCCGAGAGTTTTCATCACGGTGAGTGGTCGCGACTTCCACCTTCCACGTCGCGCTTTGTAGGTTTTGAAAATCTTAAGTTTAATATGCCCAAATATTTATCATGTAGCTTACCATAAAATAGATATAAATGCTGAGATCCAGATGACTAACATAAGCAAATTCACGATAGTTATCTCTTTAGTTTTCAAAAAATAAAGGGTTAGTTAGATCGTTGTGTAACTTACTCAAAAGCAAAGTCAAATACAAAAAAAAAATTGAATATATATTCCTATTGATGTGTAAAAATATACTAACTCCTAACTCCGAAATTCCACTAGAAGGAAAAACTAAAAGAAAATACTTTACAGTAGGTAAATAGAGCTGAAATGAGCTATGGCAGCACCTAAGTTCATGCAGTATTCGATTTTCATGAAAAACTGACACAAAGCAAATGTTTTTGACGTTAGTACACATGCTCATAAATCTAATAAGTAGGTAAATGCCGTATTAATGCATTTTTTTACCAACCGTACTGAACACGCAAGTGCCTAATGAGCTATCAACTAAACAGTTTTTTCCGTTTTCCGTCGGTTTCGTGCAATTACCCACATCGCGATTAGCACGATTTCATTTCATAACACGTCTAAGTAACGTGAGACAGCGAAGATGAGTTTCAAGGGTCCAGAGTCGCAGAATACTTAATATAACATCTGTTAACTTAACCCGTCGTCATGGAGGTTGGGTCAAAAAAACACTTTGTTAGCTTACAAATTAATTACTTAAGCGAAGTTGCTGTTCATCTCAGTAGCTTGAGAAATTTTCGGGTTGATTGTTTCCGTCGTAGAAATACTAAGTAATATAACTTACTTATTTATGTTAAAATTCGGGAATTATTACCTGTGTCAAGCTGAATTTATATATAAATGGTTAATTTTTATAATTACCTATGTCTCAGTCAAGCAGAATTTATTTATGTTTATTTCGGGAATAAATGGCTTATTATTATAATTACCTATGTCTCAGTCAAGCCGAATAAATTTGAGTTTGAATTCGGAAACAAATGGTTAATTATTATTATAAACTGTGTCTCAGTCAAGCCGAATTTATTTATGTTTATTTCGGGAATGAATGGCTTATGATTATAATTACCTATGTCTCAGATAAGCCGAACTAATTTATTGTTAAATTTAAGAATAAATGGCTTATTATCGGGAATTATTACCTGTGTCAAGCTGAATTTATATATAAATGGTTAATTTTTATAATTACCTATGTCTCAGTCAAGCAGAATTTATTTATGTTTATTTCGGGAATAAATGGCTTATTATTATAATTACCTATGTCTCAGTCAAGCCGAATAAATTTGAGTTTGAATTCGGAAACAAATGGTTAATTATTATTATAAACTGTGTCTCAGTCAAGCCGAATTTATTTATGTTTATTTCGGGAATGAATGGCTTATGATTATAATTACCTATGTCTCAGATAAGCCGAACTAATTTATTGTTAAATTTAAGAATAAATGGCTTATTATCATTATTATTATTATTATTACCTGTGTCTCAGTCAAGCTCAGCGCCTGGGCGAGCTGTTTCCTCTCCGCTCCTACCACGTAATGGTTCTTCTCGAAGGCATGCTCCAGCTTGAGGAGTTGTGACGGGGAGAAGGCTGTTCTGATCCTCTTCGGTTTGCGGAAGGGCTGCAGCAGGAAGCCGGGAATGTCAGGGCCTGGAATGACAGAGACTTTACATTGGGTTTTTTGTTTAAGGGCATTTGGATTAGTTCTTTGACGCTACCTAGATGGCATCTATGACTTACTGGTTTTTTTACCAACCGAAGGAAAATATCTAGCATGCCCTAGAACCAATAATTCGAAGCATTCGCCATCAGTGCGTGTTCCAATAAGCGGTGATGGGGTTGCAACCTGTCACGTGGCTAAGTACTTTCAAAACGCGAGCTTATGCTAAATGTTATGTGTGGACGTGCCTCTGAGTACCTCCTACTTGGTATCCCGAAAGATGTACTCACTGAGTATATTCATCATGGGGAATATAGACGTGACCATGTTTTTTTTAATGAATTATTAAACTATTAGTTGTTACCCGCGGCTTCGCTCGCGTGGTATGTTAATAAAAGTAGCATATGACCGTCTCCAGGCTTCAAACTATGTCCACCAACTTTTGAATGAATCGAACCAAGGATTACAATTTATACAAAATTTAGAACTCAATTGCACGACCCCAAAGGGTAGTTTTGAAAAAATAATAAATACGTTATATACTTTAAAGTTTATTTGAACAGAGTTTTAAGCGAATCAAACAATTTTTTTAAATTGAAACTTTACCGCCCTATTTAAACCCCTTAGGGATCGATTTTTTAAAATTAGATTAGCCTATGTTTTATTCCAGATCCTAAACTATCTACATTCCAAATTTCATCAAAATCGGTTTAGTTTACGGAGATACGTGGTAACAAACATTCACATACACACACACAGACTTTCGCATTTATTATATTAGTAGGATTTCTTTCGCTAGTTTTTAACAAGTTCACATACTTATATCGCGTTAACTAGACTCATAAGTCAACATAAGCCAGTCATTAGGATTAAATATCAGCATGTAACAAATAAATTCAAGTTTTTCTGCACAAAAACTTGGTATACCTCGCAAAACACCTCCATATTACCTTCTTATAGTTGGTTAAGTATTATTGAATAATAAATAAATAATGGTCCTTCGCGTTTCCAAAATTATTTCAGGGCGACTGGTCGAAGCGGCGTATGATTGGAGAGCTGGCTCTTATCTGAGTCCGCATGGCAATGCGGCCAGTATTTTGGGAACAAATCCGCCTGGTAGTGATCTGGATCAGTTGATCTATAGATCGTTTGCAACGGTCTTTAGATAGCTATTTGTTTCATCTGTATATTTTGTACATATCTTCTTGAGTATGACAGCCTATCGTCAAACGGTACTTGTAATTTCTGATACCCAAAGTGGAATCTTAGTCTTGGCTCAGGACTACTTATGTTTCCGTTAGGTATAAAAAAACTTTTAAACCCACTCCTTATGATGGAGTGGAAACTTTAAGACTTGCACATGACTTACATAAGCAAAGGCTTTGGTGAACTTAACAATTATTATTTTTATTTATTTATTTGACACCAGTTTACAATCACAATTCTACATAGATTCGGGTTTTCTATTATATGAACCTTATTAACAATTTACTGATAAAGTAAGTAGTTTGTTTATTTACTGCGAATTGATTAACTATATTAGTTAATTAATTAATTTAGTTGGAATTTACTTCTCATTGTATATCATTTTTTGCTTCCAACTCTCGCGGTAGGATTCCCTGTGTTTGCAAAAGTTAGAAACTTTTTTCAATTCATCTGCCAGTAGGACTCGCCTAAGCCATAGTCTAAATTTAGTGCAGATATGTCTAACAGATGCAAAATATCATAATTACTTGCATATCCAAGTATAATTTTGCGATACAAAACGAAAATAACATACGCACTAACCTTGCCAAGACGTACTATTAAAATTATATTAAACAAAGATTACGTCTAAGCGACCGTTCGAGCCTTTCCGTCATCCATCAACCACTTATGTTGAACGTTCTATATTATCTGTGCTTTCGAGAAATATGAAGTAATGAAGTACAGATTAGGGGGTCCGTGTTATAAATTATATTCGTTTGCGTTGTCGTTTGACGTTTATGGGTTGTGAACAATTTAAAAGTATAGTTTTATTATCGTGATTATCAACAGTTTGTAGAAGTCCACTGCTGAGCAAAAGCCTCCCCAAAGAGTGCTATGACGAACGAACTTGCGTTACCTCCTCCGTCAATGGTCCGTCGGAGGGTAGGTTAGTTACGTTGAAGCATATTTTTATCAAAAATTTATACAACCGAGAAAGTCCGAGTCACAAATTCGCTCTAAAGGTTCCGTACTATAACACAATATAAACACAAACAAGCTTATTCATAAAGGTTTTAATCAGTTGTTTAGTTGAACAGTATTTTGTTTTCTTCTGTTGAATTAGAAATGCCAAATCCCAGAGAAATACACCGGAGTGTTTAAATAATTAACTGATTAATAAGTAGTAGAGAGGTGTTTATAATTATTTATTAGTAAATATTGCGGTATTTGCATTTCTTTTTGGCAACGTTTTTTTTTTGTATTGTGATTCTTGGGTTTTGACTTTATTTGCCATGATAGTTTAGTATTCAATAATTACAACTGAAAAAAAATAGGAAAAAATTTACTTGTGACTGACAGACGGATTGCGTAGGCTTAGTTATAGGGTCCCGTCGGCACTCTTTGGGTAAGGAACTCTAATAAAATGTTAATTCGCTATTGTCAATGTTGACCTACGCTTTTGACACCACTGACAGGTGCCAAGTGTCAACTTTATAAGCATAAGTGGTAACCTCCGAAGATATTAATAACGATTATAGTGCATTAGCATCTCAGACCATAATTATCTTTTAAAGCCACTTTCAAGCCCGTCCTGCACATCACTAAGCATAAACAAAGACCAAGGAGTATCATACTGTCATTTTTCTTAGAAAATTTACACTAAGATTTTCATAAGTCTTTGCCTAAAAGGGCTCTTAAACGGGCTACAATTTTTGGCAATATCTCTTGCTGAAAGTATTGCTGAAAACTATAAGTCAGCGATGTTCTTGCTGTAATGTAACTAAGCAAAACATCTCCGAGTGTTTCAGAAAGTTTGTGCAAAGTCATCGTACTTGTGGCTATAGATCTGGCGAGGGACAAAGAGATGAATCTATACAGCAAGGCAAGGACAACGTAAATATTGCCCAGCGGTATTGCAGTATCGTCAAAGCGAGAATATCAGCAGGAGTCTAGCCGGATAGGCATCGGAAACTTGCGGCTGCATCCAAATTTAAATGCAATATCGTCACTACAATTAACGATATAGTCAGCAAATTAGCGGCTACACAATTGAGCCTGAAATTGCCACAAAACTAGCCCGTTTACGAGGACCTTAAGGTTCTAAATTTAGTGCACGCAGACAAAAGAGTTCTGACGTGTTCAATCAACTTGGCCCTTCGATCCAAAACTCCAGCAATCTGTGGGTGGTTTAGGAGCATCAACATTCACAAAACAATAGTCTTAATTTGCTACACTTAGCTACGCAATTATAAACTCTACCCACAAAGAATACAGTAGAGAATTAAAATATTTTTTGACTTGTACGAACTATGTTCTTTCAAGTCGAGTTATGCAGTTATCAGCCGAACGTTTTGAGCTTTAACATCTATGTAATAAAGTTCAAATAATTTGACAGCAGATCTTTATTTAGCTGCACAAATATTGACTCTATCGCCAAACAGTAAGGTTGAGTTTTCAATATCAAGCTAAGTGATTCGCGCAGTAACCTTGCAGCGACGTCTTGACATTTACTAATGACGTTATAATTGCACACTCTTCACATTAGGCTCGGACCACACCCGGTGATACGTGGAAAATACATACTTAACTCCTATAACGATGGGTAACGACTAATAATAAACCGCCTAGTGCTATTTTTAAGATGTAAGAAGTTGTTCATTTTATAGAATAGAATAAAATTTAAAACATAACAACACAGAAAGGACAGATACAAAATAAATAAAACGGACATGATTTTTACAAAGACATAGAAAAAAAATTGACCGTTTTTTTGCAATTTTGTGATTATTTTTTCGCAAAAAGTTTTTTTCTCTTTGTCTGTGTAAAAATCATATCCATTTTGTTTATTTTGTGTCTGTCCTTTCTGTGTTGTTATCTTCAAATTTTAGTCTATTCTATTTATGTCTTTTACCCACACCATAATAGGCCTATGTACCTTTGTCCACTTTTATATTACACTGTATACATTTGGCATCGCTAATATGGCTAATCCGATCGAAACACATTTTTTTTTCACATCGAATAAAATTATAAGGGAGATTTCCGCACTTTTTTAACATTAGAGGTCACTTTTCCCCCTAAGGGGGATTTCTCATGGGGGATTTGTGAAATAACCCGTTTACTCGTGGTAGAGGCATTGATATCAACTACTTATATATGCCTATAACTAAAGTTGCAAACAAGCATGCGGCCCATCTCTTGCTACGCGGTTATCGTAACCTATGAACGTTTGCAACCAGAGGTATCACTCGCGGAACTCATAACCAGAGATAGTGCAATTTAGGGTTGATGACCTCAAACATTATAAATAGTATGGATACGCCCCCGGGATCCCGGGATTAGCAATAAATGTAATACTTAATGCGGTAACTACCATTTTCAATAACTTAAATTTATATGCATTTTATATGCTGACTTTTACCTTAATATTACTATAAAAAAAATGACGGGACAAATTGCATATAAAAAAAACATTATTTTCATTATACTTTTAATTTTATTGTACTTTCCGTAACAGCTAATCAGATTTACGTTGTATTAAACTATAATTTTTCATTCAATTCTCGGGACTTGTATGGTGTGTCCATTTCTCTGTGGCGGAGTGGGCGAAGGCCCGACTGAGATGCAGATAGTTGCGGGTTCAATTCCCACCGCGGGAGAAATGTTTGTAATATCTACAAATATTTATCTCGGGTCTGGGTGTTTTTTATGTATAATATGTATGTATTTACAAAAAAATATATATAAGTAGTATATCAGTCATGTAGTTCCCATAATACAAGTTCTGCTTAGTTTGGGGCTAGATGATGCTGTGTGAAAAATGTCCAGCAAAATATATATACCTATATTTAATTCCCGGGACTTATAAGGCATGTCCACATTATGATATCCTCATGAAGTCCCGTAAAATTGTACTACCTATTCCCATCACTGCTCATAACCTTTAAAACGGAACACAACAATACAAGTATTTTTGCATGACGGCAGAAATAGGTAGGATGCTTCCCCAGACAAGTTCTTTCACAAGACAAGGTGTTAGAAGAAACAGTATAAGATTTCTACAGCTTCTACTTATACCTACCACCAAATCGTAACTAACTACCTCACAGTTTAGTTTATTTTATTCATGTAATGTAATGGGGAGATTGACCATTTACAAATAAGTTGTTACCCCAAGGCGGTATGGATTACAAAATGGCCACGCAAGTTCATTATTTAAAATTACTTATTTAATTCTACTTGTCCTGTCAGTCGTTGAGAATTCAATCTGTTTTCAAGTTCTCGAAGGTGATTATTATTTTGGTGTCAGCAAAAGTTCGATAAGGTAATTAATTGTGGGTACTTTACATTAGTTTGACAGTTGTTGAAAATTATTGGATCGAATTTCAATTTCATCGCGTTTTTTATAGGATTCTTAAAAATGTTTCGACCTCAAAATCCTACTAATATTATAAACGTGAAAGTTTGTGAGGATGGATGTTTGTTACTCTTTCATGCAAAAACTACTAACGGATTTTGATGATACTTTACAGTAATATAGCTTATATATGAGAATAACATATAGGCTACTTTTTGTCTGGGTACCACGCGGGCGAAGCCGTGGGCAGAAGTTAGTGTAATATATTTTACATCACTTTTAACCGAACGATTTTGGGGACGACGTCACTCTATAACCCAAACATTACATACTTATACGTTCTCTACAGGTCTTTATCTCATATACCTACCGAAGTTTCGACTATATTGCAACAGCCGTGGCCACGGGATGACTCTCCCAGACTCATGAAAAACTTATAATTATGTTAAAACTGATCGTGAAAGTTTGAAAAATACTTAGGTACCTACTATAAACATGACACTTCATTTGTTTTCTTATTTTTTTCATGTTGTTAATAATGAATGTTTTTTTTGAATTTTCATCTGATTTTCATTTTCAATTAGTACGTTCTGAGTATGGATCTGAGAATGTACATCATGGGAAATTAGGTCATGAATATTTCATTTTATATTATCTTTTATAAACCGGGTAGTCTGTTACGAACAGGTCAGACGCGCACCAAAAGGTCCCTCCGCGTCGCGTCTTGCACTACGGCTACCGCTCTCTCCCTGCTTATGACTCTCGGAATGAGTCGAAAAAAGTCGGTTTCTTGTCATGTAGTTCCCATAATACAAGCTCTGCTTAGTTTGGGGCTAGAATATGCTGTGTGAAATATGTCCAACATTATTTATTATTATCGAAAGCACGCTACGCAAAATTTACCATGTTAACATCATTATAAATTACCTAATTAAAATTAGGTTTTAAGTAAAATTCCTAATGTGTGTACAATCATGACTTTGACACAAAAATACTTTGAACTAAATAGTTTACTAAAGGATATACATAAGTGTACCAACACTTAATCGGTTTATATGTCACTAATTGCGTTATAACGACAATTTAATAATGTGACAGTAATGCGAAGTTCGCGTGATAGGACGATGCAAAAATAACTTCAATAATAATTATATAAGTGATTATTTCAAATAGTATCTAATTCTAGGTTTTAACGAGAATTCTGTAACTGTTAATGCATTATACCGATTTGCAGGATGAGAAAGGAGGCGGCAGAAAGAGGATCGAAAGAGTCTTAGCACCGGACGCACTGGCGCGTATTGGGAGAGTGATCTATCTAGGTATATGTCCCAGTGGACTTATGTAGGCTGATGAAAGAAACCTTTACTAAAAACGGTATATTTACCATGATTCGTGAGTTTAGATGTTTCCTAATAAAATCCAGTGCATAAGACCTTTCACCCGTTAAGTGTTATGGTCACCTTAAGTTCCTTCCGTGATCATGGTAGGTAAATCTATGCAACTATACCGGAATACCTAAAGATACAGATAATTTTATACATAACACCAAGTTAAAATAATATCCGGAAACATTATAGGTACGCACAAAACATGATAACCTGTTATTTTTATAATAATTTTCATAACCATGATAATTATTTCAAAAGTTATAAAAAAATATTCTTTGTTTTGTGTTAATTATGTAACTTGGTATTAATTTATTTATTTATTTACATGTCACAATGCCAGTCGTTGTAATTGGTGTTTTTTATTTTTTGTTCCCCTTTGAGCACCACGTTAAAATATTGATTGGTGCTCAAATGGTGCCTTTGGTGCCGGTGACCTTTGGTGCTCAATGCATGGGTGCCCAAAAAATAAGGAGCTCAAACGGGAATACCTCGTTTTTATTATGATTAATGGACAAGTATTTGACCACAATATCACCTGATGGAAAGTCTCGATGTGGTCTTATCTATAGAACCTTATATAACCTTATAGAAGACAGCCGCCGGCAACGAGTTCCATTCCTTTGCCGTGGGGTTTGTGCGGATGAAGTTTATGTTAAAGGATTGCAATAAAAAAAATACAACTTAATAGTGACGTAAATATGCGAAAGTTATAACAAAGCCATACCAACAGTTACCACTTTATCAAATCAAAATATTTAGTGATGTTACTTGCTACAATCAATATCGATAAAACAGGAGAAGATTTATTATATTTTGTAGTTAAGCTATAGTTATATGTATTAGTATAACCAATTGAACATTTTATTCCAAAAACTATCTTAACGGCAACTTAGTCGGTGCCTTTACCGATAGTGCAGTACGTGAAAATTCCCGTTTTTACAATATCAATTGAACATTTTTATTAGTTTTATAATTAACAAGGCTATTGAATGAATATAGATCTTATGAATGCTATATTTAGTACCTATTTTATCCTTCATAACTTGTTATTCTAACTCTGATAAAACCATGAACCAAAAACATCTTTATCAGACAGATAACCTATAAAGTGTCAACAAACTCATAAAAAAATTAGTTTTACGACCGAAAAAACAGATCAAATGATAGTTACTACGGAAACGAAACTTAATATTTGTTATTCTTAGAAATATTATGGAAAAATTAAAATAAATCCGATAGTCCACAAAACCACGAGCAACTTTAAAGCGTAATCACTTAGCAATAAAGAAGGTATTTGTGAACAGTTGGACTACGTAAATAGTCCAGTAGATAGCTAATTAAGATCGATTCGATGAGGTCAAACGATGAACTCGCATGAATGATTTTTTATCTGTGGTCAATATCCATGAATCAAAAGTGCATATCATTAATTAAAATAAGTCTATTTCATATAGGTCTTTTATATAGATATAAGTATGAGGTTTTGATATAAATTCAGGAAATTTGCTGTGACTATTTTTTTGAAGACTAATTAGCTTCTTACCTAGGTAGATAGGTACCGACCTACTAAGTATAAAGTAGATCTCGGACCAATTCTCGTAATAAAAAAAGTCAAATTAAAGTTTTATTAAACTCATAAACGTTTAAATAGACATACTACTCCTAAATTACAGGTGGCGGCGGTTGCATAAAAAATGCAGTGTTAATATTTCCATAGAGAAACATCAAAATTGATATTTA
Source organism: Perizoma flavofasciatum (assembly GCA_958496245.1). NCBI lineage: Eukaryota > Metazoa > Arthropoda > Insecta > Lepidoptera > Geometridae > Perizoma > Perizoma flavofasciatum. The sequence continues at coordinate 7,805,291 of OY292441.1, read as the reverse complement.
AGGTTTACTGAAAGTAGATCGAAGATAAATAATAGCAAAAATTAGGCTTCCGAACAACATTTTTGAACTTTTGAAACTATCATGGTTTTGAACATATTTTTTACTAAAAACGTGATATTTACCATGATTTGTGAGTTTTAATGTTTCCCGATATTTCGGCACAGTTGCATATACCATGATCACGGGAGGAACTCGGATATCGGGAAACAGTCAAACTCACAAATCATGTTATAGGTAGTTCCCATAATAAAAGCTTGGGCCTAGATGATGCTGTGTAAAAAAAAAAATGTCCAGCATTTTTTATTTATGTATTTTTAGTAGTAAGTGAGCTCCTTTGTTAAAAACTTCGTTCGGGAAGTACTAAGTACACCTTATTCTGCCGCCAAGCAGTAATGTATTGCTGTTTTCCAGTTGGCATATGATACTTTTCAACTTTGTTAAGAGTACAGGCATATGTCAATAGGCGACGGTAATCGCTTACCATCTATGTACATATTAATCATCGGATAAGCTAGCATGTCTAGTCGTTCATGACATAGATATTAAATTTTCCTAGATTAAGCAACGTTTCGGCAGATCACCGTTTGGTTAAGTGACCGGTAGCGGCATTGAAAACTGAGACCATCAGCGCTTTGGAAAGCTCGTTAAGATATCGATTTTAGCTATAAAAGTCACTAAGTCATGTAAAAAACCTTCGTGTGGCGTAAAAACTCTGACATCCGATTTTCGATTTACATACCTACTAAGTAGGCATTTACTTGAAGAATTATACAACATAAATAAACATTCCAAATCGTTTGAATCTTTTTACACAGCAGCAAAAAACAATCGTCTTATATTAAGTAGGTACTCGTAAGTTAATAACTACTCGGAATTACACAGTTCATACGTTAAGTATGAACGAAGTAGCAAAAATATTATTTTAAAAAGTTTGAGGAATTGCTCCTGTGCTGACAGTATCAGGAAAATCGTATTACAGTAAAACCGGACATCATTATAGATACCTAGTTCGTATTACGTGCGCTAAAACGAACGGCTCTATGAAGAAATGCGGCCTCATTTTTTCTAATCAATCACTAAGTATCCACAGTAAGTTTCTAATCTCACTCAAAGTTTCACTGAAACAATTTGTGTAGATAATCTCGCAGTAAGTCACCTGTTACGAACAATAACTCAATTTAATTAATCATAATTCACGTATACTCGACATTGTACATCGTTTCTCTACTGATTACATCACTAACAAAATGGTGCCAGAGTTGCCAACAGAAGAAAATATACTGTGTAGGTAGTTTAAAACAGCCAGTTTTTCAAAAACCTTGTTCTAAGTAAATAAATCAAAAAGGTAACAAAAACCTACTTGCATATCTGATATGGAATTTTAATTCTGACCATCTAAAATACATACTTTTATGCAAATTAAACAAATACTTATTACTAGTAGAAATCACTAGATATGTATGTGTACCTACACTCAAAATCCTTTCATAACACTAGTGATTTTTAGCTACGGTAATGATCATAAGCTTTCAGAGACACTACTTGAACCAGTGACAGAAATGACAGATTGACACAAATTATGCATGGAGGATTTAAGGCTATTTAACTGTGTGTTTAACATAAAAACATCGAATAGCTAAATCTAAACAACCATTATATTTAATCACTTAAACGGGAGCTAGCTATATTGAATCTAAAACCATGCAATGGTTTTAGATTCAATATAGCTAGCTACTATAGCTAGAACTTTATTTTACCTTGAAACTAGTTTTAAGTGGTGGACTACGGATGCGAGCCAGGCTGTCATGTGTACCTACGCTGTAAAGTAGCAATATTTTACATCTGTAGTCTATAGCTAGTGCTACCAACATACCAGCCTTATTATTAATGACTGACTTTATAACCATCCCACTTCCCCGAATACAAAGTATGCTCAAATTACATCCAATTATAAGCCATTCAAAACTTTAGTGGAAATATCGTGAAAAAATAAGCGAACAATCGCTGGTAATTAAGAAAAAAGAACGTAACAAAATATTTGAATGAACGGTGCTACCAACATGCTTAACGAGGTGACTAGTGAGGTGCATTATATCGATCAAAATGTGATCGACACGGTGACAGTCACTTAACAGTTTTGAATAGGACAGTGAGTCGTCTTTAAAAGTTGCGTATTTTGCAGCATGATTTAGGTGGCCTTTATACAAAGTTATGAAATTGCATAGTTCCATTCAGTTAATTTACCAATACTTATAAAATCGGGTGCCCTGACTTACTGACTGACTGACTGATCTATCAACACACAGCCATAAATATGAAGTATATAAAACTGAAATTTTCAACAGGTTTATTTCATAATGAAAGCATGCGCAAAAAAAGTATTTTTGGTAATTTCCACTTTAAGGGGTGGAACTTTATATGAAAGTCTTTGTTCTTTGAAGTTAGAAACATGAATACTTATTCGAATTACAGCTACTGAGCATAAATAAATGATGTTATTTTTCATGGTTTTTAGATTTTCTCATTGAAGGGGGAAATGGGGTGAATGTATGGCTATATGTATGGGTTATGGCTAGTTGATAATTATATTTTTTAGATTAAAATATAATTGTAAATATTACCGCCGTCCCAATACAATCTAATTTGATAGAGTAACCGACAACTTGAAAAGCTGTTCCTCAGATTTTCCTCTAGCATTGCACCTACAATCTTCGAACACTCCAGTGTTTAAATGCTAACGGTTAATATAATAAACAACTTTACTTCTCAAAGAGGCATTTTCAGTCTCTGTTTCCAGATGGTCAAGGTGACAATACCCGTACCCTAACATCGATAGCGGAGCATCACTACCAATCAAATGTCAACCAACAATAGCGTCGGTTGATAATCGCGGGCGTTCGACCCCACTTCGTCACACAAAGGTTCATTGTCAAATTATTATAACTTCTGAAAAATTGGTGCAACCGACAACGACGTGGCAAGAAGACACAATAAAAAAATGCTTGTAATTTTTTTACAGAAGTTTTTGATGCGCGAAAAGCCGGTTTAATTAAAATTGAATTCTTTTTAGTCAAGCGGGTCCATAAAAATAATATTGTTGATAAATAGGGGTGACACTCAATTGAAATTGGATGAGGGATGTATGATACTTCGCCTTTGCCGAAGGGTGCAATATTATTAGTTTTTTGTTGATTTATATAATGGCGCGAATTACAGTTTCGGGGGGTGACGCTTCCGTTTAACAGAAGCAATTTGGAGCTATTGTTACAGAAAATATAGTTTACTTTATATTAAACGATAAAACATGATGATAAAACTGGATGTATGGAACTCTCCCGAAACAAAATCTGATAAAAAAACAAGTTTTATGGACATTGACAGAATACAAGATGTCCGCCCGTTCTGACTCTGCAACCGTTACATTTAAAACTGATAAATCAAGCAATAAACTACAAGTAAATTATCTTCCTAATTATTGTTATCATACATTTAATTACAACTAATACGTATGATAGCTACTTTGTAAAGTGTCATAGTTTATCACGGCTTCGTACATTATACGTAATTATGAAACAGGGTCTTCAAGAGTCAAATGTCTGTTGATAAAGCTTCAAAATAACTATTTTAATACACTGACATATTAAAATCGAGATGATAAGATTCATTCTTAATTAAACCTAATGATGATAAAAAGTTAATTGGCTTCATATTTTCAGAAGAACAAAAAATACTTATCATTTAATTTGTAAAAAATAAAATAAGTAGGTTTTTTCGGAACTTACGGAGCAAGTTAAGTCCTAAAAAATTCAAAGAAACAAACTTCTAAAGGACTAAGCCCATTTTTAAGCTTTTAAAAAAACTTGGACTTAAAGATTTGTCTAATACAAAAACCCGAAACAAACAAACTCTTAAAATTACAAATCTCATTCAATAATCCGGTTACAATAATCTGTCCCGCCAAAAAAAACAAAATTTTCTGGCCGGATAACCGCGGGTAATCTGTTTAGTCTTTTTAACTTTCTTTTTAACACGCTAATGGCAAAAGATCTTTTAGCTTTAAGTACTTTAAGATAACGGGTTCTTTATCATAATAGTACCGTGTTTTAGATAAGCTACCACGTTTTTTGTTGAACACTTAATTCTGTCGACGATCGTCTTAAACACGCGATGACACGATGTTATCTCGAAAATCATTTAAGCACTTAATGATTTTAGTTGAACATTGAAGTTTAGATTAAGCTGCTCTATTTTTGTCTTTAGAAATAATTTGAAGTTAAGTTCTGCCGGGATATTGTATTGTTTAAGTATATAGGATATTGTTTTTTCAAGTTAAGATTGTAAGATGATTGACTGTGTTAAGAGATTAATGGTGTTTAGTAAACATCTGTACAAGATTCTAGTCGTCGATAGCACATATGACAGCGATTAGACCGCCTATTTTACTTTAAGTGTTTGTTTTTTCTAATTCTCTTGGTGTAAGTGCTTAAATATTTCCATTCATAAATTCATTCATACGTATATTACATAACTAGATAAGGACCTATAAAGTTATACTGACTATTTTATTCGCTGCAAAAAGATTCAAGGGTTTTGATACTAAAATTTTTACCAAATAACATTTTGATAAGTGGGACTGGGTGGGTCACGTCTGCCGCATGTCGGAGTTATGGACAAAGTCTACCATTTACTGGACTCCACGAGACAGGTAACGACCACGCTGTAGACCACGCAAAAGATGAACTGGTAACCTATACGAAAGACTGGACAACAACAGCACTCAATAAAGAGGTGTGGAAGGAAGAAACGGAGACTTTTTCCCTGCGGTGGGATGCCATAGACTAACGACCATCGACTGCGATGACGTTGGTGGCGCTGCGTGTTAATCCAGCTGCAACGTTAGAAGCGCAGGTTCGACTCCCGCTGCAGGACTAATGTTTGTATGTTCTGTAGATTTGTTCCGGGTGTTGTGGTAACCCGGCACTCCTAGTTTCCGATACCCACGACACAGGGAATTCTTATAAATTAATTGACTTGAAATATTTGCAAGTACTCATGGTACCCATTTTCGTGGCAATTAAATGATTAGGTAGGTTTGATAACTATAGTTACCAAGTCGCTATCACGAAAAGCCTTAACAGGATAGTCATTCCGTTCGATCAAAAGACACAAAAATTCAAACTGACAGCAATCCCTTATCTCCGTCAGCAAAAACGATGGATTTCCATTTTAGAGACGGATTGCCACTGTTTTCATAAATTAGAATTTAGAATTCATTAATTCTGGTTTTTAACTGATTGTCTAGAGCAAGTTTTAACTAGGCTATCATCTTTCGCTGTGCGGTATCAGGCACTTAACTAAGTAGTTGTTATTATAAAATAATAATCATAAAACGTTATGCAACTAACTTGCAAAGTGTATAGACCAAAGTCATTATACTCAATTATGTTGATAAAGAATCTATGTTTGTCAATATGAAGTATTCTGACATAAATCTAAATTAATAAATGGCGAATGGGTAAATTTTAGTATTTCCAAGGCATTTATGTTTTATATTAATATTCATTAATATAATGCTGGTATTACCATAATCGTTTTAATTTCCTAGGTATCAATAAAGCTTTCAACTCGAAAGACCATGAACAATAAATTGGTCGTGAATTTTTTCATTAAGTTTCTTTTTCGTAGGTTAGTATTAATTATCGAAAAGGACGTTTTATTTGTCAGAATTGACAGTAAACATAGTCAGATTAAGCGAATTGTACCCATGCTAGTAATGTCAAAAATGGTCCATCATTTTGAAAATGGTATCTCGTTAAAGTAATAAAAGTCTCTTAAGAGTGATATGATTTGTAGGTCATAAAATAATAAATAAAATTCACCAATTTCATGCCATAACATTAAATGATCATCAAGTGGTGATTTGCGAGAGAAATCATTTGAATAAATATTCATTTCAAGCTAATAAACACGTTTGTGAGACTATTAATTGGGCTTTTTATTGCCGTCGCCATTAACCTCTTACTTCCTAATCAAGAGTTTAAGTAGAATTCGCTGCCAGTATTTACCATTTACTTAGCTATGCAGAGTTAAAAAGTAACTGTGAATTTTGCATTAGATACCTACGTTAAGAATAACAAATAGATTCAAGCAGTAAAAAAAACTACTAAAATTAGTAGAAGGTATAAATAAAATTCTTTAAATTAAGTATTTTTTCCCGCGGTGTCATTTCAAACAATAAAACTGTCACTTCACCTCGATTCATAAGTCCTTCCGCCTGTCATAGAACACGGCCTGTTGTGTCTGTTCGTCTTTTACAACTTTAACATGTCCATCGATATTTTTGGAGACAGACATTATTTTATAAGATTTCACGCCCTTCAAAACAGTTACAATGTTTAAACAAATCCCGTGTAAAACTTTGATTATAGCCTAAATTAAACTGAGACATATATTTTTATTTGTTAGGTCTGGCAATGCCAATTTCAATTACAGAAGCATTAATAGAGTACCTTTGGTGTATCTAGGTACATAATATCTAAGCCAATTTTATTAAAACATATGGTCAAATACAAAAACAAGATAAAATATGATATCTACATAGATGATGTCGTGGCAAGGTCAATAAGATTAACGGGAAAAAGAAAGATCGTTAGCTTACCTCCTGGAAACCTATGAGGGAATATCCTCCCGTGCCTGTTGATAAGCCATGGGTATAGCTGATAGGATTCCCGGGGCACCGGCGCGGCAGGATGCGGAGGTGGGTGGGGTGGTAGAGGCGCTCCAAAGCCTTGTTGCTGGTGAGCAATAGCTGCTGCTAGCGCTGCTCCTTGGAAATGCGCCAGGAACTGATGGTGATGACTCTGCGCATCCAGATAAGGATGCCTTTTCATTTCAGGAGCAAAGACAGCCGGTAATGCACTCGGTCGTAACAACGGCCGGGGGGATGGACTCCTAGGGGAAGCCACAGGCGACGGTGATCCAGGACTCGCCAGCGGTGGCGACGCATGCTTCGACCGCTCAGAACCACCTACAATACTGTCTATACTGAATCCGATCTTCGGCTTCGATGACACCGCCACCACAGGGGTCGGTGCGAGAGGCATCATGCTTTCACACACTTGTCCGTCACAAATTACACCAAATCAGAAGCACATGTCACACAGCACAATCCATCATGACGCGAACGCGCGATACGTACGCCAAGGCGGCGCGCGGCCGAATGATGCCTCCGCTGTCGCCGACGCCCGTCGATGGACCCAAAAAAAACCACTAACATGGACTCCCGAGCTGCTATTGGCTGGAGTTTCCCGATGGGTGTCGCCGAGCCTCCGAACTTAGTAGTTCATTTGAATATCTGTGATCTAATTGGCGGAGGAACGTGCGAAGGTGTTGTTTGAATTTGGAGTGCTTTCCGAATGGGCGGCTCGAGTTCGGAGCTCGTGATTTAGCCGGCCGTATGGCGTATTATGAGATTTGTTCCGGGGAGAGGTACAGGTGGAGCTTTTGAATTTAGCTGGTTATGATTCAATTTAGGAGTTGATGGGTGGGTGCTGAGTTCTCAATTGTTCGTTTTGGGATGTTGGCGCGCTCGCCTGCACGGTGTAATACTTTTTAATTAACCGGTATGCTTTATTAGCTTAATGCCGCGAGATAACGTGAAGCTTGGTTGGTTTTTGGTTTTCCCGCGAAAATTGATTCAGACCAAAATGGCGGAGTTTAGTGATACAGTTCCTTTGTTCCTTTTATTTTTTTATTTACTACTACAAATTAATCTGCTCGCCACAGTGGCCGCGAGTTTTGTACGTTATGCTGCCAAGTTACATTTTAATTAATTAAACGATAAAGTTTGAATTTCACGCAAATTTGAAGCCATCATAAACTAAACTGTGTTTGGTAAATAGTTTGATCTTTTAATTAAAATTGTTATTAATCTTTGTGTAAAAACAACTGAATTGATTGAATTTTGTTTATGTTACGATTAACCTAGACAGGTAGCTACGTTATAAATCTTATAAAAGTATTTTAACGAAGTCTTTTTTATTGGCATTAGGTACCTACTGATTCATAAATATATCTTAGACTTTACCCCTTACCTTATAAAAGCCGTGGTTAAGCACCCACCTAAGGTTATCTGATCTTATCTAGCGCTAACCTTTTACTAAGATAACGATGTACCTAGAACCTAGAGGCTTGTAACCACAGATTAGCTTCCACGAGCGGTGTTCAGCCATTCAAATATGGAATCACGTTTGTGGACACACCCTGTTCCAGTCTAAAGAGGATTTATAGCTGGTTTAATCTGCATAGTGAATAAAAGATCATCAATAAAATAAGATGGTTTTTTTAACTGGAAAAAAAATGCACATTATTCAAAACGGTGAAGGAAAACATACGAGGAAACCGGCATGCGCTAGAACCAAAAATTCATAGGATACATAGGTAGGCGAGGCTGAAAAACAGCGTGGCTGAGTCCTCGACCTTTTAATTTGCATACAAACATACCTTCTCCCTATACCTATTATTTTAATTACCTACTTACTTATTATTATATTGTACTTAGGCTAGATGTGTATCTAATCAAATAAATTGCCTTTTATTTTTATTTATTTAGGTAAGTGTTCCAGTAATCTGCGATGGACTTTCACCTGTCACCTGTCACGTGGAATTCTAGCAACTTGCATAACGCGGGCATGTGCCAAATATGCCATCATAGAGAATACTATCGTAAAATTGTTTTTTTTTTTTTAATTGATGACGTCTTAATAATCTTATTACCAACAATAACACCGTGTTTGGTAGATTTATTTACTCAGGACTTTACGGAAATGCATAGGTATCTAATTAGAAGTTAGGTATCTATAACATAGGTATACGTATTCAATACATGGAAATAATCTATGCATAATATGTATGTATTTACAAAAAAAGAATCTAAGTACATATCAATCATATAGTTCCCATAATAGGTACAAGCTCTGCTTAGTTTGGGGCTAGATGATGCCGTGTGAAAAATGTCCAGCAAAAAATAAAGGAGAAAAAATATCAACGGAGAGAGTTAGGTACCAAATATTTACCTACATCTATTGAATATCCCGTACCTATTTGTACGATCTCGGTGGTGTGGCGGACGAGCCGCCATCTGTGTCTCAAGAGGTGCGGGTAAGATTCCGTTGCGGGACAAATGCATGCTCTGCAGATATTTGTTCTGAGTCTGGTTTTTGTGGTACCACGGTACTCGTGGTTTCTATGTATGTATAGGTACTTGGACATGAAGTTATCGTGGTTTGGTATCATTTTAAATTAAAAAAACCACTTGCCCTAATTTAACTTTTTAATATATTTTTATTAAAAAAAGTGTCGACATATTTCATTAATAAATAAATAAATAAATAATACGGGACATTTTCACACAGCATCGTCTATCCCCAAAGTAAGCAGAGCTTGTGTTATGGGAACTACATGACTGATAAACTACTGATATACATATTTTTTTTGGAAATACAATGTGGAAATACAAAACACCTAGATCGGGAATCCACCCTTTTTTGCAAGATTTTTTACAAGTTTTCATAACAAAACTATTACGATCACGAGTTCAGCCGTTTTAAAGAAAAAAGGTAAACAAACTAATGGAATAAAATAGGATCATTCAGAATCATCGACATACCTATAAACTAAATTAATTAAAGAGAGTTGTGTGCGGTCCAGACTGTGTCTTTCTCTTGCCTATTTTTTATTAAACAATCTCTTACCCAGCTGTTCCAATAACACTGTTGCTGGCGTGTTAATACGATTGTTCTCTGTAATCCGACAAGAATTGTGTAAAGTGTTTTATTTCTCGATAGAGTCTAATGGTAGACTTCCTATTGGATTTGCATTCGGAATTATTAGGTAGGTCCTATCTACTAACGTTGGTTTACGCTAGTTTGATTTCACACGTTCACGACCGAAGCACCTACTATGACAGTTCATAGAACTGTCATTGTCATAGACAATACCTAGTTATGCGATTCGGAAATCTTGACGACCTCTGTGGCCCAGTAGGCGAAGACCGGAGGCAACTCAGAATGTTGCGAGTTCCCAAGCTCTACTTAGTTTGGGTTAAGAATATGATGCATTTTGAAAATGTCCAGTATTATTATGTAGATATTTATTGCTTATTATCTTCGTCTATCTTCGCGAATGGGAAACTATGGGTTTCAAAATGCCGTCTGCACGTTATGGGAGTACCATATGCGAGTCAAGTCGTTTGGAAGAACATAAAATTTCAAAAACTACCTTTCGGGTATAGCTATAGATCTTCGCTGTTAGCGGCAGGTTTTTTTACAATAACCTTAGTTTTAGTTTTTAGTATAGTATTATATGAGTCTTAACGTTCACCAACAAGGTTGTCTGGAAGAGATCGCTATTAAGCGATTAGACCGCCCATTGTACTTTTAGTTATATTCCGTGTTTGTACAACTTATTATCTTGTGGAGTACAATAAAGTGATAAAAAAAACTACCTACCTGATTTTTCCAGAACTTTTTTCTCTTTGAACTCCTTTTGTAAGACTTAGGTTGTCACACATCTTTACAACCACACTATCACACAAGCATAGGGTTATATCCACCTGTTGGTAAGCATTTACCATATCCTAGGGACCCTACCATAACCTCTGGACCTTACCATGATATCTTATAGCGATTCAGTTCAGGAAAAAATCACTTCTTGCTTTACAATTGAGGACGGTATGGAGTTTTCATCAGTATTGCCAGCCGGGTCATGACCAAAGTAACCTAAAATAGATTAAAAAGTAACCTTTTGGTGTGAAAAGTAACCTTTCTTATTTTTCCCCTTTAATAAGGTACTGAACGTTGATAGACAGATGTTGGTTGTATTAACTTACAGAAAAAATATATAATTTAGTAGTGTTTTCCATCTGAAGTTACATTTCACGATTTATCTTTTTGAAACCCATTTTTCCTTTTCTATTTTTTGTCAACATTGCAAAAATATGCAACAAAGAGCGCTACTACGTTCTGTTTAAATTTATATTCAAGTAAAAAATTTAATACCTACCTATGTAATACTACGAATTCCAGAAAATCACCTGAAACCTTTAAGTCACCTGACGTAGTTAAAAACCACCTAAAAGGTTACGAAAATATCCTTCTTGCAACGCTGGTTTTCATAGCGTTGTCATTCGCTTAAATTGTATCGCAGTAAGACTTGATGGTAAGGCTCTGCTGCTGTACTTAAAGTTGCAGCATCAGAGGTATGACTCGCAGTTGCCGACATTGAGACATAATGGTGATATATTCCTATAATTTCACCTATACAAAAGGAAGATATCTCTTTCAAGTTTCTAGGCCCAGAGGCCATTAGGCTCTGCGATATCTGTTATCCATCTTCTATTTTATAATATAGGAATAATACTTATTAATAACTACTCAATACTCAATACATTTATTGCTTTCACATGGTAGGTACATAGATGATGTTTATAGATAGGTATCTCACATGAACCCTGTCTAAGGGTCTCACTGTCACTAGCTGTGCCACAACCACCCTCCACTGCGGCGCATCGCCCGTCCGCGCTATTACTTCCTTTGCTCTGCTCCTAAGAGTCGTAGCGTGATATTAATTAGCTTATAACCTTCCAAGAATGGGGCTATCAAATGTAATATTATTTTCAAATCCGGAGGATAGCTCGTTTAAAAAAAAACTCTTCATCTTTATTATTAGTAGTAGAGATATAGCATCATCATCATGTACAGCCTGTCTCATCCCACTGCTGGGCATAGGCATGGCCCATGATCGAGGCGGATGGCACAAACGAAGAAAGCATAGATATTGGCGCCGATTCTGTAGTACACTAACTAAACTTAATTTAAACTATCTCTCTCCTTTACTGATAGTGTAGCGCTAGAAAGAGATGACAAAAATGTATTCAGGTCAAATCAGTTTACGTGTTTTGCTTTTCTTCGTGTTTATAGTCAGCATGTTTTGTAATTACGACTAAATTGGTATGGAAAACTTAAATCTGACTAATTTGACAGCACTAAAATTGTAGCTATCTCTTTCTTGCTTGCACTATCAGTAAAAGAGAGCGACAGTATAAATTAAGTTTAGTTAGTGTACTACAGAATCGAGGTCATTAAAATACCAAGTGCAGATAATATACCTAAAAGTGTAGAGCTTGGTCGGTCATAACCGGGCAGCTGTTGATATAAAAATGGTTACTAATGCTTAAATCGGAATAAACAATAGGTTACCTACTCCAGCTTCGGTCGGCTGCACCGACCTATATTTCAATACCACCGTATGTAATGGACCCCAAAACATCAATTTTACTGCTTATTACCATTACTGAGTTAAAACTGTTCTGATTTATATTGTTTTAGGGGTGGGATCATGCATAAATCGATTATCGATGGATTTTGTAAGGTCTTATCCAATATAGATACTTATTAGTAGGTAAGTACCTGCACTTACCTTGGTAAGTATCTAGTTAGTTTTTTGATTATTTTCAGACTTTTTACCTATTTGATCATTTTCAACTAATGCAAAAAGAGTTAAAGAGAACACAATAATAACATATGCCATTTTTAAACATACACACACGTGTATATCCTTGTATGTAATCTTCTGATTCTGATTATAATTATAGTACTAGATGTAAGTAATTTACAAGGCCGCTTGGGCTGCAGAAGTTTGTAGTCCGTTTTTAATTAGCAATTTATGTCATCAGTCCTACGGGTGGAGGCCTTCCTAAACTGCGTCGGCCGGTTCGTGGTCTCAAGGCGTGGAGATGATTGCATTACTTAGTCATGTTTAATTGTTTATATCTCTGATTGATTAGTTTATTACGTACGAGTATATCAAGCTTAGAAACCAAAAAAAAACGAGTTGCTATTCCGAATTTTCGGGTAAACACCACCCTTGGCGACTCCCTCGGCGAGTCTAAGTAGGTACATTATATTATGACAGCCAAAACCGCAGTACCAAGTCTGTGTAAGGGATGCCGTAGCATTTTATTATCGATGTATGCATGTTATTAAGTAGGTACTTAAACCAATATTAAATTGGACTATTTATAGATAATCTTTCACATGATATAAAAGAGGACAATAAAGATTATGCCTTTACCTACATACCTAGGCATATAGCCGTCAGCCATAGTTTACCTCTAGAATATTAATATCTTCATCGATATCGACAGAATCTCATCACTAGCGGAATCAATCATAAAGTGTCGTTGAACAAACAATGGGTGGCGCAACGCGGGCGGTCGACGCATTAGCAAAGTGCCCTGCTGAGGAAATTAAATCATTGTTTCGATGTCCATTCTGATTTATTTAGCGAAATCTAAGCGAAATGAATTGCATCTTGCATAGGTTTTTTATGGTCTCGTAGGTATTGTGGTCCAGTTGGCTACCTAATACTACCTACCTACGCCCCGTGATGTCGTTGTCGGAAGGTATTATGTCTAACACATTCATATGGATATCTTTTTTTATAATAGATAGGTAGGTAAGTAACAACTTATTGTTCAACCGACTTCAAAAAAGGAGTTGGTTCTTAATTCGTCTGTATGTTATTTTGTGTGTAGATATGATGCGATATCTTCCCCAAATTATGAGCCGATTTTAATGATTATTTTTTTAATGGGTAGGGTATTAATTAAACCCCATTCTTGTGGGTGTTAAAGTGGGGAATTAAATTTCTTAGTAGACTTTTATCAACTTCCCGTTAATTAAAGTCGTTTTTTTTTGGCTTGGTATCTAGCTGGGTATGTCGTTTTATATTATTATAATACCATTCTAATTACTTAAAGTAACATCAATAAAATTAATAGTTAGGTTGGTAAGTAGGTACCTACCTATTTATTGGATGGAGTTACCCCAAAATCGTTCGTCATTGTACTATTAAGTTAGGTCAATGTCCTGCAGTGGACTTCTACAGGCTGTTGATGATGAACTGGTATTTCGATGAAAAAAGCCTTTTCACAAAGATTTACTTGAAAATGGCGCAGACAGCATTAACTCCAAAAATAATGTCACCAGACGGCAATTACAGAATTATCTCTACGTTTGTAAATTTATTTTATTCTATCGTGTCTTTGGACAATTAAAAAGACTGCACCGTATAGTTAGGTGGTTTATTTTATACAAAAACGTCTTATAGGGCGACGAATATACTTAAATAATGGCGACCATTTCTAGTAAGTAGGTAAGTAGGTACTTAGGTACTGCTTTTAAACGTAAGCCAGTATGGTAGTGTAACCTACCTAATTCAATTAAATGAAAAGCGTTAACTCATTCATTCAAATTGATTGTTTTTCATACATTATGTATGTACGAATTAGTTCACTTGAAGTATTCCTACCTACTTTTGTTCCTATTTCTGGATCATAGGGAAGGTAGTAAATAAAACGCAAAAGCTTCTGAAACGAAACGTCATCCGCTTACGTCTGTAAATCAAACAAGTTTGCTGAAAATTGGAAGTCACATGCTCTCTTCAAAGTGGTAGAAGGAACCACATTTACTTTCCTACTTAAACATTACTTAATTTGTCATATAAGTAACACTTTACATTTTGCTATTTCACCGCAGTTTAAAAAAATGTAAATAAGTGATGGCATAAATAGGTGAGTACTATTTAATCGATATCGATAAAACTGAAAATGAGAACGTGCAGCCATTTTGTTAACATGACGTTTACGAGCGTGCGTTTAAAGGCATCGTCACACCGAGCCGAGATTAATTTAATATTTTGTAATTGCTGTTTAACTTCCGTTGGTTTTAATGAGAAATTGTTTTGTTTTATTTAACGAGCTCTGTAACTACCTTGTTGCTTGTTAGAGAACAAAAATCTCGTGAAATCAATGCTGGCAGAAAAGTGTTAGAATGTCATTATGTAAACTATGTGATATATATCTGTTGATAAATGTATCTGTTGTATTAACCTACACTATAATTGACACTTCGATGACAAAGGCTCAGATGTTATAATATTATACTTGTAACAAAGGTTAATCCTACAACTATTATAAAGTAGTAGGATTATATAAGTTTGTTAGGATGGATGTTTGTTACTCTCTCACGCAAAATCTACTGATCGGATTTTGATGAAACTTTAATAAGCTATATTACTGTGAAGTTTCATCAAATCTGACGTATACGTCAGAATAACACACAGGCTACTTTTTATACGGGTACCACGCGGGCGAAGCCGTGGGCAGAAGCTAGTAGAATATAAATACATTACCGAAGGAAACCTAAGTAAATCATAATTGGTGGACTATCCCATCAGGAGTATATTTACCAAGAGTAGTCAAAATTATTTTTGTCTCTGTTTTACGTCAGACAGAAATAAATACCTAGGTACCTACCATGCTACGCTTGCTGATGTAACTAGAATGTAACATTAGGTTATGTATTATACCTACCTACCTATACCAATTCGTAAGGGCTATCTCACACTAGCCTTAGGTTATTAGGTTCCTTTATTTTTCATTTAATTATGAAAATTATGGGTCCACTACTAACACTAACGAAATGCTTCTATTGTTCATTTTGGAAACACCTCATTTTGTCTGGCAATTTCTCAAAACGAAAACTTGCTGTTAAGGGTACCAGCCAGATCTTGTCAAAAGTTACCTAATACTTATAGATAAAAAAAGTAACCGTTTGGTGTGAAAACTAACCTTTTTTCCAATAATAAAGTAGATACCTACCTACTAAAAGTTGAAAGAGTTATCAGTTATTAAAAAGTTGGTTGTAGGTATTAAGTTACGGAAAAGTAGATAGGTAATTTATAGTGTTTTTCATTTAAAGATGCATTTCACGATAGTTATTACTTTTTCTATTTTTTTTTTTTTTCTTTTATATCTTTAACCAAGATTCCAAAAATTATACTACAAAGGGCGCTTCTAGTTCTGTTAGGTACAATTAGGATTCAAGTAAGAAATCGCCTAAATGTATGTAACTTTTTAAGTTGAGTAGGTAACCCAAAAGTACTTATAATACATAGAAGTAACCCGACGACTTAGAAAAATAATTATTATAAGTTTAACGGGTTTTTACCTTTTTTATTATTTTCCCAACGTTTCAACTGTATTACAACAGCCGTGGTCACGGGATGACTGGAACTGTTAAACTTATAATGGACTGGACTGGAATCGTTAAACTTATAATAATTATGTTATCTAATCGCGAAAGTTTGAAAGACTTAGAAAAAAACATTTTTAAAAGGTACCAAAAGTAACCTTCTGGCAAAGTACCCAACGCTGGTAAAATTATTATCGACCATTTCCATGTTTTGAACATTGCTAAGTCTGCCAAAATGCCATTATCTCTTTTCCATAGTAATTTTGCTAGTGTACCTAATTTTTAAAAGGTACCTATTTGGGGGGCAGGTCCAATTAAAAAGCTAGAGCCTAAAACAAAAACAATATCTCATTAGACTCCTCCCCGGGCAATGTAAACTAACCATCCCCGTTCTGTTTATTAATTCATTTAATTACCTTCAACCCAAACGGTCAATTATTCAAAATAATAAATAAACAACGCCGCATTTCGACTTGTAACTAGTTATTCTTAATTACTTATAACTGAGACGTAACTTACGCGTTGAAAGTGGGCACTTATTATCTTTTAGCTAGGACATTGATGGATTACGTGAATAGGGTTGGGAAAAGGTGGATAAATAATGCGGGCAAATCGATATATCTGGTTGTTCCGCGGTAAATAGGTACCTTGATTGCTGATGGGATAGGGTCGATGTAATTTTTCGTAGGTAAATGACGGGCGTTGGCTTTGCATTTGGTCATAAGTCAAATCATCATTATCATCAACAGCTTGTAACTTATAAACTTCCCCCAAAGAGTGCCATCACGAACTATCTCGAGCCACCTTCATCCAACTTCATGCAACCTTTGAGATGTCATCGGTCCATCAGACGACGGGGGATATACCTAAGTCAAATAAGTACTTATTTAATGTCATGAATGGAATTAATCTGATTTCACATCTAGGTAGATCTCTAGTGAGTTCTTACCTACCTAGTTAAATGCAAGTAGGTAGGCACTTATTTTTTAAGTCATGTGTTTGATTTACAATTTTAAACCTTTCCTTAAACACCGCATGTGTAGTATTCTGCCTGTTCCCAGCAAATTTAACAAAATTTTCACTTCCCTAAGCTTGTATTTATATTTTTTTAATGGTCGCCGAAGGCCACAGTCCCAGGCTATTCAGCCAAACCATGTAATTAGGAGGTAATAAAAACTTTAGGTAATGAATTGTGTTTTCTTTGTGAAAACGAATGATGCCAGTGTGTTTTAGATTAATATTGATTGTTGACATTTTGTGCCGTAAGCTGCAATCGTTTACCTACAACGTAAAAAATAGGTAGGTGCTTACATACTTAAATAAAAGTCCAACCTACCTACCGTAGGTATGGTCGATAGTGTGCCTACTAACATCTTAAGAAGGTATAAAAAAATTATAAACTATTATTGTATTGGTATTTTGTATATACCTACACTTTTTGAACAAGCCATAAAAGTTATGCAATGGTAGGATCCTGGACTCAAAACCTAGAGCCCCGCTCATTAAAGACTCTGTGGTATTTAAGACATTTTGATTACTTGCCGTTTAGGACTTTTAGGATAAATCTGATACCTAGGTTACTAATATTATAATATCGGTGCCTAGTCACTGTACAATTACTGTGCTTTTGTATGAAATGACTTAGCCACGATGTGTGTGCGACTCAACCATTTAATTTTAACTTCATGTCTCACCGCTTATAACATCCTATTTTTATCAACAATGAAACAGTTAACCGATTGCCATTGTGCCGATTAACCATCGTTTATTTTATGAGGCAACTGAAATGGCGTGCGTGCCGGCCATTCTAACGATTAATTAGCAATTCAAACATATTTAGCTTAATAACTGCGGCTAAACTTGGAACCGATTGCGTTTACCAGGCTAATTTGCTATATCGATGGTGTCTATAGTTATGTAGGTAGGCACCTACCGCGGGTTTAAAAATGGCGGTTGGTTTTCCGACCCCGGTGTAGTGAATATAGTGATGTGACTGCATCCATTTAACGTATCGATGATTTGTACCTAATGATGGCGTTGAAAATCTGTGAAAATCAGTTGTCAACACTAATCACAAAACGTATACTTAGATAGACATCAGTGAATAATTTATTTATTTATTAGGAACATCAACAGAATTTACAGTTGCTACCGATTATAATTTTGCTTACAGTTGCTATTTAGGATTTAGTTTACATGTAATTCCAATTACAGATGAACACAGCATGCATATAGTACCTAACAGTTTGGCATAAACATATTTCTATGGTGATAAAATTATGAAAGAATATTTTTTTTAATAGGTTGGTACCTACTTAAGTATGCCTACCTAAGTTAGGTAGGTACCTATAAAATAAAAATCTAGGGTAAGTAATTATGCCGCGCGCACCCCGAAACTAGTCCAGTCCAGTAGCTATGACTATTTTCGTGGCGCGGTAGAGTTAAATGTGTACCTACATAATAAAAACACCAAGATACCAGGATGTAAAATAGTTTTCTAAAATAGGTAAACTGAATACAAGTTTGGCGAGTTACTCAAATTACTATGGGACTAGTTTCATTCATGTCGTGGACTTTATCTACTAGCACGGATACGGATAATCTTCGTACTCTTTCCAAAAGTTTGCACTAAGACAAAAAATCATAATGTTTCTTTGAATTCTGAAATAGCGCATCTAAAATCATACAACTAAACGTTCTAACTTAACACTGACTGTCTGACAACTCTGACAGTCATGATTATTACGGTCCTACCTACATGACTTTCAAGAAGTGAAGTGACTTAGATGACAGTGACAATTATATAAAACTAAAAATCAATCAAATTAATTGAGTAAACATTCTGTGAATTCCGGGAGTTTACATTAAATCGTATTTTCTTGATAACATTATGATTAGACCGGCATAGTCAAATCATCAAATGTACAACAGGAACTAAATATCAATGTTCAGAGGATTCAGCTTGATGGGTTACTGGATAAGTTGTTCAAAATGCCTTGTAACATGTATACTGCTAACTTTGATCATGGGGTGCTATTTAGCATCGTTACCTTTACAAAGCGGTGAGTAAAATTCCAAGTTTATATATTAAAACTGTATTTATCAGTCACTTCTCTAACTAAGCGTATTTTTCCTTGTAAAATGTCAACCAGAAATTACCCAAATCCTCTCTGTTTTCCAGAAAAAGGAGCATTACTTAGTCAAGAACGCTTGCAAATTTCTACCAAAGAGACATCTAAAAAGCGTCTAGCCGTACTAGTCCCATTCCGAGACAGATTCGAAGAGCTGCTTGAATTTGTACCATACATGTTCAATTTTCTGAACAAGCAAAACATACCATTTCATATATTCGTGGTCCAACAGAAGGATAGCTACCGTTTCAACCGAGCTTCGTTGATTAACGTCGGATTTTTGTATACAAAGAGTGATTATGACTACCTAGCAATGCACGACGTTGACCTACTGCCTTTGAACGATAATCTAAAGTACAATTATCCATTAACAGCCCCCATTCATATATCATCTCCCCAGACACACCCCAAATATCACTATGATACTTTCATTGGTGGTATTTTGTTGGTGAAACGGGAGCACTATCAGCTGGTGAATGGAATGTCGAATAATTACTGGGGTTGGGGCTTGGAGGATGATGAGTTCTATGTAAGACTGAAGGATGCTGGGCTGCAAGTGACAAGGCCAAGTAATATTACTACAGGGACCGCAGATACTTTCAAGTTAGTAACTTTGTATATTTGAAATGAAAAACTTATAATAGCTTAATCTTAGCAATACTGAATAGCAATATTGCTAAGATTAAGTTATCTTCAAATCAAGTCAACTCATTTATTGTTAGTGAATTTAGGTAGTGAGCTTCCAGACATGTATAATTCTATACTAAAAACTAAAACTAAGACTAAGTTTGTGTAATAAGACGTGCTGCTAACAGCAAAGCTGCCCAGTTTGTTTGTCCACTATCCCCCCAACTAGTGTGAAAACTGTATCTCGTGTTAAGCCTTACATGAAAGTGGTAAGTGTTACATGAAAGTGGTAAATTAAAAGTATTTGTATCACTAAATTCAGCCCTTAAGCTTACAAACATTGAGTTAAATTATTGTAAATAGAGTCACCTATCTATCTAGACCTCAGGTTTTTGATGATGATGATGGGTATTTATTTCCACCACAGTTCCTTGAGAAAAGCTCTCTCTTCTATTTACTTCTAGTTACTTTCCGTTATTTATTACATGAGGCAGTGTATCAACCCTGATGGACTGATGATGTCTTAAAGGTTACAGGAAAATGGTGTAACCCTGTTACCTTTAAGCCTTTACCTTTTTACCTTTTTTTACCTTGACCAGGGCATTCTTGGAGGCCTATGACATGTACAAAGGCGAGCTTAACCCTAAAAAGTTTTCCAGCAAACATTGAGTGGTAATTATAGAGGTAGGATTGTGTCTTAATTGGCTTATCATTTATTATCTTTCAGGCATATTCATGACAAGACCTACAGGAAACGTGATATGCGGAAATGCTTCAATCAGCGTGAGGTCACCCGCCGCAGGGACAGACGCACAGGTTCGTACCATCAGGCTAGTTGCCTGGAAGCCAGCGCTTTCAGTGGTAAGACCGAGGCAGCGCTGATGAATGCGGGATCTTCGTTAATCTTTTTCTTATTGTTAAGTTTCTGACGAAAGTTTAAAACGACTGCTAACATGTAAATACCTCGTGTGTTCATAAGTCTTGAGACACAGTAAAACTAAAATATTTTTGGAGCTAAGTTGAGTATTCATTTATTGGATATTAAAATTAAAACTACTGACATCTAGATCTGTATTTAAAAATAAATCATTCAAAATGGCCGCCTTTGCATTCAATGCAGGCCTTCAAACGCGTGCGCCATTCATCTATGGCGGCACGAATCTTTTCAATGGGAATCCGTTTCGATTCTTTAATAAGGGCTCGCTTGAGAGAATCCAGGTTTGGGTGAGACTTTCTGCATGCCCTCAGCTCCAATTCCGTCCATAAAGAATAATCCAAAGGATTCAAGTCAGGGCTTGACGAGGGCCAATCTTCGCTCCGAATGAAGCCTGGCAAATTGGCCTCCAGCCAACGTTGGGTAGTCTTAGCTTTATGGGAGGGAGCAGAGTCCTGTTGGAAAACCCAGTATTTTCCAGCGAATAGCGTATCATTTAATGGTTTAACCACCGCTTCCAATATGTCGGTTTGGTAATTTTGTGCCTTCACCTTGACGCCTTGCTGGCAAAAATGAAGCGAAGTGACCCCCTCGTAGGAAACACCAAACCATCACACTTGCTGGATGATGAGTGCGCTGGACATTGCGTACAGATGGCTGGACGTCCTTTGAACTTCTGGCGTAAACCTTATTGTTCTGCCGGTTAAACTTTTCTTCCACCGTGAAGATCTTTTCATCGGTAAACAGGATATTTTTTGGATCGTGTCTCTTCAATAGGTTCCGACATCGTTCCAGTCGCAATTTACGAAGACGCTCGTTTAAATAATGCACTTTCCTTCGACTGTAGGCCTTTAGTTTAAGATCATATTTAAGTATCCTGTTCACCGATATTCGCGAAATGTTGGTCTGCAGAGCTAATTTCTTTTGAGTCCGGCAAGGGTTGCGACGAATTCGCTCTCTGATTACTTTGATGTTGGCGGGCGTCCTTACAGACCTCGGGCGGCCACATCTTCCACGGTCTTCTAAAGAGCCGGTCTCCTTGTACCTCTTTATGGTATAATACACAAAGTTCCGACTACATCCCAAACTTTGGATTTCACTAAAAACTTGCATTGGTTTTTTTCCTGCTTGAAACAGTGAAATTACAGTCGCACGCAAATCTTTTGTTGGCGTCATTTTCACGGAGAATTAAACAAATATTCAAATGTATATTTTTTCTGATTCAAAACATTCGAAATTTATAATTTTAAAAGTTTAAAAAAGGTTGCATGAATTACTTTCTTTTTAAATTAATTAAATAAGTTCGTCTCAAAACTTATGAACACACGAGGTAGTTTCTATTAGTTGTGTCACAGCCGCTACTCTACTGCATTGCATCGCCCACCCACGCTATTACTTCTTTTCATAGCGTTATTCTTTTAATTTTTTTACCAACTCGAACTTATTGTTTTGTAAAAGGATAATCAAAAAGAATAACCAGCCTTATTTTCTTGCCTTTCTTTCCTGGCTTTGTCGCGGCGGTTCAGGCACTAGATAAAAACCGACGTTTCAAAGATTATCATGAGGAATGCAGAAGATTTTGGTTCTAGGGCATGCGATTTTCACAAAATATTTTCCTTCACCTTTTCAGAACGTTATCAGGTACGTGTTAACAGCGCACATTGTATGACCGGGTTAAAATACAAGACCTCCGGATCAAAAGTCGGGTTACCGCCTACTAGGCGAACACGACACCTCAGTTAATCAACTATTTAAACCATAAATATGGGCCGAGTTCACCAACACAATAACGGGTGGTTAGGTCTCAATCAAAGCTTTTTGATACATATTTTCATAGGAATCTGTCACCATAATATTTATAACACATAACACTTGACCTTTTTTATTTATTTAATTTTATTATTTATTTTTAGTATCTATTTATAACTACTTGCACACTTTCCAAATTAATAGAGCATTAGTACACCCTCAGCCATTATTACAATCTCATTAAATCTTCTCCATCCAAAGGTTGTCTGGAAGATGCCCATTGACCGCCCATTGCACTTAAAGTTTTGTTTTTTTAGTTTTGTTAGGTTATATCTATTTTTCTTATGGTGTACAATAAAGTATTTTCATTCATTCATTCATTGACCGTCGCATTCATTTTGTTGGTGAACTCAAGCTTAAGGCTCTTAATTTTACGTTTACAGGACTTCACGACGTCCAATACAAGATATGGAGCTCGCACAGAATGACGGTCGACGATCTGCCGTTCACCGTCATTAACGTGGAACTGTTTTGCGACAAGGATACAACACCCTGGTGTCAATGCCCGGAGGTGGCTAATCCGGCTAAACCAGCTCAGACTAAAAAAACTTAACTGTAAGTCGAAGACAAAATTAGGGGGTTTTCTTTTTAGGGTTCCGTGACCCATATAGAATCAAATGTAGATTATTTGATACAGCAAAGCACATAAAAGACAGTTACAGAACAGATAAAATAGACGCTTTGTAACAGAAACAGAATGATAACAGAAATCTTTATCTTTCAGATAACAGAAAGATAAAGATTTCTTGTGCTAATTAGTTCCATCTGTGCCGTGTATATGGTTTTATCGAGGGCTTATCAATAAGCCAACATCGCCGTTCGCTTTTCCTATACGTATTACTGTGGCAAATTGAAAAAAAAAAGAATTGAATAAGGATCCATAGACAAAAACATTTATAGCATATGAATTCCTTAATAAATAATTCTTGGAGTGCCTTTATTAGATCGGACAGGGTTTGTATTACTTATTGTAGAATGCAATATCTGTCACAAGGCACGTAGCCAGTTGAAATAATTATTGAATAAGTGTTACTACAGGTATTAGGTAATGATTAAAAAAAAGTATAAATCATATAATAAGAACATTGTTTTTTTTTCAACCTTGTTATTTTACCAAAGAATTCGTATTATTGGTATAGTGGTACGGAACTCATAATGCGTGAGTCTGACTCGTACTTCGGTTATTCTTGATTAAGAATAAAACTTTTATTGCTCAAAACAATTGAGAAAAACGTTGTGACGACTATTATGCAAAACCAGTTAATCACAAAATAATTACACCAGTGTGATTATAATCATTTACAAAATGTGAATCTGGTCATAGATATAATTTCCATACATCCTCAATATTTTAATACTCCTTAAAATGAGATTAGAACAGAGAAATAATAAAAATGCTCAAATCATTTTCATTTAGAAATATT
The DNA here is from genome assembly GCA_958496245.1 of Perizoma flavofasciatum. Lineage (NCBI taxonomy): Eukaryota > Metazoa > Arthropoda > Insecta > Lepidoptera > Geometridae > Perizoma > Perizoma flavofasciatum. The sequence goes on along the minus strand of OY292441.1, from coordinate 7,781,272 downwards.
CCAAAACATACATAGTCTCAAGAATTTAATTCTTCTATTTAAACTAGTTAGGTAGCTAAAGTAAGGTAAATTGTACCTAAAATAATTATAAGTAAATACATTTATGTAAGTACCTTCTTTGAATAAATGTGTTTTTATACTTTTTAATAACTGTGATATTATTTTTTTCACTGAAGACTACATCTTACTAAAATTGAATAATAAAACAATACAAAAATAAATAAAGCATTTATTTATATCAATGAAAGCTAAATATATAATAATTGTATTCTTTTACTTGTATGATTTTTCCAACTCATTTTTAAATCTAAATCCACTTTTACAAAGTAATATTCGTTACTCATTCATAACAGAACAAAGTTATTCCCTAAGCTAGTTGAGTTGGTAAAATTAGGAATGGCAAGCAAATAAAATAAGTTTACTTTAAGATCATTCATATTTCTATATCTAAACTAAAACAATCAGAGATTTTAAAAATCACAACTATGCATAAGCTAAAAACTAAATTAGCTTATATTAAAAAAAAATAAGTACATATCAGATATGTAAGACTATTAAATGCCTAAGTACATAAGTATATCTACTACATAACATAATCATCATCTATGTATCACCCCTTAACCTCTTTCGTTAAAGAAAGTTAAATTTTACTAATTATAAATAATTTTAAATGTGCTTGTGACAGTAATATATCAAAACAGTAACTCGATTCCAGAAATCTTTGTTTAACTGAGATTTCTATATTTTGCGTGAGCACAATTTTAATAACTAAATAACACAAAAACACTAGTGTTTTTTAGTTATTTCCTTCTAAGGAGAGGTAAATTCATGCTAAGATAGGGTAAATGCCTTTGCATGCACTAACTAGACAGGGCGGGTAAGTACTGCAATAAACCGTATGGGATACTAGCTTCAGCCCACGGCTTCGCCCGCGTTGTACCCGGATAAAAAGTAGCCTATGTGTTATTCAGTAGTTTTGCGTGATAATTTTTTTGAAGTCTGTTAAAATGATTTCTATTTCTCCTTTCCCTCAGACAAAAAAAAACAATCATTTTTGTCTTTTCAGTTGACAAAACTGTGCTAATAGCATAGTACCCTATCCCAGTAGCCAGTTAGGTGTGGATTGCTCTAAAATCTACAATGAGAGGTGTTTTATTTGTGCGGGCAGGCCAGGTTAGTTCTTTGACGTCAACTAGATGGCGTTAACTGCCGGAACAGGAATTGTCGGAGACAATTGCAGTATAACGCCATCTCTGTGACTTAACAGAACTTTGAATAAAACTTGACACAAAAAGAATACCTCTCATTATGAGACCACTCACTAGTTTATACCAAATAGTGTTTGTTTTTGGGCAAAATTAAATCTAAAACTACCTATCCTATCCTATATTTGAATAACAGGCATCCAAAAATATACAACCTCTAAAGCCATATAAGCTACTTTGATTTCCACATTTCGTTTTTCAAAAAAGATTAAAATCTAAATACCTAACTATTTGACGATAGGATATTGAATTTCGCAATAATTTTCTAGTAAGTGGTCTCAGATTATAGCATTAGTAGGCTAATAAGCTACTCTTAGAACAAGCTTTTTCGGAATATCTACTACTAAAATATAGTAGCTATTGTAAATGGCTGATATTTCAATAAAAAGGTACTTGATATAGTTCAAAATAATAGCCCTTTCCAATAACATTGTAAGTTGAAATAAATCAATAATGCTGGACATTTTCACACAGCATCATCTAGCCCCAAAGTAAGCAGAGCTTGTGTTATGGGAACTACATGACTGATATACTATTTTTTTTTGTAAATATATACATATTATACATAGAAAACACCCAGATCCCACGGCGGGAATCGAAATGTTTAATGTTTATGCCTTCTGCGTCACAGGCATAAACATTATTTGGTGTGCAAAGTATCTTCTATCTACCTCGTGTGTTCATAAGTCTTGAGACACAGTAAAACTAAAATATTTTTGGAGCTAAGTTGAGTATTCATTTATTGGATATTAAAATTAAAACTCCTGACATCTAGATCTGTATTTAAAAATAAATCATTCAAAATGGCCGCCTTTGCATTCAATGCAGGCCTTCAAACGCGTGCGCCATTCATCTATGGCGGCACGAATCTTTTCAATGGGAATCCGTTTCGATTCTTTAATAAGGGCTCGCTTGAGAGAATCCAGGTTTGGGTGAGACTTTCTGCATGCCCTCAGCTCCAATTCCGTCCATAAAGAATAATCCAAAGGATTCAAGTCAGGGCTTGACGAGGGCCAATCTTCGCTCCGAATGAAGCCTGGCAAATTGGCCTCCAGCCAACGTTGGGTAGTCTTAGCTTTATGGGAGGGAGCAGAGTCCTGTTGGAAAACCCAGTATTTTCCAGCGAATAGCGTATCATTTAATGGTTTAACCACCGCTTCCAATATGTCGGTTTGGTAATTTTGTGCCTTCACCTTGACGCCTTGCTGGCAAAAATGAAGCGAAGTGACCCCCTCGTAGGAAACACCCCACCAAACCATCACACTTGCTGGATGATGAGTGCGCTGGACATTGCGTACAGATGGCTGGACGTCCTTTGAACTTCTGGCGTAAACCTTATTGTTCTGCCGGTTAAACTTTTCTTCCACCGTGAAGATCTTTTCATCGGTAAACAGGATATTTTTTGGATCGTGTCTCTTCAATAGGTTCCGACATCGTTCCAGTCGCAATTTACGAAGACGCTCGTTTAAATAATGCACTTTCCTTCGACTGTAGGCCTTTAGTTTAAGATCATATTTAAGTATCCTGTTCACCGATATTCGCGAAATGTTGGTCTGCAGAGCTAATTTCTTTTGAGTCCGGCAAGGGTTGCGACGAATTCGCTCTCTGATTACTTTGATGTTGGCGGGCGTCCTTACAGACCGCGGGCGGCCACATCTTCCACGGTCTTCTAAAGAGCCGGTCTCCTTGTACCTCTTTATGGTATAATACACAAAGTTCCGACTACATCCCAAACTTTGGATTTCACTAAAAACTTGCATTGGTTTTTTTCCTGCTTGAAACAGTGAAATTACAGTCGCACGCAAATCTTTTGTTGACGCCATTTTCACGGAGAATGAAACAAATATTCAAATGTATATTTTTTCTGATGCAAAACATTCGATATTTAAAATTTTAAAAGTTTAAAAAAGGTTGCATGAATTACTTTCTTTTTAAATTAATTAAATAAGTTCGTCTCAAAACTTATGAACACACGAGGTATACATCTTAGTAAAACACCTAAGTGACTTATATTAGTTCCGTAAGACACAACTTGGCAGAACTAGTTTTGCTATAAATCTTACTTACATAGAAATTTTCCATATGACATAACCTTTTCTGGGTGGTCATAAAAAAACCTAACAAGATCTAGATCTAGTCAGATCTTGCTAGGAAGGATTTTTCAGATGTGCCTTGCGATGCGACGCGGTGGGTCGGTCAGCTAGTTGCAATTATAAACGAATAAAGTCTTTAACTTTCCTACTTATTTGGGTAAGCTAAGATTGTAATATGGACTTGTTCTTAAAATGCCTATATATATATATATATATATATATATTTACTTATGTAGCGATTCAGTATTTCGCCATTTAGGTACGGTATTTTTGGCGCCACTAACGTTATGTCTTATAAACGAACATCAAGCCTGTTTTGGTATCCCAAGGTTGTCTGGAATAGCTTTTACTTTATAATTTATACTACGTTTTTTAGTATTTGTTATCTTATGGCGTACAATAAAGTATGTTCATTTATTCACTCATTCATTCACAGTGGACCAAGGGTTCTAGACACAAGTTTTTATTGAAATATCAACCAGAAAAACCGTGTTAACTTATAATTTGCGCGTTTCGTCGACTACACGGGTTCGGGGTCGTCGTTCGCGCAACACATCAGCTACAACGCGCAACCGCCGCCTCCCTACACACAGAACAACGTAAAATATAGGTTAGAAACAAAATTGGATGCAGGAAAAACGTACATAAAGATAGGAGGAATCGGACAACATTGAAGAAAGCGGGAGTCATTTTGGCTAGTTCTCTGATGCTGACTAGATGTCACTGTGGGCAATTTAGTCTCGACTTGCCTGCTTTGCATGAGGACCCGAGACAACGATTTCTTCGACCGACGAGACGAATTAAAGTATTTTGCCCCTCAAAAGAGAGGGGCAAAATACTTTAATTCGTCTCGTTTTGACGGAGACGACAGAAATAGTTTCTCTTTTATAGACGAAACATTGTCTTGGGTGCTTATGCTAAGCAGGGCTGCCCCAAACATGAAAATGGGATAAAGGGGATTTAATTTTGATCTGTGGCAGTCTTTGTAATTCTCTGATGCTGCTAATCAGATCTAGATTTCACTGTGGACAATTTTGGTCTTGACCTGCCCCCAACTTTTAAATGAGAATGTTTGGGCCAAGGGGGGGCAAATGCTTGACCCAAACATTCCCATTTAAAAGTTTTGAACTTTGCTATTATATATGTCCATTAAATATCTTAGTCTAGATCTCCTGCGGTGCTGGAAACATCAAATGCCAAATTGTCACAGAACAAAAAAAACTCATAACTGTTATGCGGCACAAGGGGAGATATCAACAACTTCCAAAACAGCGGCCGCGGAAGTGGGTACCAAGCCAGGGCTGGGAGTTTGAAGGGGTGACCAAATAAATTTGCCATCCCCCTCCCCCCCCCCCCCCCCCCGTCCCCGTCCCCGTCCCCGTCCCGGAGTACTTCCGCGGTCCCTGAGTAGGTAACGTAAAAACAATATCATACTCTTTTTTAGTTTTGAGGGAAACTAAGAAAGCCACAATACAATGTCAATTAGCGAAGAAAAGCATACCTAATATAAATAAAATTACAAATAAACACGCTCACGACTTTAATTGCTAAGGAGATTCTCAGATCTGTGAGGATACTAAGTCGAGGGTAGCCAAAGATACGTTATTTAGCTAGTTTGAGGGTTGCCAAACATTATATTTGGCATGTCATGTCACAAGGCAAAAAAATAGATTTTTGAAAATATAATTTACTAAAAACGGATACCTAATTGTATTGCATTGGTAATCTTTGGTAGAAAAAATAACTCAATATCTTTCAGCCAATTTGCAATTATAGGCAAATTTAATTTATAATACTGATTATAGTTTTTTTTTTATATTATTAAACTGGAATAATTATCAAAGTTGGCACAATACAATAATATCTATCACAGAGTATAGTCAGGCTATTCAATCAAGTACACATACAGTCAGCAACAAAAAAAAATAACAGTTAGATTTTTATAACTACCTATATGTAAATATTACAGGAACGCATAGACTAGTTTAAAATATTTGGCTACATTTGAATACCCATCTGAGCCCTAATTATTTGCAATCTAAAGTTACCATTTCCTATTTAAATCCGAAAAACAGAGCAATCAAAAATCACAAAATTGGTTATCTACTTTTGCTGCTGACTGTACCCTGCCGTAAATATAACATATCGTGCTTTAGAAAAGACAATCGGCCTTAATCGGCTTCCTTCGATTTTGTAAAGCGTCGTTTCCTTCGCACGAAGCTACAGAATTTCACACAGGTGTGAGTGCTCTAAAAGCCAATTGACTTTTTCTAAAGCTTAATGTAGAACATAGCGACCAAGAACTGTACATATTTGCACACTGATTTTTGGAATAGTTTCTTAAAATGGAAGTCTCTCTCAAATTTTGCACGTTTAAACACACTTTAAATTGTCTTTATTATATTAACAGGATAAAAAAATTAAAGCAGGTTTTTAAGAGTTCGTTCCACGATAAACAGATAAAAGGTAGCCTTTATTTAAGCTAATCTTTTTGACAGGTATATTTATAAATTCTCCTGTCATTTAAATCCCGCAATATTCTGTTTTTCCCCATTTCTGCTCGCCTTTTATCTGTGGACGGTGGAAGAGACTTAGGGCAAATTTTCTATACCTACTTATCTAGGAAATTACTAATCTTATAAAATTGGATACAAGAATTTAAACAGGTATATATCGAAATAGTTATAAAATGTTGTATAATTTCATAAACGAGATACATAAAAAGGTATATAAGTCATATTGGAAGATACATAAAGTTATTACATACTAGTGTCCACCTACTACAATAAGTATTTCATTAGTATTTTTCAAACTTTCGCGATTAGATAACATAATTATTATAAGTTTAACGGGTCTTTATCGCGTTTACCTTTTTTATTATTTTCCCGACGTTTCAACTGTATTGCAACAGCCGTGGTCACGGGATGACTGGACTATACGGAGCTACCGTCGACAAATAAAGGCAGTAGCCGCAACTACCCTCATTCCATCTTCAGAATCAGAAAAGTCCATGTTCACATTACGGCACACTACACTAACCGTATCACCGCACTGCACAATTGGATCGCGACGCGAAACGTCGGGAAAATAATAAAAAAGGTAAACGCGATAAAGACTAGTTAAACTTATAATAATTAAGTATTTCATTGTACCTAAATTGATTTACATAAAAAAATATAGTTATTAGTAACAAGGTCCTTTTTCAATATTCTACTATCTGCATACACATAAAATTTACTTCGATGCTTATTATTTTGCACTTTTTTTTGTAACAATTGCATTTAATATTGTTAAATGCAATTGTTACAGCTCGTTTTGTTTGTAACAAAACAATGGGCAGGTTCTGCGACCATATAGCTCGCAGAACCGACAACCGCTGGGAAGGGAAGTTTGTGGCGACCACGAACCGAACGACACAGGCACTCACACCATACACTGATGACAACTTAAAGGCTGTGGGAAGTCAGTGGCATGATAGTTTGCCAATGCGCCCTCTCTCTAAAAAGCATTTGACATTGACAAACGTAAAGTCTTATACCCCTGTATAAAGTATTAGTTCTATGTCGAGCAGTGGACTTTACGGGCTGTGGACGATGATATATAGATATATATATCTTAGTAGCTATCTGCCTACCTATCTCTATTTGATGCTAGAATATTGAAAATGGACCTTATCAATAACTTAGAAAGCCTAAAATTTTTATATATTTTCTGCCCACTGTACCATCCCTTACAAAATGAGCAATTTGAAATATTTAAAGGAACTACATTTCGTCGGCTAGCTAACAACACCGCTTAAATCGGTTTTCGTAACTTTCCAGGAGAAGCAAATAACTGTTTAAGCAACACTGCGCAAGTCCACAAAGTTGCAGTTTTTATGTATGTAGAGGTTAGAGACTGGGGCGGTGTTTGAAAACCTTGCAGACTTCGCGGTAATTCTTGTATTTGAATAACTGCCTGTGATTGGATGAAATGAACTGTTTGTATTGGACAGAAGCTTAGTGAAATGATCTATCCAATGGCATCAAAATGTTAAAACTGCAATATTTTGACATGAGCGGTGTTGTTTGCTAGCCGACGATTTGTCATTACAAGACAACAACTATAATATAGATAAATAACAATTTACTTTAACAATTGACAATCTAAAATTCTACATCAAACATCTCAAATTCAACGTTCAAAATTCAAACCGCTAAAGTCAGCCATCCCGACTGCTGAAAGAGCAGGAAGGGTATCAATGATGGGGTATCGTTTAACCTACTGATCTTGAAAGTGACAAGTGTCAAAAAACAAAATGGCGGCCTCCAGTCATAAATTCGAGATCTCGAAGAGACAATTTCAAAAAGGTCTAAGGTTTTAGTCTTTAAAAAGTATAAGTATTTAAGATTATGGAACTAATCCGATGACAAAGGTGTTTTTTCGTTTTTTTTAAATAAATTAATTATGTCATTATAGCTGCAGCATAAGGCTGTCACAAATCTGGTATTTTTCTAACTTTCTTGAACACTATTTATAAAAAAAACACTTATAGGATCTGTCCAGGATGGGAAAGGTCCTGGAATAACATATTCCTACATCCTAAAGGATAAGGTAAGTGCCAAAACCTTTCAACCATTAAATAAATTTGGAAAGACGATAAATTCATTCCTCATCACGTTTTTGTGCTGTAACGTTTTAAATAAAACTATTATTTACATGTTAGACTTGTGCTATTTGAGACTGGTAACCCTACGATTGGTTTTAATCTACCGTAATTTACCCTCAATTCTATTGCCTTTATTTTGAAAGTAACCAAACATTTTTAATTTCGTAGTATAACCTATAACAACCGTACCTCTATCTGTCACCAATAACATAACCTATAACAACCGTACCTTAATCTGTCACCAAGCGGTAATGCTCCCATTACTGTATTCTACTTTGAAGGGTACGGGGTGCTGGTGAAATTACATGCAAATGAGACCTTTCAAATAATGTCTTTAGTACACGCAACACATCCATAATGAATCTGAAAAGTCACTCAGTGATGAACGTTTGACAAGTCTAAAAGGCTGTGTTTGAAGATATCAATAGGCGACAGTAACCACCTACCACCCCTTAGGTCATTTGGCTGTTTGTCACCAAATGACAGCTCTGCCTAACCCTAAACGATAGCCTCAGTATCGCTTATAACATGTATACCGTGCTTAGTCAGAATCAGCCGAACAATATCGTTGCAACTTCGCGTCCTATAGTTCTTACTCTCCTTATCCTTTAGCTTTATACTCTTCATCTTATCGCAAAGCTTACTCACTTCGGACTTACTTTTCTTAATATCATCTGGACGTAACTTGCGAATAGTTGACGAGCAGCGTTTTTTGATTGGCTCATCTATATGCTCCATATTGCCTTCGGAAACGCGACGTCTGTAAAGTTCATAGTCCGAGTCGTCCTTACGCAAGTAACTATCTAGGGAGCAATACGTAGATTCGTTGAGACTTACCGTGGCGTCTTCGATGACGTGCTTCGAACCGTCGCTTATGATTTTGACCGCTTTACCGGGCACGTAAGATGGTGAGACTTTGTCTACGTACGCCATTTTAGGCTTCACACCGTCAGCGATAGGGCTGATCGAGTCTGTTTGTGTAGGTAGAAGGAAATTGGTCTTTCGAGCCTTCTTTATTGTGACCGTTTCGTCTGTTATAGTCGGTTTGTCACGTATGTTAATGAGGATGTTTTTATAGGTGGTCTCCTCGGGCGAAGCCATGTTGATGTCTTGCGGCGAACGTTTGCCGTAGGATATTATATCGTGGAGCGAATACTCACTGTTTCCAAGGTAAGCGTGGAAGGAAGGGCTCTTGTTTAATCGCTGCGTAATATATTTTTGCGTTAAAATAGATACTGCTGATCTTAAGCTTGAAACTACCATTACTAATTGTTTTTCGATTTGCAAATCTTTTAAAAACTGTATAAGCTATAGAGCTCTTAAAACTTCTGAAAATACCATTCTTAATATAAATAAAACAATAATTAAACATTTTGAAACTTCTGTTTCTAAATGTGGTCCAAGTATGAAAATATCGTCCAACAGTCTAAACGTTGTCCAAGTCATTTCTTAATGTGGTCCAAGTATGAAAATATCGTTCAACAAGTCTAAATGTTGTCCAAGTCATTTCTTAATGTGGTCCAAGTATGAAAATATTGTCCAACAGCCTAAATGTTGCCCAAGTCATTTCTTAATGTAATCCAAGTATGCAAATATCGTCCAACAAGTCTAAATGTTGTCCAAGTCATTTCTTAATGTGGTTCAAGTATAAAAATATCGTTCAACATGTCTAAATATTGTCCAAGTCATTTGTTAATGTGGTCCAAGTATGAAAATGTCGTTTAACGGTATAGCTCATATTGTAGAACGAATCTCAAACTGAATTTAGACCGAGCGTCTAAATTCAGTTCATCTTTTTTACAGTTTTCAATTGAAATGTATAAAAACAAAAATCTATGCTTGAGTTTTTTTGTTATTTGAACAAGTGAATAGCAAAAACTATCGTGAATTTGATTATTCATATCGGTGAAGGCAACGACTAGTTTCATGCACGCTGGGGACCGACGCGGAGGGAACGCGTCGCGATCCGAGAAGCCTTCACCGATAGTGAAAAATTACCGTTTTTACAATATGAATAAGTGAATAGCAATGAAATGGCCTAACTGATGTTAAGCGGTAAAAACTGCCTTCAAAAACAGCACTACCTTATAGGGCATCGCATGCGCTCTACCAGGGTGGTAGTTTTAATATTACGGTTAAAAGTAGGTCTAGATTCAAGAAGCGTTCTGGAATACGAGCTTTTATATGTCCCAAGTTGTGTTGTGTGAATGTCGTCCAATTATCTAAAGATCGTCCAAACGATATGTAACGAACTTGAATATGTCCCAAGTTGTGTTGTGTGAATGTCGTCCAATTATCTAAAGATAGTCCAAACGATATGTAACGAACTTTAATATGTCCCAAGTTGTGTTGTGTGTATGTCGTCCAATTATCTAAAGATAGTCCAAACGATATGTAACGAACTTTAATATGGCCCAAGTTGTGTTGTGTGAATGTCGTCCAATTATCTAAAGATCGTGCAAACGATATGTAACGAACTTGAATATGTCCCAAATTGTGTTATGTGAATATCGTCCAATTATCTAAAGATAGCCCAAACTATATGTAACGAACTTTAATATATCCCAAGTTGTGTTATGTGAATGTCGTCCAATTATCTAAAGATAGCCCAAGCGATATGTAACGAACTTTAATATGTCCCAAGTTGTGTTGTGTGAATGTCGTCCAATTATCTAAAGATAGTCCAAACGATATGTAACGAACTTTAATATGTCCCAAGTTGTGTTGTGTGAATGTCGTCCAATTATCTAAAGATAGTCCAAACGATATGTAACGAACTTTAATATGTCCCAAGTTGTGTTGTGTGGATGTCGTCCAATTATCTAAAGATAGCCCAAACGATATGTAACGAACTTTAATATGGCCCAAGTTGTGTTGTGTGAATGTCGTCCAATTATCTAAAGATCGTCCAAACGATATGTAACGAACTTGAATATGTCCCAAATTGTGTTATGTGAATGTCGTCCAATTATCTAAAGATAGCCCAAGCGATATGTAACGAACTTTAATATGTCCCAAGTTGTGTTGTGTGAATGTCGTCCAATTATCTTAAGATCGTCCAAGCGATATGTAATGTATAACTCACGTGTGTATATGAGGCGAGTATAGCCGGTGGCTGCGTATATAAGATAGAACTGAGTCATCGGTTAGGTACTTGGCACTCTCGCCGCGACGGACCAACCGACGAATCACCGTCGAACTGACCTCGTTGGCGATGTAATTTGTGACTAGGAGTACGTTGTTCTGAAAAATATAGAAAACAGAATACTTAGTATAAAGTTTTTAGCGAAAGCTTTCATGAGATTAGAGGTTTCCTTTTTGTTCTGTGGGAGAACTATTTTGTTTTATAGTTCTCGACAGTCACATAGATGGCGCAGCAAACCAAAATAACGGTCAAAAATTTTGATGATTTTGAGCCCGGCTATGTCAATAACTCAATACATTTATTGCTTTCACATGGTAGGTACATAGATGGTGTTTATAGGTAGGTATCTCACATGAACCCTGTCTAAGGGTATAACAACAGATAGGTAGGCAGGCCGAGGTTTTGCGTAAACAAACTAGTTATTAATATCTACAGTAAATAAAGTTAAGTCTCTCAAATGAATAGTCAAAGTAGGTACTTTAGGAGATGGGTATAAGTGCATTATTTGTTAGTAATGGGGGCTAGACAAATACCACTTTCTGTTGACGTTAACGCCTGCGGAAAGATAAAATTGTATGGAAATGACATTTGCTGCGGAAATGTCACGTGACTTTTCCATACAATTTTATCTTTCCGCAGGCGTTAACGTTAACAGAAAGTGGTATTTGTCTAGCCCCCCTGGTCATATTATTTCATGTCAATTTAGATTTAATGTCAGTTTTCAATTTCATTTTATTATTTACAATGTTAAATTAATTTACTGCTAAGCTTTTTCTAGATAATCGTCAATATTATAATAGCATCTGTCAATTAGAAAAAAAATAAGTTTTGTATGTGTTTTAGTTGTGTCGGAAGTTTATTATAAATTTTAATTGACATAATGTATGGGCCGTCGCTATGCATCTTTAGTTGTGATCGCGGTCGTATGATTTTATTCCTACCTGGTCTTAAAGCGTATCTTCGAGGAAGTTCATCTAGTTTTGTATACAAATTGGGATTATTCCTAACAAATTTGCACATCTCTAAAATGTAGATAGACGGCAAAGTTAAAATCTTAAGGTTAATGTCAGTAGTTTTTAGAGCCTATCATCAAAGCCAGAGCTCTACCTCTAAGTTTATTTAAAAATGTTATGTTATGTTACAGCGAAAAATGTTATGTTATGTTACGGCGAAAAATGTTTCGCCGTTGGCAGTAGCTAGTTAGCATTATTTATTATTTATTTGTACCGAGTTTTGAGCGAATCTAACCAAGGAATAACATTTTCCATAGAAACTTTACCACCCTATTTAACCCTTTTAGAGGTTGATTTTTAACAACCTCTAAAAGGGATAAATAGGATTGAAAATTAGATTAGCCTATATCTTATTTTAGAATCTAAACTATCTACACTCTAAATTTCATCAAAACAGGTTTAATAGTTACGGAGATATGTACGTGTTAACTAACATTCACATACATATACACACACACACACACGCGGAGAGGGAGAGAGAGAGAGAGAGAGACTTTCGCATTTATTATATTATAATAGGAAGTAGGAATTATATTTGTATAGAAAAAAAACATTGCAATCGGAACCATTCAGGTCTAAAACCTCACAAATAATATGAACATCTACATACGAGATATATAATATGTTACTTTACCCGATGCTTGTACAGCATGTCGGATTCGTATATGAACCGGCCCGGATCGCTACCAGCTCGCGAGACCACCACTAGGCCATGTCTGCCCACTATAGTCTCCAACTGAAATAAAACAAGTTATATTTTACAAAAAAAAACGGGTTGCTATTTGCTTACAAATACATGGCATATACTTTTTTTTTTAATAATTCTGGTATTTTTTTTACTCAACGTCATCTAGCCCCAAACTAAGCAGAGCTTGTATTATAGAAAATAAATGACTGATATACTACTCATATACTCTTTTTTGTAAATACATACATATTATAGATAGAAAATACCCAGATCCGTGACAAATATTTGCAGATCATACAAACATCAGTCATGCGGCGAGAATCGAACCCGCAAGCTTCTGCGTCTCAAGCGGGCCTTCGCCCACTGAGGTCGTCGACTTCCTCATTAGACCACAAGCAAGAAGACTATTTTCGTACATCTCACGACCGTCATGAGAAAGGACCTCTGAACGGTCAACGAAACGTCAACAGGATTGTAAAGTATGTCGTATGGTCTTAATAACATCCTAAAATCACCAAACCACGATAATTTCAACTTCTTTAGTGTTAATGAATACGTGGCACATACATCCTCATCCGACAAAAAGGAAGTAGATTACTGTCATGAGGCTCTGCAGTATCTGCGACAAGAGCATATGACGAAGATACCTGAACATTTCGTTAGTGTTATTTGCACATAGTTATGATATTTTCTTTAGTGTTATTTGCTTATGCTAATGAATATATGGCTCATACATCCTCATCCGACCAAAAGCAAATGTACTTTTGCCATGAGGCTCTGCAGTATCTGCGACAAGAGCATATGACGAAAATACCTGAACATTTCGTTTGTGTTATTTTCACATAGTTATGATATTTTCTTTAGTGTTATTTGCTAATGCTAATGAATATATGGCAAATACATCCTCATCCGACCAAAAGCAAATAGACTTCTGTCATGAGACTACGCGCTCTGCAATGAGAATATAATGACAACTGAACATTTCGTTTGTGTTATTTGCACATAGTTATGGTATTTTCTTTAGTGTTATTTGCTAATGCTAATGAATATATGGCACATACATCCTCATCCGACCAAAAGCAAATAGACTTCTGTCATGAGACTACGCGCTCTGCAATGAGAATATAATGACAACTGAACATTTCGTTTGTGTTATTTGCACATAGTTATGGTATTTTACTTAGTGTTATTTGCTAATGAATACATGTCACATACATCCTCATCCGACCAGAGTCCTGGCGTGGCGAAAGACTCCAGCAAATCGGCGCCGCACAGCAGTTTCACAGTTACACCGGACTCCCGGTTCCCGTTCAATCTCTCCATCAGATTGTTCTGCTCGTCGACATCGTTGACGTTCAAAATGTCTTCCGGAATCCAAGATGGCGGGTCTGGATCGCCGTATGACGTTATGTGCTCGTTAATGGCGTCCTGAAAAAAATATATTTGACGGCACAAGCGTGGGCGAAGCTATAGACGGCTCTTTACCACCGTCTCCGGGTAAAGGATCCATCTTCTAGAGTACTCAGGCAAACCAGTAAAATACGGCTCACATAAGTTTATTGAAGAAAACAGCTTACCAACTAGGTAGAATATTATGGAGATAGGTAAGTATGGTGAACGTGACAGTTTCGGAGTGTTCCGTTCTGTCTGGCGCTCCAAAACAAAGTGAAGCGCCCGCTCGCAACGACTCCATCCTCGAGTGGGGATAGACAGCGACACTAGCGCCACCACTCTGCGTTCACTGTACTTTTTAATAATCAAGCGACATACTAGCTAAGTCAAACGAGGTACTGAAAAGTCTAGTAACCGTTTTAAATCTGGTTTAAGAATTTATTCTCATAAGAATTTATAATTCACTTAGATGAGAACTTAGAGGTATAACTAACAAAATATTACGTAGGTACTTAAATAGTTGCCATACGCGAGCGAGTGTTATAAACTAACCTAGAATAGGTAAACATAAGTGACAAAAACAATTATTATTAAGTTAGAATAATACCATGCCTACCAAAACATTCACAACTAGCATTGATTAAGTTCAATATAGGTGGGTAGATTTGAAAAAATATGACCGACAAGACCAATACTTGCTAATTATAAGGACGGGTTTTAAGCTACACTGATCAGCATTTACTAAAAGTGACAAGAAAAGTATCTTTTTTCTATTACTGATTTGGGCCTTTATTAAATAGATAATTTTTTAGCAACTTTTTAAATTTATGCGTGTTTTTTGTTTCTTTTATAATATTCGGTAGTTCGTCATATATTATTGCACTTTCAAAAGTTATATTCTTTTTACCATAATTAGTCCTTGGAGGACGTAGTATTAGCTTATTGGCGCTCCTTAGTCGCATTTTCTGGGTATGGCGTTTAAATTTAAAAGTAATATCAGTATGTCTTTGTATAGTATTTTCCGGATTAATAAGCATGTATAGTATTTGTAAGTTTTATTTATGTCCATTAATTTTGTTTCTTTATAAAGTTTTATAGTTGGAGTGAGATAATCATAATTAAATAATCTTTTGATGAGTTTGTTTTGTGATATTTGTAATAGGTTAAGATGGGTTTTAGCTGCTGAACCCCATATTTCTATTAAATAATCGATGTATGGTTTCACTATCGAGTTATAAATGGTGAACCGTATGTTACGTGGTAAACAACGAACTATCCCACGGAGCGCACCATTAAGTGATGTTAGTTTAGATTTAATCTTCATAATGTGTGGTTTCCAAGATAGATGCGAATCAAGTATAAGGCCTAAGTATTTTTCGTTTTCTGATTTTTCTATTATTATGTTGTTAATTTTAAGTGGTTCGTAGTTAGATATTACTTTATTTTTGGCTGAGAATATTACGTAGTGCGTTTTGGTCACGTTAAGCGTTAATAAGTTACACTGAAACCACTCATTAAGAAGATCAAGATCTTTTTGAGCATCTTGCGCGATTAACCCCATGTCACATCCAAAGTAAAATAGGCTGGTGTCGTCGGCATACAGTGACAGTTCCCCTTTTAGTACCAGTTTACTTATGCTTTTTATATAAATAAGAAATAACAAGGGTCCTAATATCGATCCCTGTGGAACTCCGTATGTGGTAGGTGATGCAGGACTTTGGTATTCTCCAATCTTAACTATCTGAGTGCGACCTGTTAAATATGACAAAAACATCTTGTGAGCATTCCCAGTGATACCGATATCGTTGAGTTTGCTCAATAAAATACAGTGACTAACAGTATCAAACGCTTTCCTAAGATCGATAAAGATACCGAGACCGATTTTCTTTTCATCTATACTGTTTTTTAGTTTAGTGACTAGATCAACAGTAGCTGATAAGGTATTGGATTTGGGCCTGAATCCGTATTGTTTATCATACAAAAAGCCAATTGAGTTTAAGTAGCCTTCTAAGCGATTGTATAAAATTCTTTCAAATATTTTGGAAAATACCGGAAGCACGGATATAGGACGATAATTATTTGGATCAGACCTAGTCCCCGATTTATAAATAGGTGTTACTTTGGCAATTTTTAAGTTAGCTGGAAAGATACCTTGTTCTAGACACTGGTTTATACAAACAGTCAGGTCTCCAGTTATTTGGTATTTGATATTTTTTATTAATTTGGTGTTTATGTGATCGATACCTGAGCTAGTATTATTATTTAAGTAATTTATTATTCTTAAGATTTCCCTTGTTGTAGTTAGATTCAAAGTTGTTAAGCCAAAATTTGTTTTATTAATGTCAGTTACTGCAGTAGTATAGGTCTTGTCATCATGGTACTCTATTGGAATGGCTTCTGCTAGTTTTGAACCAATTGACGAGAAAAAGTCATTGAAATGTTGACATATCTGGTCCCCATCTGATATAACAGCGTTCTCTGTCTTCAGATTCGCGGGCATTGGCGTATCCTTAATACGATTGTGTGAGATTATCTATTAGACTCCACATTTTCCTAGGCTTGCTTTTGCAAGCCGAAAATTTCTTGTGATAGTATTCATTTTTCATTGTCTGTATCTCATCAGCTACCATTTTGCTTGCTTTCATGAAGTTGTCCTTAGCCTTTTCGTCTTCCGGCATTCTTTTGTGTAGTTTATACCTCTATAGCATGTTCTTTAGATTATTTTTTTCGAGTATTTTTGCATTTATCCAATCTTGATTCGGTGGATTTAGAATCTTTACTTTTGTTAAAATCATTCCTAATTTCTTACTCAACTTAATATAACGACATATTTAAAAAAAACAAGTAATTTTTTGCTAAAATTTTAATACTCCCAATGTGAATTCCATCGCAAAGTGCAGCGCCATTTTGACTTATGGCGATGAAACCTATCTAAGAACCGCTCATTAGTTACAAGTTATTTTTTCAACGCTGCAGTATCGGTTCTTGATATGCACGAAGAAACGTGCGCGAAAAAGTTAAGTACCCTTTATTTTATTTACTATTGTACTAGTATAAATAAATAAATAATGCTGGACATTTTTTACACAACGTCATCTAGCCCCAAACTAATCATGACTGATATACTTTTTTATATATTCATTCATACACTCTTCGGGGAGGTCTTTGATAATGATGACAATGTTACCTGATGATACTGCATGGATATCCTGGTCCTCGTCCATCCGGACTGCTGTGTTTCCCATTCGGAGATCTTGATCCAGCCTGAAGTGCGGAGTGCGCATCTCAGCATAGCTATCCTGAAACAACAGACGAATCAAACTGACAGTCCTTTCATATTATCTTGTCCATTCAAAGGTTGTCTGAAAGAGATGTCAGCGATAAGATCGCCCTTCACACCATAACCCACCATTGCACAGATATTAACTTGATGAAAAATAGTATTCTAGGTCAATACTATTTTTGGTATCAATTTTATATATTTATATATTCTACTACTTTTACAAATGTGAAAGTTTGTGGGGATGGATGTTTGTTACTCTTTCACACAAAAACTACTGAACAGATTATGATGAAACTATACATCAGAATAACACATAGGCTACTTTTTATCCTGGTACCATGCAGGCGAAGCCGTGGGCAGATGCTGGTATATATATATATATATTTATTTATTTAACAAACTAACTAGGTAGGTACTATAGTTAGTTAGTAGTATCTTAAAACCTAAGTTAGGTTTGTCTAGACACTAGGTTCTCATTGTGTTACTGTATTTGAAACAAAATTGCACAACAAAAACATGAGTAATAAGTAGGTAGGCATTGAAATTAATTACCGACATGCTAGTACTGAAGGCCATTCCAGGCCTTCAGTACTAGCATGTCGGTTTAGCATTAACTTCTATATTTCTATTGCATGCAGTTGATAGACCTATACCAAAGTATGCACTATGCAGAGCTGATGGAAAATGAACAAAGTACCTACCTATCTCAGTATTGATTTCTTCAAGGTAACTACTTATCAAGGTTTTTTAACTCATGATGTCAGGAGCCAGTATATTGTTTTTTTTTAATAAGTGTTTAAGTTCATGTATATGATCCTTGTGATTTCAATAAATAAAAACTTTTAATAACTTTTAATAAAAGGTTGTTAGTCTGTTATCAATTATCATTTATATCTTATTGTGCTTATTTGGGTCTGATTCTTATTCTTATTCTTTATTGTACACACAGATAATACAGACAAAAGACTTACATATAGGACATGTACAAAGGCGAGCTTACCCTAACAAGAGTTTCAACTCTATTTCAACTCTATGTACTTGTATGCCCATTATTTTATATGAATTACTAATTGATTTTATGCTGACAACAATTTGACCATACCTTATGTATTTTTTCTATGTATAATATGTATGTATTTACAAAAAAAAAATATAAGTAGTATATCAGTCAAGTAGTTCCCATAATACAAGCTTTGCTTAGTTTGGGGCTGGATGATGCTGTGTGAAAATGTCCTGCATTATTTATTTATTTATTTTATTTATTACCTTTTGTTTATTTCATTATTGGTTCATGTGTAATATGTCATCCTTTATGTAAAATTCCATATACAATATATATTTTGTTAACATTGCAATAAATAAATATCAAAATTGGTTCATAGAATGAAAAAGCAGTTTTTTTTGCAATCTATATGCATGTCTTCAAGGATAGTTCTTATATAGGTTTTATTGCCACAAGTCACTAGGGGGTGCTTCAATAGACGATGGAAAACACATCAGAAGTTTTAAAATTTAGCATAAATTAGCTCATCTTTTTAAGAGGCCTTAGGAAAATGAATTACCCATACAAACATAATACCAAAATCATTTGTAATTAGAGCTCATTTCCACCATATTATGTTATTATTTGAATAGTATTTATCTAGGTACCAAGATAAAAAAAAAAAAATACTTATCTAAAATAAAATTTAAACTAATCACATTTTGAATATTTTTATGTCATTTAAGCCATGTTTTCATCTTATTTGTTTCATATTAAAAACAACAATATCTTATGTATAGTGTGATTAGGTAAATAGCTAATATTGTCTAGTTACAGAATAACAACACAATGTGAAAAATATAACAAGTTTTTAGTCATAATTTTGCATGATGATGACTAAAAACTCCATCAGCCAAAAAGAGATAGCTATATTTTTGGATGCGCTTCGAATTGAAGTTATGAGCGCTATCCGCTGGACCCTTAAGATAATTATCCTACATCTGGCAGATTATACTACTAACTTAGGATGTTAGAGGAGTGAAGTTGTCTCACCTGTGTGGTGCAGCCACTAGATCCTTTTTACCGTAAGCATCATGTACCGGAGACACAATGCCTCCAACCACAGTCCCCAGGCCGAGAGAGTTGATATAGTCTCTGGCAATTTCTAGAATGACAAATTGTGTGTGAAATATCTATTTATATAATAACCTAATATCTATTTATATAATAACAAGTCAAAAAGATTTACTGAGATCTATGTACTGCAGCTTTGAATCTAGAGACCTAAAATATGGTGAATATTTTCCTTTCAATGCCTTAGTTTTATCATCTTTATAAGGAACAATAGATTAATATTTGAGTGACTAAGATTTCAGGCAATAGAAGGATTTTGCTAATTTTCACCCGAAGTTTCATATAAAAGGGGAGGTATCTTGAGGTAAGAGAGATATCTTATAAAAGGTTAAGGTTGTGCACAAAATTTTGAAATTCCATGAATTTTTCAGAAGGCCAAGAGCACTAACCGAACATTCGAAGGTGCATGTATGTTGGCGGGCTGAAACTGCCGCAAGCCATCAAAACGATCTTCCCCTGCGACATCCTGGCTTGGTTTGTGCAATTTACTCGAATGTATTGCGTATTTTTGAAATTTTCACATCACAACAATGTCCACAAACATTCATCGATTGATCTTACTAGAACGAGACTAAATTAAAATGTCATTATTTTCCTATATTAAAAAGTACTCTGTGGTCATTAATTTTCAGGTGTTTTTTCGGCTCTTCTATTTGGCCAGGCTGTATCCAATCTTGACTGACGTTGACGAACGTACGTTACACATCCACAAATACGTCTTAAATAAATATCTAGGGCGCAAAAAAGTGATTCAAGATATAATTTTGCGTGTGATAAACAGAGACATTTATAAGAAACGTCAAAACGTAGGCAGTTTTATCTACCGTTACTGACTGTTGAAGGTTGTCAGTGACAATATCGTCAATCAAACAGTCAACATCAGCTGTTCTACTGAAAGCGCAATTTTTTTATTCTGTGTGTTCTACCGTGGAACCTCAGCACAGATTAATTTTTTTTTGATCCTCTGATCAAAAGCCAATGTTCAAGAAATGAACATTCGTAGATATCTAAATTCTGTAATAACTAATTAACTATTTATTATTGTATTTCAAGAAAACTAACCACAGAGTACTTTGAAACTAACATTGGTAAGCATTTTATTAGGCCCATCGTAGTTGCTATTCAATATTCTGCATTCAATACCATCAAAACAAATAACTCATAACCTACAAATGACTTTGTTTTAGAAGATAAATGCAGAAAATCTACGGTAATTTCTCTGCAAGATGAGAGGGACAATACGGCTACTGTCCTCTGTAGTTCAGAGACGACCCTTTTACGTAACTACTCCGATATTCTACGTCAATGCGGGTAAGATTATCTATACGTAAACAAACAAGGTATGTAGGTACAGTCAGCGACAAAACAATAAATGAACAGTAAATATTATATTTTACTTGCTGACTGTAGGTTGTGAAAGAAACTAAGCAGGTGTAGGACACCCATGACAGAAGTATATAGGTGCCACTTGTTTTTTTTTTAATTTCGTATTTATCTTTCAGCTCCTCACCTAGGTCATGTGTACACAGCAGTAGTTGCCGATGCTATTCAGAGGTTCGAGAAGCTAACAGACCCTAACTGCAATGTCATATTCAGCACAGGTATAACATCATTAATCTGACTCGAGTCAGTGGGGGACCTAATTCTTTCAGGGCAACTGGTTGAAGTGTTATGTGACCAGAGAGCTGGCTTCTATCTGGGTCAACGAATTAGCATTGCCATTCAGTGTGACATTACAGCCAGCCTGCAAATGCTTCCATCTGGTAGTGTGCTGGATCAGTTGACCTTTCTATATATTGTTTGTAACAGTATATATCTCTCCCAAAAATTATAAATACAACCCAAAATTTTAACCTCTAAAACAAAATTGAAACTTACATTAAAAAAAAGTTTAAATATGTCTCTGTTGTCTTTTACTGCTGATGCTGATCGGCTTGCTTATTGCTTGCGCGCTCTTCTATTTGAGTACCCGCCTTATACTATGTGAGACTTCTATTTGAGTACCCGCCTTATACTATGTGGTTAGCACAAAGCTCGTTTTCAATATGTTATTTTTGTTACCCGCATGGTACCCGGATAAAAAGTAGCCTATGTGTTATTCTGATGTATAAGTTCAGTAGTTTTAGTATGAAAGAGTAACAACAAACATCCATCTTCACAAACTTTCATGTTTATAAGAGTCACTTTTCAGCTTCAAGGAGCTGGCCTTCAATTCACCAGACTGAAGAGACAGCATCCCAAACCTAGCCAAAAGATTCACAGACAAAAGTTGAGAGAACACTCATTGGACTGATCACTCAAAACGACTCAAAAACCAGATAATATCAACCATCAAATTGGATTATTGTTGTATAAACAGATTGCCAAGAAACACAATAGAAAAAGAAAAAAAAAAAAATAATAGCAGGATAAACAATAAAATAACAAGTCAAAAAAGACTCCTGTTTTTCTGTAAAATCCTTAAAGCCAAAAAATTTCATTAAAATTTTTAGCTATCCAATAAGCCTATTTGGGAGTATGGAGATAAATGGTAACAGAAAACCATCCAAACAAATTGAATAAAAATAGTGCATGACCATTGTTCTGAAGCTACAATATAATATTATACTAGTGACGAATAAACAACGGTATAAGGTTGCCTGCCCTTTATCCAAAAACACTTATTTTTCAGGCACAGACGAGCATGGCACAAAAATCCAGCAGGCTGCTACCAAAGCGAACCTCTCCCTCCCACAATACTGCACCAACATATCAAACGAGTACCGGGGCTTATTCAAAGAATTCAATATTGGATATACAGACTTCATTCGCACCACAGAGGAACGACATAAGAAAGCTGTTGCACATTTCTGGGTAAGTTATTTTACCTGTGACAACAAGAGCCTGTATATATTTGCCATAAGAGGTTGTTTGTTTGTTTGTATGTTAACAATTCATCTCCGGAATGGCTTATCGAATCATAATGCCGTTTTTACAATCAATCCATACTGGTATGTCTTCAAGAATATGGATTTAAGATAGCAATTGATGGAAATATCTCTCGCTATCAGCAAGTGGCCGATCAGGAATTGCCAAGACGAAAATATTTTTAAGCATTTTTAGAACAACTTCTAGCTACAAATTAAAAGGGTACTTTGCTTGAGAATTCTATTATCTTGCCACACCCTGTATATTAAAATGAACAGCGATTGGTGAACACTGAATATTGAGTATTGGATTATTCCGAGAATTTATAATATCCCAAAAGTTTAACCTCGGCATTGACGACCTTTGTGGCGCAGTGGGCGAAGGCCTGCCTTAGACGCAGAAGGTTGCAGGCTCGATTCCCGCTGCGGGGCAAATGTTTGTATGATTAGCATTAGCATTTAATATTTGTCAAGGGTCTGGGTGTTTTCTATGTACCTCTAGAATATGTATGTATTTACAAAAAAGACTATATAACTAGTATATCAATCATGTAGTTCCCATAATACAAGCCCTGCTCTGCTAGCAAGCTCTGCTTAGTTTGAGGCTAGATGACGCTTGAATTGTATGGGAATGACATTAGCTGTGGAATTGTCACGTGACAGCTGTCAAGTTTTACCTTGACAAATTTGCGTTAGCGTGATAAGAAAAGTAAGACATTACGTGTGTTTTGTCTGTGTATTTGTGTTGTCCCTTTGCAGGTTTACTCAACTTTTATGAGTCTCTCTCTATTTAAACCGGCCAAATTTTTGTAAATCTTGCCGACACGACATTGGCAAAATTGTGGCAACCCTAACCACAGTAGCCATAAACAAAAGTTGAAGTTGAAGAAAAGTAGCGTGAGGTATTTGTCTAGAGAGTACCCCATTCTGAAGAGAAATTTCAAAGTTTTAGAAATTTCATTGGTTACTAAATTCTGGTCGATTTTCTATCATTATACCGACCATATTCTTATTTTGACACCCTCTGTATTGTTAATGAATGTATCATGGATCAAACGGACACTGGCAGAATTTGACAACTAGCCACAGAAGCCATAATAAGGAAGTTGAAGTTGGCCCCTTCTGTTGCAAGCGTCCAAGACTTTTACACTTATAAAAAAAGTTATTTGTCACTTTAGCTGTATAAATAATAATAGTTAATCTATTGTTACAGAACAAGTTGGTAAATGAAGATTACATTTATAAAGCGAACTATTCCGGTTGGTACAGCGTCAATGATGAATCATTCGTTCCCGAAGCGCAGACCAAGGTGGACGTGCGTAATGGCGAGCAGGTAAATACACATTTTCACGGGACGCAATTAATTCTTTATTGTACTCACAGATAAAACAGACAAAAAAATCTTACATATAGAACATGTACAAAGGCGAGCTTAACCCTAAAAAGAGTTTTCTTCCAGCAAACCTTTGAGGATAGGGGCAGCTGATAAAATTATGTTTGGCTTGTATATGTCACCGTAAAATTGTAAATACCGTGAGATTACAATCTATCTCGCGAGATTGTTAACTGTCGTAAGATTGTGAACCGTAACACACTGCTTACAATTTAACGCATTATTTTTCGGTAGATTATGATGTACCGAAGTGAAACTGTTAAATCACAATATGTCGCGCGTTAAATTTTCAACTGTTCAAAGGCTGTCCCTGATTGGTCGGTCTTACAGTAGGTCGTTCTGTGTCCATAGAGTTAGGAATCAAACACAGGTGTCAGTCAAAAAAAAAATGCACTTCAAGAATTGGTACATCAAGTAGGTATGAATACATATCTAGCTTTATCAATTACATTCATATTTGAATAGTTTTTTCTGAAATTTTTTATCAATAAAATTCATATTCTATTTGTTTTTTTTCCGATATTGTTGTAACTATTTTGTTTGAAATTGATATTGAAATTTAATTTAATATAAGTTTCTTCTGAGTAGGTAGGTGCCTAATATTTACACATTTACATTAGTTGAGTACAGTGATACCTAATAAAGGAGCATAAGAACCAATGTACCTGTAACCAAGCAAATAAAGTTTTTCATTCATTCACAGCCGCCCTCGGCCCCCGACCCACCGCGTCGCATCGCCCGCCCGCTCTATTATTTCTTTAAAGCTGTAGAGTTTTTTTTTAGTTAGAACG
The DNA here is from genome assembly GCA_958496245.1 of Perizoma flavofasciatum. Taxonomy (NCBI): domain Eukaryota; kingdom Metazoa; phylum Arthropoda; class Insecta; order Lepidoptera; family Geometridae; genus Perizoma; species Perizoma flavofasciatum. Next base: position 7,756,539 of record OY292441.1, on the reverse strand, counting down.
CGCTTAACTCTGGAAGTACCAGTCGGATTTAAAAAAAATTTTGCATTCGATAGCCCAATTCTCAAGGAAGGTTAAGGGTTATTTTACATCACGCTACCGTCCTTAGGAGCCGAGCAAAAGAAATAATAGCGCGGGAGGGTGGCACAGCAAGTTTATTAATAACTGAGTTTTTTTTTAAGGTACGTTTGTCGCTTGATTCGGGACATCGCTTGGAATGGACGGAGGAAACTAACTATATGTTCCGTCTGAGTGCTTTCAAGACGCACCTACAAGAATGGTTGAAAACGGGTGAGATTGAAATTAATTTGACAACCTCTGTGGCGCAGTGGGTGAAGGTCCGCCTGATACGAAGAAGGTTGCGGGTTCGATTCCTGTCACGAGATAAATGTTTGTAAGATCTGCAAATATTTGTCTCAGGTCTGGGTGTTTTTCTATGTATAATATGTATGTATTTACAAAAAAAAAGTATATAAGTAGTATATCAGTCATGTAGTTCCCATAATACAAGCTCTGCTTAGTTTGGGACTAGATGATGCTGTGTGAAAAATGTCCAGCATTATTTATTTATTTATTTTAACTGAACCAATATGTAAAAATTCAACTAAGAGGAAGTGGTAATTCAGCTTGCAAGATTTGATCTAAACAAACATTGCTAGTTTAATGGATAGATAAGGTAGAAAAAAACCCAACCAACGGACACCTGCTGACCTCAGTCCTCACACCAAGATTCCCTGTGTCGCGGGTATCAGGGACCACGAGTACGGCGCTACCACGGCCCCTGAACCCGGAACGAATTGGATGCTCCGGTTTTCAGATGGTGTAATAACTCCAAGCAAGTTTCAAAAGCAACTGCAGGATTTGCTGCAGAGTGAAGTTTACTTCCCCGATATATCGGTTAGCAGACCCTCAGCAAGAGTACATTGGGCTATACGGGTGTGTATTAATATGATATGACCTCTGTGACGCAGTGGATGAAGGCCCGCCTGAGACACAGAAGGTAGCGGGCTTGATTCCCATCGCGGGAGCTTCTGTCCACGGCTTCGCCCGCGTGGTATCCGAATAAAAAGTAGCCTATGTGTTATTCTGATGTATAAGCTATATTACTGTAAAGTTTCATCAAAATCCGTTCAGTAGTTTTTGCGTGACAGAGTAACAAACATCAATCCTCACAAACTTTCTCGTTTATAATATTATTGGTAAGGATAAATGGCAGCTAGACATGGGCGTTTTCGTTTTTTACCGCGAACGGTTAAGTAACTGATATACAGTTTGCATATCGATATAGAAAACGGTTTTCAGATATCAATATCAGTCGCAGGGGTTTTTAGATAGGCAAACTAACAACGAAACGACAAACGCAAACTTGTTCAGTTATTTATCAGTTTAGCATCTTGTAACTACGATTTCCCTTCATGCTTTCAAAACATGGACCAAAAAAAGTTACAATAGAAAGTAAATCATATTGCCAGCTATCTATAATATATTTTTACGCACGCCATTTTCATGCAATCATGGCTAATGTTACGTCATATTCGCTCCATATGTCGTTTCGTTTGGTTTTTGGTTTGTAAAGGTTTCGTTTTGTTCGTATCTGTAACAGTTGAGGTTTTGATAAGTTTTCATGATATCGATTATGTGGATTTAAATATCGATATGGTATCGATATCTAACCCATATTCGATATCAGTTACGTTTCGATATATCGAGCTGTTGGCAGCGCCAACAGTGAACAGGCCAGGCCTCATTCTGCGCTTGACTTTCAGACGTAACGGACGTCTTGTGGTGTTAGGAACTTTTACTTAGGTTACGCTTTAAAAAAAAACATTTATTCAGTACGACACATAAAATTTTGCATGGTGGGATAAGTTATGAAAAAATAGATTTATGTTAGAATAACCTACCTACCTTTGTTTGTTCAGTTTAATTAATTTATCGCTATAATTGTAGAGGTTTGGATTGAATATTCTTTTTTTTAATACATTCCTGAGGTAGTCTGTAACAATACTTTGTGATGGACTTGCGTTGACACTATCACAAAAACACATGTATCCTAGCATTGGCGCTCTTATCGCAAACAGTGATATTATTAAAATCATATTGTAAAAACGGGAATTTTCACCTACTGCACCATCGGTGAAGGCACTGACTAAGTTTCGACTCATTCCGAGAGTCTTTATCAGGGTGAGTAATCGCGACTTGCTCCCTCCAAAAATTCCCGATTTTACAATATGAATAGTCAAGTTCATGATAGTTTTTGGAATAAAATTATTAAAATCATTTATTTAGACTTTTTTCAGCATAATCTAGCCCGAATTTGTTTATGTCTGGGTGATGTGGTACCGGCGTTTTGTAGTTACCGGGCCGCGCCACCGAAGTCGTCAAAATAGTTAGTTTCCTTTAATCGACCTCTGTGGCGCAGTGGGCGAAGGCCCGTCTTAGACGCAGATTGTTGCGGGTTCGATTCAAATGTTTGTATGATCTGCAAATATTTGTCTCCGGTCGGGGTGTTTTCTATGCAATAAAGTAAAGTTTATTGCTCTAGAAAGGTGTGTCGGTACAAACATACATATCTTAATGATGAGTGATGGACTTTAATGTTAAAAATAGTACCTACTAGTAAATAATATGTATGTATATACAAAAAAGTATATAATATGTATATACAAAACAAAGTATGTAAGTAGTATATCAGTCATGTATTTCCCATAATACAAGCTCTGCTTAGTTTTGGGCTAGATGATGCTGTGTGAAAATGTCCAGCATTATTTATTTTATTTATTGAAGGTTCCCGGTGACGAGGAACAAAGCATCTATGTATGGCTGGATGCGCTCATCAACTATCTGACTGTCATCGGATATCCCGATGAAGACGCGATGATGAAGCGAGGCAGACCCTGGCCGGCAGACGTCCACGTGGTTGGAAAGGATATACTCAAGTGAGTTCCTTACACAAGTTTTGCACGCAGGTTTGATTTCCGCAGCATCATCTAGCCCCAAACTAAGCAGAGCTTGTGTTATGGGAACTACATGACTGATATACTACTTATATTTTTTTTGTAAATACATACATATTATAAAATAAAAAACACCCAGACCCGAAACAAATATTTACAGATATACAAATATTTGTCATGTGACAGGAATCGAACCCGCAATCTTCTGTGTCTCAGGCGGACCTTCGCCCACTGCGTCACAGAGGTCGTCAAACTTTATCTTATCTTTATCTTATTTTTAGGTTTAAAAACTTTATTCTCATACAAACACATGGTTCACTTATAATGAGATACAAACGAAACAAATTAATATAAGTTTAGAACTATCGTCTGGTATCTATAACGATATATATTGTGAGGAGCGCGGCCTAGCTAACTACGGTACGCAAGCGCCATCTCTTATCAAATGGACACATTACTTATTACCGCCATCTAGTATCGACTGGCACAAACAACGCTAGAAAAGGACGGTAGTTTCCAGAACGTTCGAGACGGTACGAGATGGGGCGGAGCTATTCATGCGGGCCACGCCCCTACTAGATTGTTCTGGAAGAGACGTCTTACGAGATATATAAGCGCGGCAAGCGGCCGGTAGAGTCAGTTTCTTTTTAAGATTGGAAAGTGAATTATTTAAAGTGATTCGAGAGCGATACCCAGTGACTAGTGAAGTGACCGTTGCGCTAGTGTTGTACCAAGTGATACAGTGTTTTTATTTTAATTGTGTAGTTTCGTTGTGTTATTTGTTTTGTTGTCATTTTTATTGAGTGATTTATTAATACAGTGTTAATTTTGGTATTTAATTGGACTTCATTATTTTATCCCGAACCCTAGCTCGTAACAATATTATTTAACTTAATAATATCTAATAATATTATATAAAAACTCAACATTATCACGACTAGTACTTAATTAATTATGAAGTAGGTACACGGTAAAAACTGATTTCTTATTGAAAGACAAATTGCTTTCCATTAAGACATTTTTATTATCTCCAAGAAAATGATTCTCTCCCTATAGACGCTAGACAATTTTTTCTTCGTAATAGTAAAAATACATCTCATTTTATTTTATTTGTTACGAGATAAATAAGTTTAATTCAAGAAACATATTGTTTTATTTAAGACATTTATTTGATAGGAGTTAAAATGAGTCTTGAAATAAACATATTTCTTTTCAAGTAAGAACAAAATTAAGAAAAATATTGTGTTCAAAAAAGATAAGCAGATTGCATTAAACTAAGAAAATATATTTTTGTCATAACTGAATATTTCGAGAAATCAGTCTTTCTTATTCAAAGAAATCCTTTCTACCGTATTTGGTATGTTTATATTTTGGTAGTAACATCAAAATATAAACATATATTGTAATATTAGATAGGTAAGCATTTTTATTTATGTATTGTTACAGAGTTTGTACAGTTAATTTAAAATATTTATTTTTATCTTTATCTTATCTTATTTCCCAGCTGAATGGCAACGCTCGCATTCCAGATTCCACGGCATCTACTGGCCCGCGTTCCTGATGGGTGCGGGGCGTCCTCCGCCGCGGCGGCTGGTGTGCCACGCGCACTGGACGGTCGCCGGCGCCAAGATGTCCAAGTCGCTCGGCAACGTCGTCTCTCCTCTGACCACCCCCGCCCCCCCCTCCGCACTGAGGTACCTGCTGCTCAGGGAGGGGACTATGCATGCTGATGCTAGTGAGTATTTTTAAGCAAAACTTTCATACTGGTTTACTTATTGCTAGTTGTTGCCCGCGGCTTCGCTCGCGTGGTATGTTAATAAAAGTAGCATATGACCGTCTCCAGGCTTCAAACTATGTCCACCAACTTTTGAATGAATCGAACCAAGGATTACAATTTATACAAAGTTTAGAACTCAATTGCACATCCCCAAAGGGTAGTTTTGAAAAAATAGAAAAAACGTGTTTCATTATTTACTTTATTTATTTATTTATTTTATTGCTGTCATGTACACAGTTTAGTATAGGTGTTTAAACAATACATAAGAAAGTAGGTAGGTACATGAACCCCGTTAGGGCGCTGCAACTTTTGAGTTCGATTGTGTATGTTAATAAGTTACTGTTTTTTTTTTAAATCTGTTATTAAGAATGAAATATAATTTAATAGGTTGAAGAAATCATAAATATTTACAGATCTATTTGTACAGAGTTTTGAGCGAATCAAACATTTTTTTTTTCATAGAAACTTTACCACCCTATTTAACCCCCTTAGGGGTTGATTTTCGAAAATTAGATTAGCCTATGTGTTATTCCAGATCCTACATTCCAAATTTCATCAAAATCGGTTTAGTAGTTACGGAGATACGTGGTAACAAACATTCACACACGCACAGACTTTCGCATTTATTATATTAGTAGGACTAGCTTCTGCCCACGGCTTTGTTCGCGTGGTATCCGGATAAAAAGTAGCCTATGTGTTATTCTGCTGTATATCTTATTACTATTATAAATGCGAAAGTTTGTGAGAATGGATGTTTGTTACTCTTTCACGCAAAAACAACTGAACGGATTCCGATGAAACTTCACAGTATTATAGCATCAGAATAACACATAGGCTACTTTATATCAAGGTACCACGCGGGCGAAGTCGTGGGCAGAAGCTAGTAAGCTATATTACTGTAAAGTTTCATCGGAATCCGTTCATTTGTTTTTGCGTGAAAGAGTAACAAACATCCATCTTCACAAACTTTCGCGTTTATAATGATAGTAGGATTAGTCCAGCAGCGAGAATCGAACCTTACTGCGTCTCAGGCCTTCTCCCACTGCGCCACAGATGTTGTCGAAATTATCTTTAAATCGTTACTTTCTTCAGATTACAGCGAGACGAAACTCATAAACACAGTAAACTCTGAGCTGGCGGACACGCTGGGCAACCTCGTCAGTCGCTGCTGCGGGACCGCGCTCAATCCGAGAGGGGAGTACCCCGCGCTGCACGCCACTGAACTGCCAGCTCTCAGCCGGCAGGACGAGGCTGCCACTCTCATGTACAACGTTGAGAAACTGCCAGGTCTGCTGGTTCTTATACACAACGATAACAGAGAAAACTAATATGCATATCGTCGGCTAGCTAACAACACCGCGTAAATCGATTTTCCTAACTTTTCAGGATAATCAAAAAACTGTTTTATCAATCCCGCACAAGTCCACAGAATTGAAATCGCTGAAATTAAAACTGTGATTGTTTCTTTTTGTAATGGGTACGGTATACTTCAAGGACAGATTACAGTCCTCAGATCTATAGACTTATTTTATTTTTTAAGTTTTGATTTAAATGTTTCTTTTTGTAATGGGTACGGTATACTTCAAGGTCACATATTAATTTTATGAAGAAATACCCACCCCTGAAAAAATTGGGGATGAAATTTCATATTGGATTTATTATCAACTGGTGGTATATGAAGTAGGATTTTTTCCTGAAAGTTTTTTGAGCCAAACGTTACCTATAATCTTTTTTTTGTAATGCTGGACATTTTCACACAGCATCATCTAGCCCCAAAGTAAACAGAGCTTGTGTTATGGGAACTACATGACTGATAAATATTACTTTATATATTTTGTAAATACATACGTATTATACATAGAAAAAACCCAGATCCTGAGACAAATATTTGCAGATTATACAAACATTTCGTCCCGCATAATAGTAGACACTTATATTGCAACACTAGAAGATTTCTAAATAATTATTCAATAACTCCTGACGACCTCTGTGGCGCAGTGGGTGGAAACCCGCCTAAGACGCAGAAGGTTGCGGGTTTTATTCCCGCCGCGGGACAAATGTTTGTATTATCTGCAAATATTTGTCTCAGGTCTGGGTGTTTTCTATGCATAATATGTATGTATTTAAGTAGTATATCAGTCATGTAGTTCCCATAATACAAGCTCTGCTTAGTTTGGGGCTAGATGATGCTGTGTGAAAACAGTCCAGTATTAAATAAAAAAAAACTATATAACTTAATATTGTTTACTTTTTTTTTCTAGAAATCTGCCACAAACACTACAGTCAATACCAATTCTACAAAGCGGTGGACGCGGTCATTGCGACCCTGCACCTCGCTAATCTATTCTTCGAAACCAACAAGCCGTGGGAGCTGCGAAAGAAACCAGAGTGTCAGAAACAGCTCGACGTCACACTCCACATTGCGATGGAAACATTGAGAATAACCGGCATCGTTCTGCAGCCGATAATACCTGATATGTGCGAGAAGTTACTGGACAAACTGCAGATACCGAAGGATTGCAGGCTATGGCAACACAGCGAGACGCCATCTTGGAAAATGGAAGGCGTTATTTATGAAACGAAGAATATACAAAGTGGAAAGTTTGTGTTGTTCCCGAGGATTTACAAAGATAAGGGTGTTCAGTTAGGGAAAGTTAAAAAAGAAGCGCAGGAACGTAAGAAGGAGGTGCAAAAGAAGGTCAGCGCATAGTTTGTGTTGATATGCGTATATAAAAATACACTTAAGTGGCCCAAAATGGCGCCGATTCTCTAGTGTACCAAATAAACTTAATTTAAACTGTCGTTCTCATTTACTGATAGTGCACGCCAGAGAGAGATGGCAAGAATTTTACTCCTGTCGAATTAGTTGTCGCTCTGCTTTTATTAACCGATTTCAAAAAATGAGGTTCTCAATTCGGGTGTGTGTTTCTGTTACTTGGTATCTTTGCCAATTGTTAACCGATTCTGATATTCTTTAGTTGTTGTATAGAGAATTATCCCGAGGTGGTCCCATAAAAGTTTTATTCCTGAGAGATTGCTATTTTTCCCGTAAATCTTAAAAAACATCATCTTATGGGATCACGACTAGCCGAAACATTTTTTGTTGGCAGTTTTACTTTAGTTTTTTATTCGAAAGAGTGTCATTCCGGGTGGCAAAATAACGTAAACACGTGACGAAGTCGGTTTTTGACATATACATTACAAGCTCCTGGCCACGGCTTCACCCGCGTGGTACCCGGATAAAAAGTAGCCTATGCGTTATTCTGATGTATAAGCTATATATTACTGTAAAATTTCATCAAAATCCGTTCAGTAGTTTTTGTGTGGAAGAGTAACAAACATACATCCTCACAAACTTTCACGTTTATGTTATTAGTAGGAAGGATAGGATAGTTGTTTTGAAATCACGACTAAACTTGTATGGAAAACTTAAGTCTGACTAATTTGACAGCACTAAAATTGTTGCTCTTTTTATTTTCTTACTGTTAGTACAAGAGAGCGATATATAAAATTAAGTTTAGTTGATGTACAAGAGAATCGACGTCTAAAGCTGATTTGGGTATGTTTCCCCAATAAGTTGTTAAATTAGTTTAGATTAGCTAAGAGTTTGATTTTAGGACACATGAAACTGAGATTCATAATGAACAGTATATTTTTTTTTATATAAAACATATTTTTTAATTGTCTGTTTTGTTTATAGTAAACAAACACGCTCACAACTGTATTCTCTGAATGACATCCTCAGGACTACTCTACCATTAAGGTTTGGAAGTGCCTCTGACTAACCCCTACTCGGTATCTACCGAGTATGGATCTGAGAATGTCGATGATGGGGCATCAGTTTTGTTTTTTCTAAATTGCCTTTGTATAAAGTCAAGAATAGATTAGTAGTAATGAATGAATGAAAATACTTTATTGTACACTTTATGAAATCGACAAACTAAAAAATAACATTAAAATCGAAGGAGCAGTTAGCGGTCTTACCGCTTAAAATCTCTTCCAAGCATGATGGAGAGAATTCCATGTGATTTTGAGAAAGGTACCTACTATTAGATTAATTCGTAGTAATAAGATTTATGTTATTTTTGAAATTACTGATGTTTTAAAATAATTAAAATGAAATACAATTAAAAAGGTGCTCAGAAAAGTATATTGTTTCACTTAAAGATCTGTAGATTGATAACAAGTATTTTATGGGCCTTTAGCGCATTTACTTTTTCATTATTTAACCGACGTTTCTTTCGACTGTTGCAACAGCCGTGGTCACGGGATGACTGAAGTATACGTATCCTCTAAAAACAAATGCATTGGCCGCAACTACCCTCATTTCGAGTTCTGCTTTTTTTTTCAATTAGCCCCAAACTAAACAGATGAGAACTACATGACTGATATACTACGTTTATGCTTTATTTTTTGTAAATACACAGATATGAATATACAAAGGAAACACTCTGCGTGTTCGCGAGAAAAATATTTGTAGATTATACAAACATTTGTCCCGCGGCGGGAATCGAACCCGAAACTTCCTGCGTCTCAGTACCGTATCCCTATACTGCAAAATCGGGTCGCGACGCGATCACCTGTTGATCACAAGATTCCTGGACGCAACCAAGTAGGAAGAAAAATGGTGTACACACACCAACTAAATTTAAGTTACCACTCTCTTACACGCCCTTAAGAAAGAGATGGCAAGACTTTTACTCCTTTTAAATTATCAACATGTTGCTCTATGTGTTTATAGTCAGCATGTTTTGAAATCCCGAATAAACTTGTATGGAAAAAAACAATTTACCATCTTTTCTTTTTGTTGCTGTTAATAAAATATAGGTAGATAAAAATAAAATATAGTTGGTGTACAAGAGAATCGACGCCACTAACTAACTTCCAATAACGCACAGCCTAAACAGTTAGTTATAAAGACAAGATTTTGATGGTAGGTTCCTTTTGTTAGGTGCAATAAGGATTTTCCGAAATTCTATTCTAGAGGACGCAGCGGAAAGATGAGGATCGTTGAAGGCGAAAGTAGGTAACGTTATTTTATTTACTTGCGAAATAAAATTGATCCGTGTATTTATAGGTCACGGAATAGTCCGTGACTTAGAATAACAAGGGTCAATTTTAATTAGAGTACCACAGCAGGTACAATAGGTATAAAACTGTTTCAAATTTCGTGCAAATCGATCCAGTCGTAGGAGTTTGTAATCAATAAACCTCCAAACCAATTTACCATTTATTTCCAAACCTCACTGTTTTTCTTACCATTTCTCTTTCTCTGTGCTTTATCTATGTGTGTCGAATAAAGAATTTATCTATCAATCAACGGAACATCAAACTTTGAATAAGTATACTAAGTACTCGTAGAAGAATATTAAAGGTAAGGTTTTTAATACTTTTGCATATTATGGATCGTGCTTGATGTCATTTCTATCAAAAAAATAAAACAAGACATTCTATATCGGAGTCAATTTATTTATGAATACGCTTAGAAATAATAATATTTGCATCAAAATACTGTAAAAGACCAACAGTATCGAAGCTAATTACTAACTATAAGCTAGATACAGCGAACGCTTCGGTAACCCCACAGTGCACGTGAAACACTTCCCTTTTGGTGGTAAGACCGCCCGATTTAGAACTCACTTGGCGGTAAAACTATTGCAGGTTATATTATATAAATAAATCCATAGAAATCTCTACTAAACATCTTAAAATTCTTAAGTTTTCAAAATATTCTAACTCTTGTTCATAATCACTCAATAACTTTAGCAAGTCGCTCTAACCCTGTCCTTTTCTTACACTAAAAATGATAGAGACAGACAAATTTAACACGCTGCTAAAGTTTTTATGAGTAAGAGGGTTAAATTTCAATAAAATTCCAAGCTTTGGACATTTAGATGTCAAATGCGGAATAGATAATGCGAGGTTTTCTTTTTCATCTGTGGCAGGCGCTATTATAGTTCATTAAAGTTACACAGATGGCGCTATACCAAAAGAGTTAGATATTGTTAGATTGTCACTAAAAATGTGGCTCTTATTATTTCCCAGACATGCATAAGACATATTCTAATGTCATCTAGTAAGCTTCAGTAATCTATCTCAGTCTGTTACAGATAACTGAACGATTTTGGATAAAACATATAAACCTTACAGAGTGTATTCGATTTTTGGCAAACAAAAACTGAATTTCACCGCCATTTTCTTCATTGAAATTAACGAATTACTAAAAGTCATAGAACATTATTATTATTATTACCCTTTCGGGATTTACATATTCTGGGGCCACCTTATCTGTATATTGACCTAAATTAGCAAATTATTTATCTAAGTACCGCGCGAGTGATACTGTGGGAGGAAGCTAGTTTCCAACAAGTTAATTCATTATTTATTTATTTAAGCATACGTTTCCGTAAGCATTCCACGTGCACCTTATATCAAAACGAGCTACACTATAACTTCGAACCATACAAGCAATTCCGACCTTATCCAAACACACTTAGTATTCATAACCGCTTGCTGATTTCGAGACATAGTCTAGCTAACAATATACAATTCAAAAAAATAATATCTTTAAAACGCAGTGTAAATGAACAAGTCACACAAATTTATATTTATAAACTTTATATTTTTTATAAAAAAAAAACTTAGCTATTATACTAGCCAATTATTTCGTCCCTACCCTCAATGACTCAATTATACTTGGACTTGCTTCCGACGACCCCCTCTTGGTCGATACCAAGATAGACCTGAGAAAGACCATCATGGGGATTAATAGTAGTCAGCTTGTTTGTAAACAAAGTCTAGGGGACTCTATTTTGAACTTTATTCTGTCATGATTTCAACGCACTTTTGTATGACTCGTCCATCCACGCCCACGGTCAAAAATGCATCAAATGAGTATGATACAGGTAATAAAATGATAAATATTATTAATATTATAAATTCATACAGAGTTCGGTGACACACATATTCTCATAAATGCTTCTATAGACAAGTCCCAGTTCCAAAAATACGAACACCCTTATTCATAAACACTCCATAACTTTATCAGCTTGAATAAAAGTTGCCTCTAACCTTTGTTTAGAGTTAGTCAAGGACAGGGCTAGAGTAAGTGAGTTATTATGAATAAGGGTTGGCTACCATACATCCGCCAGTCGGACAATAGAGCTGAATGAACTGTAGCGAACGACTTCAAATATCGGCCAAAGACCAGCCTCCTTATTCTGTATCTGAAAGTCCACTCTGTGACGAACGTTTGACAAGTAAAATTATTTTTACTTGCACATAGTATCAATATGGCCACAAAATACAGGGCTTGTGTTTCGGCGACATTCAGATACAGGATAACCTAACCTAAGCTGGTTATCGTTCAACAAAAAGTTTCGCAATTGAGACATCCCAATTATTTCTTCCACCTCACGGTATCTGTACATTTGAGCTCAGGACTTCAGCGTCATGGTACCTATGGTTTGACTTTCTGTACGCTCAAAAACGTATACAATGCGTTCGAATAGCTGGTACTAATTCTTTGATGGCCAGTCAAAGTAAAAAATATTGCGATTTTGAACGAAAGATTCAGCTTAATCAGTCACAAGTTCATTCATTTGAACGATAATTTCACTCAATTCATTTAAAGTACTCATTTTACTGCGCATTGTAGTGGAAGCGTCAGCCAGTATTTACACATGCGTGATTCGCGAAGGAATGTCGACTACTAGGTAAGTTCTATGTGGCAGAATACCATACATATTCCGTCACAGATTAGTACTAAATAGTCAACGTTCGCGAATGACGCATATTAACACGGTATCACAGGAAAAATTGACTGATGAAAACCAGACATCTTGTATTTATCATCGTTGAATGAGTAGAATACAAAAGCTGCGCTTACTCTTTCATTCAGTCACTCACCAGTAGTCGAATAAATTCTTCAAATTGCTCAAAAAATTAAACACAATTCCATCGCTGATGCACACGACATTCATGCAATTGAATGAGAAGAGTGAACGTTTTATTTCAAATTGATTTTTCATTCGAACGAAAAGTTCACTACATTCAATTGAACTATTCAAGACAGAGACAATTTGGAATGGCAGGGTTTGAAACGAATGAGTGAATGAACAGAACGAAAAGTTAGTTCACTAGTATTCGAACCAACCACAATGTTTTAGTTTCTCTATTACAAATAACAGTAAACTGAAATAGATACATAATAGTTTTTCTTAAAGTCTACGTTTTAAAAAAAAAATCGAAAATCGTGTATTTTTCATATCTAAACTCCGTCTAATAAAAACGTGGCGACGCGACGCTAACAACATTACTTTTAGGCTTCGAATTATTAAAATACAGTAAAAGGTACATACAATACACATCAAAATTGAATACTTACACCTAAATAATTGTACGGAAGTGTCTCTGGCAATGTACATTGTGCCTATTCACGTGCCAACATGTTCGTCAACACGCTATGAAGAATTCTATTTATATCCGTTCAAAAACAATACATAAATGAGCAAACTTTAACCCGTGCCGTACTAACTATTCACTAAGCATGTGATACAACATGTTGGGGCATGAATGGGATGCTTTAACATGACCTAATTTGTGCGATAATTATTTCTTGTAAAAAAATTACGTATATCCTTAGAGGACATAACAAACGGATTTCCATTTATTTTTAGCTAGAAATTGGCATTTTTACACTAAACTTCAACAGAAAATACCTATTAAATATGACGTTTTCATTTTATCTGTGACAAGCTGACAAGTGACATTACATAGTTTTTAAAATATCGCAGATGGCGCTATCTAAAAAAAACGAAAAAAAAACTGGCTTCAATGGTGTTCTTGATATTCGGTTTCATAATCAGTATTTTTTTATTTATTATACATCAAAAAGTCACATACATAGTCCTGAACCCACACTAGGATTCCCTGTATTGTGTGTATCAGAAACGACTAGTACCTTGGTACAAAACCCAGACATTCGCTTTTATTTTTCCGTAATTCAAATGCGGGTAGTATGAAAAGAATCTTTACGAGGTACTCTGAATTCTTTCACCACACTGGATGTTTCATCAACGGTCACTAAGCCCTTTCCACCATACCTCAACCAGAGATAACGGGTCTAGACAAATACCACTTTCTGTTGGCGTTAACGCCTGCGGAAAGGTCATTTAATTCCTCTGATGTTTAATCGTCAATAGACATCGGTAACCGCTTACCAACAAGTGGGCAGTATGTTTTTTGCCACCTTGGTGGTACACAAAAAAACTTCAAAGTACTAAACCTACCTGCCACAGATAAAAAAGAAAACGTCTCATCAATAAATCGACAAACATCTCATTCACTCACAGATCATTAAATAGGTAACAAAGATATTTTTTTCATTCCTCAGTAATTATTGCTCAGTTTTAAATACATAGTCTAACTAACAGAATCCAATTCCACATAACCGTGATGGGGTACTGTAGATTTTTTAATTATTCTCATTAAAAAAAATATATCTCTTATAAAGCGCTCACTCTAGAAATGATTGCATTTGAAAGTTTGAGTAAATAATTATTTGATAAAAATAAATACATAGACAGGCCGTGTTAAAAAAATATAATGCGCCGAATACTGAAACGCTAATCAACATATAATCACGACTAAGTCTTAAGTTCCAAAGTCAAAGTCAAAATTCATTAAAATCACAAGGATCACTTTGAAACGTCAGTTTTAACTATTGTCTGTTCCTCCGCGACCAAGCCAGGAAAGAAAGGCAAGGAAACAAGTCTGGTCAATTCTTTTTAATTATCCTTTTACAAAACAATAGGTACCTACATTTTTTTATCAAGTTGGAGCCTTTTCAATCCCAAGAGTTTTTATCGCGCCTGCTCTTAACCAACTCATCTTGAGTATCGTTTTAGTATTTGGCCTTTAAGCGAGCTTACTTATTCTAGCTCAATAATATCAAAGAGACGAAATAGAAAATATGTCCATGCCTGTCCATTTTATGATTGACTGATTTAAAATAGATATATGGAATGTGCAATGCTATGCCCATATAACGGAGATATATGGACATAGCATTGCACTGACCATTTATGATTTAGATAGAAAATACATAATAGTACTCGTAAATACCGAGTGCATTTAAGAAAAATACTCGGCGTTATATTTTATGAGTTAAATGCAACAATTATATGAATTGTGGTGTCAGTCGCAACAAACTGGCTACTTTATGGGCTATCCAGACTTATCCTGGCCGTAGAAGGGACGACTAAAAAACTAATGACACGTGTTAAGTCCAGGGACGCGTCCGTGCCGTGTTAGGCGCCTAGCTAGGGTTTTAGGCGGTTCATACAAAACGCACAGAACGATATTTTTTGCGTCACGGCTTGAATATGTGTGGATAGCACTTTATACATAACGCTGTTAACATTTGTATCAGTGTATCTAGTGATAAGTTTTATTAAATTAATTACGTATTTTATTTACTCGATTGCGCCAAGCGAAAGGGAGGTGTCCGATGGTATCGATAAATTATGTTTATAACGACTGAATGTATTTGTGTGCCATGGACTGACTAGTCTTTATTTTTAAATATAATAAAAAGACATGAAATGTCAAAAAACTTCCTCACGTTCTTACATTATTTTTCTCACTAGGAATGACACTCTTTCGAATAAAAACCCAAAGGTAAAATGGCCACAAAAATATTTCGGCTAGTCGTGATGCCATAAGATGATGACATTTTTTTTATTTTTACGGGAAAAGTAGCAGACCCTCAGAAATAAAACTTTTATGGGACCTCTTCAGGAGTATTCTCTATGTAACGTCAAAAAAATAATAGCAACCTTTTTTTGAAGTCGGTTAAAATACTATCAGCGTTATGCAGAAAGTGAGTAGCTAAAATAAACCAGTCACTATAATAAACCAGACACTATAATCAACCAGTCAATATAATAAACCAGCTACTAGCATCAACCAGTCAATATAATAAACCAGTCACTATAATCAACCGGTCAATATAATAAACTAGTTACTATAATCAACCAGTCAATATAATAAACCAGTCACTATAATAAACCAGACACTATAATCAACCAGTCAATATAATAAACCAGCTACTAGCATCAACCAGTCAATATAATAAACCAGTCACTATAATCAACCGGTCAATATAATAAACTAGTTACTATAATCAACCAGTCAATATAATAAACCAGTCACTATAATAAACCAGACAATATAATAAACCAGTCACTATAATAAACCAGACACTATAATCAACCAGTCAATGTAATAAACCAGCTACTAGCATCAACCAGTCAATATAATCAACCGGTCAATATAATAAACCAGTCACTATAATCAACCGGTCAATATAATAAACCAGTCACTATAATCAACCGGTCAATATAATAAACCAGTCACTATAATCAACCAGTCAATATAATAAACCAGTCACTATAATCAACCAGTCGATATAATAATCCGATCACTAAAACACACGTGCAAGCAACATCTTAATCTACGATTGTTCATGTTAAAGTCCTTCAATTGAAACTTACGTATTCGTTAATTTATCCGACTTGCTTGTAAATGCTGTGTTATGTTATACGCTCGTGAAAATTACACCCAATTTTCGAGACAAAGTGTGAAAAATTGCATTGTTACTTGTCTTCATAACTTAATGTATTTTCTAAACTCTTAAATTACGGTGGCAACATTGTATAGAACAGAGATCTTACGAGCTTCGGAGGGCACGTTGAAATGTCGCTCATATATCCAGACTATTTAGACTATTAGACTATTTAGCATTATGTACCGCTCGAAGCTATAAAAGTCGGACTCTGACCACCAGCTCATTATATCTCGACTATTTACTATATACTTATTGGTTTTATTTGTAAATGGGCGATATTACATAAACAACATTGACAAGTAAGTTTACACGAGAGAATCCCTTCGAAATCACTATCCAACAGGTACAACAAGAAATGCATCGTATCCCTACGTATACAGGGTTCAAATTCACTTGACCACATTAAATAACACTTAAACGACCATAGAAATTATAAACGAAGCTTCATTCTACGTGGAAATGCACAAACTAATGATGGCACATGGTTTGCGATTCAAAGAGAAATAAACCCACACTTTTCAGCAATAGAATTCATAATTAATATCTCCTCAGATAACTGTTAATAAGTATCACTTTATTAAAAATTAAAAATATATAAAAAATGCAGATTAAAAATGTTCCTATAATCGGCGGTACTATCGCTGAAAGTGATTTCTTCCAGACAATAAAAAGGTAGTATACTTATATATAATTATTTCTTCACCAGAATTTTATATAACCATTTTGCCAATTGCAGACTCATGGCCCGAGGTGTCTCGAATCAGCGATGCGTCGCCAATTACACTATAGTTCGAAATTAAGCTGGCGAGTCTTGGGCTCTTTTCAATGATATTATCACATCTCGAACTTATATGAGCAGCAACACATCGCCTTCAACCGAGGCTAAAGTGCAGGTTCGAATCCCGCTGATTCTAACATTTTGCGGCAAATAAAATTAAAATGGAATGCTAACTGCTGGCAAAACTCAGGCATGTGCCAAGTATAATATTTGGACGTGCCTCTGACTGCACCCTACTCAAACACATACGCACTGAGTATGTCCATCATGAGGAATACATTATGTTGTTGTTTTGTTTTTTTATTTTTTTATTTAAGTATTACTGGCATACCGCTTTGCATTAAACCAATTTTAATAAAAAGAGGGAAAAATGAGTTTTAGATTAATTTCCCAAATCTCGCAAACCAAGACCATCTCTTTCTTACAATCCGCGCCGGCGGCATCACGGTTCTGTGAGTTGTGGCGGTCAGCTGTTCGCCGTCGCCTCCGCGGGAGCGGGCGGCACGGGGGAGTGCGACGACGGGGAGGGGAGGAGGTGCTCCGGGACAGGGATGGGGCGCAGTCTCGGAGGCACCTTCTTTTGGGGGCAAAGCACCTGGAACCAAACAAGTATGAAATGAAATGAAAAAAATACTTATATTGAGGAACACAACGTCCTATATCTTACACAAATGGTGATCTTATCGCTGACAGCGATCTCTTCCAGACAACCGTGCATTATTGCTACCAAAAAAAAACTAAACTATAAACCATACAATAAACATATATATAGAAATAGTGTCTATGTGTATGTGTTTGTGCGATTATGTGTTTGGTCTCAATTCAACAAGAAAACAATTTATGTGTTGAAAGTATAGGTTTCATACTCCGCTGGCCTCTTATAGCCAGAGCGTGATGGCATGCTATCGCGCGCTCCCTCTTCACTTCTCGGAGTAGAATGTCCCTCGCGCTTACAAAATGAAGAGTGAAGAATCCGGGCGGGGTGAGGTAATTCGGATCGGCGGGAGGGGGTGAGCCGTACTGTACTTAAGTAGTAGGTAACGTAGCATATACATATTTTGTAGTTACGTAGTATTTATTATGTAGTTACGTAGTATTTATTTTGTAGTTACGTAGTATGTATTCCGTAGCGGATTCAGGGTAGGGTTAAGGGGCTCAAGTCCCCCCCAATAGCATTTGGGTCCCCTGACAAGTCTCAAATTAAACTTGATATTATCGATAGTCAAATTCAAAGGGTTTTTATTCATTGAAATCTCAAGGATCATAAAGAAACGTCAGCTTAAAAACTACGTGAATTTAAAAAGTTAATTCACGCCGATTCTTACGCGCTTTCTTTTTTAATAATTCATTATGTACAGTAACATTTTCATCACTGATCCTTTATCCATAAGAATCAGTGATGAAAATCCTTTATCTTTGCTTTAGCTTTCGGAGTCTGGTGCGGACGAGCCTAAGTCCAAGGGAGGGCGCTGGGAGTCAGGATACATTTATTCTCATCCGACCCTCAACGCACCATCTCATAAAATGTGTACCCCAATTATTCATACATAATTATTTAATAACAAGAGCTATTGTTAAATACTAGTTATTTGTATTAGTACCTACATAGTTTAAATAATATATTATTTTAATGTGATTTGAAATAATTCAGCATCATTTAACTCAATGTACCTTTATGTTTGAGCTATAGACTAAACTATTCTACTGTATTCCATAAGTAGAAATAATGTTTTTTTTAACAAGGCACTTCTTCCTTTTTTAAGTATTTTATTGTTTACCTTGACCTACCCTCAGTTGAGCCAAGCCCCTCCCAATCCAAAATCCTGGATCCGCCACTGTGTATTTTGTAGTTACGTAGTATATATTGTTTATGTATTATGTTGTATGTATTGTGTAGTTGAAGGTAACTCACCCTTCTGGCGAACATGAAGCAGCCCTGCTCCTCCACCTCAGGGTTCGCGGACGGTACCAGCTGCAGGTCCGTCGTCGGCGCCTCTTTGCAATCTTCACCTGACAATAGAACATTCTACTCAGCACACTGCTCCGTGCAAAAGACCACCTCTGTGGTGTAGTGGGCAAATGCCCACCAGAGACACAAAAGGTTGAGGGTTCGATTCACGCCGCGGGACAAACGTTTGTATGATCTGCAAATATTTGTCTCGGCGTCTGGATAATTGATATGTATATACAAAAAAATATTTATATAAGTAGCATATCAGTCATAATATCTATCAATCGGGATAGGTAACATGGGATGAGGTCAAAAAAATACGTGAAAAGAAAGTATGCTGCCAGAGGCCTTATAAAGATTTTGAAACAATTCATCAACTAAGCACTGTTTAGCCAAATAACGGTATTCATTTACAGTTGATACGAATTTCGCTAACAGAAAAACTTGCTTATTTGTCGTTTAGTTTTAATAGATAGGTCATTTTGCTAACATGCCTCCTCTGCCCCCCACTTCCGCAGCCGCTGATCCGCGGAAGTGGGGGGGGCAGAGGAGGTCAAATGCCCCCCCTAAAATGACATAGGTACCCGCCTACCAAGCCAGGGCTGGAGATTAAAGCGGTGACCACAGAAATTTGCCCCCCCCCCCCCCCTCACAGAGTACTTCCGCGGTCACTGGTGTCTATTTAAATAATCTATCTACATTTTAAATAAAAATATATACATAAATAATGGTGGACCTTTTTAACACAGCGTCATCTAGCCCCAGACTAAGCAGAGCTTGTGTTACGAGAACTACATGACTAATATACTACTAATATACTTTTTTTTGTAAATACATTCATATTATACATAGAAAACACCCAGACCCGAGGTAAATATTTCCAGATCACACAAACATTTGTCCCGCGGCGGGAATCTAACCCGCACCCTTCTGGGTCTTAAGCAAGACACTTTTTATATACAGCACAAACAAGTACAAATGACAAGAGAGACAAACAAAAAACACAGTAAATTACAGTATAATACAAAAGAGAAACGAATAATAAACAAAACTCTAAAACAGCTGGTCTCTAACCATGGGTTTATGGCTGCGTATGGGTATGGGTTTTTCTATGTATAATATGAATGTATTTACTACAAAAAAACTATATAAGTAGTATATCAGTCATGTAGTTCCCATAATACAAGCTCTGCTTAGTTTGTGGCTAGATGATGCTGTGTGAAAATGTCCAGCATTATTTATTATTTATTTTATTCATGGGTCAAAACGACCCATAAGCAGGTAGACTTAACAAAATTCGATAGGCAGGTCATTTAGCAAACATGCCCATTCGTTAGTCAATGCTGTATGTACCTCTGGAGAAGACGTTGAGCTCGGTGTAACAGCCGGTCTCGATCATCTCGCTCTGCCAGGGGATGCTGACGCTGCCGGTGTTGAACTTCCCGTAGAAGGTGTCGTCTCCCGCGTCCAATGCGACGCCCTTCACCGTGCTGAACTGCTCGATGTCGAGGACGTCTTTCGCGTAGACCGCGTGAGGCTGGAACAAGACAATTTTTAATGTATCCAGGCGTGTGTCTCCTACGTACATCATCTTCTTTCTGTGTAATTGTGTTTATTTAGGGAAGTGTTTGTGTTTTATTAATAGATTAGTTCTAGCGTATAATTTATAACTTTCTTATATTCATGCACTACCTCAAGACTCTTCTCCATTAACACAAAGGTTAACTGGAAGAGAATGCTATCAAGCATTAAGTTCGCCTATGTACAGTACTCTGTAATTGTGCAATAAAGAATTTTCCATCTATCTATCTTGTTTGGGCAACAATGTTAACCTCTTCAGTTGTAAAATCATATTTTATGCACTTCATTAATGTTTCTTTTAAACCTAGCTTTATTTTTATTAAGTACCTATTTTTTTACTACCTAAATCTCGCTTGTTTTATCCATTAAATACTACTTGGTAAATTTTGATCTGTCAGATATGAAATTAATATGAAACGCTTTCCTTTATAAACACTGTTATATATTTTGTATTGAAATATGCTAATGAGGTTTGATATGTATGAAAGGCAAATGTAATTCCATGGTAGATCAGTCAAGGATCAACTGGAGAACACTGCGCAAGTTAAATACTTACCCAAGACAAAGATTTTGTCTACCGCCGAGAAGACAACATATTTTGTCCCTTTCGTACTCTGCACAGCACGCTTAGCGGGACTCGCACGACAGTTGACAGAATTTTTACCAGCAAATTATCAAACATAGCGTCTCTTGAGGCTGTCTACTATATGGTTCTGACTTACGTCGGGCACGAAGGGCGCGGGCACCATGCCCGCTTCCAGCCGCGCCCAGTTCATCTGGTTGAAGAACCGGTGCGCCTTCACGAGCGCCGCGCCTCGCCTGCCGCAGCCGCCGCCCGCCCCCGCGCCCGCGCCCGCCCCCGCCCCCGCGCCCGCCCCCGCCCCCGCTCCGCCCCCGCACCCGAGCCGCGCCGCCGAGCTCTTGCTGAGCAGCGCGGAGCAGAGCGCGCGCCCGCACTCTGAGAACTTGGACGAGTACTTCTCCTGCTCGTGCTGAAAAACAACATCACATCTTACTTCTTATCTTACTAATATTATAAACGCGAAAGTTTGTGAGGATGGATGTTTGTTACTCTTTCACGCAAAAACTAATGTTCGGATTTTGATGAAACTTTATAGTAATATAGCTTATACGTCAGAATAACACATATGCTACTTTTTACTACTTAAACTAAGTAATTTTTACTTTTCCGGGTACTACGCGGTCGAAGCGACGACACTGATGATTATGAAGACGTACCGCGCTCTTAAATCCAAAGAATAAGAAAGAATGGAAGAAGGGGCAGGCCTTTGCCCAGCAGTGGGACGAACTTTAAAATAAATGTTGTAGATGTAATTATAAATTAAGGTAACTATTGATTTTAAGGCTTCAATAAATAAATGTCCGTGATAAGCGGCGGGAATCGAACCCGCAATCTTGCGCCACAGCTGGCTTCTTCGAGGTCGTCATTTTGTTATTTGTTTATGGTGTACAGTAAAAAAAAATCATTCATTCATTCATTCATTCCTGACCCTGTGGCAAAGTAGGTGAAGGCCCGCCTGAGACGCAGAAGGTTGAAACTTCGATTCCCGCTGCGGGACAAATGTGCGTATGATCTGCAAGTATTAATCTCGGGCCTGAGTATTTTCTATGCATATGTATGTATTCACAAAAAGGTATATAAGTAGTATATCAATCATGTAGTTCCCATAATACAAGCTCTGCTTAGTTTAGGGCTAAATAAAGCTGCGTGAAAAATGACCAGCACTTATTTATTTATTAGTCCCGCGGCGGGAATCGAACCCGCACGCGCACGTAGTCCAACTAGTACCGAGGTCCTGAGCTCACCTTGACCCGCCTGTCCACTTCCTCCCGCTTCACCTTCTCCTTCCTTGCCCTGAACGGAGCCCGCCCCTCGATCATCTCGTACACGAGACACCCGAACGAGAACCAATCAGGGCTAAACGTGTACCGTTCGTTGTCGATAACCTGAAATTAAAAAAAAACTTATTACACATCTATGAACTTCATCATCTTCTTGTCCTTATCCTACATTACGTGGGGACGGCACAACATGTTTTCTTCTTCGACTCTCCTCTATCAGCCGTCATCTCAGTACTCACTCCTTTCTTAACCATATCATCCTTCACACAATCCATCCATCTTTTCTTTGGCCTACCTCTGCTTTTATTTCCATCCACATTCATATTTAACATTCTTCTCGTAATATCACATTCTTCCCTCTTCATGACATGCCCATACCATGCTAATCTATTACTCCTCATCTTTTCCGTCACGGGTGCTACTTTCAAACTTCCCCTGATATACTGATTCCTTACTTTGTCCATTCTAGTAACTCCACAAATCCATCTCAACATTCGCATCTCAGCTGCGAAGCTGCTGTGAGAGCAGTTATTTCACATCAATAGAATTATGATGAGAAATTAAGTCACTGGTACATAATTTTATTTTAATTTATGTATGTAGTTTATTTCTATTTTAAGTAGCTAATTATTTAATATAATAAAATGTTCTCTTATTTTTAGTAATCAATAAAACGTACTACTGCCCCACTCTTTGTGTAATGACAAAGGTTAGCTGGAAGAGAATGCTAATTGGCATTAAGTTCGACTATGTACTTGTTTTATGTTGTGCAATAAACCATTTTCTATCTCTATATTTAATGTTGTGTCACGCAATAATTGTATGAAACGTACTATACTTTTTGACCATGATTTAGAGTTTGTAGAGTTAGAGCTTAGGAGTTCTTCATAAAATCTGATAACTTTTCAACAATAAAACGATATGAGCTTGTGAGTCTTGGCAACCTATTTTATATGAAATGTTTTTAGTGCCAAATACCCCAATCCCGACTCGACCTACATACCTCGGGTGCTATATACCCCACAGTCCCGACTCGACCTACCTCGGGTGCCATACACCCCAAAGTCCCGACTCGACCTACCTCGGGTGCCATATACCCCACAGTCCCGACTCGACCTACCTCCGGTGCCTTATACCCCACAGTCCCGACTCGACCTACCTCGGGTGCCATATACCCCAAAGTCTCGACTCGACCTACCTCGGGTGCCATATACCCCACAGTCCCGACTCGACCTACCTCGGGTGCCATACACCCCACAGTCCCGACTAGTCCTACCACGGGTGCCATATACCCCGCAGTCCCGACTCGACCTACCTCGGGTGCCATACACTCCACAGTCCCGACTCGTCCTACCTCGGGTGCCATATACCCCACAGTCCCGACTCGACCTACCTCGGGTGCCATACACCCCACAGTCCCGACTCGACCTACCTCGGGTGCCATACACCCCACAGTCCCGACTCGACCTACCTCGGGTGCCATATACCCCACAGTCCCGACTCGACCTACCTCCGGTGCCATATACCCCACAGTCCCGACTCGACCCCGGACGCTGCCGCCCTCAGGTACGTCCACGGCTAGTCCAAGATCCGATATCCGAACGTGCCCTGCATCGTCGAGGAGAATGTTTTCCGGTTTGCAGTCTCTGTCGAACACAAAATTAACGATTTTAAAAATAAGTGACCGCGCGTACAATTTAAGCCTCTTTAGAGCAGCCAGGATCAATTAGTCAGGCGGCCGCAGTTCAAGATCTTAAAATATTGGTATCTTTACAATAGATACCAAGATTCCTTTTGCAGGGAATCTTTTCAAGATTGTAAAAAAGAATTACAATTGAAAATTATGTAAAATTAGAGTTTTATTCGATCTGAATACGAGAAAGCGTTGAAACACGTTAATGCTCCTTTGCACAAAGATTAGGCAAGGACTTGAGGAATTCTCTTATTGGCCTCGATTCTGTAGTATATACTAACTAAACTAAATTTTTATTTATTTATTTATTCAGAATACATTATGACATCATTACAGGGTTTTTAATTTAAACTGTCGCTCTCTTTTACTGATAGTGTACGCAAGAATGAGATGGCAAGAATTTTACTGCTGTGTGCTGCTGTCAAATCAGTTTACGTGCCGCTTTTCTTCGTGTTCATAGTCAGCATGTTTTGAAATCACAACTAAATTTGTATGGAAAACTTAAATCTGACTAATTTGACAGCACTAAAATTGTAGCTACCTCTTTCTTGCTTGCGCTATCAGTAAAAGAGAGCGACAGTTTAAATTTAGTTTAGTTAGTGTTCTACAGAATCGAGGCTATTGACTAATTTATATGAGAAAACTTCAGTAAAACGTCTAAATCTTTGTCTAACATAGAAGTATGTACGGTCCACATGATGGTAAGCGGTTACCGTAACTTATGGACGCTTGCAACACCAGTTGCCGACCCTGATACATAATAATATAATAATAATAGACACAATTATTAGACACAAAAGTTTACATGGTACAGACAAATTAGACAAATTATTAAGCACTACAGAACTATTATTTCTAATTAAAATAAATAAAATAAATAATGCTGGACAATCCACAGCATCATCTAGCCCCCAAGCTAAGCAGAGCTTGTGTTATGGATACTAGATGACTGATATACTTAATACAATACATTACATAGATATATATTTTTATTATACATAGAAAATACCCAGAAAATACAAATATTTGCAGATCGTACAAACATTTGTCTTTGAGGTTTATCTAACGGGTGCAAAGTTTAATGTGCTGTAATTCCGGCATCCATACCCTTCAAACTGGAACACAGCAATGGTCGCATATCTGCTCGGTGGCAGGAATAAACACAGCAATGGTCGCATATCTGCTCGGTGGCAGGAATAAACACAGCAATGGTCGCATATCTGCTCGGTGGCAGGAATAAACACAGCAATGGTCGCATATCTGCTCGGTGGCAGGAAAACTGACCTGTATACGATGCCCATTTTATGCAAGTGCTCGAGTCCGCAGGCGACCTGCGCTGCGTAGAACCGCGATCTGTCCAAACCCAGGCCCGTGTCCGCGCCGCACATGTTGTATATATGGAATTTGAGATCACCTCCTGAAATTACGAA
The DNA here is from genome assembly GCA_958496245.1 of Perizoma flavofasciatum. Classification (NCBI taxonomy): domain Eukaryota; kingdom Metazoa; phylum Arthropoda; class Insecta; order Lepidoptera; family Geometridae; genus Perizoma; species Perizoma flavofasciatum. Next base: position 7,730,883 of record OY292441.1, on the reverse strand, counting down.
CAAATTTTACATGAGTAATCTGTCATATCATCCCGTCCGTATCAACACGGCTGTTGCGAGCCGATAATCCTACTAATATTGTAAACGCGAAAGTTTGTGAGGATGGATGTTTGTGAGGATGGATGTTTGTTAGTCTTTTGACATTTTAGTATTGGACGTGCACTATCACGTAGATTAGGTAACTATTTCTATAAAAAATATGAATGGTGGGATTTTTGTATGTGCCTACAAAAATGTGTGTCTGCCCAAATACCGAATGAGTAAGTTTTGTTCATAGGTGTTGTGTTAAATTAAGTTGCTTTATTTTCTCTGTTTTTTATGTTATTTTTCCTTTTTTAGTGTATAGGTAAATACATTATGTCAACAGGTAAGCACACTCGTGCTAAAATATTAATTTAAGTAGATACTTATAAGTATTTAAAAGTTTTGTTTTTCTCATTTAAGTGAACTATAATTAATAATTCAAATAATTCTGGACATTTTGCACACAACATCATCTAGCCCCAAACTAAGCAGAGCTTGTATTATGGGAACTACATAACTGATATACTAATTATATACATTTTTTTTTTGTAAATACATACATATTATACATAAAAAACACCCAGACCGGAGACAAATATTTGCAGATACAAACATTTGTCCCGAGGCGGGAAATGAACCCGCAACCTTCTGCGTCTCAGGCGGGCCTTCGCACACTGCGCCACAGAGGTCGTCAAAATTATTTTCTTTGAGAAAATAAAGAATCTTTAAACCGAAAATATACAGTATTAAAGCCCATACATCAGAATAACACATAGGCTAATATTTATCCAGGTACCATGCGGGCGAAGCCGTGGGCAGAAGCTAGTACAATAATACTCTTTATGTATCTTTACGCTGTATCTAAACGTGAAAACCTTTTATTGGCCTTCTGTTACATTATTGTCTTTCTGTTATAATGTGCTGTTGGTTTTCCTAAAAAGAAATATATAAATACAGGCGAAACATACGGAAATTAATCAATGTTATTTAATCTCCTCCATAACTAAATATATAGAAACTGTGTAAACCTCAAAATGATTTTAGAGACCTATTCATTCATATTGATGCACTAGCCGATGCCCGCGGTTTTACTCTCGTAGGGTAGGTAATTTATAGGTACATCAAAAATCAAGTTCAAGGAATACGATTTTTCATACAAAGGTTTTCAGCCCTTTTCATCCCCTTAGGAGTAGAGTTTTCCGAATTCCTTTCTTATTGCACCCCTACATCATAAGAGAAATATCCCCTCCAAGTTTCTTGCTTCTAGGACTTATGGTTTAGGCTGTGCGTTGATCCGCCCATCAGTAACGGAACAGTTTTATATATATTGATCACTCGAGGGTGTGCAATGAAAAAAAAAACATCCCCACTTTTCATGTATTAGGGGATGTGCGAAAATGTTAGTCTTATATTTATTTATTTGTTTTTTTTCTTTAATATCAGTGTAGATTACAACAATTTTTTTTTTCAGGAAAAAATAAAAACCCTCTCCAAACAACGGGAAATTGATAAAAAGTTCAGCATGGAATTTCATCCCTTATTTTTCACTCGTAGGGGTGGGAATTTTACACAAAATTTATAATATGGGACCACGTTTCAAGTATAACATCCATTCAAAAAAACTATCATTGAAATCGTTTCAAAATAGGCAAAGATATCGTGTACCAAAAAAAAACAGACGAATTGAGAATTTCCTGTTTTTATGTCAGTTGTTAAAATTCCAATAGACAGGTCTGAAAGTTCTTACCGTTCATAATAGTTAGCACGAGACAGAGCGCATCCTTGGTCTCATAAGCATACGCCAAGTTGACCACGAACCGGGAGTTGATCCGCTGCAGTATCTGCTTTTCCGTGAGCACCATCGCCTCGCCCTTCCGTTTCTTTATGCGTTTCTTCTCCAGCTTCTTGCACGCGTACATTTTGCCCGTTGCTCGGACCTGGAGAGTTACCAGGAAATCTTGAGGCATGGTTTATCATATACGAGTTAAACTTTTTATCAGTGAAAGCGTTAGGAACTTGTCAGTCTTGGCAACCTATTTTACATGAAATATGTTTTGGTGGGATTTTATTTTTTGAGGTTGTAGCAGGTCTGCACTCTCCTTTTTGGGGGTTGGAGGGTAAAAGTTACAGTATTTTTTTTGTTGTTTTTTTGCAAATCCTAGCCTGCATAACAAATTTCAGCTTTCTAGGACTTCGGGAAGTTTTGATGAGTGAGTCAGTGGCGAAATTGACGTATTTTAGGTATTAATAAAATTTTAAGTTTAAAAGCTAGACAAATAAAATTAGCTGGTTTTATGAGACTGCTAACAACATCTTGAGAATGTATACTTTCTAGTATTATCCAGGCCGAAGCCGAAGCAGGTTTAAAATACGACGAAACGCTTCTAGAAAAGGTAGGTAAGCACTACCGTGTCCCCAGATTATGTGCTTCTAATTTCATCGTCATCTGCAAGACCATTGCTAGTGCTTTACCAAAATTAAAAACTCCGATGCATAATTTCACCGGCACTCATACTCTTCAAACTACTTGGCAGCAGGAATAGAAGCAAAGGTAGTATTTCTACGGATGAACTAACTAATTTCCGAGTTCACCAACACATCGTGGTGCACCTGCTGTGGTGTGGTGTGTTTAAATATGGTGTGTAAAGCTTTTTGACACATGTTTTCATAGGAATCTGGCAGCATAATCACTGGTTTTAACCCAACGTCCATTTATTTTGTTGGTGAAGTCTCGTAACTCAATCTCACCTGACAAGCGCAGACCTCGCCAAACCCCCCTTTGCCTAGAACTCTGTACATCCTGAAGGTATGCTGCGTAACCGGCTGTGCCTCCAACCATTTCCACTGCAGGTACCGGTGGAAGTACATGGAATGCTCGAACTCCGCGAACGGAGTGCCCGCCAGGAAGTTCTTCACGCACCTAACACACTCCGTGAATATGTCTTTGGAGCTACCTGAAACCGGAGACGAACAGATTAGTTAGTTGCACTGGACATGACGTGTGATGCTCTAAGAGTGGCTCAAATAGCTATGCAGCGCCTGACTCCCCCAGGGGACGGAGACCGCTCTGTCCTCTGGGGCAAACCGATGCCCTTTCAAGCCCGCGTGTGGTCGGCGTGAGGGCTCTGACTATCCTTTAAGCGGGTCACCAATTGTTCATGAAGTATTGAACACTTAACAGTGCTTACCATCTAACTGGTCGCTGGTGTCGTCGATGACCTGCTTGCTGATGACGTCTGTGACGGACTCGCATTCGTCTGTCTTGAGGTACTTGCCGAACATTTCGGCCGCGTGCGTCGCCCGCGTCTCGTCCACCTCCACCTCGTACCTTTCCGCCTGAAACAGTTTTTGGTATTGTGGGGTAGGACTAAATGCTTCTAAGATTATAAATGGAAAGTGTGCATTCATAGGGACAGTGAAGGTTTTCGGATATTACAAGATAACCATATGAAAGATAAAAAAATATATTTATACAACTATGTACAACATCATCATTAATGGCAGCTCGTTGTAACCCACTGCTGGGCATAAGCCTCCTCCCTCAAACGCCACTCCTGTCTGTTCTGGGCCTTTCTCATCCAGGTCTAATCCTGAACAAACTAAAGAGGTGCATACTTGATTTAAAGTATAAAACAAAAAGGTCAATGATAATTTTGTCTCATTTACAAGTGCATATTTCGGTTTAAAAACAGGTTCACGACATAAACTCCCGATGATGGACGTCCTTGGATCGTACTAAGCACGCAGATCCTTGAGAATACTAAGTAGGGAATACGGGCACGTCCAAAAATTTGGAAGACGCCAACGTTTTACATAGCACTTAGCGTTCCACGTAAAAACATTAACCGATGGCACATGCCTTCGAATATTATTTTCTAACAAAAAGGTGCGTTAGACATTAAAATCGGTCTACCAGTAATCTAACGAAACTAAAGAAAGCACCATACAAAAGTAACATAAGCAAATAAGTCACGCGACACAAATGCATCCAGGACATTGGGCAAAACTCGTTACCCAATGGGTACCCGAAAACGGTCGAAGACGCCGCGGAAAGTCCAAGAAAAGATGGCGAGATGATCTAGATGCATTCGAACCTCAGGCGCATTGATTTTTCATTGGAACGCGATCTGTGGTAGTAAAAGAGGGAGACCTTTGCCCAGCAATGGAAAAGAATGGGTTAAGGGGGAAAAACAAATACAGAAGTACCCTGCCATGCTGGGAATATTTAACGCAGTGACAAAGACAATACCCAGGATTGTGTGATAATTTAAGCATGGCAGCTTGAAGCACCCTGGTACTTTCTACTATAGGTCAAATAAACGGCTCATTGTATTTTGGACGTGTGGTACCGGTCCCAGATAAAAATTTACCTGTGTTCTACAACCAAATCGGTTCAGATAATGTCTGAAGATTCTTAGAAACAAACACCCAAGCATCCATCCGTACTATCGTATTTGTAATATAATATCTCTTAATATTATATTTCATCCAAATCGATTCGGGAGTTATGAAGATAATAAGCAATCAGCATCCAAACATAAACATCATTTTTTTTGCATGCATAATATTAGTAGACTTAACATTTTATAGGATAGATAGGATTTATTTATTTATTAAATACTTACTGCATCTAGAAATGTGTTGTACTTATGATAGTCTGGTTGGGTCTTCTCGCAGAACTGTCTGAAGAGAAGCTTGCCGATCGGCTGTTGGTCTACCACGTAGTCGTAACCTACATCTGGAACAATAGAAACTCTATTTCAACACGAGGAGTACATTCTTTTATAGGTGGAAGACTGAAGAAGTCCACTGCATGACATACGTGTTCCATATGGAGTGCTATCGAAACGATCTTCACCGTCATCCACCTGCAACCTTTAATAAGTCATCAGTCTATAGGGTGGATGGAAAGCAAGTATATGTGACATATAAGAAGTAGGATCTGAATTCTGACAGTACCATCCAATAGACCGATGACATCTTAAAGGTTGTGAGAAATTGTCGGTTGGTGGTTCAAGACCGTGAGACGCGAAGGTACTACGTCCAACACTGGTCTGTAACTTGAGCTAATTCTGACCAATCATTATTGTAGGGGTCAAACTCATCCTATAGTGCAATTAAGTGGGAAAAAAAGAAGGTTGGCCTTTGCCATGCAGTGTGAAACATCAGGTTTTATAACAATAATAATAATATCCAACGGTGGACTTCACCAGCGATGACTGTGCCATACTGGACTACGAATCAAACTGAGTTTACAAAACTCAAGACCATTCCATAGCAACACGCAAAATAAAAGGTAGATCAGATCTTCCTTCAAATCACCATAAAGCATACCAAAATTTCAGGTTTTATAACAATAATAATAAAGTCCAACGGTGGACTTCACCAGCGATGACTGTGCCATGCTGGACTACGAATCAAACTGGGTTTACAAAATTCAAGACCATTCCATAGCAACACGCAAAATAAAAGGTAGATCAGATCTTCCTTCAAATCACCATAAAGCATATCAAAATTTCAGGTTTTATAACAATAATAATAACGTCCAACGGTGGACTTCACCAGCGATGACTGTGCCATGCTGGACTACGAATCAAACTGAGTTTACAAAACTCAAGACCATTCCATAGCACCACGCAAAATAAAAGGTAGATCAGATCTTCCTTCAAATCACCATAAAGCATACCGTGTATCATCACATCAATCCATATAATTCCCCCTCTCATAGCAATCGTAATAAAGACTCATTCACCTGATGGGTTATATCGTTTGCTTGGCAAATTCACCTCGTTAACACAATTCCCGTGTCTCTCGGTTGATGTTGTTGAAATTGACAATCGTATTTGTCTTGGTAATCACATGATAAATGAAGGTGATGTTGAATAAATACATGTTGACGTGAACTAGTTTTCTATAGAAGCGCGTGACGTAGCTTGCTGGTATCGTTTTAGGTTCTCTTTAATGTAATATTCAACGCCCGTAAGTGGCATTCTCAACGTAAGTGCTTTCGTAGTTCGAAGAGCATGTTACTTACTGAAATATCTTATCTAATCTTACCTACTGAAAAAATAACAGAAAACAGTATCAGTCGTAGACTATGACTATGCGAACAGCTGAACATAATTCCACGCGGGGTTTTTTCACGTCGGGTGCGTGGAATGAAATGAAAGCACGGACTAGGGAGGACCGTGGGATTAAATATAATGCCCTGTTTACACAAAAGCTTTCCTAGCTTATTCATCGACACCAAGATGATATTTACATAAGAGTCAATATCATAGACCTTTATTATTTCATGACAAGTGGAACTCTCGTTTGGCTTCTCATTTGTGATAAGTTAATGAAGTCTGAACCTATTTGTTTTATGGATCACAGCGTCTGAATCAAGTTTGTTTTGATTTAAACTGACAGTGAATAATTTGTAGGCATAACCTTGTCGAAACAAATTATATTTGGTTCCGTTACCCCGAGACAATGATCTCTAACATTTAAGGTTGTTGCTCTGAGATTACTATTATTTCTTTTTACCAAATCAATTGATAAGGTTTAAATCTTTCATAATATTAGTCATCGAAAACACGTGCTGATCAAAATGATGGAGTTTGGAGCTAGACAACGGAACTCCTCGGTGTCTTATAGTAGAATATACAGTGTTTGATCTAATTATAATCAGCACGCAGTTCTGCATACCTACAAGTCTACTGACTAACTTTATAAAACTTGTTTTAATTAATCAAACTCATTTATATTCGTTGTATAAATGGATAGAGAATCTATGATGTAGGTAGATAGTCGTGCGATATCTACAGAAGAAAGTCGTGACACATATATCTGACCGTTTTGCATTTGAATTGAATATCTATCTAATATAGCCAACGATCAATACACGGCAGTCGCCGGGCAAAGTGAATTGGATGCTTCCAAGCGCGCTATACTTTCAAAGATTGGAATGCATCATGAAATCTTATTGTCTACTCATGAAGGAGCAACACATCTAGGCTACGAAGAGTAGAGTAGGGGTATTGGAAGGGGCAAGTGCTTCGTATTCAGAAAAAGAGGCTAAGTTTCGTATACCTTATTTTCCATCTATCCCGATTCGTATCAGAAAATAGGTCTATCAAAAATCTACATAATAAGAAGCTCGAGCAGTTGATTAAACCAAAGATCTGGAAGCGAATAGTTTGAACTAGCTGAAAAATTGCTTAACACTACAGTTTCAAAAGGATTGCGACCAGCCTACATTTAGATCCTTCCATCGAGAACTTCCGTCCATTTTCCGTCTCTATTAAGAGTAGCTCGCTAGCATGCTAGCATGGAGCGGATTCCCTCAACATGGCGGAATTCAACTCAATCGAATGGTAGGTTACTAGGATGTATATGTTTAGTGGCAGGAAGATTCTCAATATACAACATACAACCGAGGTTAAATAATAGCATACTCAACCGCCTGATAGCTGAGATTCCAGCGAGATCTATGCTTAAGCATACCGAGGTTAAAGCTCACGAGGGTGCCTATCGAACAAGGTGATTCGATCCCCGGTAATAGCATTCCAATCACGATCTAAAAGCATGTATGCCATGGCCGTGCGAGAGTCTATACTGCCCCGTACTCCGTACAGCTGATGAGATTCGATCCGCGCTCCTAACCGCAGAACGTGTTATGATCTTCGTCGAACGAACTTTACTCACACTTAGATACGGATGTTTGTCATGGGGAAAAAGTTGAGCTAAATATTTTGTCAGCTAGAATTAAGGAAACTTTTCCATGATAAATTACATGGCATTCGGAAAAGTTCGGATACTTCGGATAAGAATAAGTTAGTATGAAGTGGAAATATAGAGGTTTTCTTAGACCGAACAGCGCAGGTGACCAAAGATTCTGGAGTGGCGACCATGACATCGTAAAGGTGGTTGGAAGTCGGTGGATCGAGGTGACTATGTTTTATTAAATAACTAAATTAAATAACTATTAAATATCGTATCCCTCAAGAGTTTAGTTTAAAGTAGTTAAGGAATTAATGAGTACCTTACAGAGTTCAAATGTTCTATATAACTAGATACGTGAAGTAACGTTCATAATGGACTTTCCTCTACTCACGGCCTCGCCCGTGTGGTTCCCAGATAAAAAGTAGGCGACAACAATTCGATCTTACCGTTAAGGAAGCGTTCGTAAGAACGCATTCGCTCGACCGTTTTTTCGTCGACTTACGTTGCAAAATTGGTCTCTATGAAAAGCCCTTTTATTTTAACAGGATGCTATATAGCCTATGTCCATCCTGAACCATTCTTAATATTGTTGAAAGAATTTTGAAATCGGAGTAGTAATTTCGGAGATTACCCCCCTGCATTCAAACTTTAACTCTTTATCCTACTAATCTTATCCTACTAATCCTATCCTACTATCCTACTAATATTATAAACGCGAAAGTTTGTGAGGATGGATGTTTGTTCCTTTTTCACGCAAAAACTACTGAACGGATTTTGATGAAACTTTACAGTAATATAGCTTATACATCAGAATAACACATAGGCTACTTCATATTGTAAAAACTGGAATTTTCACGTACTGCACTATCGGTGAAGGCACCGATAGTGAAAATTCCTATTTTTACAATATGAATAGTCAAGTTCACGATAGTTTTTGGAACATAGGCTACTTTTTATCCGGATTCACGCGGGCGAAGCCGTGGCCAAAAGCTAGTATTATTATAGTATAGAAGTATAGATTAAATACACTAAATGACAGGCTACCAGCCTAGGGCTAAAACGTTAAAGAGCAAGGTACGCAATTTACAAAGCAAATACATACATACACATAGTCACGCCTATTTCCCGGAGGCGTAGGCAGAGACTACAGAGTTCCACTGGCAGTAGCTAGTTAATAAATAAATGTAGCAATATATACTACTAGCTGCGCCCCGCGGTTTCACCCGCGTAAGTTTCGATTCCGTGGGAATATCGGCGATCTAATTAAATTTTAGAACACAAAAGCTGCTATCGTGACTTAACTATAATAGGAAGATATATTCCCTCGCGGACTTTTTTTTAGGTAATAATGAGTTAGTACTTTAATCATGTAGTACATCATTTTTATGTATCATCAATAGTTTTCTCAGCGCACGCCAAATAATGAATTTTATAGGCAAAATTCAGCTACTTTGGGTTACATTATTGCAATTTTCTTAAGGATCTCTATTTTTTTGAAAATAAATTAGCTTTCTTTTGGTGAAAAAATGATTGAAATCGGTCCAGTAGTTTCGGAGCCTATTCGGTACAAAACAAACAAAAAAATCTTTCCTCTTTATAATATTAGTATAGATTACTAGTCTTGTTACAGATACAATCATTCCAAAATTCACGGCACCGATAAAGTTTTTCAAGCAAATGTAACTTAAATTGGCAAGTTGAGTCGCCGAGAATTCAGAGAACATTGAAAAGTTTCGCCTCCTCATCCACTACTTCCGCATAATATAGCAGTATTCCATCTTCCAATACAATCCGTGTCATTTCACATACGTCACACGTTCCTGTTGATACAGGGTGATTCATAATCTGCATGGTTCAAAAAAAGACAAACAATAAACAAACAAGCTCCCGACTGTATTCCCCATTATGGACAAAGTCAAAATCAAAATTCATTTATTCATTAAAATCACAAGGATCACTTTGAAACGTCGATTTTATGTACTGCCTGTTCCTCCGCGACCAAGCCAAGACCAAGCAAGAAAACAAGGCTAGTTATCATCTTCAGATACATACTTATTGCGCAGATCTTTGATGTGTAGGGTCTTATCAGAGGCACGTCCAAACATAACGCTCCCGACTTAAATTATGATGGGCTACCTTCAGATACATGGCCAGAACATATCTGTGAGAATACCAAGAAGGAAAGTCAGAGCCTTCTACAAACAAGTTATATGCAATCATAGATCATAAAGGTGTTGAGAGGGACCTGAAGGTCTACTAATGCCCGGGGTGTCTAGACAAATACTATTTTCTGTTAGCTTTAACGCCTGCGGAAAGATTGAATTGTATGAAAATTACATTAGCTGTAGAAATGTCTGCGTGACTGCTGCCAAGTGCCTTGTCAATTTTGCGTTAGCGTGAAAGGAAAACTAAGTGTGAGGTTATTGTCTACACACCCTGCTCCCTTGGGCCGTGTTGCTTGAATCGTCCTGTATGTACTGTGCGAGAGCTCCAACAAATCTCAAATCACGCGGAAGGGTCCTATAGTACTATTACATAATCAAACGTCGTACCGAACTACGCCCTTGCACAGTACAAGTATAGTAGAGAAGCAGTAACGCAACTAAATGACTTCCATTAACGCTGTTTAAATTTAAAAACACTAGTTAAAATTTGGCCTGTTACAGTTTGTCATTATTCGATGAAAAGGACAATACATGTGATATTACATAAAGCATTGTTTATATTTTGACAGATTATTATGAGAAAGCAGGTATACGAGTACCTATCCGTGCCGTGCACGTTCCGTTTAAAGCCCTTAAAGCGCTCGGGAAACTTGCCTCGTCGTTCTTAACAGAATAAGATTAAGAAACGTTTCGTACGGTTAACATCCAGAAAATGAGCATTTTTGGTGTCAGCGACACGCTATCGTTCTTGGTTTCTTATCATCATCAAGAACCTGCAAAGCCCAAAGACCTTTGCATAGGCCTCCCCTAAAGAAAGACAAGGAAAGATTTTGGGTTACCACTATCCACCAGCTTTTCACAACCTTAAGATGTCATCGGTCCTGAGTCGCCTTCCTACACTGCGTCTTTCGTTACAATATTAGCTACTAGCTTCTGCCCACGGCTCCGCCTACGTGGTACCCAGATAAAAAGTAGCCTATGTATTATTCTGATGTATAAGCTATATTACTGTGAAGTTTCATCAAAACCCGTTCAGTAGTTTTTGCACGAAAGAGGAACAAACATCCATCCTCACAAACTTTCGCGTTTATAATATTAGTAAGATGTACTGACTTTTCGAACTAACTGAATATTTGAACTCTGGATCAACTTGCGCTACTGCTTTAGCACCTACGCTGCCAACATAAAGGATATCGACCCAACGATATAAAACTTGCATAAGACGGTTACGAGAGGCCTAAAATAAAGGATCAAAAACTTCAATCAGCCTCCTCAGTCCCTTTTAGGATAGGTAGATTAGACCAGATAGAGTAGAATTGGCTGGCCTTGGACAGATTCGGTTAGATTTTAAGGAGGCCACGATGTTTTGGTGATGTTAAGCAATCCTGAATCTCGGTATAGATGTATGAATGAATAAATAAATGAAAATACTTTATTGTATACCACAAGAAAATAACAAAAGATCAAATCTTTTCAAAACTAAAAGTACAAGATGTTTAAAACGAGCTAAGAGCCACATGGAACTGATATTTGGAAACTGCGTGCAACCTTCAACCCCGGGTTCCATCGGGATATCTCGTTTCTCTATAAAAAACGAGGTTAGTCATCAAATGGGAGCCGTTCTACACTGCGGCATCCAGTTCAGGGTCATTTCGGAACCTTTATTCCGCAGCGGTTTTTGGTTCTGAGAGATATCATGGCCTGCCCAAAGCAGCTTCATGTTATCCCATTGTTGGGCAATCCCCAAATTTCCGCCAGTCACTTTATTATCAAGCTATGTTTTGATAATATTTGAAGGCTAGTCCCAAGATATGGTAACCGTTAACCTTCCCCTGTTGACACCTGCAACGTCAGAGGTATTGGAGGTATCTTTGCCTACCGTAGAGACAAAATTGAAAGGTTTCATATATATGTAATTTCACCTGCCCCCATATCCTTCAAACCGGAACAGCAGTAATGCTCGAATTATTCAACGTACTTTATCACAGGAACTCTACTACAACTTAAGTATAAAGTTTCAACAAAAAAACGAGATTAAATTATCGCAACTTTTTGCATTTTCGACAAACCGTATCGTACAAACAAATCTAAATAAAACCTCGATTCGTTTATACGCACTCACGCAATCATAGTACACTCAGTCTTCCAATAATACACAATGTGCGGTGTATATCTGACATGATGTCTGTTTGTCAGACCATCAACGGGTAACGATTGATAGCAGCCGATGCAGGGTTGCTACGCCATTATAACTGCTATAAATTATACGTAAAAGTATATGCCCATTTGCAAGTGTCCACTTTGGGACCAAAAAAACACATACCACACTTAAATAACACAGAGTTAAAAATGTGATAAAATCTGGGACGAGGAAATCCAAAAAGGAACTAAAGTCCTTACGTACGAGTAGCTCATGGAATTAGAAGTAGAGGTGCGAATGGGCAGGCCATACAGCAGGCAGAACCGGTAACCACTGGGGAAGAAAGGTTCTCGAATACCGACTTCGAACCGGACGACACGTTGTGCAGAAAGGAAGGCCCAACCCGATGGACCGATGACATTTTGAAGGTTGCGTGCGATAAGTCGTTGATTAGAGGTATCTCAAGATCATCCATCACTTTGGGGAAGTCCTAGATTCAGCAGATTTCTACAGACTGTTGATGATGAAGATCACAAGCGGTGCCAATGGTAAATAGACGTATTTTCAATTTTAAAAGTAATCTTATCTATCTATCTAAAAACATAAAAACGTTGCGTGGCACACTGATTGACTAATAATCAACGCACAGCTTAAACTGACAGTCACAGATAACGTAAGTGCACTAAGAAAAACGATTCCTAAATTCCCCCTCTGGAGGGTGCAGTGGGAATCTGTCTATACTCTAAATTGTGTCACATATGTACTTATTCCCGTTTTCACTAAATTTGATCTTCTATTACGTGTAGAAAATTCTCAGAGCGATGTTGGTGACTTGATTGTAAAGTGCAGCTTGAATAAGAAGTGAAAAGTGTTTTTCCGCGACTGGAATAGGGCTTTATTTTCACAGGTCGCATAACAATGGGCATACATTGGGCAAAACATCACCATTGGGCAAACACAATAGAAGGAAGAGGGCCCGACTGGCAGCCATCTTCTCTGTCGTGTCACCGGTTATGTCTGACCAACCCAGCGTTGGGTCAGTGATCTGACCAGGTTAAGGCATACCTCAACCTGGTCAGATCACTGACCCAACATCGGTCATAACCGATGGTGAAAGAAATAGGTGTGGTGAACAGATTCAGTAAACCTCGTATAGGCCTTCAGCCATGACAGCCCTAATGCCGGCGATACGACGACGGATATAAAAATAAGACTTTTCAAACGTCAGCAGGTTTATTTGTATTCCGGGGCCGAAACCACTGACCGATTTCCATTGAACTCCGAACAATCATTGAACTTTGCGTTGCTAACAAGCATTCGGAACTTTTTTTGCGGAGAACGAAAACAAGTTAGAAAAAATAAATTACAATTGCCGGGACTTCTCATCAGCGGCTCATTATTATTTATTGCGTAACCCCCCCGAAGGAACCGAGTCATAAGCTCGAAGATTTACCCGCCGAAAGAACCTTTTATAAAAATCTACGAATCATTTCCCGATTATATATATTCAAGTTTGGGAAGAATCAATAATTATGGAGTGATAACGGAGATCGATTAACCTATTTTATTCAGAAAGTTTTGAGTGGAGCTTGGCTTTGAATATCTGCAGTCAATTAAGTTCATGACCCTACCGTATTGTAATGGAATTTTTATTTATGGCGCATACCGTGCTTAAAACGGTCACAGAAACGTCAAGAAACCGTTCTCCAAAACCAAAAGTTCATAAGCAAGTGAGTGTTCCAATAAAGCGGACTTGCAATCTGACACGAGTTGCCAACTACACCACGTGGGAATGTGCCAAATTTAATATTTTGACGTGCCTCTGACTACTACCTACTAGGTATAAGTAAATAAATACGAACTGAGTAGCCAAGGATGGGGAATACAGTCGTGATTGTGTTTGTTTTTTGTTTCGCATGAGCTAGTGCGCAGGAGTGCCTTTATCCCCAGCGTTTGCCGGTTCTACTAGCTACTCATCATCTTCTTGTCCTTATCCTAGATTAGGTGGGGTCGGCACAAAATGTTATCTTCTAAAAACTATCGTAAACTTGATTATTCATATTGTAAAAACGGGAATTTTCACATACTGCACTATCGGTGAAGGCACCGACTAAGTTTCGACTCATTCCGTGTCTTCATCAGGGTGAGTGATCGCGACCTCAGTGCACGGCGCGACGCGGAGGGATATATTAATGTTATCTTCTTCCACTCTCCTCTATCAGCCGTCATCTCAGTACTCACTCTTTTCTTAACCATGTCATCCATCACACAATCCATCCATCTAATCTTTGGCCTACCTCTGCTTTTATTTCCATCAACATTCATATTTAACACTCTTCACGTAATGTGATATTCTTCTCTCATAACGTGCGCATACCACGCTAACCTATTATTCCTCAACTTTTTCTCCTTCTTATACTACTAACAAAACAATAAACGTGCAATTACTTTATAATTTGATATCTTCAGCAGTCAAGTACTTACTAATGAATAGATCAGCTATAGTTTACACTGCCGATAAAAGGTCTAATTAAATTGAACCCCTCTTCTCCCTCCCTCTTCTATCTGAAAATCAGCGCTGCTTCACCTTGGCGGAGCAGCAATAAGCTGGGATAGGACCTTTTCGACTCATACCTGCCATTGCAGCATAGACTGCCCTCGTTAGCACCACTTATTGTACCTACTCTTCTGTATTTACTGTGTTTCTTTAATTGTTTGTCTTTCTTTTCAATTTTACTTGTCTGTGCTGTATTGTATGTGTCGAATAAAAAACTACCTATTTATCTATCTCTTGACTCATTTACGCTAAGAATGTTATCACAAGTATCGGTTTACAGGAAAAGAATTTATCCTTTAGGAAAAATATTTGGAATGGGTATTATTAGGCTACTAGTTGTAGCCCGCGGCGTCGCCCGCGTGATATGTTAATAAAAGTAGCATAATGACCGTCTCCAGGCTTCAAACTATGTCCACCAACTTTTGAATGAATCGAACCAAGGATTACAATTAATACAAAGTTTAGAACTCAATTGCACACCCCGAAAGGGTAGTTTTGAAAAAATAAAAAATACGTGTTTCATTATTTACTTTAATGTTTATTTGTACAGAGTTTTGAGCGAATCAAACAAATTTTTTTTCATAGAAACTTTACCGCCCTATTTAACCCCCTTAGGGGTCGATAGCCTAAAAGATAAAAGATAAAGATATAAAGATAAAGAAAAGATATCGAAAATTAGATAGCCTATGTGTTATTCCAGATCCTAAACTATCTACATTCCAAATTTCGGTTTAGTAGTTACTGAGATACGTGGTAACAAACATTCACACACACACACAGACTTTCGCATTTATTATATTAGTAGGATTTTCGTTATGTCCACAGAAGGAACGACATGATCCAGAGCGGACACCGAACCAAACATGCTGTACTCGTAAATGAGTGTTAAATATACTTAATTCTTGTTTATTATAATATCTCAGGAATAACAACCTCGGCGGAACTCGAACAAGCGACCTTCCGCTTGGTACCTACGCTTGGGCTATCGAGCGTTCCAATAAATCAGTTCTCATATTCAAGGCCACAAGTACATAGGAGATATTGAGAATCATGAGAGAGGATGCTATGTTTCCTCGCATGTAGGCGACGACTATCAACTAAACAAATATAATTATAACAGAATGATAGCTCATACTAGCTTCTGCCCACGGCTTCGCCCGCGTGATACCCGGATAAAAAGTAGCCTATGTGTTATTCTGATGTATAAGCTACATTACTGTAAAGTTTCATCAAAATCCGTTCAGTAGTTTTTGCGTGAACAAACAAACATTCATCCTCACAAACTATCGCATTTATAATAGTAGTAGGATGGTGATAGGAGTGTATCGAGAGCTAGAATGGGCTTGATGTTCAAACACAGCAGTTTTATTTACAAACCCAACAGGCAAACATAAGATATGAAAAATTTAAAAAAAAACCACCTTCGCGGAAATCGAATCCGCAACTTCCTCCTTCGGGAAGCATGTGTCTGTCCCGTTAATTGTGGGTTAACACATAAATCAAAAACTATATAGACAGATGCATAGTCCGTACCCCACACTAGGATTCCCTGTATCGTGGGTATAAGGAACTACGACTGCTACGAGTACCGTGGTACCACAAAACCCAGACCCGGAACAAATATCTGCAGAATAAACTTTCCCGCAGCGAGAATCGAACCCGCATCTCTTGTCGGCTACTCGCCCGCTGCGCCGCCGAGGTCATCAGTTATTTATAGTTATTCCACGGGAGCAAGTGTATACCAATGTATACCATGTATACCAATTATGTAGGTACTATTAGGGGTCTTCAGTGACATATATATATAAAAAGATTTAGAGTTCGCCCAAAGAGAGTCGATCATTTAGAGTTCTGTATGCGAAAAAAATATTCTGTGCCGAAATATCGGGAAACATTCAAACTCACAAATCATGGTAAATATCCCGTATTTTAGTAAAAAACATATGTTATGCAAAATCGTATTTACGTGAGTTCCATACCAAAGTTTTCTCACATACTTAAAGAAAATGCGGCTTTGACCTAATGAAGCGAAACTATTTATCACTCTACATATAGGTTTACATATAGGTACCGGGATTCCCGAACATTACGTCAGAAAAACGATTTACAAGCTAAAATAGCGTGTGAATAAGGAATAATTTATTT
Organism: Perizoma flavofasciatum; assembly: GCA_958496245.1. Taxonomy (NCBI): domain Eukaryota; kingdom Metazoa; phylum Arthropoda; class Insecta; order Lepidoptera; family Geometridae; genus Perizoma; species Perizoma flavofasciatum. Next base: position 7,714,145 of record OY292441.1, on the reverse strand, counting down.
AAGGATTTATTCATAAGGAAAATAAACAATTAGAAGTAGCTATGTACGTAAAATATATGACGTTATCGATAAATAATTTAGGTAACCGCCTTAATTATTTATCTCTAACGTCATACATATACGTTACGTTCTAAACGTCAAGTTATATAAAACTACATTATATTAAAAGGCCACCATAAAAATAATAAATAATAATAATGCTGGACTATTATCAAACATGTAGCCCCAAACTAAGAAGAGGTTTTATATGTACTATTTTTTTTTTACTATACTGTTCAAGATAATGATCTTGAACCGTATAGTAAAAAAAAAAAACAAAAATTATTTCTCAAAAAGATTTACAATATAAATAGCTTACTGAGAAATCACAATATTCTTATACTACTTAACAAGTAGGTACTAGGATTCATTTTAGATGCAGTGAGTAACATGCATGGCTAGATAAGTAGGTAGGTAAGGGACCTACCTACACAAACAGAAAAAAAAAAATATCTTAAAAAACACAGAACCAAATCTATCATTCAATTTACATGCAAGTTAAGAAAAACATTGTGGGTAGTGAGAAAAAAAAATAACATCGCTTATTTGTCGATATTGATCGTTCTATGGTTCTGGATTTCTATAGTGAAATTTGAAATGTTGACTAAATTCATATTGTAAAAACGGGAATTTTCCGATTGCACAATCGCGCCGTGCACTACGCGTATTAGTGCACGTCGCGACGCGGAAGGAGGAAGTCGCGACCACTCACCCTGATGAAGACTCTCGGAATGAGTCGAAACTTAGTCAGTGCCTTCACCGATAGTGTAGTACGTTAAAATTCCCGTTTTTACAATATGATTGTTGACTCGAGATAAATCTCCAAAAAATATACACTGATTCGACGAAAATATCTCGTCGGATTTTTTTTTAATCGTTATACTCTGTCTACTAGCCTCTATCCACAGCTTCGCACGCGTGGTGTCCGAGTAACAAGTAGCCTATGTGAACTTGACTATTCATATTGTAAAAACGGGAATTTTCACGTGCTGCACTATCGGTGAAGGCGCCGACTAAGTTTCGAATCATTTCGAGAGTCTTCATCAGGGTGCGTGATCGCGACTTGCTCCCTCCGCGCCGTGCACTACGAGCAGTGAAGACTCTCGGAATGAGTCGAAACTTAGTCGGTGTCTTTACCGATAGTGCAGTACGTGAAAATTCCCGTTTTTACAATATGAAGTAGCCTATGTGTTATTTTATGTTCACGAACAATACCTGTTCATAATTTCATCCAAATCGGTCCACCCATTCCAGAGATTATTAGCAACAAACATAAAAATATCCAAACTTTGACATTTAATATATAAGTACTAGCCTCTGCTCACGGCTTTGCCCGCGTTATCGGATAAAAATTAGCCTATGTGTTATTCTGATGTATCCTACTAATATTATAAACGTGAAAGTTTGTGAGGATGTTTGTTCCTCTTTCACGCAAAAACTACTTAACGGATTTTGATGAAACTTTACAGTAATATAGCTTATACATCATAATAACACATAGGCTACTTTTTATACCGGGTACCACGCGGGCGAAGCCGTGGGCATAAACTAGTAAGCTATATTACCGTCAAGTTTTATCAAAGTTCGTTCAGTAGCTTTTGCGTGAAAGAGTAAGAAACATCCATCCTCACAAACTTTCGCATATATAATAGTAGTAAGATATGCATGGAGTGACAGTGACTTATAACTTTATAAGTCAGGACATGTACGCTCTTAAAACAGTGGCGTCAATTCTCTTGTACACTAACTAAACTTTATTTTATCTATCGTTCTCTTTAAAAAAACAGTAACAAAATTAATGAATATGTAAAACAAATTATAATACATACATATAGTCACGCCTGTTTCACGGAGAGGTAGGCAGAGACCAAAGATTTCCACTTGCTAGGATCCTGGCATACCTCTTTCGCTTCATACATCCTTATCACATTCTTCATACAAGCTCGGCGGTTTTGTGTACTTCTGACCTGACCTTTCTCTAGAATGTCTCCAATTTGGTCAGATTACGTTCGCCGATGCCTTCCTCTTCCAACTATCCCATTCACGCTCGCCTTGTATACTTGTTTTGTTAATCTTCTTTCGTCCATCCTCTCTATATGCCCAAACCATCTCAACATACCCTTCTCAACTCTCGTTGAGAAAGGTCTCTACATCTTCATTCATTCCACACTGCTCTCTTAACACACTGTTCCTCACTCTATCACTCAAAGTTACACCACACATACTTCTCACAGCTTTCATCTCCACTGCATTTACTCGACTTTGATGTTTCTAATAATAATACTTAATTGTTATATCACTAAATAAATTAAGTCAAATTTAAGTATTCCATACAAGTTTAACTGTGATTCAAAACAAGCTGACTATAAACACGAAGAAGAGCGACACGACACGTAAACTAATTTGACAGAAGTAAAATTCTTGCATCTCTTTCTTGCGTGCACTATAAGTAAGAGATAACAGTTTAAATCAAGTTTAGTTGGTGTACTAGAGAATCGGCGCCAGTGTGTAAATTTGATGTAATTCTATCGACAGTTCATATCGATAACAGCCGCCACGAAAGATATAGCTGCTAGGAGCATTTAATAATTAATTTCTAATTGGTATCAATCGTGCTGGGTTGGGCTTTCCCAGGGCAATTCTGTTATACGAAGTGCGCGAGGGTAGGTAACGTTGTTGGTATAGTGGCTTGGTACAATCAGTGACATAAGTAGACGAACGAACGAATGAATGAATGAATAAATGAAAATACTTTATTGTATTTTCTTATTTACTTTATTGTACAGGGAAATTACAAGAAACAAAAACTTTACAAAGCTAAAAGTACAATGGTCTTATGGCTTTAAAGCGATCTTTGACAACCTTTGTGGCGCAGTGGGCGAAGGCCTGCCTGACCCCAAAAAGAGAAAAAAAAGAGCATTTCAAAACTCAAATTGTTATTCCACTTTTGTCGCTTACTGTAACCATGGTCTTTTTTCCGCGAAGAAGCCTGATATTATTCGTTCGGAGTAAGTTTTTTTTGTATAGTTATCCTGTATCGTCCCACAGCTGGCAAAGAACTCCTCCAAACTGTTAACTAGCTGATCCACCATGAAACGCGGTCATGATGAAGAGCATCTAAAATAAGCGGTAGCAGTGGTTAATAGCCATATTTTCAAGATTAAGCCGTTCGCTAGGTCGCATCATAAAACATTTAAGTTCGATTGATTAGTTCCAGATTCGACCGCATAAAAGAGCCTCTTACTGAAGGCTCACCGAATTCGTCGAATTCGTCTGAAGGTCGTCAGTAAAGTTCGACGTGTTTCGTCCATTCATCGTCTGACAAGGTCCCTGAACTACGAGCCCGTATTAATCACGAGTTAATGAAAAGCCCACGGCAACTTGATCAAAACTTTGTTCCCGACGCCTTAGAAGTTCTGATGTTGGCTTTGAAAACCAACAATGTTTGACTGTTAGAATGCTGTTAGAGGAGCCGTGTTGGCCTGGGTACCTCGACTTTCGATCCGGAGATTCGGTTTGTTTAAGACTGGTCATACATCAATGGCTTTTTCCACAGAACATTTTTCAAACATTTTTTTTTAATATCCCTACATCATATTTCTGGATCGTTTAATACAAACGTACTGTAGTAATTACGCGAGTTTTATTTGTAGTTCTGAAAAAGTATTCATTCTCAGTTCTAATTTTTGATAAAATGAAATGAAAAAAAAAAACGAATTATTCATATTGTACCGTGCACTGAGTTGAGTGCACGGCGCGACGCGGAAGGAAAAAGTCGCGACCACTCACCCTGATGAAGACTCTCGGAATGAGTCGAAACTTAGTCGGTGCCTTCACCGATAGTGCAGTACGTGAAAATTTCCGTTTTTACAATATGAATAGTCAAGTTCACGATAGTTTTTTTTATTATAGTCATGTTATATAAATGTTTTTCATTCGTATTTCAGAAGAATTTTCAACACTATTTCAGAACTACATATAAAACTCGCGTAATTACTGCAGTACGCTTCTATTAAACGAGAGTCGTGATGAAAGCTGCAGAACTATCAGGCGCCCTGGAGGTAGATGTCTAGGGAAATCAAAACACTAGTCCTTGGACTTGTTCTATTCTATTAGCAAAATCGCGAGGACCCTTTAATTTGCTAGTCAGTTCTGAGCAAGTAAGCCTAGGGCGACTCCGTCAAAACTTCATACAATCTCGAAGTCGAGGAGTAGCGTAAATACTCTTAACTTAATGCCACAGAGTTGAAAATAGTACGCACCGTTCAATAAATTTACTTTGGCTTATGGATTATTTGAGTAAAGGTAGGGTGCCAATGAAAAAACGGTTTTTTATGTTTGCGTTTGCGGATAGTTTCATAAAATTACGAGTCTCATTACGAAAAGTTACCTTTCGTAATGAGATCCATAGTTTCGATGGTTTATCTTTTAGACTTTTGAATCCTGATTTCCAAGACAAATTGTTGTACAAAGGAAACAAGGTTTAAAATTAATAGTTAAAATAAAATAGCCGACAGTCTGTTTGACATTTCAAAATAGGGTTTAACCACAAATAACTGCTAAAAGATAAACCAGGCGGTCACCTAATTCATTTCTATCATAACTCAACCTCTTTTTGAGAACCTACTTTCTTTTGATAGCCAATTAAAATTATGTGTTCCTCTTTTTTTTGTTATAAAGTATTTTTTTAATCAAATGGACAAATCATTTACATTTAAAAATTGTAGAGTTTAGACGCTTTGCAATAATACTCTTTTTGCGATAAGGTATATTTAAACCTTTTTTGACAGACCTCGAGTTTAGACCACGTTTCGTAATGAGATCGAACGTATTTTTCGTTTTTAATTTTTCAAATTTTAATGATTCTTATTTTAAATTTCATCTAAATCGATTCAACCGTTACGGATTTCTTTCCAGGAAAATACTAAAACTGACTTCAAATAACGAGAATGGATAAAAAGTTCAATATGAAATTTGAACTCTCTTTTTTTTCATCAACATATATAGAACCACCCTTAAAGTAAATCCTATTTAAAAAAAAAATTAAAAACGGTTCACAATTGGTAAAGATAACGCGTAACATCAAAACAAAAAAAAAACAGACTAACAAGCTCGGCGGTTTATTGTAGTATTGACTTAGCCTTTCTCTAGAACACTGTTTCTCAAAGTGGGCGATAACGCCCTCTTGTGGGCGCTGGAGGCCTTCAGGGGGGCGGTAGAAGGATCTAGAAGATATTGGGGTCGCTAAGGCGGTCTACAGAGAAATGTATAGGTTGTTATGTTTAAAAACTTTGGGGGTTGCTAGGATTTTATTATTCTCAAAGTGGGCGGTGGGAAAAATACGTTTGAGAACCTGTGTCTCCAATTTGGTCAGAGTGCGTCCGCCGAGACCTTCCCCTGCCAACTTTCCCAATTACGCTCGCCTTCTATACTTAGAAGATTAACAAAAACAATAATGCATTAATCTAATCTTTAGCTGCTAAAGCTGCTATTGTGACTTAAGGATTCGGCAGATCTCTTTTTAACTGATGCAGACCCACCCGTGCTTGCGCGATAGCAATATTAGCCGTTCAGAATTTAACTGATGCAGACCCACCCGTGCTTGCGCGATAGCAATATTAGCCGTTCAGAATTTAACTGATGCAGACCCACCCGTGCTTGCGCGATAGCAATATTAGCCGTTCAGAATTTAACTGATGCAGACCCACCCGTGCTTGCGCGATAGCAATATTAGCCGTTCAGAATTTAACTGATGCAGACCCACCCGTGCTTGCGCGATAGCAATATTAGCCGTTCAGAATTTAACTGATGCAGACCCACCCGTGCTTGCGCGATAGCAATATTAGCCGTTCAGAATTTAACTGATGCAGACCCACCCGTGCTTGCGCGATAGCAATATTAGCCGTTCAGAATTTAACTGATGCAGACCCACCCGTGCTTGCGCGATAGCAATATTAGCCGTTCAGAATTTAACTGATGCAGACCCACCCGTGCTTGCGCGATAGCAATATTAGCCGTTCAGAATTTAACTGATGCAGACCCACCCGTGCTTGCGCGATAGCAATATTAGCCGTTCAGAATTTAACTGATGCAGACCCACCCGTGCTTGCGCGATAGCAATATTAGCCGTTCAGAATTTAACTGATGCAGACCCACCCGTGCTTGCGCGATAGCAATATTAGCCGTTCAGAATTTGTTATACATTTGGTGATGTTCCGTAATACCAAAAAAGATGAATGAAAACTTGTTGTATTTTTCACATTGTGTTGTTATTCTGTAACTAGACAATAAAATCTATGTACCTAACCAAACGATACGTAAGGTATTGTTGTTTTTAATACGAAACAAATAAGAAGAAAACATGACATGTCATGTATGACGTAAAAATATCCAAAATGAGATTCGTTTACATTTCATTTTAAGTAAGTATTTTGAAAAAATATATAGCAAGGTATAAATACTATTCGAATGCAAATAATAACATAATATGGTGGAAATAAGCTCTAATTATAAATGACTATGGTATTACGTTTGTATGGGCAATTCATCCAACGCAGGCTTCTTAAGTATGATAGTTGAAATTTTCTCAAGGATTTATTTAAAATTAATTATATTTTATGTTACTACCTGATTATTTAGCTTTCTATTGGTGAAAAAATGGTTTAATCGGTCCAGAAGTTTCGGAGCCTATTCTGTACAAACAAACAAAAAAATACCTCTTTATAATATTATATATTTTTTATATTCCCGACGAAAATATCTTAAATTAAAATATATCGGCATAAAACTCCTTGTAACTAAAATAAAACAGCCATTCGACTCGGCCCATAATTTAATATAATCATTCAAAGCAGCAAGATTCGACTTCAAAAGTCCTAAAATAGACGTTAATAACACGCACTGAGAAGTAACAAGAAGTCCAAATTGCCTTGACATTGACAGACAGATCTTTGTACTCTCTCAAAATAAGAATTACGAAGAGGAATTATAAGGATTTATTTTTATATGTGCACACTTTATGCAAACTGACTTTTATCGTATCCGAAAAATTGGCACCTTATACCTATAAACTAAGTTCATTTGTTCGCCTTATTGAATTATGAATTACTAGCTTCTGCCCACGGCTTCGCCCGCGTGTACCACGCGGGCGGTAGATTACTGTAAAGTGTCATCAAAATCTGTTCAGTAGTTTTTGCGTGAAAGAGTAACAAACATCCTCACTCACAAGCTTTCACGTTTAGAACATTAGTAGGAAGTAGGATTTGTACCTTGGCTCCGAAATTGATATTTTAGGGAAAATATAAAAATGTTGAGACTACCCTTAAGTGTGGGAAGAGTCAAGTACGTGCTATAATCTATGTGGAGGGCATATCGATCTGTGAAATAAATAAATAAATAAATAAATAATGCAGGACATTTTCACACAACATCATCTAGCCCCAAACTAAGCAGAGCTCGTATTATGAGAACTACATGACTGATATACTACTTATATACATTTTTTTTGTAAACACATATTATACATAGAAAAAACCCAGACCCGAGACAAATATTTGCAGATACACACATTTGATCCGCGGCGGGTATCGAACTTCTGCGTCTCAGGCGAGCCCTCGCCCACTACCCCACAAAGATCGTCATAAAAAAATAATAATTAATTAGCTTTCGACTGCACTATCACCTGCAATACAGGAAGAAAACCCCATCCAATGTCACCAGACGTAAGTAAACAACGCAACATTTAATGATAATAAAGTAATTTAAACGACGACATACCTGCCAATGACGTCAAGAATATCGATGGCATTACACAAACGACCGGTTTGACTGCTTAAACAATTACTTGTCACGGCATTGAGGTCTCTGAGGAGTAATATACAATAGAGCGAACATAGCAACTCGAACAACAAATCCCGCCAATTTTTAATCTAAAGTTCATAGCACCATAGCTATGAATGAGTTATTCTTGTTTGATCCTTAATAATCCTATCCTACTAATATTATAAACGCGAAAGTTTGTGAGGATGTCTGTTACTCTTTCACGCAAAAACTGCTGAACGGATTTTGTTGAAACTTTACAGTAATATAGCTTATACATCAGAATAACTCATAGGCTACTTTTTATTCGGGTACTACGCGAGCGAAGCCGTGGGCGGAAGCTAGTTATATTATAAACGTAAAAGTTTGTGAGGATGGATGTTTGTTACTCTTTCTACCCGGATAAAAAGTAGCCTATGTGTTATTCTGATGTATAAGCTATATTACTGTAAAGTTTCATCAAATCCGTTCAGTAGTTTTTGCGTGAGATAGTAACAAACATACATCCTCACAAACTTTCATGTCAGTAGGATGTTCCGCGCGTTCATATCCGTGTGACCGATGATCAAGCAAAACCCGACGAGCTCTAACGCACTTATTATATTACTCAGCAAACTGGAAGCTACCTACCACATTTATTGTTTGAGAAAAACAAACAGAAGCCGCAAATCGATTTATCTACATCACATAGTTATTCAAGACGCGATTCGTGCGTTAGAAGTTTTGCGTCCAAGGGATTCAGACGCGAGCGGGGAAGTGCCATAATTTGCAAATACGAATCACGATTTTGTACGTTGCCTCCAATCACTGACAGAATGTCTCATGTTTATATCTTTTTTTAATTAATTTTTAATTCTATTCCAAAAACTATCGTGAACTTGACTATTCATATTGTAAAAACGGGAATTTTCACGTACTACACTATCGGTGAAGGCGCCGACTAAGTTTCGACTCATTCCGAGAGTCTTCATCAGGGTGAGTGATCGCGACTTTCTCCCTCCGCATCGCGCCGGGCGACGACGAGTAGTGCACGGCGCGACGCGGAGGGAGAAAGTAACGTGAAAATTCCCATTTTTACAATATGTATAATTTTTAATTATTTATAATGCTACAAAAATTTCACACAATATCATCTAGCCCCAAAGCAAGGGAACTACATGACTGATATACTACTTATATACATTTATTTGTTGTAAATACATACATATTATACATAGAAAACACCCAGACCCGAGACAAATATTCGCAGATACAAACAATTGTTCCGCGGCGGGAATCTAACCCGCAATCTTCTGCGTCTCAGGCGGGACTTCGCCCACTGCGCCACAGAGGTCCTAACAAGGATGGTACATAACCGGTCACCGTGGCCTATTGATGGCTGTACCACCTGGGGGGCTAGACAAATACCACTTTCTGTTGACGTTAACGCCTGCGGAAAGATAAAATTGTATGGGAATGTCAAGTGACGCAGCAAATGTCATTTCCATACAATTTTATCTTTCCGCAGGCGTTAACGTCAACAGAAAGTGGTATTTGTCTAGCCTCCCAGGGCTACCTAACCTAAGAGCAAAGTTGAAAAGTCTCATGTACCATATCCTTCAAACATAACTAGTAGATAGATAGATAGTTTTTTATTCGACTCATACAATACAGCACAGACAAGTACAAATGAAAAGAAAGACAAACAATTAAAGAAACACAGTATATACAGAAGAGTAGGTACAATAAGTGGGTGCTAACCAGTGCTAACGAGGGCAGTCTATGCTGCAATGGTGTGTACATAAGTAGTAGAGCTCCTCGTGAAGAGCTTGTCCAGGGAAGTACTACCAGCATACCTATTTCAACCGCCAAGCAGTACTGTGTTCCAGTTTGAAGGGTATGGGTGCCGGTGAAATTACAAGCACATGAGGCTTTTCAGCGCGTCTCAGGGTCGGCAACGCGCGAGTGAAGCCTCTGGTTTTGCAAGCCTCCATAGGTTACGGTAACCGATTACCAAAAATAAACTGCTTGGCGACTGGCAAGCCTCCATAGGTTACGGTAACCGATTACCAAAAATAAACTGCTTGGCGACTTGGCGACTGGATTCCGTGAATCTATTAATACTTATATGAATAAAAGGTTGTGCCACGGCCGCTCTCAGCCCCCGACCGACCTTTTGCCCGCGCCGGCCAGTCGCATCGCCCAGCTTCTACTCCTTTTGCTCGGCTCATGAAGGTCGTAGCTTGATGTTAAATAACCTATAACCTTCCTCATGAATTGGGCTATCAAATGCTAAAATACACTTTCAAATCCGACTGGTAGTTCCAGAGATAAGAGCGTTCAAACAAAAAAACAAACTCTTAAGCTTTATTATCAGTAAATAGATTAAGGAACGAACGAAGACTAATTGGCAAAAGACGTGACAAAATGGATGCCTACAGACGGACTGTGTCGACGGAGCAGGCTTTGGCAACGTTGGCGTGACGGCCTTAATGTTTTTCAGACAGGCTGGTGGGAAGTAACCAGTGATCGCACGATTTGAAAGGATTTGGGGGAGACCTTTGCAAAGCAGCAGAAGAGTAACTATAGATTTTAAAAATGTTTTGTTTGAGACAAATGTGAAAGTAATAAATAAATATGAAATATTCAGTTCGAGGGTAAGGTAAGAGAAAAAATAACCTATTAAATGCTCGGACACACCAGTGTAAAAAGTTAAAATACACCTAAAATAACAGACAAGATGCGACGACCTCAAAGCCTTATGTAAATTCGAGTTACAAAATCCTTGGCGGAATGCAAAACATTATTGCGTTGTTTGGTATACCACACACAAACAAAAATATAACACTAGCTTTAGAAACATGCATTAAAGATAGTGTCAGTACAAAATAGGACTTAGTTTCTTCAGACGGACGACACCATAACCACACAGCCACGAGTTAGCGAGTAAACAGTGGTCAGGCACGAATTTATATGAAACGGACTATCGCAACGTGTGGACGAAACTGACCACAGCACAGCCACACCAGCAGGTACGCGTGCACACACTAAAAAGTTTGCAATCAGTTTCAAACTTCACATATTTTTTATATGCTGAAATGTTATTAAAAGTTATGTACTTGATGAATAAAAAAAAAGGAATTTATGTTTTTTTTTTACCTTAAATATTACTTTAAACAAACTATACATTCTTTACATTTCAAGGAATCAAAAATAGTTCAACTTTTCATAATGATCGCAAACTTTTTTTGATATGTTGTCAGTCACTGAGAAAAATCAAAACTACATCCCAATTTTACGTTCTCGGTGACGCGGCGAGCGAGTAGCTGCGACGCAAGAGCTGCGGGTTCGATTTCCCACTGTGGGGCAAATATTTATTCCGCGTCTGGAAGTCCTAGTTTAGGGTCAGGACTATGTGTTTGTTGGTTGGGTGTTATTTATTTATTTATTTATAGGTGGTCACGATAACGCAACTTCAGCGCTGCTACGATATTATTCACACACGACCACAGCCAGGCGTCATTTTTGCAGCCTTTTGTGGTCCGTCTGAAGACACCCTTAGATGGTATCAGTGATAATATTATGCGCTCTGATGCAACAAATAAATTGTGTTCTTTTCTCGCGTCTGTCTAGGCTAGGGTTATCAACCCTACTATATAATATAGTATATTGAGGCCCCGAATACTATTCTTCTAAAAAATATAGTAGGCGAATACTACTGTATTTTATTAGCAAAATAAATTAGGCAACATTCCTCATTTCATAATTTCTAAGCGTAAACAGAACGCAGCCTTTATCAATTTCTAATTTGACCAAATTTGCGAACATACTAAAAACTTTTGTATTTTTCCTCCTTTTACTATATTTTTACGGGTAATATATACAATAATTATACACCGAAAATACCATATTTGATAACAAAAAGTTGGTAACCCTATCCTAGGCTAATGTGATGTATACGACCTAAATAACTCTTATCGAGAATGAATTATTCACAATTGTATTGTTTTTATAAAATTCGAAGGCGTACATGCCTAGTGTTCCACTAGCCGATGGGTATGTACATGTAGCCTGTCATGTGGCATACTAACTACTTGCAAAACGCGTACATGAGCCAAATGATGTTTGGACGTGCCTCTTGACTACTCCCTACTTGGACCCTCAACGAGCTTGGCGCTGAGTATGTTTCTGAGGAGCTCCATCATCCTACTAATATTATAAACGCGAAAGTTTGTGAGGATGGATGTTTGTTACTCTTTCACGCAAAAATTACTGAACGGATTTCGATGAAACTTTACAGTAATATAGTTTGTACATCAGAATAACACATAGGCTACTTTTTATCCGGGTACCACGCGGGCGAAGCCGTGGCAGAAGCTAGTAGCTTATCTATACTAATATTATAAAGAGGAAAGATTTTTAGTTTGTTTGTTTTTTTGTTTGTACCGAATAGGCTCCGAAACTACTGACTGATTTTAACCATTTTTTCACTAATAGAAAGCTAAATTATCAGGAAGTAACATAGGCTATAATTTATTTTCAAAAAAATTAGAGATCCTTAAGGAAGTTGCAATAATCTAACCCAAAGTAGCAAAATTTTGCCTATAAAATTAATTATTTGGCGTTCGCTGAGAAAACTATTGATGATACATAAAAATGATGTACTACATGATTAAAGTACTTATTATTACCTACAAAAAAGTCCGCGAGGAAATATATCTAACTATCATAGTTAAGTCACAATACCAGCTTTTGTGTTCTAAAATGTAATTAGATCGCCGATATTCCCACGGAATCGAAACTTACGCGGGTGAAACCGCGGGGCGCAGCTAGTATAATATAAAAGCGGAATACGCAATAGGGGATCCAGCGGAAATGCGGCCTGGATAGAAACAGTGATATTTTCCCAAAAGGAATACGATGTTAAGATTGCGAGTTCAATATGGTAAACAAAAGCCATACACATGGAAAAATAGTGTTACCGCGCTATTTCATCACGCTTCAAAGCCGTTTGTAAATTCCAATATAACACGAGGTTTCGAGTTTTACTAGGTATTTCACACTTTTACATAGATAGAAAAATATTAGACGACGTGGGCGAAGACCCGCCCGAGACGCAGAAGGTTGCCGCCGCGGGACAAATGTTTGTATGATCTGCAAATATTTGTCTCGGATCTGGGTGTTTCTATGTATAATATTTAGGTATTTACAAAAAAAAAGTATATAAGTAATATATCAGTCATGTAGTTCCCCTAATACAAGCTCGGCTTAGTTTGGGGCTAGATGATGCTGTGTGATAAATGTCCAGCATTGTTTATTTATTTTATTTAATAAATTAAATTAAGTGCACATAACATGCTAAAAAGTATTCTCTTCCAAATAACTTTTGTGTATTGTAGAAAAAGATGTGTCGGAAGTGCACATAATGGGTACAACAAAAAAAAGTAATGTTTAACGCAAATACTTATATTCCCCTATACCTATAGTTAATAGTAAAACCAGGATATAATAATTAAGTAAATAAGAGATAAAATTAGTGAATAAATAGTACCTATTTGAATTTTCACGAACAGCACTATTGGTGAAGGCACCGACTTAGTTTCGACTCATTCCGAGAGTCTTCATCAGGGTGAGTGATCGCGACGCTCTCCCTCCGCATCGCGCCGTGTACATGAAACTTAGTCGGTGCCTTCACCGATAGTGCGGTACGTGAATATTCAAAATTCCCGTTTTTACAATATGAATTATCAAATTCACGATATTTTGTTGGAATAATAAGTACCCTATTATGTACTACATATATTACTCAAATCAAAGAGATACAAAAGGCGAATTGCTCATTCTTTGTCTTCACCGAGAAAGTTATTGTAGACTCTAGCCCTGAACACTTTCACTGAAGAAGCTTTAGAGAAAATGGTAGGGATATGGTTGCAGAGACGAGTCAAAGTCAAAGTCAAAATTCATTTATTCATAAGGATCACTTTGAAACGTCGGTTTTATTTACTGCCTGTTCCTCCGCGGCCAAGCCAGAAAAGAAAAGCAAGAAAACAAGGCTAGTTATTCTTTTTAATGATCCTTTTACAAAACAATAAGTTCTAGTTGGAGTATTTTCAATCCCAAAAGTTTTTGTCATCTAAATAATATATTTATTATATGCCTTTTTATAAAGTTTTTGTTTAATTACGTTTTTAAATTTGTTAATTTTCAATTTTTGTATATCTCTTGGGAGTTGGTTATAAAATCGTACACCGTGCCCTTTAAACGATATACTAACTTTATGGAGTCTACAAGTGGCAACAGCGAGTTTTATCTTTATTTCTAGTATTAACATTGATTACCGCTATTTTTCTTAAACAAATTCACATATTTGTGAAGAAGCAGTTATCGTAAAGGAGCCGGTGTAAGCTGTATTTAAACTCTTCTCAAATGTAGTAGTCATCATGGATGTGCCGGTGAAATTACAAGCACCATGAGACTTTCACCCGAATGTCGCAGGGTCGGCAACGCGCGAGTGATATCTCTGGTGTTACAGGTGAAAAAAAAAAAAAGTTTTCATATGTTACAGTACCAACAGGTGGGCTGTATGCTTTGCTTGCCATTTTAGCTGTATACTAAACTAGGCTCGCCGTCTGGTCAACCACTGGGTAAGAAAGGTTTTCGAATACCGACCATGGATCGGACGAGGCAGTGTGGGAAGACCCCTCACTTAATGATCCAAAGGTTGCAGGAAATTGGTGGATGAAAGTGGCTCCGAAGCATTCGTCACAGCATTGCGGGAGACCAGTTTAGTGGAATCATTCGGCTTATGAATAAATGAACACTTTACTGTACACATTTGAAAAAAAATAGGTGGACTATAGAGGCGACTAGATGGACAGGACCTAGTGGCATAAGCGGACCTGGTCGACCAAGAAATTGATGGACAGATGACATAGAAACTGCTGGGAAACAATGTATGCTCATAGCCAGAGACAGAGAGAAATGGAGTTAACTGGAGGAGGCCTATACCAAAGAGGAGTTCCTAATCAACATTAGTTTGTATATGTATAGCTACCTAAAATAATTTGTAAAAATAGTTTGTAAGGAAATAAAAAAAGGCTTTATTATTTTCTATCTATAGATAGATAAACTCTTTATTGCAAACCAAAGAAAATACAAAAAACACAATAATATAAGGTACAATGGGCGGTCTTATAGCAAATATACAAATATTATAAATATACTAATATTATAAAGAGGAAAGATTTTTTGTTTGTTTGTTTGAAAAGAATAGGCTCCGAAACTACTGGACCGATTTTAACCATTTTTTCACCAAATGAAAGCTAAGTTATCAGGAAGTAACATAGGCTATAATTTATTTTTAAAAAATAAATATCCTTAATAAGATTGCAATAATGTAAACCGAAGTAGCAAAATTTTTTCCTATAAAATTCATTATATGGCGTGCGCTGAAGAAAACTATTGATGATACATAAAAATGATGTATTACATGATTAAAGTACTCATTAGTATCTACAAAAAAGTCCTGGAGGGAATATATCTAACTGTCATATTTAAGTCACAATAGCAGCTTTTTTGTTCTAAAATTTAATTAGATCGTAGAAACAAAAGTTGGTTATATTCGTATCGTAGAATTTATTCTTATTCAAATAAATAGTTTTATCATCAAGGGTATTTATGAAACAGTACAGTGAAACAGTCGAATCGGACATTTAATTTCGAAGTTATCACGAGTATAAATAAAATCGAAATTTACGCGGGTGAAACCGCGGCGCGCGGCTAGTATATATTATCACTGTACACCAGAATAATCTTTCACAATAAATAAAGCATCAATCATATAAACACAATGTAGCTTTATCGCTGAAAGCTATTTCTGATGAGAAAGGTGGTAATGCTACTAGGGAACTGTCTCTTGATTCAACGGCCTAATAAAAATCCAATAACCATTATTTTTCGATGACCGTAACAAAGAATCGAATTACACGGACGTTCGAGCAGTAAAATAAAAATCACATTTTAGGGGACTATCCTTGCCGGCCACTCAAATCCTCCATTTAGCTACTAAAAGCCATATCTCAGAGTTCATTCGTCAGTCCAATTGAGCTTTAAACGGTTTTATTATCATCGGTCGGAGAGTTACACAAAAATCCGATTGTCTGGGTGGCACCACACTTGTGTCACTTACAATCATAAAATTCAACTTCGTATTCAGTGCCACAGATACTCTATTCATGATGTACATGTTTTCTTATGACATTCTCCTGTGTATATGTTATTTTTTTATATGTTGTCTTCTTAAGTCTCTTCTATCAACATCATCATGATTTTTGTCTTTAATTTTTGTCTTTAATCTTGCATCTCATTACTCCCTTCTTAATTATTCATGTCATCTTTTACACAAACCTTTTTATAATACATTTTCATGCAAAACCAAGTGTTTCCTGTCTATTTATTGATCAAGCGAAGCGACATCTCCTAGTTTGGACAGATCAGCCTTCGTATATGTTTGGATTTAGTTGTAGTCAAAGTCAAAGTCAAAGTCAACAGGTTTTTATTCATTGAAATCACAAGGATCATATAGAAACGTCAACTTAAAAAACTACGTGAATTTAAAATTTGAATGTGAATTTACGCCGGTTCCTCGCGCGCGACCAAGCATAGAAGAATCAGGCAACAAACTCTGCTTGGTTATTTTTTTGATGATCCTTCATTCAGCTTTAGTGTAGTGCCAATCGAACGAAGTGAATTCATTTATAGAAAAAGAGTTCTACTCAAAGAATTAAATAAAGTCTAAAAAGTATCAACCAAAGTAGACTGTGCTATCCTCAAAATGTATACACCAACATCTATATGGTGTATATTTATAAAGAACACTGCCTGTTTCACGAGGCATTCTAGAGATAATATACGATAGAGCAAATATTTTAAGAGCTCCCATACTGTTCCTCCAAGAGCTAACAATATTTTGACTGGTTGCTCTACGTGGCCATTGCAGTCTCAGTTCGGGACGAACACCAGGTATTTGGTTTTTGAAGTGTTAATCCAAAATCCTGTAAGAATATTTTATAAAATCCTGTAAGTGGAGCTTTGACATCATCAAACATCACAAGAATTTCTGATAACGATTTCGCTAGTAAATGATATAGCTCCCGCGTACCAAGCGGTTGACCGCGAATTCATTCCCGCGGAGGTAATTTTTTGGGATATTAAAGACCCACCAGTTATTTCTGTCGTCGGAGTTACACATCTCTGCATTAATTTCTTCGTTGGCAGTAGCATGTGGCACGGCACATTAAGACTCACCATATAACTAACAGTTTTATTTGACTCTAGACTAGGATGAGGATAGGAATCGTAAAATTTTTATGTCTCCATAAACCATCGACTGGTTACTGACATTTAGGATAATGTTCTATGAATATTAAGTGCCGTACACATTTACATTAGTATTAAAACAGCGCAGTTTGCAGCACTGACTGCGTGAGTTGTTTTATACAAATACTAGCTTCTGCCCACGGCTACGCCCGCGTAGTTCCCGGATAAAAAGTAGCGTATGTGTTATTCTGGTGATAAGCTATATTGTTGTAAAGTTTCATCAAAATACATTCAGTAGTTTTTGCGTGAAAGAGTAACAAACATCCATCCTCACAAACTTTCACGTTTATAATATTAGTAAGACTAAGAACTAAAAAGTTGCAGACTCGCAAGATATAAACTACAAGGTACAGAATAAATCTATATTATAAGAATAAGAATGGAACAGGTCAAATTCTGTACATTGAAGATATTTAGAAAAAAAATTTAGAGGGCACTCTGTTATCGATACTAAAGCCAAAAATTTATTTTATTTTTATTTTTGTCTGTCTTTCTACTGAATGAATTCAAATGAAACTTGGCATGATTTGAGTTCATACTACGGGGTAGGACTTAGGATACTTTTTATTATTTTAAAATTCAGCATGGTTCCCTTGGGACAGGGGATGAAAATGTCCGATTTCATTCATTCTTTTTTTTTTAAAGAATGAATGAAATCGGACGGAGTAAGGAAGTACCTTAAAGATTGTTCCTTGAATATTTCAAGGTCATCGGTTTTGTAGTTCAGAAATTACAGACATCACAAGCCTCAGCATTAGATCCAAATAACTTGAAACCCGGAATGTACTGGAACCTTTGAACGTACCGCTCATCTTAAGTTGGCATTAGCACTTTATCTTATACCAACTATTAGGGGATAGTCAGAGGCACGTCGAAACATTACATTTGACACATGCCCGCATTTTGTAAATAGTTAACATTCCACGTGACAGGCAAGCCCATAGCCGCTTATTGGAACACTAACTGATGCCTTCGAATCGGTTCCAGGGCATGCCTGTTTCTTGGCGATGTTTTCCCCTCGCCGTTACAAGCACGTGTAAATACGCGCAAAAATGTATCGAGTTGAAAAATCTATTCGTGCAAAATCAATTGGAACACAAGGAAGCCAAACTTATCCTCGTGATAGAAGCTAAGATCGGAAGGTCGGTTCATACAGAACTCATAACTCGAACTTATGAGTCATCGAACCAACACTAAACTGATTACAGTAATTGATCTCGAGACCTCTTGGCCCTGTTTTTATAACCTACTAGCTTCTGCCCACGGCTTCGCCCACATGGTACCCGGATAAATAAATAAATAAATGCTGGACATTTTTCACACAGCATCATCTAGCCCCAAACTAAGCAGAGCTTGTATTATGGGAACTACATGACTGATATAATACTACTTAAATACTTTTTTTTGTAAATACATACATATTATACATAGGAACACACCCAGACTCGAGACAAATATTTGCAGATCTTACAAACATTTGTCCCGTGACAGGAATTGAACCCGCAACCTTCTGCGTCTCAGGCGGACCTTCGCCCACTGCGCCACAGAGATCGTCGTAAAAAGTAGCCTGTGTATTATTCTGATGTATTACTTAATATAATATTATAAACGTGAAAGTTTGTGAGGATGGATGTTTGTTCCTCTTTCACGCAAAAACTACTGAACGGATTTTGATGAAACTTTACAGTAATATAGCTTATACATCAGAATAACACATAGGCTACTTTTTATCCGGGTACCACGCGGGCGAAGCCGTGGGCAGAAGCTAGTAAGCTATATTACTGTAAAATTTTCATCAAAAATAGTAGTAGGACTAGCTGACTCGCACAGACGTCGTTCTGTCGAAAGCTGAGAACTAAGGTGCTATCCAGTGAACGCCAATATTGTAAGAGAATGGTTCGTGAAGCGATTGAAATAAAGAAGTACCCAAATTTTAATCGTGAAGACGGCTATAGACTCTCTGCGTCCTGGAAATCCGTGATAAACAGGTGTTCGCGTCGCGATCCAATTGTGCAGTGCGGTGACACGGTTAGTGTAGTGTGCCGTAATGTGAACATGGACTTTTCTGATTCTGAAGATGAAATGAGGGTAGTTGCGGCTACTGCCTTTATTTGTCGACGGTAGCTCCGTATACTCCAGTCATCCCGTGACCACGGCTGTTGCCAATAAAATACAGTTGAAACGTCGGGTAAATAATAAAAAAGGTAAACGCGATAAAGACCCGTTAAACTTATACGAAATACGAAACGTGGTCTAAACTCGAGTTGAACTCAAGTTCTGTCAGAGCCACTAAACCAAGGTTTAAATAGACATTATCGAAAAAGTAATATTATGGCAAAGCGAATAAGGTCTACAACCGCGGGCTGTCAATATGATTTACAAACATTTCAAAAACCACAAAAAAAAAATACACATTATTTTGATTGGCTACCAAAAGAAAGTAGGTTCTCAAAAAAGAGGTTGAGTAATGATAGAAATAAACTAGGTGACCGCCTGGTTTATCTTTTAGCAGTTATTTATCATCAAACCTTTTTTTGAAACGTCAAATAGACTGTCGGCAATTTTAACATTCAATTTTAAACTTTGTATGCTTTGTTATAACAATTTGTCTTGAAGATAAAGATAAAGATAAAGATAAAGATAATTTATTTGCGTAAACATGTGTAAATATTATGATATTACAGTGAGATGGACACAACATGCTTTACCGATTTCGGTGTGCAAACCGACAGACTGACATGCATGGCGTAAACATTTAAAACCTTACTATAAATTACAAAACTATCACAGACAAAGCTAAATAATGACAAACACAATAAAATTAAATACTAAATTATAGTCAAACAAAAAAAATATATATATATTATGAAGTTACGTTATCTTAGGTCGTTAGTATTTTATTATAAATAATAGATTAATTGAAAAATCAGGATTCAAAAATCTGGTCTAACTTTGTGAGATAAACCACTGATTTAAACCACGTTTCGTAATGAGACCCATAATTAAGCTATTGAACTGTGGCAGACCCACAAACTTACATTTTCTGGTCAAGCTTTGTTGATGGCGTCGCTTATAAGTCGCAGTGGGCAAAGGCCTGCCTTAGACGCAGTAGGTTGCGGGTTCGATTCCCGCCGCGGGACAAATGTTTGTATCTGCAAATATTTGTCTCGGATCTGGGTGGTTTCTATGTATAACATGTACGTATTTACAAAAAAATAATAAGTAGTATATCAGTCATGTAGTTCCCATAATACAAGCTCTGCTTAGTTTTGGGGCTAGATGAAACTGTCTGAAAATGTCCAGCATTATTTATTACTAGCCGATGCCCGCGGTTTTACTCACGTAGGATAGGTAGTTGATAGTGCATAAAAAATAATTGCATGCCTTGCCTTAAGGGCTTTTTTTTAATACCCTGATACTTGTTCAGTTTTTTTTATATATTTAAAGTATCCAAGCTAAGTTTACAGCTCATCGCACCAAGCGTTTAACATTTCTTTAACAAACTTAACACACCATCCTACGCCCTTTGAGGGGTAGCCTATCGCCGCTTATTGGAACACTAACCGATGGCCCATGCCTTCAATTTTGCTAAATTTCCTAAGGTTTAAGTAAGGTGTTGGACTAGTCTATCCGCCAACTTCCGAGAAGGTCGTGGGTTCGAACCCGGTCGTGCACAATTTTTTTTTTTGCGTTAGACACGTGTTCAAAACGGTGAAGGAAAACATCATGAGGAAAGCGGCAGAACCGAGCACCAAAATCTCAAAAAATCCTTAGGTAATTTAGCAAAGTACAAGTCACACGAGATTGTACTGTACCGCTCCGGGCGTTAAAATACCGCAGGGCAAGGACCTTGAATAGGTACATAGACTGTATATATTATGGATTTACATACATATAGATTCCTTTGATGTATCCGAAATGGCTTTGGATCTTTCTGTTGTTTCCGTTTTGCGAATTTATGACTTTAGAAAAGCACTTTGAAACGATATTTGAACGAACAAATTGCATTGCATTCGAACAATGTCATGCATGACTAGGGTTACCATAGGTTTCCAGTTTTATCGGACAAATTTAAGGTTAGAAAAGTAATTTGAAGATATTTTTAAACGAGCAGATTACATACGATGTAATGAATGGCTAGGGTTACCATAACTTTCGGGTTCCGTCGGAAAAAACATGGCTTTAGGAAGGCAATTTGAAAGTATTTTTAACCGTATTCCAAAAAGAAGGAAGTTCTCAATACGTCTATATATTTTTGTGTGTATGTTACGCGATATTTTCGCCAATTGCGAACAGTTTTTTTTTTAAAGTCAGTAAAGTAAACTTCGAGTGTGGTCTCATTTATATTTTATGAAAATAACCCCCCTAAAATTTAGGTTTCATATTGGACTTATTATCAACCTCTATTTATTTAAATCGTTTTTATTTTTTTCCTGTAAAAATATATTTGTTGGACGGACAGATTGCAGACGATGTCATGTAAGGCTTGGGTTACTATAAGTTCCAGGTTTTATAGGACAAATTTAGGCTTTAGAAAGGGAATTTAAAAGTATTTTTGAACAAACAGCTTGCTTATGAACCATAAGTTCCGGGTTATATCGGACAAAATTGGGGTAGTATCTTATGATCGGTTTTACTTTGATTTAGTTCATTCAAAGTTTATTTACTTCGACTGGACAAGGTGTGGTAGACAGATTATACCAAATCTATGACACACTTTTAACACTATGGCAGCAGAATTAATAAAATACCTATCCGCACAAGTACAGTTTTTGGTTTAAATATCAATTACAGTTTACTTAAATTAATCTAATTTCAAAATAGATTCCTCTTATATTAATAATGTAAAAGGTACATAGGTACATAGGCATAAATAGAGTGCTATTCGTAGGTAACGTAGGTACCTATTTATAGTAATTAAAAAGACATTTTTTTGAAATAGTTTTAGGAGTAAAATTGCAACACCATCAAGGCAAATTTTTGTGTAAAACAAACTAATACGAACAAAACTCGTTAAAGATAACATACCTTCTATCATTACATAAGACAACACAACTGGTGATCTAATAAAAGAAAACTCTCAACCGCTGCAAGACAACCAGAGTGAAAGCGCAATTGCATCAAATTAGAGTAAAAGGATGGCCCCATTCCACAGCACTCTGTTTATATTTATAACAAAACAGAGTACTCAAACAGTATGTTTAAAGAGACGCGACCGAGACGGTACGTTGTTGTCTGATTGCACGAGCGTGGCGTCAAAAAGTCTCACAATGCTGCCAAACTGACAATATTGTAGACACTCGAGATCTTACCCATACCAAGGAGTCTGTAAAAATATAAATCCTAATAATATATTAGTCGTAGTGTAGGACGCCCTCCGGCCAAGTGGGATGACGATCTGCGAAAGACTGCAGGCAGATGCTGGATGCGGCAATCTGAAGACAGGGCGCTCATTAGGGGAGGCCTATGTCCAGCAGTGGACTAATATAGGCTGATGATGAATATCTTACACTATAACGTGAAAGTTTGTGAGGATGTTTGTTCCTCTTTCACGCAAAAACTACTGAACGGATTTTGATGAAACTTTACATTAATATAGCTTATACATCAGAATAACACATAAGCTACTTTATATCCGGGTATCACGAGGGCGAAGCCGCAGGCAGAAGCGAGTAAATAAATAATGCGGGACATTTTCATACAGCATCATCTAGCCCCAAAGTAAGCATAGCTTGTGTTATGGGAACTACATTTTTTTTTTATTTATTATTCATAATAAAGTTTATAATTACATGGTACACCTAAAAAACCTAATAGTGGTTTGTCTAAGGTGCATGCAAGTATGGATTCCTCATTAAATACAGAGAAGTATTCACATGACTGATATACTACCTATATATATGTTTTTTTTTTAAATAAATACATATTATACATAGAAAACACCCAGATCCCGAGACAAATATTTGCAGAACAAACATTTGTCCCGCGGCGGGAATCGAACTCACAACCTTCTGCGTCTCAGGCGGGCCTTCGCCCACTGCGCCACAGAGTCTGTATTGGGAATTACTCTTTTTTAAATAATATATCGAGGGTCTCAGTGCTGCCAAACTGACAATATTGTAAACACTCGAGGTCTTACCAATATCAAGGAGTCTGCATTGGGAGTTAGTTTTTGTTTAAATATTAATATCGAGCCTTGCCAAACTGACAATATTGTAGACATTCGAGGCCTATTGGGAGTTACTTTTTAATGTTATATCGAGGCAAACGTACGGCTTGTCTGATAGAAAGGGGTTACCGTCTCCTATAAGTACCATAAAATAAACAAAAAATTAAATGTACAATCTTATCGTTTAAAAGCCATCTTTTCCGTCCGCTGTGCGGGATCTTAACGGGGTGACGTTAACTTTTAATCAGTAACCTACATATAAACTGTGAAATGAGCTGAATTTTGACACATGACTTGCTTCAAAAAAAAATTAAGTCCAGGCAGGCAATGCATTAGCTGATATTAACTGAGTTCCAACGCTTGGGCCGTATGCCCGTTTACCTCGATATTACATAAAAAAGAAATTTGTATAACAATATAAGAAAATATTGTAACCATGTGAATATATATATTTATTCAGTGAATGACGCTGACGGACCGTTGTTGACTTGCAGAGGCGAATGTGGCGACGAAAAGTCGTTAGGGCTGTCAAAGTCGTAAAATTAGACTTAGGAAATAATATACAAAGCGGGAAGGAAAAGGGGCATAACAATGTTGATGATGTATGGTATTTGCATGACAAAAGTACAGAATTGCGCCAGATAGCGATATAAAAATGGCATTTTGTTGCTCTATTCTAGCGTATTTTGCCCGTGCTATGTTTAAGTGTCCCGTACCTCAAAAGGAAAAAAGGAACCCTTATAGGAACACTTGTGGTCCTCTCTTTAAAGACCCTTTTTCTCAGGAACGCGTGGAGGTCTCTAGTTGAAATTATTATCAATAATGTTTTAGTCCATTGGAGAAAAAAAACAAGCTTCTTAGTCAACGAAATCTTTCTGATTTCGTTGACTAAGAAGCTTGATTTTTTTACGGCCATTTATGGCTTATATTTTGACATTCGCAAATAAATCAAGTAATCTAATATCATGAAATTTCTAATCTAGAATCATGAAATTTGGCAAGAAATAAGGTCTCACAGCACAAATAAAGAAAAATCGTTAATTTGTAGTCATATCATATGAAAACAATATTTCTATTCGATTACAAACTTACACTTACAAGTTGAAGAATTGACTGTGACGTATATCGATGTATGGGCGATATTTTTTTCAACTACAAACTTAAGTTTGTCTTTCAATCCGACTTATCATTCGTTCCAGCAATATTTCGTGCTTTCATAGTTTATGAACTAGAGCTTTTCCGAAGATGGTGGAACTATCTACATACAAGCTTTTAATACATCCTCGGACGACGAGCTTTTTCATAAGGAGCAATACTACTACCACTTATGTATAAAAAGGAACTGGTCGGTTCCCTATCTCCGTATACATAACCTTGTTAGGAAATAATACAAAGCGTGTTCGGTCTTCTATCGTGTGTAGGTGATTCACGTTTATTATGACAATAATATGGCCATACCAACAGAAAATACAAACATAGATAAGGTGTTGAATTCGTTACTCCAATGTACCAGTTACGATAGGTCTTGTAATTATCGTAACAAAAAAATAAGTTTCAAATTTATTAAATACATCAATGAAAGTGAGAGAAAATCGTAGCATGTTTTCTGGGAGAGATCGCTTCTGAGCGGTAAGGCCGCCTATTGTACTCTAATAAGAATAATCATTTGTTTATGGTGTACAAAAAAATTGTTGACTAAAACAGTCTTAGAGACTGTTAGAGCTATATCAGAGGCCTTTAAACTCTGGTTAGTATAACAATAGGCGGCTATAAGCTTGCAACCTGTCACGTGGAATGGTAACTACTACGCGAAACGCAAAATGCCACATAATTGTTGTGACGTGTCTCTAACTATTCCCTACTTGATATCCTCCCAGCTGTGCGATCACACTAATTTCCCATGGCTGGTATCATCGGATGGGATGAATCGTATCACTCTAATTTGTAAGCTGGATGAGCCATAGATGGACAATGCGAATGAACAAAATTGGTTTTAGTATTGGACTAACTGATGGCTATCGAGATGGCAATTTTGACACTAATTCCTTATTTTAGTGGCCCATCCATCCAAAAAACGGAACGTATAATATGAAACCAATTTTGTTAATTCTCATTGCCTCATCCAGCTTACAAATAAGCGTGATACGATTCATCCCATCCTATGATACCAGCCATAGTGTAATCGTCCCGCAGAACAAATATGTCCTCGAACATTTGTTCCGTAGCGAGAATCGAACTCTTCCGTGTCAGCCGGCTACACAACACCCCCACCGCGCCATCAATAAGACATTTTATTTATTTATTAAAATAATAATAATAAGATAAAGACAGTATCACGGCCGCCAAGGCCATTTAATTGGCATCATCCATAAACAAACACATCGGAACGGAACATCAACGAAAGATTAATCGGACTCTTCGAGATTGATGACCAGGAAATGGCGGGGATACAGCACGAGTACATACAGTCAGCATAAAAAAGTTCTTCGACAAAAACTAACGTACTTAGTGACAGTCCGGAGTTGATCGCTAACTTTGCCGTAAGAAATTGTTAGTTACCATTAATCTCCGAAAATGCTTATCCGATTGAAATGTTATCTTTCTGAAAGTACTCTCTTGATACCAAAGATACAGGCTCATGCTTAGTTTGGGTCTCGTTAGGGATTCCGCTTAGTATGTACTACTTATCCTTTCTGAATATTCTGTATTCATTGTTAATCTGGATTCTTCACCTTTGTTAACAAACATTTTTTTATGTGTTTTCTTGCAATCTATTTGTATGACTTTAACGATGGTTCTCAGATAGATTTTATCGTCACATGTCACTTGGAGGCGCTGCAATATACGATTAGGAGAATCAAAGCTTTGCAAAATATAACTGTGTAAAAACATTATATTTCAGACGGTTTTTGTCACGAAAAATGATTTCAAATTAGCGACATTAGAACGGAACTTTCGCAGCCAACTGTACCATTCGAGATAACCATTGGGAAATTTCGCTATCTTCGCGTGTTAATTGATCGATTCACGCGAGTACTTCGTCAAGAGGTTACTAGGATAATTTGTAGTTTTATCACATATTGCGATTACAAAATTACATTTGCAGTTGAAGAGTTGACCGTGACGTATATCGATGTATGGGCGAAAAAAAGTTTGTCAAAGTTTGTCTTTCAATGTGACTTACCTCTTATCTTTTCGTTAGATTAATTTTTGGTGCTTTCATAGTTTATAAACTTGAGTAATGTTAATTATTTTGATGAACATACAAGTTTGTACGGAAGCCTTTGTACAACTCGCTATCCAAATCTGCCTTAACACAATAATTTAAGTATCAACAACTGTTTTTAATTTTACACCATTTTTTCTCCTCCGCAGTTAGTCCCGACATAATTACCGAATAACTTAATCCATCACATCTTTCATCGCCCCGTAAAAAACAGCTAAGAGCTCGCTTCTAAAAATATTCCCCATTAAAAGACGGCAGCCCTACTCCACCCTAGCACCGATCGCTCGGTAATAAGTAGGGGCATCCTCCCACTACGGTATTGTACTCATAAAAATCGTAATCACATTCCGACCGTTCCGACGCAAACACGTTAATACGTACACAGTCAGGCTATTTATATCATTTGATCTAGGTGTCAATCTTATCCTACTACTATAAACTATAGTAGTAGGATAATACTATTAAAAACGCGAAAGTTTGTGAGGATGGATGTTTGTTACTCTTTCATGCAAAAAGTACTAAACGGATTTTGATGAAACCTAACAGTAATATAGCTTATACATCAGAATAATACATAGGCTACTTTTTATCAGGGTAACACGCGGGCGAAGCCGTGGGCAGAAGCTAGTACTATTATAAACGCGAAAGTTTGTGAGGATGGATTTTTGTTACTCTTTCACGCAAAAACTACTAAACGGATTTTGATGAAAATTTACAGTAATATAGCTTATACATCAGAATAACACAGGCTACTTTTTATCCGGGTACCACGCGGGCGAAGCCGTGGGCAGAAGCTAGTACTATAAACGCTAGTATTATAAACGCGAAAGTTTGTAAGGATGGATGTTTGTTACTCTTTCACGCAAAAACTACTAAACGGATTTTGATGAAACTTAACAGCAATATAGCTTATACATCAGAATAACACATAGGCTACTTTTATCCAGGTACCACGCGAGCGAAGCCGTGGGCAGAAGCTAGTACTATTATAAACGCGAAAGTTTGTGAGGATGGATGTTTGTTACTCTTTCACGCAAAAACTATTGAACGGATTTTGATGAAAATTTACAGTAATATAACTTATACATCAGAATAACACATAGGCTACTTTTTATCCGGGTACCACGCGAGCGAAGCCGTGGGCAGAAGCTAGTAATTTTAAACGCGAAAGTTTGTGAGGATGGATGTTTGTTACTCTTTCACGCAAAAACTATTGAACTGATTTTGATGAAAATTTACAATAATATAGCTTATACATCAGAATAACACATAGGCTACTTTTATCCAGGTACCACGCAGCGAAGCCGTGGGCAGAAGCTAGTTGATAATAAATTATTAATGTCACAATCGCTGATTTGGTTACAGCTAACCAGCATTAGGTGATGGTATAACACATGCTGAGCTAAACACCATTTTAGACCGAATAATTTTGTTGTTATATAAGTACCAACTTATACTTTTAGTTGTTGATATGTACCCATTTTCATTGTTTGTACTGAATAAATGTTTTTTTTTTCTATTCTATTCTAGTTAGAACATTCTCGAATCGCAGTGCTGGACATTGATAGCGAACGATGATGGGACGAATGATGGCGTGCCAACCGACACCCGGCAACACTATACATTTCAATCTACTGCCTCTATTGATCTTTCAAGATCGATTCTCAATCATCTCATCTGAGCAAGTTAGCCAAAGCTTTTAGCTGCCAAATGAGATTACGTAACTTTGGAGGTCACAACCTCCGTAAGGGTCTTACTTAATCCAATTCACCTAAAATACCAGCACGTAATCGCCGCTCGCTCCTGCACTAATCCGTTGTATGCACGATTCCGCGCAAATTAAATATTAATTTACCGTTTCTGAGTAGCAGAGTGCATTTGTAATGGTCCGCACTCCGTACAGTTGTTAGAGTTCCGTAAAGAAAAGTAAAACGTAAAACTCTCTCGCATGGAATCTTTAACATTACTCAATACTCTGCCGCAAGTAATCTGTGTCTAACTGAAAATTATGTCTATACTACAATCCCTTCGTTATCACCATCATCATCAGCCCACAGCTGGCCATAGGCCTCTCCCAATACGCGCCACTGAGTCCGGTGTTCGGCTCTTCTGATCCACATTTCTTAAGCCATCGCTCCACCTAGCCAGGGGCGCCCCGCCCCACACTTTTGTTTGCCAAGACGCAGTCTCCTCTCAAGAACTCATTTATCCCAACGATTTTTACCCATAATACTTATGGATATACTTTTGGATTTTGGGAAGTTTGAGTATGAATCCTATCAATAAAGAAATTAGTTTCAAACTGGCTTATTTGGTAGGTTGAATATTTTAGGAAGTTCGTTAATTCTCATTTGTAAAATGTGTCTTTTCTACCCAAACTTACGCCTGTGTTTTTAGTAGCCGTAGGCCTTATAAAGAGAGGTATCTTCACTTCTTCATTACTCCTACCCTTGGTAGTGAGTGGCCAACTTTGGTGTCGGAGTTTTTAGCTTTGTGAACTTGGCACCCGACTTTGGAAAATCTTTTTTTTTTAATCCTGTATATTTAGGTATGTAGTTAATTGTAGTAACAACTTTTTTGTTTGTCTACTACAAAAAATTTAGAGGACTTTAAAAAAACTCATCACCCGGTTTTGTCAGCACTCAAGTTTAGTAGTTGATTCGTGAACAGAATCGTTTGTAGTTGATTGCAGTGGTTTTAGTTTTGAGCTCGAAAGCTTAAGACGCCTTCCGAAGAATTGATCATTTAAATCCTTGAAAAATCAGTCGATCAGAGATTGCACTCAAAACTTGCAACAGGTTGAAACAGGTATACAGAACCCTTCAAAATAGCCCAACTTCTTCTTGTCCAATATAAACGCTAGGTATGTAAAGGTGAACGGCCTTATTATGTCGATGCATGTAATCAAGCGCGCTAATTAAGATGCAAACTTACTCAGTGTGAAATTCCGCTAATTTAAGGCAAGCTATTTATTACTGACGCTAGTTATAACGTTTTTTTCACTAATGGATTTTATGTGTGTTTGTTGTAGTCCATTTTTTTAGCGCTTCTGTACTTTGTAAGGTATTTTTAACAGTCGGTTTTGAACACTAGGCCAGAGGACTCAGAGCGACCTTTACTCCAAGCTATGTAACCTGCGGGGCGATCACACTAACTCATGGCTATCGAGATTGCAATCAATTTTGACACTAGTTCCTTATTTTAATGGATATCCATCTAAAAAACGGAACGTCCAATATGAAACCAATTTTGTTCATTCACATTGTCCATCTATGGCTCATCCAGCTTACAAATTAGCGTGATACGATTCATCCCATACGATGATACCAGCCATGGGAAATTTGTGTGATCGCCCCGCTGACCTTTACTAACAACTAACGTGTTTTTTTTTAATCTGATAAAATAAGTACGTACTTATTTAACAGAATTAAAAAAAAACAGTAGCATTATCAAACTATGCGTCAGAAAAATCTGTACGCGATAAAAATAATTAGTAAATTCCACATTTTAACGAAACAGTCTCATTAGTAATTTAGATAATGTTTTAACCATAACATATTTACTTATTAATATGAATACAATTAGCGAGTATAATAACTATGTATTAGAAAGAGAAATTATTAAGCGATCCTATAATATTAGTAGGATTTGTGGTACTAATTTTACTAGTACCACAAATCCTACTAATATTATAAATGAGAAAGTTTGTGAGGATGGATGTCTGTTACTCTTCGCACTAAAACAGTAAAAATACTGAACGGATTTTGATGAAACTTTACAGTAATATAGCTTATACACCAGGATAACACATAGGCTACTTTTATCCTGGTACCACGCGGGCGAAGCCGTGGGCAGAAGCTAGTTAAAAAATAAAACAATTCTCGTCTTCAGACTATCCCGTTTATAACACAGTCACCCTGCACAAGAACGGGTTTAATGAATCCGAAAGTTCGCACCATCCCACTTTTAAACTTGCGTTTTCCTGGGAGGCATGAATCATAGCGCATGCAATGAGGTATGCGTCAAACAAACCTAGTTCGACGCCGATTCCGTCTTCTATTTGACAAACTTATAAGAAGATTTAAATAGTAGTTTACTTATTAGATTTGATAGGCGTGGTTCACAACGAACGGATGAAAGCATTCAACAATGCATGCCCTAGAAGATGCAATGTATTGAATGTTGAAAGAGCTTAAAACAATAATAGGGGTCTAGACAAATACCTCACGATTACTTTTCCTTTCACGCTAACAATGTAAAACATGGCAGCTGTCACATGACATTTCCACAGCTAATGTCATTCCCATAAAATTCAATCTTTCCGCAGGCGTTAACGCCAACAGAATGTGGTATTTGTCTAGACCCCTGGACACGCGTTAACATTTACTTGTTTGTATGTAATCATCCAATAATTAAAATTAATTTATTAAATCAAGATAATCCTTCAACAATATTGGGGAATCCAAAAATGGAATAGGGCAGATTACGACCTCTGAGGCGCAGTGGGTTAAGGTCCGCCTGAGACGCAGAAGGTTGCGGGTTCGATTCCTGTCACGGGACAAATGTTTGTAAGATCCGCAAATATTTGTCTCAGGTCTGGGTTTTTTCCTATGTATAATATGTATGTATTTACAAAAAAAAAAGTATTTAAGTAGTATATCAGTTTTGTGGTTCCCATAATACAAGCTCTGCTTAGTTTGGGGCTAGATGGTGCTGTGTGAAAAATGTCCAGCATTTATTATATATTTATTAATCTACTCAAGACTATCCTGACTATCTCTCAAGACTGTCACGGTAATCCGATGGCCACCCTACACGGCATATGTTTGCCTTGCGGGGAAAGCTTTTAATTGTTTTTCTGTTGGAACATGTCACTATCATGCAGTGGTCGTTTTATTCTAGTTGCTTTTAAGAGCGTATTGTTTTGAAATGGGTCGTTGAGTTTTTACATTTCATGAGAACTTTACGGTTCATTTTGCAGCATTATTAAAATTATGTTTCTCTCATATCGTTTTAGCTCGGAGCCGTAACGCGTTATTTCTTACTAATCTGCGGAGAGTCAGAATAAGGAATGTGACAATAACTGTCAACGTTTAAAAAAAAAAAAAAAAAAAAACCACGCACACTACTGTACTCCCCATAATGGAACATCTCAGATACATACTCAGTGCATTGATCGTTGAAGATACCAAGTAGGGGATAGTCAGAGGCATACATTTTTCGGAAGGAAAAATTATTGGTGCACAACCGAGTTCGAGCTCACGGAAGTCACCGCCGACTAGGCTAACACTGCTCTCATATATTGAATTTCTTTCAATAAAATGGCTTGTTCCAATACCAGTCCCACCAAACATAACCCACACTAAGTCAGTTGTCGTTCAGTATTTTAATTGTGGTAGAATTCGACATCAACTTTCTTATCCCTTCAATAAAAGTCCATAATATCTGTTCCAAAAGCAAAATTACAGAGACCAAAAAAGCCCCGAAGACGTTTTAAATATCAATTGCGCGTTGGTTTCCTTCGCTTACCAACCACATTTCCAGGCGCGAACATTTCTCATTAATTTGATACCATAGAGTAGGTACTTTCACCATAAATATCATATTTCGGGTCCCGGTGCGGCTTTACCTTTTAATGCCACCCACACCCTCCGGTAATGGGGACCGCGACGACCGAACAACATTTCTACCGACACCGACACATTAAATTTTTCCTAAGACTATCAAATTAGTGAATCCCATTTTCAACTCGACCTTTTCAGTCTGTGTTCGGCCACTTAAGTGGCTTTAGTGTCATACCAACCAACTAAATTCGAGGTAAACGTCAACTTACCTTTATGGGACTTTGTTGAAAGTCGGGGTACAGAGAATATTAGCGTTGTTTATCATCGTTTGACAGACAAATGCACTCTTTTCGTATCGAAACTAAGCCGAAGTGACGCGACAGCTATATTTTTTGGTATATTAAAGCGTTGGTTGGTAATTTTCAGAGAAAACTGTCACTTCTGAAACTTAGCCGAAGTGACGCGACAGCTATATTTTTTGGTATATAAAAGCGTTGGTTGGTAATTTTCAGAGAAAACTGTCATTTCTGAAACTTAGCCGAAATGACGCGACAGATATATTTTTTGGTATATTAAAGCGTTGGTTGGTAATTTTCAGAGAAATCTGTCATTTCTGAAACTTAGCCGAAATGACGGGACAGATATATTTTTTGGTATATTAAAGCGTTGGTTGGTAATTTTCAGAGAAAACTGTCATTTCTGAAACTTAGCCGAAATGACGCGACAGATATATTTTTTGGTTTATTAAAGCGTTGGTTGGTAATTTTCAGAGAAATCTGTCATTTCTGAAACTTAGCCGAAATGACGCGACAGATATATTTTTTGGTTTATTAAAGCGTTGGTTGGTAATTTTCAGAGAAAACTGTCACTTCTAGACACATGTTATTTGGTGACCCAGGTATACATAACTGTACTTACAACGAACACTCACCTATTTTTGTTTTGATATCTAAGCATTGTGATATGTGAGGGAACTGGAGGATTTTTCGCCACTTTTTACTCTTTCCCTTATTGCTATCGGAACCTCCTGAAACAAATAAAACACTTTTTTATTCAAAATGCACAGTTAATTTCTGTCAAAAATTTCAAAAGGGACGGATAGCATTATTAACTTAGTACATTTATGTGCAATAAAGCATAAAATCCTACTAATATTATAAACACGAAAGTTTGTGAGGATGGATGTTTGTTATTCTTTTTCGCAAAAACTACTGAACGAATTTGATGAAACTTTACAGTAATATAAGCTTATACATCAGAATAACACATAGGCTACTTTTTATCCGGGTACCACGCGGGCGAACCGTGGGCAGAAGCTAGTAAATAAATAAATGTCGAAAATACCTACAGAAAAAAAAATGTCAAAGGTGTCAAACAAATGAAAGATCTTTTCATCGTTTAACGATTCCCGAATGTTCCCCGCCCAAGTATAATTTTTAACATATTTTTAAAATAAAACCAGCTCTAAACGACGAAGCTCACTAAAAGCGGAAAGCTTTTAGCTTCATGATACGGCTAAATTTCTTAGCTGCAAAGATTCTTCGAATACAGTTCATACCGACCGACAGTAGAAACCGCAAAACCATGAACCAAATTGAGTTTGACAAAACTTCTTTACACAAGCACATTCTCCTTCCCATTTTGGTTATCCCTTCCGCAAGCACTCAATAAAAAGTTTAAGGTTCTCAAACCGTATTTTCTTATTTATCGTCAACAATACACTTTCGGTAAGATGTATACCGACAAACAAGACGAAGTATTCGTGAGCACTCGAAAAACAATTGTTCAATCTACTCAAGAGGAAACTCTTAGGACTTCAGACATTGATGCTGTTGAGAACGTTAAGATCTTTCAACAATTTGTAATGGGTTAAAGACTGACTTCGAAACAAAACTGACCCAAGTTGGGTTTTGTTCAAGCGTTTGCCTTCAATTTTGTCAACCTGTCGAGTGCCATCTCTGTGACTTTGAAGAATAAGAACACTAAAATCAACACATAAAACACATCTAAAATAAACTTTTTATTGAAACTTTCGGGTCGTGTCTAACTAAACTAGCATATTTTTATAAACTTTTTACAATTTTATAATCTTAGATTTACATTGAAAAAGTTGTGGCAACCTCAGAAGACATACACTAAAGTTGAAGTTAAAATGTTAAAAAATAAAAATCTCTGAAATATGCCAGTAAATAGCACAAATACAATACAAAATACAAATATATTTATTTACCATTAAGTGATGATTACAACTAAATTATTCTGGTGGTCCCCGCACGAGGGCTAGCCTGTATCGCGGGAGGCTGGTTACATAGGATATCATTACCAAATCACTGTTCCAGGGCAAACAACAAGATTAAAATATGCAATAATAAAAAATAATGTTACGAGCTAGGGTTCCGGATAAAATAATTAGGTCCAATTAAATACCAAAATTAACACTGTATTAATAAATCACTCAATAAAAATGTCAACAGAACAAATAACACAACGAAACTACACAAATAAAATAAAAACACTAAAACACTGTATCACTTGGTACAACACTAGCGCAACTGTCACTTCAGTAGTCACTGGGTATCGCTCTCGTATCACTTCAAATAATTCATTTTCCAATCTTGAAAAGAAACTGGCTTTACCGGCCGCTTGCAGCGCTTATATATCTCGTAAGACGTCTCTTCCAGAACAATCTTGTAGGGGGCGTGGCCCGTATCCTCGCTCCGCCCCATCTGTACCGTCCCGAACATTCTGGAAACTTCCGTGCTTTTCTAGCTCGGTTAGTGCTGATAGCGGTAACAAGTAGTGCGTCCACTTGATAAGAGATGGCGCTAGATACCATAGTTAGCTAGGCCGCGCTCGTCACATTAATTAATAAATAAAAATAAATTACCAAGCACCTTTGTCGGACACATTTTAGGTATGTTTAATGAGAACAAAGCCGCGGGCAACATCTACCTAAGTTGATTCAATGACATGAGATACATTTAAGATTACATCACCTAATGAGAAACGATCACTTTAATTAGTACAAGCGATTATTAATCATATTGGGTAACACTTAGCAAATAAATGCGCAATGTCATGATCTAAAGTAGCACACACTTCTGAAATACGTTTAAGGCGCGGGAATTAACGTTAAAGTCAATGTCAATAGGTTTTTATTCATTGAAATCACAAGGATCTTAAAGAAACCTCAACTTAAAAACTACGTGAATTTAAAATTTGAATGTGAATTTACGGCGATTCCTCGCGCGCGACCAAGTCTAGAAGAATCAGGCAACAAACTTGGCTTGGTTATTTTTTTGATGATTCTTCATTCAGGATTAGTGTGGTGCCGATCGAACGAGGTGAACTCATTTATAGAAAAAGAGTACTACTCAAACAATTAAATAATGTCTAAAAAGTATCAACCAAAGTTCTAAAGGCAGCACACGATTCGTTTTATAATATAATGCTTAAATATTCTTAAAAAATATGTTAGTACAGATACGCAATTTGACAATTAAGCTAACGAGGGAGCGGGGCGACGACATTGGGCCATGCAGTTTTATCGTCAACTAGCTGCGCCCCGCGATTTCACCCGCGTAAATTTCGATTCCGTGGGAATATCGGCGATCTAATTAAATTTTAGAACACAGAAGCTGCTATTGTGACTTAACTATGATGATAGTAAGATATATCCCCTCGCGGACTTTTTTGTAGGTAATAAATGAGTACTTTAATCATGTAGTACATCATTTTTATGTATCATCAATAGTTTTCTGAGCGCACGCCAAATAATATATTTTATAGACAAAATTTTGCTACTTTGGGTTACATTATTGCAATTTTCTTAAGGATCTCTATTTTTTTGAAAATAATTTGTAGCCTATGTTACTTCCTGATAATTTAGCTTTCATTTGGTGAAAAAATGGTTTAAATCGGTCCTGTAGTTTCGGAGCCTATTCGATACAAACAAACAAACAAAAAATCTTTCCTCTTCATAATATTAGTATAGATATAGGCATTTTTGGTATAATACGCCTTCTTTATTAGATTGATCTTTATATTATAGAAGCGTACAGAGTTTCCCATAAAAGACCCATTAGACTTTTCTAATCTAAATTTCGGAACGAGTAATTTAGGTAAGGTAAGAGAATTAATAATAATAATGCTGGACATTTTCACACAGCATCATCTAGCACCAAAGTAAGAAAAGCTAGTTTTATGGGAACTACGTGACTGATATACTACTTATATACTTTTTTTTGTAATTACATACATAATTATACATAGTAAACACCCAGACCCAAATTATAGTTTTATAGTAGTCATGGTACTATAGTATCACCGGTACAAGAATATTACAAGTAGTGCACGACGCGACGCAGAGGGAGAACGTCGCGATCACTCACCCTGATGAAGACTCTTGGAATGAGTCGAAACTTAGTCGGTGCCTTCACCGATAGTGTCATATTGTAAAAACGGGATTTTTTCCGTAGTCAATAGTCAAGTTCACGATAGTTTTTGGAATAAAAAAGAATTTTATAGTAGTCATGTTCCCCAATATAGTTTATTTTTTTACAGATTACACTCTACTTAGACTTAGACGCAAGAGGTGCTGGTTCGATTCCCGCTGCGGGACGAATGTTTGCATTTTCTGAAGATATTCTCGTTATCAAACGCAGTTCAACCATTTGTCATCATCTAGTGATAAGATAAATCTTTCACATCGTAACAGAACTTGTACTATTAGGATTCTGTGATAATAGGGCTGTTTGACGACCACTGTGGCGCAGTGGGCGAATGCCTCTCCGAGAAGCAGATGGTTGCAGGTTCGATTCCCGCCGCGGGACAAATGTTTGTATGATCTACAAATATTTGTCTCGGGTATGAGTGTACTTTTTCTTTGTAAAATATGTATGTATTTACAAAAAAAATATTAAGATAGTATATCAGTCATGTAGTTCCCATAACACAAGCTCTGCTTACTTTGGGGCTAGATGATGCTGTGTGAAAATGGTCATTTGAGGCTATTCTTTATTCTGATAGCAAGCGTGCAAAGCTGGAAACGGATGCTAGTTAAATTACAAAATCACGGTGTTAATTTAAAAAGCAATTAAAACTGAATAAAATTTAACATCGTAAACCGGCCTGCCCACCAAAGCGTAATTCGCCAATTAATCCGCTTTCGGATGAATGGATGACGAGATGTGGTTAAATGTATTGGAGTATAAATATCGCTTCACTCAACGCTGTGGTCGACAGGCAGCCTAATTGGGTTCACGGATGTCAGCTAGCTGGACAAATGGATGTATGCATTAATGATATAAATTTAGCGGCATTGGACAATTAAGAGGCCTGCCTTGGATGAATTGCCCATACAAACGTAATACCATAGTCATTTGTAATTAGAGCTTATTTCCACCATATTTTGTTATTATTTGCATTCGAATAGTATTTATCTACGTACCTTGCTATATATTTTTTCAATATACTTACCTAAAATTAAATGTAAACGAATCGCATTTTGGATATTTTTAAGTCAACATGCCATGTTTTCTTCTTATTTGTTTCGTATCAAAAACAACAATACCTTACGTATCGTTTAGTTAGGTCCATAGATTATATTGTCTAGTTACAGAATAACAACGCAATGTGAAAAATACAACAAGTTTTCATTCATCTTTTTTGATATTACGGAACACCATCAAATGTATAACAAATTCTGAACGGCTAATATTGCTATCGCGCAAGCACGGGCGGGCCTGCATCAGTCAAAAAGAGATAGCTATATATTTGGACTCGCTTCAAATTTAAGTTACGAGCGCTGTACGCCGGATCCTTAAGCTATCACTTTTACTTTAGGTACTGGTCTGGGTGTTGTGGTACCATGTTACTCATAGTCAAAAAGAGATAGCTCTATATTTGGACGCGCTTCGAATTTAAGTTACGAGCGCTGTACGCCGGATCCTTAAGCTATCACTTTTACTTTAGGTACTGGGTGTTGTGGTACCATGTTACTCATAGTTTTTGATACTCACGATACAGGAAATCCTAGTGTGGGGCTAGGACTGCGTATGTGACTGTTGCGTGTTTATTATTATTTATAACTTCTTGCACACATATCGTGAACTTGACTATTCATATTGTAAAAACGGGAATTTTCACGTTTTGCGCTATCGGTGAAGGCACCGACTAAGTTTCGACTCATTCCGAGTGCACGGCGCGACGCGGAGGGAGCAAGTCGTGATCACCCACCCTGATGAAGACACTCGGAATGAGTCGAAACTTAGTCGGTGCCTTCACCTATAGCGCAATACGTGAAAATTCCCGTTTTTACAATATGAATACTTGCACACACCTTGAAAATATTTTAAATCTTATTCGTGGTTAGCCCGCTTGCCTGGTAGCTTTAAGGCATCGATAGATATATATTATTATTATATTTAATTTATATTATTTTTATAGGTATTTTATAAGATATTGAAGTGTATGTGCATTAGTTTACATTTTAATGGACACGCCACACCATCTTTTTGCACGTCCAGGATAACTGGTAGAGAAAGCTTTAGCATTAAGTCCTCCTAGCACTACATTGTTTGTGTGGAAGTATTAAAAAAAATAGCGCGTTCTAGCTTTTGTTAAAAATTTACGACGCCATTTCATTTTAAAATTTTAACTTTTAACTATACTTATTTATTTATTTATTTAGGCTTATTATGTAGATACACATTGTTAGATAAAAAATACTAGATCTATTTCAGATAGATATAGCAAATACTTTATCATTACACACCAAAATATATTTCAGCTTAGATAGTACAAATTATGACAATTTACAATGATATATTTTATATTTATTTTATTTTATTTCAAAATTTTGGGAAAACTTACAGCTAGGTACAACAAGAACAGATATAAGTATTTAATATGACTGGATAGACCAGTGCATATTTGCTGAACGCTAATTAGAAGTTTCCGCAGACAAGTAATAAAATAGTAAGATAAATACAAAGTAAGTTGACGACTTTAAGCATAAAATAATTAGAAAAAAAATAGTTAAAAAATATTAATAATGGATATAGTTAGTCCACACTTGGAAAAATTTATCACTAAGTAAGCGTTTTAGCTTACTTGTACTGGTGCTAAACAAATCTAGCTCACTGTTTTTGTTTACTAGAGAGTTAAAGGAGCAAGAAGCTCTATAAACAAATGCATTTTGCCTATAATAAAGGACTAACTAAAGGGACGTAAAGGGTGTTAGGTTTTCTCAGTGCAATCATGCTTGCGCGCAGTCCTATTTGCTCAAGATAATATTGTCCGCAATATTACCAAAACAATGGTCAACATAGTAAATAAAGAGCTCAATTTGTGGCCGTTATCGCTCGCATTGCTATAAATCACACATTTCAACACGACATTGATACATTAGTTACCTAATCTGTGTTTAGTTTTAACTCTTAATAGCGGCCGCAGCGACGTATGATCAGTCTGATAAATCGGATGACGAGAACACGATTCCCTACAACAATATTATAAAGAGGTAAAGTTGTTAAGTTTGGACGTAGGAGGCAATCTACGAAACTACTCATCCGATTACAAAAAATCTTTAGGCAACATTGAGAATGGACCTTCAGGGAGACACAGGCCTTTTATTTTATCCCGTTAAAATAAAGGGCTTTTCGTGGCCAATTTTGCAAAGTATAGAGTCACGCCTGTTTCCCGGTGGGACAGGCAGAGACCACGGATTTCCACATCGTGGCATACCTTTTTCACTTCATCACATTCTTAGTATCAAGCTCATCGGTTTAGGGTACTCTTGACTTTGCCTTTCTCGTTATGTTTTAGTAGGTAGGTAAGGAACCAAGGGATTTTAGTAATAGTGTTTATCTTCCTTTATTATAAGTACCATTGTACAACATTGGCCTCGATTCTATAGTTCACTAACTAAACTAAATTTAAACTGTCGCTCTCGTTTACTGATAGTGTACGCAAGAAAGAGATGGCAAGAATTTTACTGCTGTGTGCTGCTGTCAAATCAGTTTACGTGCCGCTTTTCTTTGTGTTATAAACAACATGTTTTGAAATCACGACAAAATTTGTATGGAAAACTTAAATCTGACTAACTTGATAGCACTTAAATTGTAGCTATCTCTTTCTTGCTTGCACTATCAGTAAAAGAGAGCGACAGTTTAAAATTAGTTTAGTTAGTGTACTACAGAATCGAAGCCATTGTCAAAGTTTGTAGTAGGTACTTATCTAAGCTGAAATATTTGGTGTGCAAAATTTAAGGTATTTTCTATTTATTTTAGTGTCCAGATGATCTCTACTTTCTGGTAAGCCAAATCATAATATTATATATGTTTATTTTCTAAAACGTCTCCAATTGGTAATCCAGAGTACGTTTAGAGTAAAATCCAGACAAGCGTCATTATAACAGGAAACATATATGTACCTACTAGCTAGGTACATATATGATGCTGTGCATGTATAGCATTCGATTACAAGTTCGATAAAGTTTTTGTAAAACAATAGACGGCAAATTGACAAACCGCAATTCCAAATAACAACCGGTAGATACCTTTTTACTGGCGAACGCAGGAAGCTGGTATGTGTTTTATGTTGTTTGGTTATATAACTTTTCTTATGACCCATTAGTTCTTAAGTGACGGGGCTACCTCGATTCTGCATTACATCTACGGAGGCGACGGATGTTGATAATATTAATGTCATTATCTGCAAAAACTGCCTCACTGCTCAGCAGACTTCAGGGTAGCACCAATAGCACGCTGCAGGTAATACCTGATTGATATGACCTGCCCGTAGGCAGGTATGAAGGCTTTCAACTGGATCTTAATCAATAAGTCTCGTAGAGATGCTTGACTGGGATTAGACCCACTTCAAAGTTATAACACTAATATTTTAATACATTGTCATACAAACAAAAATGTACAAAAAACTTCATATAGTAAATGGTCTGAATTGTTAAATGAATTTAATTTAATGTAATTAAGTTCTTCTACGTTTTTCCTAGTTTCTGATTTTATCAGGTAATTGAACACTGAGCATAGCTCTTTCCATAGCCCGCTTGACCTTGAGCATATTTTATGAGGCCAACATTATATTTGAAATTATTTTTTATATAGAAATGTCATTGGTGATCGGCATGGCTATTTCTGGATAATATCGATTGATTCGGAATAGATGGATAATCTCAATAGGGAAGGGGAGAGCTTTGTCTATCGCTGGACAAAGCCTTGAGATAAGCCTAGAGGGCGATGGATTTGATGTTAAGGTATATAGATAGACTTGTTAGGATCGAATCGCACTTAGGTCGAATAACTTTATTAATAATAAAGGTGATCTCTATTCACACTTTTCTTTCAAAAATGATGACCTACTTCTTTGTATTAATACACTTTTAGGAAATGCCAAACATGTGAAGTACGTCACCTCCATATCACTTCCATGGACAAGAAATCACTAGCATGGAGTGCATTTTTTTTCAACTCATATATTTCAGTAAATAAAACATTGCGGGCTCGGCGAATATTTTCCCCAAAGCATAACCCTAAATAATAAAATCCGTCATTAATCACATTTGTCTTATTTCATATTTCTTTCACCACAAATGAGAATCACCCAAATGAGTGGCGTGCGAGAGGATTAAGTAGAACTCAACGCGAAAAAAGTCACGGGCATTCCTCGGTCCTACGATAAACAGAAGGCAAAAAGGCGAATGTTGATGTTATGAATCAAACAAGGCATGCCAGAATGCAAGCCTTTCGATTCACATGACGTCAGGCTTTGAATAGCACTAGGTATTAGCATGGCGATTGTGCATGTCAAGTGATGATTAGCTAAGGAAAAAACGCATTCGGTATTTTATCTTAAGTGCTTCTACGAAAGAAAGCGATAGCGCTCGAGTTGAAACAACCGGGCAATCCCAAGTATTTAAACGTGCAACGTGTATTTGTTTGCACAAAAGAAGCTCCGTTCGCCCATTAAAAGCTAACAGATAAGATACATACACAGTCCTAACCCGACACTAGGATTCCGTGTCGTGGGTATCAGGTAGACAGTCCCAAGAGACGCAATCTATACTAATATTATAAAGAGGAAAGATTTTTTGTTTGTTTGTTTGTATCGAATAGGCTCCGAAACTACTGGACCGATTTTAACCATTTTTTCACCAAATGAAAGCTAAATTATCAGGAAGTAACATAGGTTATAATTTATTTTCAAAAAAAATAGAGATTCTTAAGAAAATTGCAATAATGTAGCCCAAAGTAGCAAAATTTTGCCTATAAAATTTATTATTTGGCGTGCGCTGACAAAACTATTGATGATACATAAAAATGATGTACTACATGATTAAAGTACTCATTATTACCTACAAAAAAGTCCGCGAGGTAATATATCTTACTATCATAGTTAAGTCACAATAGCAGCTTACTCGAAACTTACGCGGGTGAAACCGCGGGGCGCAGCTAGTGTTCGATAATTTGCTAGGAAACCATTCTGTCAACTGTCGTGCGAGTCCTGCTTCTCCTGCTGTGCTCTGATTTGTACTTAAAAGATCGGGTATTTTTACCACACCATTTAATTGAGCAGTAGGGTATCGTTAAACTTGGTCACTGTATTTTTACGCACAAAATAACAAGACGCACGCATGTGACGATAGTCCGCGTTTGCCAATATCAGTCCTAAAAGACTGATGTGTTGACAGAACAGTGTGGTTCAATATAACGCCTCTCGGGGTTAACTGCTCGATGGTCGTGGGTATCAGGAACTACGAGTACCGTGGTACCACAACATCCAGACCCTGAACAAATTTCAGCAGAATATGCAAGCATATGTCCCGAAGCGGGAATCAAACCAGCATCTCTTACGTCGCAGCTGACTCGCCCGCCACGCAACAGAGGTCATCGTTTCTAGTTCATCTACGCTAACTATAGGGTGAATGCCTCCTATTTATTCACGCTATTCTTTCGGTTCCTTTTTCTAGTTCAGTAACTAATAGGTGTAGGTCTTCTATTTATTTACCCCATTCTTTCGGATCCCTTAAATATATAGACTCATAGATTAAGTATATAACTAAGATGGTTGGACTGCTGATGAGGTAAGTAGCCACAAATTGTGATGGGACTCCGAAGACCTTGTGAAGGTAAGTAGCGCGCTGATCTTCCGTCCTCTCCCAATATCAGTAGCAGATAGCTTCGATATAAAACTAAGAGTTTCTTATCCAGGTATAATTCAGCTACTAATTTCCGATTACGCTGACGTCGTTCGACCATCGTTCCGGTGGTCTGCCTTTCAGCCGCCGAGCATCTTATGACCACGATTTGTTGACAGCTAGATCTCATAACTCCGTCCTTATTATGATTATGACGCCCACCAGCATCTATTTATTTATTTATTTATTAAATACTTCCGCACAAACAATGTAGTACTAGGAGGACAATGCTAAAGCATACTCTACCTGGGCGTGCAAAAAAATGGCGTGGCGTGTCCAGTAAAAAATATCAATTACATAATTATTTTATTATTATGTACTAATGTACCAACATTGAGCATGCTTCTTTCCATTTCCTGTTGGCAAACTTTTAATCTTTGGATGTTGACTTTAGACAGGGCCCAGGATTGACAGCCATATGTGAGGACCAAAATACGCAAACTAAAATGAAGTTGGGCAGGCCATACAATGAGGTCAATGAAATATAAATGGGCATACGATACAACTGTCTGGTACCCACGAGATGGAAAGCGCAGTAGAGGCAGACCTGTAAAACGATGGGAGGATGATTTACCCAAGGGATGGCAAAGAATAAGTTTAGACTGAGTGAAATGGCACAAAATGGAGGAGGTGTATGTCAAAGGACAACCTGACTGCGAGAATACTGGTGTCATATTTCTTAATATAAAACATGTAATAATAATATAATTCGTATGTAAGCATACATAAATAACTTAGTGTATGTAACAGTCAGCGAATAAAGGCTGTTTTTTTTATTTTATTAATGTACCAACACTGCAATATATATATCATCCTCTCAACTTATAAAGTACGTGAATGTAAAAATGAATTTACGCAGATTCCTCGCGCGCGACCTTAGCTACAAGTATGTCTGCAAGCAATAAATTCTTACCCAACCTCCCGACAACAGATCGGACATGAATAATTCTCAGTCCATCAGTCACATTTTAATTGTAAATCAAAACTTTGTATGCTTGCTTGCATCCTGCTGGCAATAGTGGTAAAAAAACGTAGCGGTCCGGAGAGAACGTTAAGCTGGGCCCGGCTATAGATAACACTTTTTTGTACCTACACCACATAATGTTGCTTACAAATAACAAGCTAATCCCTTAGGCTATAACAATCCACGGAGGATATTTTAACCGACTTTGACAGGACTCTCAATTGGAGTGCTATATTTTTGTCCGGCCGAGATTCAAGGAGCCGGTTTGCGTTTTGGGGTAAAAGGTTGTTTTTGTGTTTGTCTTTGCCATTTTTAACTGCGATGCAAGGAGTCAGTATATGTGTTTGCCGCAAGAGATGGTTTGTTAGTATGTACCATTCACATAAATGACCGAATCAGAATATTGATGAAATTCATAAACTTTTGTTTTTTTTTACCCTTTACTTTAATAGTTACGAGGTGCGTGAAATATATTTTTTTTAACCGTGAGACAGGAGTCCATACTGCCTTTGAT
Organism: Perizoma flavofasciatum; assembly: GCA_958496245.1. Lineage (NCBI taxonomy): Eukaryota > Metazoa > Arthropoda > Insecta > Lepidoptera > Geometridae > Perizoma > Perizoma flavofasciatum. The sequence continues at coordinate 7,669,279 of OY292441.1, read as the reverse complement.
GTAAGAGTTGTTTGTTATCACCAAAATTTATTATCGGATTGCATTTTTTTTTCAATAGATTTGTATGTCTTCAACGATGGTTCTTCTTAGATAAATTATATGTCTTAATGTCATTAGGGAGCGCTGAAATCATCGAAATAAACGTTGGTGGGTTTCAAATTTATTAAATATTACTTGTTTTTTTTTTACTGTTTTTCTATGGTCTCTCAAATACTGTTTTGTTAAAATAGTGTCTCAATACATTTAAAACTGCGGATAAATCGGGGTGTAACACACGACGGATTGATATAAAGACTAGTTTCCGACCACGGTACCCGGATAAAAAGTAGCCTATGTGTTATTCTGATGCATAATCTATATTACTGTAAGTTTCATCAAAATCCGTTCAGTAGTGCGTGAAAGAGTAAAAAACATCTATCCTCATAAACTTTTGCGTTTATAATATTAGTAGGATAGGATATAACGAAACGATAAAGGTTCTGTTTTCGTCATTAGACTCAGGAACCCTAAAAACATGTGTCAGCTTAAAGGGTTACATATCCAACCGTGTAACAGTTTAACTTTACACTTATTAAGTACTTGAATGATTATTTAAGGAAATACTTAGAATTATTATGTGTGTTGGAGAGTAATTTATTGCCTGCCTTACCTAAGACAGTGACACTAATGGCCACCAAACTAAATAGTCCAAGCTCTTAAAAGCACTGTTTGTTTTGTGATGTTAAGGTACCATGGAACTCATAGTTCCTGATAACCACGACACATATCGCGCGCGACGTCAAGCTTTTTTTTGCAGACCAAATTTTATTTCTATGTAATCGAATCGACTATGTTATACAATGGGCGATCTTATCACTAAGCGATCTCTAGAGACAACCTTTGGAAGTAACGGACTGTACGTTTTTTACATGATACAGGGTTACTTTGTAAATCACGCAAAAGAACTCAGACCATAATTCCTACCAAAATTTTTGATCTGCAACTTTTGAAATGTAAAGTTTTTTTACTTTCAGAAAATATTGAGTTAATTTAGTTTGAATTTAGAGTTTTCTAAACAAATAATTCTTACTAAACATTATGTTACAGCCAAAAACATGCTTTTTATATGATAAAAAAAAAATGTAAAGGCAATACAAAATTGCTCAATTGAATTTGTTGCGAATTTATGAGATAATAGCAATTTTTGTGCCCACTTAAGAGGCGTTTTTGCTTTGGAATAAGTTTCAATAAGTAACTACTTAATTAGTTCATTTGGAAAATTATATATAGCTTGTAGTCAGTAAAGCCTTGAAAGGTATGTCGAATCTTATAAGCATATATTCACACATGTTAGGGATAGCTTTTTTTTTTTTCAAATTAAAGTATTTTACATTCTAAAGTTTCTGCCAAACTGTACAACAGCTTAAAGTAGATAATACTTCTACGGGCTGATAAATCCACTTTTAATAGCATATTCATTATTATTATATATTCTTTATTGCACAAAAAAAAAAGAGTGTACAAAAGGTGGGCTTAATGCTAAAAGCATTTTCTACCTGCCAACCTCACAGGTTTACAAAAAGGGTTGGCGTTCATGTTCTAAATGTTTAAGAAAAGCCTACTGTATGTAAATCTTTACATACCTAGGTAATACAGGTTTAAGTACATAGTTCAAATACATACCTACTCGTACATAGTCACATACATATAAAGGGTAGGTAGAGATATCCACTTGTCTAAATATACCCTAAGTTAGTGGACTACTTGGCACATCTTATCCATAAATAAGTTCATAGGTATACCTTAATAAATAAATCAACCCTCAATTGTCTTATACATACATAGTCCTGAATAGGATTATCTGTATGTATGTGGGTATTAGGAACAACGAGTGCCATGCAAGCATTTGCCCGTTTGGGAATCAAACCTGTACCTCTTGATTAAAGACGGCTAATCGCCCGCCAGCCACTGAAGTCATCACCCCTATAAGTATCATACTTATATGTATATCTTTCTTTGTAAAAGCCTTCTAAGGTACCTTCATTTAAACCATTGTGGAGTAATTTACCGATTTAACACCCTAGGTAACCAATAAACTAGCTACTGCCCACGGCTTCGCCCGCGTGGTACCTTGATACCTTCTAGGTTATGCTCGGTTCACGTCGAGCGGCCACCCTCGGCCGGCGACCCACCGCACTCTTACTTCGTTTTCGTTAGTGTTCTTTCTGACTTTTTATTCTTTTAGCTCAGCTCTTAAGGTTTGTTGCTTGATGTTAAATAGTCTATTACTTTCCTTAAGAATTGGGCTTTGAAATGCAAAAATATTTTTTCAAATCTGACTGGCATTTCCAGAGATTAGCGGGTTCAAACAAAAAACAAATTATCTTTTCAGCTTTTTTATATGAGTATAGATATCAGGTCTTCACCCTACCTATAATAGTTGGTAATTGATTGGTTTAGGTGGTTACTGGTTTTTTATTGGTTAGTTGTTCAATAAAGAACTAGTAAAGCTTGTTTTATAAATATATCTTATCACATGAATTATTTATACATACTAGAAAATAATCTTGACAACTTCTGTAGCGCAGTGGGCAAAGGCCCACATCAGATGGAGAAGGTTTCGGGTTTGTTTCCTGCCATGGGACAAATGTTTGTATGATCTGGAAATATTTGTCTGGGTGTTTTCTATGCATAATATGTATGTTTTTACAAAGAAAAAGCATATAAGCATATAACAGTCATGTAGTTCCCATAATACAAGCTCTGCTTAGTTTGGGGCTAGATGATGCTGTGTGAAAAATGTCCAGCATTATTTATTTATCTTGGATTGGTGTTTGTATAATGAACTGCAAAATAGTGAAAAATGTCCAGCATTATTTATTTATCTTGGATTGATGTTTGTATAATGAACTGCAAAATAGTGAAAAATGTCCAGCATTATTTATTTATCTTGGATTGGTGTTTGTATAATGAACTGCAAAATAGTGAAAAATGTCCAGCATTATTTATTTATCTTGGATTGGTGTTTGTATAATGAACTGCAAAATAAATATTCAAGGCTGACTTAGTAGCTGATAAGTTTTGTATAGTTTAGCCTAATCAAGATTTGGAGATTATAATCTGGGTATTATCTATTACGTTAGATAAATGTAAGATAGTATGACATTACATACTACTATTATGACTTGACGACCGATGTGGCGCGGTGGGCGAAGGTCCGCCTGCGACACAGGAGGTTGCGGGTTCGATCCCCGCCCTGGGACAAATATTTGTACGATATGCAAATATTTGTTCCGGGTGTTCTGGGTATTTTCTATGTATAATAAAAAAAAATATCTATCTATGTAATGTATTGTATTAAGTATATCAGTCATCTAGTACCCATAACACAAGCTCTGCTTAGCTTGGGGCTAGATGATGCTGTGTGGATTGTCCAGCATTATTTATTTATTTATTATAAAAAGTTAACTTTGTTTTGGCAAATACTTATGGAAAAATTCTAAAAATCCACATGTACCCACAAAATGTTATACGCAGAGTCTGGAAACACACTCGACTTCCCTGTGTCATGCTTATCAGGAACATGACGGTACCATAGAGATAAGACAGATATTGGTAAACACCAGGATTAATCTTATAGAATTATGCTGAGCTGACACTTTTATGGGGCGACATTGAACTGTCTAGGTAGATGGACCAGCAAGGTGCATGGTTTCAGTTTCAGTTTTACTTATAAGTAGGCTATTCTAATTAATATTTGTTGCATAACTGCCCCACCATCCTACACTAGTAAAATTTCTTGTTTTTTATATAAATGTTTTAAATTTCAAACACCTTTGCATGAGTACCATTCTGATTCACATGGTCAAATGATGACTTTACATTGGATGAATGTGCTAATGGTTAATTCTGTTGGTATCTTTAGGTCTCTTAAAGGGCTCCCCTAGTTTAACTGCTTTCATAGTGGCATTAACAAGCACCTGTCTGAATGGTGAACTAGCAGAGCATTGCTGAACCTTGTTCTTAACAGATCAGCTTGATATGTTAAGAACAACTAGGCAAGCTACACCACACATATACAAATAACAGTGTAGAACAACATTATAATTATAGCAAAACTCAGACCTTGAATCAAGGAGTTTCCTTGACAATACATCCAAAGAGTTTCAGACCTTCAAGAACTTGCCTCATGGATTAGCTCAGCAAGACACCTGATGGATTAGACAGTTGTCTAATTTATTTAACATTTTACGTACTTACAGACACTAGCTTTGCGCTTGCGATTGCTAGTTGGTAAATTAAACTTCACCATACCAAGAATAAAACCAAGCTAGAGAAGTTTAGAGAACTTACCTTCTCTGGCTTTCAAGTAGACAGTGTTCGCGACGATATTCTCTAATTCCATCAGTTCCAGTGTGGCTGATTTTAAAGCAGACCCTCCACAAAGTGTTGCTTCGCCGGTGCGGCAGTCCTGCCGCTTTCAATGTCACGGCACTGCCCATCAATCTACGTCTATTCCTCACAAAATACACTGTTCAACTCGCAAACACATACACAAACACAACGCGCACTGAATAACGTTATCCTCGCGATCAAATCCACCGAAAAATACCGCCCTCGGCAATAAACACGTATCAAACTAAACCACTCGTAAGCTAACTCAAGGGTGTGCGCTGTGGTGTCTACAGCTTCACAACACAGACGATAGTATTAGTTGAACGTGTTTTAGCACGAAAAACAATGTAAAAAGACTTGTTTCTCTCAGTAATGTTGTAAATGGAGAACACGCCCGAATTACGAGTTATCGATGAGAGACAACGAAACACGACGATACGATACGCTAAGCTACGCTACAATTTTTTATTTTCAGTTTGAGTAGTAGAGTAGTGCTAAATCCAGTTGCCAGAAATTGCCGAAATTATTCTACTAAAGTCTACTACCAACCACACATCTATTTAAAAACGTTATTTATAAGTAAACATAGTTTATTACATGGGCTCAATAGATGGCATTAAATAGTTTGAAAACAGTCTGTCACAGTAAATCATGACCAATCATCTTCGATTTTGTACGACTCAATCAGTTCGAGAAGTGCAAACAAGAAATGAATTATGCTCCTTCTTCTAGTTGCAACTTCGAGTCTCTTGGTTAGTCTCAGGGGGTATCTGATTTGTGATTGGCCATGAGTGAAGAGGGGGATTGAGATGTATGTGGTGGCTGCAAATCTTCGCGCCAATGTTGCCACTTGATTTGTCGACGCCCGGGCAGTTTCACGGCGGGTGATCCTGTTGTTCCTGACGTACCAAGATAAAAGCTGTCAAAACATCAAATAGTGTTTGTTTTTCATTCAGTTTTAATCTGCGATCCTGAAATATTCTTAGTTTTGACAACCTCTATGGTGCAGTGGACGAAGGGCCACCTGAGACGCAGAAGGTTGCGAGTTCGATTCCCGCCGCGGGAAAATATTAGTTACTGCGAATATTTGTTATATTGAGACGCGCACAGCGTCCCAATAAGGTTTCGCACATTTAGGTGAAGATTGGTACAGAGGATACACTTCTTCGAAATGCTGAGAAAGACGGATGGTGGATACGTATCGCAATAACCAAAAAAACAGTATAATGCGCCACTTACTTGAGGGGAGCGCCTTTCCTCACCGCAAATCTTCTGCGGACCGGCTGAATGTAGGATCTTCTCTGCGAAGCAGGACTCACACGAAATCTTGTAGGGTTTTCTACAATTTCACAATAGAATCCATTTTTTTAACTTTGTTATTTTTAGTTCAAGTCACGAGACGTAAGGGGGCACTGCTCGTTTAGTCGCGCATCGGAGGTTTTTCCGCTGTCATTGGCTACGCGAACGTGACGTCTCGTCTTTCAAGAAAATTGTATTTGAATAAAGGAATTGCGTTTCTGACAGGACTCTAACTTACCTGCGAAACCCTGAAACCGAAAGAAACGGAACTATACTCGAGTGTTTAACATCACTTGGGAATGAAATAGTCCGAATTTATGAGAAAACATTACGAATCAATTTCGTTGACAACCACTAACTCTTTAACAGAATAGACTCGGTCTTAGAGTGCACTTGTGCTGTGCTACGTTACAGCATTTATTATATTTTCCTAATTTAGTAAAATTTTACAAAACATAGCAATACAGGAATGTCAGTACAAGGTGCTGCCACAAATTAAAAAATAGCTTGATTTAAACTCTGGTGTACAGACGAAACATGGAATATTTGGTGGATTTGACAGTGACTTATAAATGGAAGTCAGAATCAGATTCATTGTGTGCATTCAAGAAGGGAATTATAGTGAACTTTAAAAACAGACTAGTTATTAGGTACATACATATAAATATATGTTTCAACAGCTGTCCCATTATGAACAATATTTTATGTGCATACTAGGTACTTAGATAAATAACTATAATAATATTATTAAAGTACATACATGTCACCGCAGCAATCAAAGATCACCGATGTTTGATGCCATTATAAAATTAAGAAAGAAGTCAAGTGCACTAGCATCCATAGTAAGTCTCTGACGCTTTTTGTGGCAGACAAGTCACCGATGCTCATTGGGAGTATACCGTTATCGCCCAAAACCATATTTTTGATTCTTTGCTAACAGACACACAAAGACTAGACTAGGATGCTAAATTGCTAAGACACAGATTATTATGATACGTTGTAACTCAAAATTTTTAAGCTGTGATTTCACAGCTGAGTGCGTGTTTGTTGATAATTGTTTTGTGAATATTTTACATTTTTATGTGAACTTTCTGCATGATTTCTGTGAAAACTTGTTTTTAATCGCTAGAAAAACTATATTTTTGCGTAATATGCAGGCTTCACAGCCTTGTGAGCTGTGTGGCTGCACGGAGGTGAACTTACACGATGGGTTTTACTTCTGTGTGGAATGCGGCACCCAAGACACAAACTACCAAGAAACTATCATAGAAATAATCGAAGTGGGCGGCGAGATACTACACGGCAAGAAGAAGAAAGTTGTTAAAATCGTAGAAGAAAAGAATGAGAGTGAGTAACAAGTGAATTTTTGGTTTGTGATTTAGAAAGCCGTCATACTAGTTCAGATAAAAAAGGACAGGAGGTGGAAGGGGTAGACTCCCCGTTTCCAACGGTATCACTCCCAAAGTTAGAAATTGTATAGTTTCTGAGAAATGTATATTTTTTTTAGGTTATGTATTGAAAAATGAAATTTACTGGGGTTAGAGGGTAATTCTGTTAGGTTCAACCTCGCATGCTGTGCAAGGTGTGATCATAAAAAAATTATAGTGTCATTGTCTTTTGTCATTACAAAGGTGCATGCAACGGCTTTCTAAATCCCACTCTTCCTTGCAACTAAGTCACCAATGCTCGTCTCAGTTATACCTTTTACCTGTATTAATTTTTACCAGTGATGTAAGGGTGTGTATCATAACATAGAGTGGAGACCTCAGAAACTGACATTATAAAAATAGATAATAGATAGATAATAAAATTAGAATGAAATGTGTTTTTTGTATTGCCTGCTCAAAATATATCATTTATTTTTGTAGTGCAAATAAGATTCATGAGCATATTGTAAAAGTATAAACATAGCACACTTTTTGAGTCATATGTGATCATATCATATATGATTCAAAGAGTGTGCTAAAATTGATTTACCATACATTCATGAATCACATGTGAGCATTTTTTTTTTTTATAATTTATTTTATTACTAAATATTATTATACAAGTGTTTATCTACAACTTTTGTTTTGACACAAGAGAATCTTGAAAAAAACAACTGAGTGTAGAGCCTTTCAATAACACCTTTGTATGGGGACAGGGAACCTGTTATAGTAGGTTTCTCAATTTGTTTCAGTGTCCGACGAATGGTACAAATCACATGCATTCAACTTCTTACTAAAAGGCACAGCTGATGAATTGCTAGAGTATGGAGCTAAACCTAGCTTTAAGACAAAGCTGCTGTGGGTGTGGTCAAAGTATATGACAAAGTATTTAAAACATGAAGATTTGGGGTATGTATAAACAAGTTTGTACTCAATTCTGTATCAGTTTGTACCTGTTTGTCTTTTTTTTTAAATTGCAACCTAACTAAACTGACGTAACCAAGTATTCTATAGGTCCCTATGGTTTGAAATAAATGAATACTTAATACAAGTAGTTCACCACAAACAGAGATCACTTGAAGTGCTGGTTTTGCCTGACTACCCCATAGTTTAAAAACTCCCTACTGATTAAGCTCATATTTTAACTCCAAAATTCTATAAGTATATGACCTACCAAGTTTCATCAAGACTGAATATATGAATGAATAAGGCAGCTATCGTTGGATTACCTCCTTCCTAGAGTATGGAGACCTTCATACTCTTGGCTCACTCACTCAATCAATATTTATGTAGTCTTTTTTCAGTTTTTTTTAAATCATTGTTGATGTCTATATATTTGTGTCCACTAGCAAAGGTATCCTCCAGTGCCTCAATCAATCAATTAAATACCCAAGATAGTCTTGCCTACCCCAACAGTAAGATTCCCTGTGTTGTGAGTAACAGAAACTATGAGTATCATGCTACCCACCCAGACTGACAAATATATTATTAGGTCATGCAAGCATTTGTCAGTGTCATTTTGTAATGCCCTGAAAAAGACCAAAGTATTTGCCCCATGTAAAAAGTTACATTAAAAATGCTATTATCATTTCCCTGAGGCCCTTCATATTGTCTCTGAAAGATACCATCGTCATTTCCCCATGGTCCCTCTTGTGGTACTTTACTCTTTCTCGATAAATGTATAGCATTATCTATATTAAATTTTCTAGCTTCTAACTAACCGCGGCACGTCTCTTGTGTCGATACCTATATCCATACAAAATTTCATCCTAATCAGTTAAACCTTTACCTACGAAAACTATCGCCATTAAATATCTTAACTTTCGGTATATTATAATAAAGTGGAATTTAATACTTATTTCTGTTTCAGGCTAAAAGGAAATCGAGATAATACTATCCCAGAAGAAGAATCCGAAACGGATTCTGATGAAGATGAACCTCCAGAGGAATTATTAAGAAAGCAGGATACGCTCCGCAACAAGTTTATCAAAAGATTCTCATTCACTTTACTCATAAGTCTCTTATATGTCGCACTTAATTTAGACAAAAGCGTTATCACTCTCACGCACCTTGTTAAGCTCTTCAAAGATGGGCTACTATCTGTCCCATATAGAATTGAACAAATCATACCAAAAGAGATGAAACCTGAAAAGTTACGGTTATCTATAAAAAAAGGTTTGGCTAATTTCAAAGCAGATAAAATCCGTATAATAAGCATGACATTATTCAAACGGCTTGACCTTGGCAACCCTGTTGTACCAGACTTGAGGTTGATAGTTGATAACCATTTAAAAGAGCTATGTTTGCCGACTGACCTAAAACCCCTTGTGCTGGCTCTTATGCACTACAAAAGTTGCGGCTTTCTAGACGTGAATGCAAAGGATGTTATTGTTTACAAAATTCCAGCATATGAGTTTCAAGTCATGACTTACATACTCTGGGCCATGAAACTCTGCTTAGGCCTTGACTGTGAATATGAGATTAAGCTGTCTGATGCAGTGGAGATGCTCAATGAAAAAGAGGAGTTACCAAAATCTCACTTTTTTAATGGAGAGTCAGAACCAACAGAAAGACTCTTCTCCTTTCGTGAATGGGTAACTTTCTTTGAATTCAGACAAATACTTCTGAGGCATTATTGCTTTCGATACGCCAACAAATGTTCCTGGGACACCGATGACTATATCGCTTTGGAGCACCACATGGATTTACTTGGAAATGTGTGGCAAAAAGACTTGAAAGAGGAAATGGCATACGACATTATTAACAAAATAAGGGGAGGTGAGGTCGCATCGGACGTTATACCTCAAAGTGAGTTCAAGCCCTCATTGACTCCATATCACTCGTATACTCAAGTGATAGCTCAGCATGTACGAGACCCTGAAGTTAAACTCAAGCTAACGGAAGATTTCTCTCAGTACTCTCTTAATTATGCTATCAAAGATTGGCAACTTAGCCACCCCAATTCAAAATCAAGAAGGAATCTAATAAAAGGAATCAGAGTTGACAATAAGATAGTAACAAACAAATGTGCTACTTTCGATAAGCACATTAAATATTCACAGAAAATGGTGTATGTGAGAGATTGCGATAACCATAACTGGTTAACAACAAAACCTCCCACTTTAGAACACGTGGTTCGCGTGGATAAGTTACCTGATAATGATGATGTAGATGACAAAGAAACGAATGACACCCTTAATGGTCTAGAAAATACTTGTAACGACATACCTGATAGTGAAAGCATAGAAAATCGAACACAAGATGGTTCAAACTCAAAATCTAACTCGATAAGTGAAATTTCAGCAGTAAATAGTTCAATATCTGACAGGATATTGTTTGAAGAAGACATCATAAACCTAAAACCTGATAAGCTAGATGCAACTGAAAAAGATATGTTAAGAAAAAATAATGATAGCATTTCAAGCAACTCAAAGTTTCCCGACATAGTAAGTGATTGTTCATTCACTAATAGTACTCTATCAAATAGCGTAAGATTCATGAATGAAACGAAAGTCTTTGATTCCGGCAAATTGGATGAAACTGAAAGAGATAAGTTGATAAAAATGAACGGTAAAATTACAAACCCCTGTGAGATTATAGAAGAAACTGAAGGGGTTAACATATTTGATGATGATTTCAAGGCGGAAATAAAAGAGGAATTGGAAGAATTCAATGATTGTGGAATGAATGACAACAAGTTAAATGTCTCTGACAGTTTCCAAGATATACCACGTAACAATCATAGTGAGGTAAATCGAGATAATGGTAGCGTCAGTGAGGGCTCTAGCTTAGATTCCGTAAATTTCAACGAAGGAGCGTTCGATAGAGCCAAGATAATCAGAGAAATAATAATGCATACATGCAAAAAACACAAACTTCCCATACCAGCCGAATACAACCCAAAACTACGCTTTAGGAAAGAAATGGGTTTATTTTCTAAAGAAGGTGTGACTAGAAAGAAGGTAAAAAAATTTATAAGAAATATGACTGAGGAAAAGGAGAGGAGAGGAATGTGGCAAATATATGTCACTGAATACCATGCTGCAATGCAAGATGATGTTCTAAACCAAATAGCGCAAAACGTCAATTTGGCCATACAAAACGCTGAAAATACCCAACAAGAAAATGAACAAAGTCCACCAATAGATGAAAGTATGGGTGAAGCCAACGCTGCTATGGAAATTGACGTTTTAAGCAACCACAGTGACGCTAACATGAACGAATCAGAAAGAGCCTCGGTTGTTCGAAGCCAAGTAAACGAATCGGATGAAGATAAACTATTCAGTGATGAAAGTGATGGAGAAACACACGCAAAGGATTTACTGCCAGAGAAAAATCCCGATTATGACGAAGAAGTGTACGACGCCAGCCAATTATATATTAAAGCCGCGAAAACAGCCGAGGAAGGCGAAATGGAACTCGACCCGCAGCTATCGGTCATTATAGACAAGAAAATAGTGAAAGATGCCAAAGATCCATCACTCCTAACATGGACAGAAGAAAGAAAAAAACTATCAAGACCCGATTCAGAAGACGAAATGCCGTTAAGCGTTCTCCAAGAATTACAGGAACTTGGAAAGAAACTGTCCAAACAAGAATGCGAGACAATGACACCATTAGTCAATAGCAAAATAGAGAATTTCCACTACTGGTTTAGGTTTTACTTGTACGGTATTTCTCCTATAGGTAGAAAAAATTTTGAGAAGTATGCTTTAAAGGAACTACCAAAAAGTTTTTCATTTCTGTTGAGACAGTGCTCGCTTATTTTAGGAGTACCGGAGGGTGATTTATACAAGAATTTTCAAAATTTTGAGATGGCTGCTGTAGAAAAGTTAAATTTTCAAATAAAAAAGCATAAAAATCAGTTTAGAATGTTCTATGTTTAGTAGGTAGGCAACTACCGGTCTTCGAATGTTCTTAGTTTTGTACCAGCTACGAGTAAATTAATTTCTACAGCGTTGTTGTCTTTGAAATGAACTCCGCATGTTTGACGTGTGGTGTGACATTAAACTGTTTCATAACTTTGAGTGACAGATTTTCATACAATATTATGTTATTTTCTGCATTACAAACTAAGTCAGTTGTTATAAATAGGCAGATTATGTAAGTAGATATAAGAACTACCCACCTTATTTATTTTAAGTGCACTTATCTAATAAAACTTGGTTCGATTATGTTTGAAGCATCATTTATTATCACGTAATAACGAAAAATCTTTGCTTATTTTAATCGAGCTGACGCGAGCGAGTAGTGCTTGGTGTAATTTTATTTTTAGCATATACATTTTCCCCATATTATGCTCCACTCTTCATTACACATAAGTTAGCTGGGAGAAAATGCTACGCTCAATTTTCCCTTTGGACGAAGAAAATAACCTTTTTACTTATAACGCGACCTCCATGTTAAGCCACTAATTTTGAAAAGGGAATTTTCATCTGGCATTCGCCTTTATTATTCTTTGCTGTCGTCGCTACCATTTTGCAACTTGCAAAATAAAATAGTAAGATAGAGAGACTTTAAAAGAAATTGAAAATGTTTCTGAAAAGCTTCGGAGTGCTACGCAAAGCGGCTACGCCATTTTTCGTGCCCAAGAGGAACTGGGCACAGATAGGAATGTGTGTTGTCACGCCCCCAAGGGTACCAGTCTCGTTTGGAGTAAGTGCTTTGATTTCATTTGCAAAGTTAATTTTGTCAACGGCAAAGCGCTTATAGAATATTTGAATTAACTGTTCATATGCAAAATCAGCACTTTATCACTATCAAGCAACGCATCAACGTCTTTTCTAATTTGGATGGGTGATTTGTTAGAACTGAGCACTTCTATGCTACGGATGCGGATGGCCCTACAATCGGTTACAAACCATTTATAATAATGGGAATGGCACTCTAGGATGCCGCGCCCTCGCACTATCGGGATCTTATCCTCGGTCTACAGACACGGTTGTTCTCTAAATACTTAATATAGGTAACTTTTTGTGAAGGTGTGTTAAACTTTTCATATAACACAGTGGGTGCACTGTGTTAAACGAAACCTCACCTTATGTGCACTCTCTTGAGAAGTTAATAAATAAATAAAAAGATAATCCTTACCTACCTATATATTCTCTCTTTCAGGAAAAGTTAATGCATTTCGCTTTTATGATAACGTTTTGGACGACACCGATGGCGTACTTCATGACCCAAATCAAAGTTTGGCGACGCGAATACATCGGACCTTAGTGGTGGATATGCTTTGGTGAATAAACTGCCGATAATTGCATCTGCTTGTTTAATTTTTATAGAGGTGGGTAGGTACTTCATAAAATTGTATGAAACTTTGATGATAATAAGGTGTTTAGAGGAGGGCTACGAAAATGAGCAAAGAGAAAGTAACGCTACCCAAAATGAGTTTATGACTTGCATCATGCAGTAAGTTTGCTGCTCCGTCAATAGTTATACTTTCCTGCTGCCCTGCATTGCATGGCTTGGTTTGTACGATTTTGAAATATAACAAAGTACTCTGTGATTTTGAATAACGCTAGTTTGGTGCATCTACCCGTGCCGTGCGTGTGTGACAGCACAGGCTTCTGCAGATCGCTGCTTGCGCTTGGTTAGCTCTACTAGCACAGACTAGTTACTAGATACCACCTACGTATTATATACTCGCGAGCAGCTGAATCGACTCAACCCTTCAAAATTTACGAAGTGTTTTTTTTTCAAAAATGGCTGGAATAATGAGCATATATTCTTTTATTTTTAAAAGTTTATTCTTTATGCTTAAAAATGATACCATTATTGTAAAAATCTACCCACTACTTTTTAAATTAATCGGGTTTGAATGGAAAGTCAATGAAAGTTAAGTTAATAAGAGTAAATATAGGGTTGATCAAAATTAAAATAAAACGGAAAATGTATGTTTAACAATCAAGATTTATTATCTCAATACTTGGTGTTGCCTCCCCTAGCTTTGATAACAGCTCGAAGGCGGTTTCTCATCGAGCTGATAAGTTTTTTGATCAGTTTTTGAGGAAGCCTTCCCCACTCCTCTTCCAGCGCTATATTTAGCTCTTCGATGCTTGTAGGCGCCGGATTTCTGGCTCGTACCCTCCGTTTGAGTTCGTCCCATAGATGCTCTATGGGATTGAGGTCAGGGCTTATTGCTGGCCAGCCCATGGTCCGTATACCAACTTCATCCAAGAACTGACTAGTGATTCGTGCTGTATGACACCGGGCATTGTCATGCATTAACAGGAAGCTGTCCTCGATGAAACCTTCATAAGGCAAGACATGGTCGAGAAGAATATCTTCTACATATCGCACAGCAGTCAGACCGCCTCCTCGGCCTCCACCAGGGATGAAAACGAGCTCCGTTTTTCCTTCCAGCGAAATGCCCGCCCACATCATACAGGAACCACCGCCGTAGGCTACTGTTTCGGCAAAACAACACTGCGCAAACCGCTCGCCTGGACGCCTGTAGACCCGAGCTCTCCTGTCACTGCCATGTAGACACACTCTGCACTCGTCAGTGAACAGGACTAACCGCCATTGCTCAGCACTCCAATCAATGTGTTCGCGAGCAAATTCAAGGCGCGCTTGGCCACAAAATTGACCACAGCTCACCAGCTGTGGTCAATTTTGGGCCTCTGGCAGGCCGTCTTGGAATGAGGTTCGCTTCTCTCAATCGTCTTCTGACCGTCCATTGACTGATAGATACTACTCGAACTTCTCTGAGCTGCTGCTGGACAGAAACACCAGTGAGATGACGATTTCTGAGACTTGTCGAAACGATAAAACGGTCGTGTCTCTCAGAAGTAAGCCTACGCCGACTGGTGTCTGGCCTCCTAGAGTAAGAACCAGTCTCTTGGAATCTTCTGTACACCCTCGACACAGCAGATTGGCTCAGGTTTAGTCGACGAGCGACTTTTCGCTGGCTAAGGTTCTGTTGCAGCAAAGCAACAACTTGAGCGGCTTCTTCTGATGATGTATCCATAGTAATTTTAAATCAGCGATCGTAACTTGCGTAGGTGTGTTTAGGTTCACGTTTGGTAAGCGACTGATAAGCATGCACTGCTTGCAGGGTGTTTTATAGGAGGTTGCAACGCGCCCGTGCAACTACCGCGTCGAGCGCATTTTTGATGCATTCACGAATATAACGATATTAAAAAAAATAACTGTACGAATTTAAATGATTGGTGTTATTATAAAGCCTAAACATCAAGCTACAAAACAAATTAAAAATTAAATACATTACTCAAGTCATTTTCGAAAAAAGTTACATTTTGTACTTTTTGTAGGAGTGAGTCGATTCAGCTGCTCGCGAGTGTATATTACTTTCTCTTTGGTAATATCTTTCCTATATTAAAAAGTACTCTGTCTGTGGTATTATCTAACTAGTCTGTGGCTTGGTTTGCGTGGTTTGTTTACTGTTTTTAGAAATTAATTTTTACTGATATTAAATGAAAAGCATGAAAGAATCTAAGCAAGGGCAAACGCCGATTGAAGATTTGGCAGATTTGCGAAGTTATTTCGCGTCTCACAACTCTATTCGCGAATACATAGCGCACAGTTCCAAAGTGCATTCTGTAGGCTGGTCCTGCGATGGGCGACGGCTTGCATCAGGATCATTTGATAAAAACGTGGCTATATTCAATCTGGAGCGAAGTAGACTGGTCAGTATATCAATTCATCTTATCTTACACCCAAAATCATCTGAACACAAAAAAGTGAGGTTATGTTTTTGTTTTCATTACCATTTCCAGGTTCGAATCCACATTTACCCAAGTTTTCTTCTAATACACATTTTTTACGCATACTAGAACTTTTATGGGTATCAGGAACTACGAGAATTATGATGAACTGTAATATCCACAGAACATTCAAACATTTTGTCTCATATATTTTTTTTATTTATTATCTTTTCCGTATTCAAACTCTTTATTGGTTCATTATGCATGGGAGTTTCTGGCTAGTGAGATAGCCAGCCTAACTCCGTCCAGAAGCACAAAGTTTCCTGGGGTTTTCGCAGGCTTCATGGAGTAACTTGGGTTGTCTAGGATTTGTGAGCGGTGAGATGCTACGATCACTCATTCCAGGACTATGTGGGCAACTGATTCTTTTTCGGTTAGACATCTGCAGAGTGGGCTGTCTGTGGCTCCGATGTTGTAGAAGTGTCTGTTCAAAGGGGTAGTAACCGGTTGGGGTCCCCATGATGATCTGGAGATCTGATCTTTTAAGATTTCGCAGTCGACGCGTCAGTCGTGGTGAGATGGAAGGTAGGGCTGCTCTTGACTGTTTGCAGTCCGTGGCCTGTCCTCTGCATTCTGGCGTTCATTGTGTTAGTTTATAGAGTGGTGCTGCATCCACGCGCATATCTGAGAGAATGGCAGAGAGAGGAGTAAGTATCTATGCTGATAGACCGGTGCATAGATGAAGTTAGGTGTTTATCTATAGCGCGGCAGGTGAGTAGCTGGCTGAGAAATAATAGGTGCATATTTGATTCCTGCTGTAGGACAAATAGTTCCTGTTACCTACCCACAACATGGTATCCTAGTGTGGGGTCAGTCAGTACTATGATTGTTGGTTATTTATTATTATCATTTTATATTCCAGGCTCAAGACTTCCTTTGCCGAGGACACACAGGCTCCGTAGATCAGTTGTGCTGGCATGCTACACACTCTGATCTATTGAGCACAGCAAGTGGTGATAAATCTGTCAGAATATGGGATATTCGGTAAGCTTTTACATGAATTATTTATTTATTTATTTAATTTATACTAGTTTCTACTCAAGGCTTTGCTAGGTTAAAGAATTGTGTAGTTTTCAATATTGAAATTGTATAATCTGTTCAGCCATAATAATGGTAGCTTCTGCCCATGACTTTGCTCATGTGGTAGCCAGATATTTAAATGGCCTATTGTGGGCAGAGGTCGCGGAAGTGGGGGACAGAGAGGGCCAAATTCCCTAAAATCACATAGGTACCTGCCTACCAAGACAGGGCTAGAGATTGAAGGTGCAACTATATAAATTAGCCCCCCTCGTCAAGGAGTACTTCTACTGTCCCTGATTGTGTGCCACGAATGATGCATATTTCAGTTTGGATAGGGTACTTTTATCTTCAACTTTCAAATACATCTTGCCTCTAAGGCTTAGACACAAGATGTATTGAAAGTTGAAAGAGGCATTGTTGAATAAATAAATATTGATGCACCACAGGGGGGGGGGCAGCATCGTAATTTCTTTATTAAATATATGACGCCGCCGGCCGGATCGGCGTGCGCTGTCATCTTACTAGTTTTGAGGCATGCCTTATTATTGTATGCATTATGACATGCATTAAGGTGCATGTCGTAATGCATATTGAGGTGAGTTGATCTGAATGAGATTTCATGTGGACAAAACATTAGGAAACGAATAATTACAAAAAATGTGCACCCTGTTGTAGGTAAATATCATGGTCCACGGCCTCGATCGATCGGCGGGCGGGCGCCTCTCAAGCATTTCAGCCAGTTAGGCTGAAATGCTAGAGAGGCGGGTTCAACTCCCGCTGCGGAAGAAATTTTTGCATGTTATGCAGATAATTGTCGAGATCTAGATATAGTGTTATTCATAGTTCCTGATACCCACGACACAGGGAATACTAATGTGTGGTCAGGAGGACTATGGACAATGTAACTGGGTGTTTATTTATTCTAATCATTGTCCCTATTTAGGTCCCACAAATGTGCAGCCTCCATCAGTACCAAAGGGGAAAACATCAACATAGCCTGGTCTCCCAACGGAAGCACCATAGCAGTGGGGAATAAAGAGGATTTGGTATCTTTTATCGACACTAGGACTTATAAAGTGGTATGTATTTTAAACACAATGCACATTTTAAGAACAGTACCATAACTTCACCACTTGCCAATTAAGATCTCTACTAAGTTCATATTATTGAACCTCAAAAACTAATAGATTGTTTCAAGCTAGGGTTTGGGATAAAATAATTAAGTCCAATTAAACACCAAAATTAACACTGTATTAATAAATCACTATAAAAAGGTCAACAAAACAAATATCACAACGAAACTACACAATTAGAACAAAAACACTGTATCACTTGGTATAACACTAGCGCAACTGTCACTTCACTAGTCACTGGGTATCGCTTCTTTATCACTTTAAATATTCAAATCCAAAATCTTGAATCGAACTGTCCCTACCGGTCGCTTGCCGCGCTTATATATCTCCTAAGACGTCTCTTTCAGAACATTCTCGTAGGGGCGTGGCCCGTATGCCTCGCTCCGCACCATCTCGTTCCGTCTCAAACATTCTGGAAACTTCCGTCCTTTTCTAGCGCGGTTAAACAAAGTTTTTAAACAAAACAACCTATGCTTCCCTTCTAGACCGCCTTAGCGCCCCCCTGAAGGCCTCCAGCGCCCACTTTGAGAAACAGTGATTTAAGGGGGACTTTCACACTAAACAATTATTTACACTACACTAACTAAAAAGGGTTCGGGGCAGTATTTTTTGTTCTGTGGTTTGGTCCTATAAAGTCTTCTCGCACTAAGTCCGCGTTGCGTCGTTCGTTGGTCAAAAATGCTTTATTTTCAAGGTTGTTGAAGAACAATTCAATTTTGAAGTGAACGAGATCTCATGGAACCTGTCTTCAGACCTCTTCTACCTGACAAATGGACTCGGCTGTGTGCACATAATGACGTAAGTGCAGGGAAAATAAATAAATAAATAATGCTAGACAATCCACACATCATCATCTAGCCCCAAGCTAAGCAAAGCTTAGCTTTATGGGTACTAGATGACTGATATTCTTAATACAATACATTACATAGATAGATATTTTTTTATTATACATAGAAAAAACCCAGAACACCTGGAACAAATATTTGCAGATCGTACAAACATTTGTCCCAGGGCGGGAATCGAACCCGCAACCTCCTGTGTCGCAGGCGGACCTTCGCCCACCGCGCCACATCGGTCGTCCAAAATAGACTATCTACTTTTTATTTTTTCATTTCATTTCATTTATTCACATCCTTTGATACATTGCGCATTCTTGGACAAGTCAAATTTACAAGAAATAGGTTTAAGATAATAATAAAATTGATAAAAAGGTAATTTACTGTCTTTAAAAATGTATCAGCAATGCAGGGCATTTTAAGATAATAATAAAATTGATAAAAAGGTAATTTACTGTCTTTAAAAATGTATCAGCAATGCAGGGCATTTTAAGATAATAATAAAATTGATAAAAAGGTAATTTACTGTCTTTAAAAATGTATCATCAATGCAGGGCCTTTTAAGATAATAATAAAATTGATAAAAAGGTAATTTACTGTCTTTAAAAATGCCAATGCAGGGCCTAGACAAATACCACTTTCTGTTGGCGTTAACGCCTGCGGAAAGATTGAATTGTATGGGAATGACAATTCAAGCTTAGAGTTAAAGAGTACTGCCTCTCCTTGTAAAAATTTAATATTTTGTGTACTAGCTTCTGCCCACGGTTTCGTCCGCGTGTTACCCGGATCAAAAGTAGCCTATGTGTGATTCTGATGTATTAGCTATATTATTGTAAAGTTTCATCAAAATCAGTTTCGTAGTTTTTGCGTGAAAGAGTAACACACAAACTTTCGCGTTTAAATAGTATGATATATCCATAAAAAAAATGCTCAATGACAGAAATTAACCAACTCAACCTACAGAAATGAATATAGTTTCTGGTGTATGTTCTAGATACCCCGGGCTGGAGCTGCAGACAGTGATAAAGGCCCACCCGAGCACCTGCATCTGTATAGAGCACGACCCCACAGGGCGGTACTTCGCCACGGGCTCCGCTGACGCCCTCGTCTCGCTGTGGGACGTCAACGAGCTGGCTTGTCTCAGGGTGTTTACGAGGTACAAATCCACCTTAATTCATTATCCTTAGTTCCTTGGTCAGATACTTCATGAGGATTGCTTACTTTTAAGGATTATTAGATAGATAGAAAATTCTTTATTGCACAACTACCTCTATAAAGTACTGTACATAGGCGAACTTAATGCTAGATAGCATTCTCTTCCAGCTAACCTTTGTGTTAATGGAGAAGAGTCTTAGTATTTAAATTACGGTATTTATTTATTATTTTTGTTAAATGTTAAATTATTATGCTGAAATAAAAAGTTTTTTTTTTAAATTATTACGAATAGTCTGAATTATTTATTACTAGCTTCTGCCCACGGCTACGACCGCGTGGTACCCGGTTAAAAAGTAGCCTATGTGTTATTCTGATGTATAAGCTATATTACTGTAAAGTTTCATCAAAATCCGTTCAGTAGTTTTTGTGTAAAAGAGAAACAAACATCCTCACAAACTTTCACGTTTATAATATTAGTAGGAAGGATTCCTCGACGACCTCTGTGGCACAGTGGGCGAAGGCCCGCCTGAGACACTGGAGGTTGCGGGTTCGATTCCCGCTACTAAGGTCTGGGTGTTTTCTATGTATAATATGTATGTATTTATAAAAAAAAAGTATATAAGTCAGTCAGTCATGTAGTGCCCACAACACAAGCTCTGCTTACTTTGGGGCTAGATGATGCTGTGTGAAAAATGTCCAGCACTTTTTATTTATTATTAAAATCTTTATTGCACAAGAAATAAATGTGTAGATAAAGTTGGGCTTGATGCTAAAAGCATTTTCTACCAGCCAACCTCACATGTATACAAACAAACAAATCTTTCCTCTTTATAATATTAGTATAGATATTACTGTACCGTTTCATCAAAATCCGTTCAGTAGTTTTTGCGTGAAAGAGTAACAAACATGCATCCTCACAAATTTTCGAGTTTATAATATTAGTAGGATATTGGATTTGCCACTGGGCTTATTCTATCCATGTCAGTCTAATACGAACCATATACCAAACTCAATGTCCAGAAGGAAGATTTCAAGAAACAAGGGAGACTTGTCTACTGCTGGACTAAGGGTTGCCAGATTGCCATGACGCACGGTCTTTTAAAAGGATTTAAAACATGACTTGTTTTATTTTTCAGACTGGAATGGCCAGTTAGGACGCTTTCGTTCAGTTTCGACGGCCGTCTCCTCGCCTCCGCCAGCGAAGACCATATCATTGACATTGGAGACACGAAGACTGGTGAGTCAGGAGCAGGCCTCACCGCTCACTAGGCCAACAGGGCTATATACATAAAAGGAAGTCTCAAACCCATATCTGTTTACGTAGATTACGTTACTAAAAAAAAACTAAAAAACACGTCGTTATCACGCACTAAAAATTATAAAAAATAATTCCACTATCCACCTCCTGACTCCATCATCAGACCCTTGTTACCAAGCCCTATCTATTGGACTCGTCCAAACGAATCATATGAGCCCAAACTCGACTCAAGCACTAAAAATTATAAAAACGAATTCCAGTATCCATCTCCTGGCTCCATCATCAGACCCTCGTTACCAAGCCCAATCTATACTCGTCAAACCGAATCATATCAGCCCAAACTCGACTCAAGAGGTTGACTAGTACCCACTGAAGAGTTCCACTATCCACCTGGCTCCATCATCAGATCAGCTGCATGATACCGAATTTTTGTATTGTCATCCGAACTAAATATACATAAAAAGTTACATTTCGATTCGTAATTAGAAGTAAATTAAATTGACTTCCAAGATTTGATTACATTGTTAGTTAGTTAGTTACAAATGAAGCTAATCGCTTATATTAGCTGCTAAAGAAAGAAAGAAAGAAAGAAAGAAAGAAAGAAAGAAAGAAAGACAGGAAGAAAGAAAATACATTTATTAACCACAAACACAACACAACAGGTGACAAAATACAAAACAAATAAATACAAACACAGAAAGGTTTCATTAAAATACTACAAAAAAATAAAATAAAAATATATGTGTTAAGTGGGTTCAAAAGGTCCCTATCTCAGCATTATGCTGCACCAAACCTAAGAAAGGTGCAGCTGATTTTCAGACAGGGCCATCGATCGTGATGTCACGAACAACGGGGAGCAAACGTAAACAGGAAAGAATAAGTAGATAGATAATAGATAAAATACGTATTATGTACAATAGATAAATATATTATTAATGTAATATTATAATTTAAATATAAATAAGTGGGAAGTTCCGAAAGAGATTAGGAATTTGATAAAAACATTTATATTTCAGCTAAAGACCAATTCACCACCACACAAAACATACCTATTCTTCTTTTCATTATATATCTTATGGTTTTTTGTCTTGGTTCTTAAATCAACCAAATAGTTTTTAAACTTTCTAATTTGTGATGATTTTAATGAATGGTTATGTCTATCTATGTGTACGTATGTAGGCTTGGTCGCGCGCGAGGAATCATCGTAAACTCACTTTTTAAGTCGATGTTTCTATATATGATCCTTTCATGTGACGTTTCTATATGATGAGGATTTTATTCATTGATTTCAATGAATAAAAACCTCAGGTGTTTTTTATGTATAATATGTATGTATTTGCAAAAAAAAACATATATAAGTAGTTTATCAGTCATGTAGTTCCCATAATACATACATATAGTCACGCCTGTTTCCCGGAGGGGTAGGCAGTGACCAAGGATTTCCACTTGCTACGATCCTAGCATACCTCTTTCATCCTCATCACATTCTTCATACAAGCTCGGCGGTTTAGTGTACTTCTGACCTGGCCTATCAATTGTTTATTAATTCCCATAATACAAGCTCTGCTTAGTTTGGGGCTAGATGATGCTGTGTGAAAAATGTTCAGCATTATTATCCAGTATTTACTTATTGAGTATGATGTTTTCAGGTGAGAAAGTAGCGGAGATTCCCGTGCAGGCGTCTACGTTCACGGTGTCGTGGCATCCGTCGCGGTACCTGGTCGCTTTCGCGTGCGACGACAAGGACCCGCCGGAACGCAAGCGCGACTCCGGAAACCTCAAGCTGTGGGGCATGTCCAGCTCCAGCTAACACCACGGACACAAACCAACCTCAACTGGTTCACTTCAAATAACCTCAAGCTGTGGGGCATGTCCAGCTCCAGCTAACACCACGGACACAAACCAACCTCAACTGGTTCACTTCAAATAACCTCAAGCTGTGGGGCATGTCCAGCTCCAGCTAACCCACGGACACACAAACCAACCTTAACTGGTTCACTTCAAACCTTCTAGCTGTGGGGCATGTCCAGCTCTGGCTAATACCACGTACACACAAACCAACCTCAACTGGTTCACTTCAAACAACCTCTAGCTGTGGGGCATATCCAGCTCCAGTTAATCCACGGACACACAAACCAACCTCACTGTTTACTTCCATAGAGTAGACAGCTTCAAGAGATGTTTGATAATTTGGAAACAATTCTGTCAACTGTCGTCCGAGTCGCGCCACGCGTGCTATGCTCTGATTGGTCGACTGTAGCTTCAACCAATCAGAGCACAGCAGGCAACATGACGCAATGACAATGACAATGTCCGCGTTTGCCAACATCAGTACTAAAAGACTGATGTGTTGACAGAACAGTGTGGTTCAATATGACGCCTCTCGGGGTTAACTGCTCGATGGTCAGTTCAAACACGCTCACGCTTAATAGGGATCGGAACTGAGAGATGGATTATACGGGATGCGGTTGCTTATCTCTCTACAAATGTTTGCTCGGAGCGTAGGTAACCCAGGGGTCTAGACAAATACCACTTTCTGTTGTCGTTAACGCCTGCGGAAAGATTAATTTGTATTTAAATGACATTAGTTGTGGAAATGTCACGTGACATCGGCCAAGTTTTACCAAGACACATATGCGTTAGCGTGAAAGGAAACGTGTTCTTGAGTGGAGACCGCGACTCGGCAGACGTAGTGTAGGACGCCCTCCGGCCAGGTGGGATGACGATCTGCGAAACACTGCAGGCAGATGCTGGATGCGACAAGCTGAAGACAGGGCGCTATGGCGCTCATTAGGGGAGGCCTATGTCCAGCAGTGGACTAATATGGGCTGATGATGATGTGAAAGGAAAAGTAAGCGTGAGGTATTTGTTTAGCCCCCCTGGACTCTCCCCCTTCTGGGACATGTCACAGCATTATTTTTTTGACAACTAAAGTGGCAAACTATCATACGGCCCACCTGTTGGTAAGCGGTTACCGTAACCTGAGGTATTACTCGCGTGTTGCGCTGACCCTGAGACAGTCACACGCCGGGTGAAGGCACATGCCTATAATCATGTCGCATGTTCGTACTTGAGGTGTCTGATCTGTGTCCACATTTCGTATACGAAAGTGGGCTTTTTTAACAATTGCGTAGCTGTTTCAACGCACTGTTGCTAATTTCGTAAATTGTGAATAAGTAACGCAACGCATGTAAGAGAATAAAATAAAAATGTATTTGATAAATTACATATGATTTTATTATATTCCAAAAACAATCGTGAACTTGACTATTCATATTGTAAAAACGTAGTGTACGACGCGACGCGGTGGGAGAAAGTCGCGATCACTCACCCTGATGAAGACTCTCGGAATGAGTCGAAACTTAGTCGGTGCCTTCATCGATAGTGCGATACGTGAAAATTCCCGTTTTAGTAAAGTAAATCTTTATCGCAACAACTGTGTATAAAGGTGGTATTGTTTTTTTTAGTTTCAACAGCTTGCCCGGTTCGGACATACAATATTGGTCTTAAGTTAAGTTACACTAAGGTTGGAATAACTACCTAACTAAAAATCATTCCTACTCTTAACTGTTTTTACAATATGAATGATTTTATTAATAATTGTGTGTACCATATATTATTATCACAAACCTTATATTAAATCGCACCGAGGTAGTTTAACATTTAACTATAGAGGATCGCGTCAAAACTTATTTAGATCCCACTACTTATTATAAACGTGAAAGTTTGTGAGGATGGATGTTTGTTACTCTTTCACGCAAAAACTACTGAACGGATTTTGATGAAACTTTACAATAATATAGCTTATACATCAGAATAACACATTTTATCCGGGTACCATGCGGGCGAAGCCGTGGGCAGAAGCTAGTTATTTATCTAGTTTTAGTTCCGAAACATTCGTTCACAACCATGTATTATAGTTTTATTCAACTCCATTTATTTTCCTATTCCACTAATAATAAATAAATACCCAACTGAAAAAAACAATCCTGACCCCACACTAGAATTCCCTGTGTCGTGGGTATCAAGAACTACGAGTACCGTGGTACCACAAAACCCAGACCCCGACCTAGACTAAAAGGATATTAACCGCAGTGAGTCTTATTATTTTGACGACCTCTGTGGCTCAGTGGGTGGACCTCCTGAGATGAAGGTTGCGGGTTCGATTTCCGCCGCGGGACAAATGTTTGTATCATCTGTATATATTTGCCTCGGGTCTGGGTGTTTCTATTTATTATATTTTAAGTATTTACAAAAAAAAAATATTAAGTAGTTTATCAGTCATGTAGTTCTCGTAATACAAGCTCTGCTTAGTTTGGGGCTAGATGATGCTGTGTGAAAAATTTATAGCATTATTTATTTTGGCGTAACAATGAAATTTACAAAATACGGCTAATTAATGGAAAGATAGAAAACACTTTCAACCTCATGAAACAACGAAATCATGGTAAATATCCTGTGCTTCGTAAAAATTATGTAGAAAATATGTTATTGCGTGATATAGACACTTCGATAGCCATCTGTGTATTGTATGTAGTAGCTCATCCATCCTTTGTGATGGTTTCCCAACGAGTCACACTGTGACCGGATCTGGTGTGACTCGTTGGGATTTTTGTTCTCATCAAGTAACACTGTTACACATGAAGCATTTTAAAAATCAGAAAGATACAAAAAATGAGAAGCGAGTTTATTAGGAAAACAACAAAAGTAACAGATGCTCTCCAGCATGCACTCAAGTTAAAATGGAAGTGGGCAGGCTACTTAGCCCGATACACAGAAAACAGGTGGACTATAGAGGCGACCTAGTGGCAAAAGAAGACCTGCGGAAAGATAAGATTGTATGGAAATGTCACGTGACATTTCCGCAGCAAATGTCATTTCCATAAAATTTTATCTCTCCGTAGGCGTTAACGTCAACAGAAAGTGGTATTTGTCTAACCCCCCTGGTCGACCAAGAAAAAGATGGACAGATGAATGCTACCTAAAATGATATGTAAAATTAGTTGTTAAGGAAATAAAAAAGGCTTTATTATTATTATTATTATAACACTGTTACATAAGTGTAACATGTTGGGAACACTTCCACAAAAAAAAGTTGCAACAAGTAACAGTGTGACTCAATGGGAGAAAAAAATCCCAACGAGTCATACCTATTTATTTTCCTGGATAAAAATTACTCTTTACTAGAGTTTTTTGTTGCTCTACGCTCTGCATTGATGTGATATAACGTAGCTGAATCGTGTGGCGAGAGATGTCGCCACAAGTCCATCACCACGTCTCAACTTGCAATAATCCCCTACTTTCCATACTCTTCAAGTAACTTCTAGATTCTTCTATCGTGAGGCCACCAACTTTACAAATGACGTCTTCTATAAATGCGTCCCTTACATTATCGGGCATGTTCTTAGCGTTTCCTGATATGAAGATATAGCCGCCTTTAGATAACAGATCCCAGAGGGTTTGGTTGTGCTCGCTGATTTTGTGCTGAACGTATCTGAAAGAATAAAATATCCTACTAATCCTACTAATATTATAAACGTGAAACTTTGTGAGCATGTTTGTTACTCTTTCATGCAAAAACTACTGAACGGATTTTGATGAAACTTTACAGTAATATAGCTTATACATCAGAATAACACATAGGCTACTTTTTATCCGGGTACCACGCGGGCAAAGCCGTGGGCAGAGGCTAGTAATAAATAAGTAAAAATCCAACAGCCACATAGATAGTCCTGACTCCAAAGTAGGATTCTGGTACCACAACACCAGGACCCGTAACAAATGTCTGCAGAGCATGCAAACCAAAATAATACGTTTTTTTAGCAATTTAATTATCTATACTCATGAAATAGTTTGTCCTGACTGACTGACTGATCTATCAAAGCACAGCCAAAACTACTAAGTCTAGAAAGCTGAAATGTAGAACAGTTTTATTTTATAACGTACTAGCTGCGCCCCGCGGTTTCACCCGCATAGGTTTCGATTTCGTGACAACTTCGAAATTAAATATCTGATTCGAATGAATTAAAAAGTATTTTACTGCTACATAAATACCCTTGATGATAAAAGTATTTATTTGAATAACAATTAATACTACGATACGAATGTAACCAACTTTTGCTTCTACCCGCGATCTAATTACATTTTAGAACACAAAAGTTACTAATGTGACTTATCTATCATAGTTAGATATATACCCTCGAGATTGGCGCCGTCCTAATGTCACTGTCACTCACGCGGCATGGTCCCACAAATAAGCTGGTTTGGATAGAGTAATTAGGTGAACGACTAGGGCATCGCGCTCACTATAAAATCACTCACATTTTATTATCCTGATCCCTCGAAAACGCGCAATACAGAGTTATCTTCCTCTCCTCCGCCATTTTGTTTAACTCCTCGCGACAATGGAAGTCTCTCTCCTTATACCGGCAGCCGATGAACAGATGCATCGTGTCTTGACCAGCTGTGCCTTGGGAGATGCGGGTTTGAAGCAGGTTTCGGAACGGAGCTAAACCAGTGCCTGGACCAATCAGGATACACGGTACAGTCTGAAACAAATAAATAATGCTGGACATTTTCACACAGCATCATCTAGCCCAAAAGTAAGCAGCGTTTGGTTTATGGGATTTCTATGACTGATATACATACTTATATGCATATATATCAAGTACAAGATAATGCTCATAATAGTCACTATGTGTTAGTTCAGAGATCTGAAAGAGTGTCTAGATAATGGTGAATAAATATACTAAATCGTGTGTTATTGGTTCTTTCTTGGCATCATCGGGAAACTTGAAAGTGTGTTACAGCATCTCCGGGAAACTTGAAAGTGGCATGAAAAATTGTGTTACTTACAGCATCTCCAGGAAACTTGAAAGTGGCATGAGAAAGTGTGTTACAAACAGCATCATCGGGAAACCTGGAAGTGTGTTACAGCATCTCCGGGAAACTTGAAAGTGGCATAAGAAAGTGTGTTACTTACAGCATCATCGGGAAACTTGAAAGTGTGTTACAGCATCTCCGGGAAACTTGAAAGTGTGTTACAGCATCTCCGGGAAACTTGAAAGTGGCATGAGAAAGTGTGTTACTTACAGCATCATCGGGAAACCTGAAAGTGTGTTATTCACAGCATCATCGGGAAACCTGGAAGTGTGTTACAGCATCTCCGGGAAACTTGAAAGTGGCATGAGAAAGTGTGTTACAAACAGTATCATCGGGAAACCTGGAAGTGTGTTACAGCATCTCCGGGAAACTTGAAAGTGGCATGAGAAAGTGTGTTACTTACAGCATCATCGGGAAACTTGAAAGTGTGTTACAGCATCTCCGGGAAACTTGAAAGTGGCATGTAAAGTGTGTTACTTACAGCATCATCGGGAAACCTGAAAGTGTGTTATTCACAGCATCATCGGGAAACTTGAAAGTGAGTTACAGCATCTTCGGGAAACTTGAAAGTGTGTTACAGCATCTCCGGGAAACTTGAAAGTGGCATGTAAAGTGTGTTACTTACAGCATCATCGGGAAACCTGAAAGTGTGTTATTCACAGCATCATCGGGAAACTTGAAAGTGAGTTACAGCATCTTCGGGAAACTTGAAAGTGTGTTACAGCATCTTCGGGAATCTTGAAAGTGGCATGAGAAAGTGTGTTACTTACAGCATCATCGGAAAACTTGAAAGTGTGTTACTTACAGCACCTCCGGGAAACTTGAAAGTAGCATGAGAAAGTGTGTTACTCACAGCATCATCGGGAAACTTGAAAGTGTGTTACTTAGAGCATCATCGGGAAACTTGAAAGTGTGTTACTTACAGCATCTCCGGGAAACTTAAAAGTGGCATGAGAAAGTGTGTCACTCACAGCATCATCGGGAAACTTGAAAGTGTGTTACTTACAGCATCTCCGGGAAACTTGAAAGTGGCATGAGAAAGTGTGTTACTCACAGCATCATCGGGAAACTTGAAAGTGGCATGAGAAAGTGTGTTACTCACAGCATCATCGGGAAACTTGAAAGTAGCATGAGAAAGTGTGTTACTCACAGTATCATCGGGAAACTTGAAAGTGTGTTACTTAGAGCATCATCGGGAAACTTGAAAGTGTGTTACTTACAGCATCTCCGGGAAACTTAAAAGTGGCATGAGAAAGTGTGTCACTCACAGCATCATCGGGAAACTTGAAAGTGTGTTACTTACAGCATCTCCGGGAAACTTGAAAGTGGCATGAGAAAGTGTGTTACTCACAGCATCATCGGGAAACTTGAAAGTGGCATGAGAAAGTGTGTTACTCACAGCATCATCGGGAAACTTGAAAGTGCCATTCTTGATCCATCCATAGACTCTATCTCCCTCTCTCAAATCTTTCAGCCAGTTAGAACAGAGTCCTAACCTAGGTTTCTTAAGTTTACTGTAATAATGCACGACGGCTATTAACAATTCTACCCTCCTTCCTTGCGAGGGCAGCGAGCTACTCGCGATGGAGAACGAACGCGGCTTGATAGTTGAAAATAACTCGAAAAGTACTTCGATAGTGAGTTTTGACGCTGATTTGTGGAAGTCGTGGAGAACCTGAAATAAAAAAGAACTTTAGGAAGTACGATATATATATTCTTTACTGTACACACAAATAAAAACTTTAAAAAAGGGCAGAATTAAATGACCTATAAGTACAAGGCGAGCTTAACCTTAAAGAGTTTTCTTCCAGCAAACCTAGAGAGCTAGAGAGAGAGGTAAGATCGTGTACTGAATATAATATAAATAGTTTGAAATCACTTTTTTCGTGCAAAATTTTTATTTTGTCTATTACAGCGCCCCCTAGCGAGTTGTGGCCATAGATTTGGTTTTCCACTTTAACTACGTTTGAATGCCGCCCCACGATGTCTCCCTTTACCGTTTTGAGCACGCGTAATGCGCACATAAATTATTCGTAATGCGACATCCCATGGTGCACGACCGGGTTCGAAAACCACGAAAGTCGGGGTTCTAGGCCGACACGGCTCTTCCCCCCTGTAAATTCGCATGTAGTGGTCTGAGTAGAGTGATTTACCTATAATACAGAGTGACCAAGAAATAGCTACTTATAGAAAAGTCGGAACTTGTTCGATACACATCGAACATTTAGCGGAGCAAGCAATTTTGAGTAAGTAAAATTGCCTGTGAAGCTTCTTTTTATCCACGAGGCATCGCGTCGATTACCTAGTCATTGCATATTCGGCTCGAGCGGTCGAGCCGCATAGAAAGAAAAGAAAGAAAGAAAATACATTTATTACATATTATTACTTATCATTATTAGATAGCGTAAGGTTATTTCAGTTAAGTTAACTTGATACGGCCAACGGCTTCGCCCGCTTGGTACCCGGCTAAAAAGTAGCCTATGTGTTATTCTGATGTATAAGCTATATTACTGTAAAGTTTCATCAAAATCCGTTCAGTAGTTTTAGCGTGACAGAGTAACAAACATCCATCCTCATAAACTTTCGCGTTTATAATATTAATAAGAATAGGATTACACTCGGTATCGCCGTTGATTTCTCTAAACAAATAAAAATAAAAGAACAGAACTAACCTCTAGCACAGTTCGCCGCGGCCGCCTGCAATAGTTGAGCCAGTCTTCCTGACCCTCGCTTGAGCTGAGCTCCTCACACTTGCCCCTTTCCAGCCTGTCTTCAGACACGAGCGCCAGCAGTGAGAACACATACTGCGTGGGGTAGGCCTTCAGGTCCCAGTACTGTTCTGCTATCGAGTACATCGTGAGCGGCCGACGGAGGAACTGAGGGACGGGCATGTCTGAAAATTATAAAAATGCTGGACATTTTCTAACAGCATCATCTAGCCCCAAAGTGAGCAGAGCTTATGTGTTATGATTGATATACTATCGGATATATATGTAGGATCGTGTACAGAAAGAAAATAATACTTAAGAAAACTTAAGTATTATTTTCTTTCTGTAGGTACACAATCCTACCTCTATGTATAATTACCTCTCTCTAGCTCAAGGTTTGCTGGGAGAAAACTCTTTTAGGGTTAAGCTCGTCTTTGTACATGTCATTTACTCGTAATTCTGCCTATTTTAAGTGTTTATTTGTGTGTACAATAAAGAATAAAGAGAAAACTAGCTATATATCTAAAGCCGTTGAAACGATCTATAGATAGATCAACTGATCCAGATCTCTACCAGACGGAAGCGTTATTATTATTTCCTTTTGAGTTTTGAGCGTTAATGCGCACATAAATAGCTGAAAAATCTATCGGTACACAACCAGATCCGAACCGACGACCTTCGGATCGGGAGTCGGTGAACCGCTCACTAGACAAATCGTGCCTACGAACTCACCAACTTGCTCATAAATATTGGTTATAACTCATAATCATCATCGGAAGCCTGTAGAAGCTCGACAAAATAATACTGCAAAAATTCTGGTGTTTTTTTCACACAGCATCATCTAGCCCCAAAGTAAGCAGAACTAGTGTTATGGGAACTACATGACTGATATACTACCTATTACTTTTTTTTGTAAATACTTACATATTATACATAGAAAATATCCAGGCCCGAGACAAAAATTTGCTAAACATACAAAATTTGCCCCGCAGCGGGAATCGACCCCGCAACCTTCTGCGTCTCAGGCAGGACTTTACCCTCTGCGCCACAGAGGTAGTAAAAAAAAAATGCTATAATAAATAATCTAGCCCCAAACTAAGCATGATATGGGAACTACATGACTGATATACTTTTACTTTATATATTATACATAGAAACACCCAGATACGGGAATCAGGTTATGATGAATCCCTGGTTACCTACATCCATAGACTTCCTGAAATGTTCGGCTCAATGGGTGGACCTTATGCGTCATTCGGTTGTCCACTGTCTAGATAAAGTTTTATGCGCACTAAGCCAATCGTAAATCCATTTAAAATCACATAAGTAAGTACTGTACATTTTTCATTGTAATGTTCAAGTGAAGTTTACAATACAAATACTTTATTTTACAAAAATGATGTCTACTGTAAAACGGGGTGAAAAAAGATGCAAGGGTGAATAGAGACAAAATTTGGAATTCTTCCAATAATGTTATTCCCTCTAACAGAACCATCAATAATTACTATACTGCACCAATCCCAGTCGGTGGGTTGGTACGGTCACAGATATTATAAGTACGGTACATATTATATTGTTATTGGTGCCTTTGTAGAGGGAAAATTCGTAGGAATTTCCCTCCTCCTTTGGTCTCTATTCACTCCATTTTTGTACTTAAATTATAAGTCTGACAATACCACACACAATAACCACACTAGCTCTATTGTAGCGATTATGGATACGATAGTTTGTCTAATTCTTTGCTTTTAAATTCGGAAGTATTTCACTCTCCCTTCTGTCTTTGTTCACTCCATTTTTGTACCTAAATTATAAGTCTGACAATACCCACACTAGGATAATTGTATCGCGGAAGCCCAAATAACGTTTACCACACTGCTAAAGTTAGTGAGCGATTATGGATACGAGGGTTCGTCTAATTCTTTGCTTTTATATTCGGAAGTATTTCACTCTCCCTTCTGTCTCTGTTCACTCCATTTTTGTACCTAAATTATAAGTTTGACAAAAAGCTCTGCACTGGTCTATTGTATCGCGGAAGCCCAAATAACTTTTATCACACTGCTGTGAGCGATTATCAATAAGAGGGTTTGCATAAATCTTTGTTTGAATTGATAAATAAGAAAAACGCAAAATGTTATCAAAAGATCTTTATTCATCATTCTCCTGCCAGCCGTCTTCGTCGCTGAGGAACCGTCTCTTCGCCGCGGTGTTCATGTAGGGGCGAAGCGCCCACTCCGTGTCGGCAGCCGCGAGGGACTCCAACGTACCTAGCTTTATTTCATAGAGCTTCATCTGGAAGCGCGGTCCGATTTCCGTTAGCTCTATGTCTTTGCCTGACTGGAAATAATAAAATGATATAGCAATTACAACTACATAAACTAGTAGCTATTTGGTCACTAATAGTACTTTTTTTTTCTTTTTTATTTTATTTGGTTCACAACTTGAAATGTACACATAATATTCATAACAGGGCATACTAATTAATAACACTGTCGTGTAATTTCTAAAACTAGTGAACACAGCATGATATTTATCAGCTTTCTCTATCCACAAAGGTTTGCTGGAAGAAAACTCTTTTTAGGGTTAAGCTCGCCTCTTTACATGTACTATATGTAAGCTTTTTGTCTGTATTCTCCGTGTGTAAAATAAGAATAAGAATTTGTTGTTTTAACGTGTTAATCCACACATAAGGGAAATTACAAGATTTTATAATATCCCAAATTTATTTCATTTATCAACCTACCATGTGAAAGCAATAAATATGTTGATTGAGTATCTTTCTACATCTTATCTTGCTATACCCTTAGACAGAGTTCAGATAAGATACCTACCTATAAACACCACCTAAGTAAGACAAGATATTTTTTATTTTAACTAAAAAAGGTTAAAAAATTATTGATGCAGTAGTATAAGTAACAATTTTTAGTTATAATTGGTTCTGTTACAAAAGGGTAGGTAAGTACATAAATCACCTTATTCTCATACCCAGCTATCTTTTTATTTCATATATCAACCTACCATGTGAAAGCAATAAATGTATTGAGTATTGATTGAGTACCTTCCTGTATCTAATCTTGCTATACCCTTAGACAGAGTTCATATAAGAAATCTACCTATAAACACCACCTATGTACATTTTCATTTCAAAGTCAAAGTCAAAGTCAAAATTCATTCATATTGTAAAAACGGGAATTTTCACGTACTGCACTATCGGTGAAGGCACCGACTAAGTTTCGACTCATTCCGAGAGTCTTCATCAGGGTGAGTGGTTGCGACTCACCCTGATTATTCATTTATTCAATAAAATCACAAGGACCACTTTGAAACGTCGGTTTTTATCTAGGTGCCTGTTCCTCCGCGACCAAGCCAGGAAAGAAAGGCAAGAAAACAAGGCTGGTTATTCTTTTTAATGATCCTTTTACAAAACAATAGGTTCGAGTTGGAGCATTTTCAATCCCAAGAGTTTTTGTCATCTAAATAATCATATATTTTATAGTATGCCTTTTTATAAAGCTTTTGTTTAATTACGTTTTTAAATTTGTTAATTGATAATTTTTGTATATCTCTTGGGAGTTTGTTATAAAAGCGTACACATTTAATTTATCAACCTAGCACTGGAAAGCAATAAATGCATTGAGTATTGATCGAGTACCTTTCTGTATCTAATCTTGCTATACCCTTAGACAGAGTTCATATAAGATTACCTATAAACATCACCTATGTATCTATCTTTCATTTCATTTATCAATCTAGCATGTAAAGCAATAAATGTATTGAGTATTGATTGAGTACCTTTCTGTATCTAATCTTGCTATACCCTTAGACAGAGTTCATATAAGAAATCTACCTATAAACACCACCTATGTACATTTTCATTTAATTTATCAACCTAGCATGTGAAAGCAATAAATGCATTGAGTATTGATGAATACCTTTCTGTATCTAATCTTGCTATACCCTTAGACAGAGTTCATATAAGATTACCTATAAACATTACCTATGTATCTATCTTTCATTTCATTTATCAATCTAGCATGTAAAAGCAATAAATGTATTGAGTATTTGTTTGAGTACCTTCCTGTAAGTGTGCTGTCTAAAGCAGACATAGTCGTCGTGGTTCGCGAATGTGATCACGCGTTTAGAATCAGACTTCGGCACCGGGAACAGGTATTTCAATATACTCATCGTTCTGAGACCTGTAAATAACAGAATACTTCAGTTAGTTACTGTACTATCTATATAATGAAGCGGAAGGATGCTTCTTTGTTTGTCTGTTACCATTTAGCTTAAAGTCATCTTTGAAATCATACAAATCGTTTATGCAATCGATTTAACGAAAGAATGAATTGTATGGAAGTGACGTTAGCTGTGGAAATGTCGCGTGACTACTGCCAAATTCTTTGACAAATTTGCGTTAGCCTGAAAGGACCTGCGGGCTGCGGGTTCGATTTCCGCTACGAGACAAATGTTTGTATGATTAGCAAATGTTTGTCTCTAGGTGTATTCTATGTATAATATGTATGTGTTTACAAAAAAATATTATTGTTATACTAAGTGCCTGTCGTCGCCACCGCGCTAGGCCCGCATTGCGGACCCACCCAACTTACCGAGATCAGATTTGAAGTTGTGGAATATAAGATGCGGGAACTGTTCACTCATGGGTCCAATAACAGGTATGTCGTGTCTCATCACTACTCCGGACAGTGTGAAAGAGGCTGTGGGTCCGTATGGTAAATGGCAGATCACCTGTAAAGAAAGTATATATGTTGCTTGAAAGTTAGCCCTCTACTATCAGCCCATTGGTGGGCAATGGGAAATCAGAACCTCTTTTCTATACTATAATAAGATTATAAAGAGGAAAGATTTTTATCTTTGTTTGTTTGTACCGAATAGGCTCCGAAACCACTGGACCGATCTTAACCACTAATAGAATAGAAAGATAAGATAATAATAATAGGAACATAGGCTATAATTTATTTTCAAAAAAATTAGAGATCCTTAAGAAAATTGCAACAATCTAACCCAAAGTAGCAAAATTTTATCATCAAGGGTATTTATGTAGCAGTCAAATACTTTTTAATTCATTCGAATCGGACATTTAGTTTCAAAGTTATCACAAGTATAAAATCGAAACTTACAAAAATGAAAACCGCGGGGCGCAGCTAGTATACACATAATTATACAGGCTTCTGATGCCGCATGTTAAAAAGATGCTATTCTTACCAAGCTGTCCGGAACACCTCTATGCTCATGCACCACTATGAAGTCTGTGACATCATTGGCACGACATGCATGTATCAGCTGTGACATCTCATAACCTCCTCTGTTCATGCGTTGGCTATTAGGGAATATTAACCTAAAACAAAATGTGGATAATTCACTGCACCATCACAAGCAAGGTCAAGAACGGTGTGCCAAGATATCATCAAATCATACACTCCTTTATCAACAACTTTTTCGAGGATACTGGAACACTGCTTCAAAGATTTTATATGTATTTTCAAGAAATCAAAGGTATGTATGTGCTGATTTGTGTTCAAGTTTGTGGCGATGGGCTTGCGTGGAATGCTAATTACTATACAAAATGCGGACGTAGGCTAAATTAGTTCTAACTGACTTAGAATTAAAATTAGAAGGCCATCATTACACACATATTTCTTTTTGGAAACTTTCATAATATATGACATAAAAGTTATAGTAATATTTACCAATATTTTGGTAAATATGTTAAAATGAGCTTTTAAGCAGAACACACATAAATCTGAATTGACTTTTACAAAACTGCTCCCTGCTTATTCAACCTTATTATTGTAATAAGATTTGAGAAGTACCCACATTTAGATACAACAGAAACTTTTGTGGATTTTGGCTATGTCAGTTCTATCATTCTCTTGCTATACTCAAAAATACTTTCTTTAACATACATGTTAGCTGCATCAGATGCAACCAACCAACCATAAGTCCAACTAATAAGAGAGACCTTGAGATTGTAATTTTATTATGATCTCTACCTCCTCACAATAAGGATCTGCGACTTTAGTATCTCCTTACCTTAATTCCTTGACAAACATCTTCAGCCGAGCACTAGGTTCCCTGGAAGTGGTGATCATGATTTTAGGGTCATCAACTCCTGCAAATCTGTATTCATCATCTTGAGAGCTCTGTGTGTTGGCACCGCCACTGAATCCACCAATAACAGCTGCCCTTTCTGGCCCTAAAATATAGAATTTTTGCCATAGATATTATTTAGGGTGACACTACTCATTTAGATAAATGTACTTATAAGTATCTTTTTCAATACAATTTTTATTTAGTAAAAAGGTTCAGGTGTTTTAATTTATTTCTTTATTATGGCTGTTTGTATGAGAAGAACACAGAAGCTTTAGAACACAGTTCTACTAATTTTACAAAACAAGGACTTTGATAACCTCAAAAACCAAAACAAAATATTAAAGAGTTATGTTCTACCTATTTATATAGAAAGTGAACTCAAAAAATTTACATACCTTTGTCTTCAAACTCGATTTTTTTCTGTAATTTCAGCGCCTCCTTCCTCAAATCACCGTGAATAGGAATGTTTTCTTCTAAACTTTTCTTGAGTTGATCTTTTTTCGCTTGAATACTCTTTTGTTTATCTTCTACAGACTTCCTGTATAAGTATTCGCGGCGCAAACGCGCCTGTCGTCGTAGCATTATTATTTTACACTATTTTTCGTGGTAAAATTAACGAAATTTCAATAAAAATACAATAAAATTAGGAACATGAAAACATCCCATGGCGGGCAAGTTTGTTTGACAGCTAAGTGACATTTCCACACGTGTTGATTTTGACATTGACAGTTCAATTGCGTTTTGTTTATACCAAAATGTTGATTAGCAGTTGCGAAACGCAACAAGGTTCTGGAGCACATTTTTCAAATAAACCTGAAATCTCACTTACCATCATGAAACTCTTTGACTTGCAATCTGTAATGAGGCTTTATATCCAATATACTAAAGAGGTCCTCAATATCCTCCTTTGAGTTCCTCGGTCGAATGTTGAACACATCACCAGGCTTGTAGTTCATAGCTGATTCTTCAAGAGTTTTCAATGATATCAATCTTACATCCTGTAAAAACATCATCATAATTAGCCTTTCACTGTGAGAATTTAACCAAAATCTAAATGCTCTAATGCCCACTCTTAGGATATGTAGGTGGTCATGCTAAAATAGAACAATAAAATCGAATGGTCAATAAGAAAAGTTCTTTGCCCAATATAGATCCCTTTTGAAAATTTTGTCCATACTGATTGTGCTACATTCTACCCAATAGTAGCCAAATATTGTGGGGATGATTAATTGAATACAACACAGATTATTCTTATATAATCTGTTGAGCCCACTTCTAGGTACCGTCATCCATACCACAATGCTTGAAAACGGAATTTTTCAATCAGTGCATTCTACCCGTCATGACTTACGGAGCTGAGACGTGGACACTCATGATAGGGCTGGTCCACCAGTTCAAAGTCGCTCAGCGAGCTATGGAAAGAGCTATGCTCCAGCAGTGGACCAATATTGGCTGATGATGATGATGATGACTTCTAGGTAAAGTAGTGAAGATAACTTTGATAAGTGATGATTGATTTTACAGCTAGACTGTTGTCAGACTTGTATTTGGGAAATTCAACACTTTATTGTTTGTTATATGTAGGCAAACATGTATACAGGCAACTAGATAGACAGTTACCATCACCTAATGAAATGTGAACACCAGGGGCATCACATAATCTACATAATTATCATATATAGAATCCAGCTCTTCTATTATTCAACAGCTTGTGAACAATTTTGTATCTGTATAGTGCTTCAATAGATGTATATTGCAGTTGCTGCCCCGCACGCACACCGGCATCACAGAAGACCAGCGTTTTAGTGGCACAAAGTATTAACATAGTGCTGAGTGGCGGCCATTTTTTTTGTCAATCTCATTTTCTTAATAACTTGTATGTGTACTCTTGTATGCTTTATATGACACAAATTAAAATATTTTTATCTTATCTGAATGCATTGTACCTCGTGTGTTCATAAGTCTTGAGACACAGTAAAACTAAAATATTTTTGGAGCTAAGTTGAGTATTCATTTATTGGATATTAAAATTAAAACTACTGACATCTAGATCTGTATTTAAAAATAAATCATTCAAAATGGCCGCCTTTGCATTCAATGCAGGCCTTCAAACGCGTGCGCCATTCATCTATGGCGGCACGAATCTTTTCAATGGGAATCCGTTTCGATTCTTTAATAAGGGCTCGCTTGAGAGAATCCAGGTTTGGGTGAGACTTTCTGCATGCCCTCAGCTCCAATTCCGTCCATAAAGAATAATCCAAAGGATTCAAGTCAGGGCTTGACGAGGGCCAATCTTCGCTCCGAATGAAGCCTGGCAAATTGGCCTCCAGCCAACGTTGGGTAGTCTTAGCTTTATGGGAGGGGGCAGAGTCCTGTTGGAAAACCCAGTATTTTCCAGTGAATAGCGTATCATTTAATGGTTTAACCACCGCTTCCAATATGTCGGTTTGGTAATTTTGTGCCTTCACCTTGACGCCTTGCTGGCAAAAATGAAGCGAAGTGACCCCCTCGTAGGAAACACCCCACCAAACCATCACACTTGCTGGATGATGAGTGCGCTGGACATTGCGTACAGATGGCTGGACGTCCTTTGAACTTCTGGCGTAAACCTTATTGTTCTGCCGGTTAAACTTTTCTTCCACCGTGAAGATCTTTTCATCGGTAAACAGGATATTTTTTGGATCGTGTCTCTTCAATAGGTTCCGACATCGTTCCAGTCGCAATTTACGAAGACGCTCGTTTAAATAATGCACTTTCCTTCGACTGTAGGCCTTTAGTTTAAGATCATATTTAAGTATCCTGTTCACCGATATTAGCGAAATGTTGGTCAGCAGAGCTAATTTCTTTTGAGTCCGGCAAGAGTTGCGACGAATTCGCTCTCTGATTACTTTGATGTTGGCGGGCGTCCTTACAGACCGCGGGCGGCCACATCTTCCACGGTCTTCTAAAGAGCCGGTCTCCTTGTACCTCTTTATGGTATAATACACAAAGTTCCGACTACATCCCAAACTTTGGATTTCACTAAAAACTTGCATTGGTTTTTTTCCTGCTTGAAACAGTGAAATTACAGTCGCACGCAAATCTTTTGTTGGCGCCATTTAAACGGAGAATGAAACAAATATTCAAATGTATATTTTTTATGATTCAAAACATTCGAAATTTAAAATTTTAAAAGTTTAAAAAAGATTGCATGAATTACTTTCTTTTTAAATTAATTAAATAAGTTCGTCTCAAAACTTATGAACACACGAGGTATATCCTAAGACAATGTCGAAACACATGTGCCTGTAATTTTAGCACCCTTCAAATCAGAACAGTAATGCTATTATATTACCTTTGGCTGAGTTTTGTAATTTTGCTGTAATTTTGGCACCCTTCAAATCAGAACAGTAATGCTATCATATTACCTTTGGCTGAGTTTTGTAATTTTGCTGTAATTTTGGCACCCTTCAAATCAGAACAGTAATGCTATCATATTACCTTTGGCTGAGATTTGTAATTTTGCTGTAATTTTGGCACCCTTCAAATCAGAACAGTAATGCTATTATATTACCTTTGGCTGAGTTTTGTAATTTTGCTGTAATTTTGGCACCCTTCAAATCAGAACACTAATGCTATCATATTACCTTTTTGCTGAGTTTTAAATGCTACCATATTAACAACCTGTGAAGGTACACTGCTGGAGATAGGCCTCCTCCAAAGAGCACTATGAGGAACAATCTTGGACTAACTCCAACTTCAACTCAACTTCCTGCAACCTTGGAGATGTTTCGGTCCATTTTTGGGATGCTACACCGCATTGTCCATCTTTGTCACCATAATATTAAGTACAAAAACTATTGTGAACTTGACTATTCATATTGTAAAAACGGGAATTTTCACATACTGCACTATTGGTGTAGGCACCGACAATACTAGGTAGTGCACGGCGCGACGCGGAAGGAGAAAGTCGCAATCACTTTCCCTGATGAAGACTCTCAGAATGAGTCTAAACTTAGTTGGTGCCTTCACCGATAGTCCAGTATGAATATTATGTACATAAAATTAGGCTGTGTACTTACTTGAAAATGACTCTTATCTGTTGTCCTCACATTACTCTCGACCTCTAAGCGAGTGGCATCATTGAAGCTGTCTTTACTGCCATCACCGAAGTAAATATCCTCTGTACCATCCTTTGGTAAATCCTGATTTTTGAGTAGCGATACACTCCACCGAGGAATGAAGCTAATCATGTGGTCAATTTTAATGTTTGGGAAGTAAGTTTGAAGACGAGCATAGAAGTCTTTTATCCAAGGCTGCATTACAGCATCATGGCCTAAGTCATGTTGGTAGTCACATAACGCTGTGAAAGAAAAATGATGTTTTAATTGTTTTTACATAGTAAGTTATCTTCATCAGATACATTATCATTATCATCTACATATACATTATAATGTATCATAGATGCAGTGTCCTATTATTAAATAATACAAACATTTTGTCTTGGTCTTGCTTCGAGACTAGGAATCGAGTGCGAGGAATCTGCATAAATTCACTTTTAAATATTAAAGTGCTACTAGGTGATGAACTTAATAATTATTAAAATATTAATTACCTATGTCGAGCAATGGCGTAGCACCCAGTTGTAACAGTCTTCTATACAGCTTCTTCCCAACAAAATTGAATTTTGTATATGAAGAATCACCCAGAGCAACTACACCGAACTTTAGTTTGAGTAAAGAGTTGGAAGGAAGGCTTTTTCGTAACAGAAACTTCCAGAATCTCTTCATATTATCTGGCTCATCTCCCTGGCCAGTGGTAGCGCACACGAAAATAGCGAATTCCTCGTTAATAAGCTTTGAAATCGGATAATCATCCATTGCCTGAACAGGACCGCGAAATCCCAAAGCTTTTGATGTTCTCCATATTCTTTCGGCAGCTTCTTGAGCTGTAAAGGTCTGGCTGCCGTATAGAACTAAAAGACGCCCGGACTCAATCATTATAAGAGTTTTTACATGAAAATTACAAATAAACAGCTGGCCGAGGAATTAACGCGCGGTCAGCTGATAATTTTTTAATCTATGTTTGCTGACTTTGACGCACAGATTAATTATTTTTGCTGTATTTTTACACTTTATTTCACGCAAATGATTTTTTAGCAACAATTCATGGTAGACACTCACTATACAGAGTGGTACATACAGGCACTATATTTTAAAAGAAGCTAGGCGATATGAGAGACCCCGTAGCCAACTTGAATCACCCCTATGTAAGTATGTTCTACTTGCATGTAAAAATGTTTGTCTTGTATGTATGGATATGATTTTTTTTTAAAGTTTTTTTTAAATTATCAAAGTACCTATATAAAGCCATTTAATACCTACTTTATCTTTGATCAAATTAAAAATAATGTTAGATATGTTGCTTGGTTTTTATTTATCAAAAAAATAATGAGAACATTTTCGTCTTTGAGTTGTTTCCGGCACGGAGCTACCACGGTGCGGGCCGGCGCGGCCTACGGCCGGGAGCATGAAAAGTTACCCGCCTACACCACACAGAATCATCTCAAATCTCACCCCAAATTCAACCCTCGCTCAATATCCTACCCTTGTTATTTTATCCTTGTTACACATACTCGGAAGCAATTTCCTGTCTCTCTCGTATTTGGCGCACGGCAGTCTCGTAGCTTGACTTGGCGGGCTTAGTCGTTCCGGTGCGAAAAGGCGGGAAAATCTGTGAAGTGATTTTTGATAAAATTTCAGAAAACATCTACAGGAATTTACTAAACTAAAATGTAAGTACCTAATCATTAATCGATTAGTAAAATAATCTGTGATGGTTAAATATTTGACCTCTGACATTATGTAGCAATTTTAATTATAAATTGTAAATTAATAAAAACAGGATTTGCTGATGAAATATAAATCTAAGTACTTAAGACTTGTTTTGTGTATTGTCGCACCTATTAGAATAACTTATTTCAATATATTTATGGTTTTACTACTTACACGTTTCTTGAACCACATTTAAATCAATGCAACGACAGAATTAGTTCGTAAATTAAAGGTTCGTTAATTGAACAGGTCTAAGAGTAAAAGTATCTAGGTACCCTAATATAGATACGTTTTATTTAACTGCATATTTTATTAAATCTAGCCTATGGAAATAAGCTTAATATTGACTCTCCCTAGATGAGCCATCGGTATAGGTTATGTAGGTACACCGCAAGCAAAGTTAATATTTAACTTATTGGGATCACCGACTATATTTTATAAATATTTTCATGCTTAGTAATTCAGGGGTCAGATTTACAGCGACCCAGGCCGAAGCATATTGACCCGATGGACGACCGTAAGGTCGTTATAATCTAGCGGCGACGATAAGAATACGTCTCTGCTTTATCAATGAACTTAGTGAGATAACTTAGTAGGTAGGTACTTAGGTACATAAAGTAAGTAGGTAGGTACCTAATAAAAATTGCAAAGTTTCTTGTTGTGACAAGGGCTAAGTCGTGATAATCATAATTTGTCCAATCTAGTCACCCACGTGGACTTCCTATGGGATTCACTTTTATCGAGCATTCTGACAGGTTATTAAAAATGAAATTAAAAAACAAATTCTCGATCAACGAGAATATATTTTTGAGATAATTGTAAAATGACAATCCGGTTTCGATATAATCATCTTCATTATAATATCGATGTGTAGGATCATCCTGAGATCATTCCCTTAGTACACAGCAAAGAAAACACCATTCAAAGAGAACCAAACATCGTAATCATGATTTTTTTTTGTAAATAAAAACTGATTGGATTACCCTGGATTATCATAATACAAAGGAAAAAAAACCTTTATCGTAGAGACATTTTATCGGCCTACGATTGTGAAGTGTAGGATGGAACACAAAAAATATACAAATCTAAGCCTCATTTAATTCATTCATCATTTAAAGAAAAATAACTCTTCCCAAATACCATTCCCGCCAACAATATGGTCACCAATTCGGATGTTGCGTCAGCGAGATCGACCACGTGGCGTCATCGATCGCTACACCCCACACAGAGGGTAGATATAAGTAACCCCTCGGACCCTCTATGTTATACCAAGTAAGTACAGGTACCTAGTTTTGCAGACTATGGCCGGTTTTTTTACTTTGGATGAATTTTGTTTGGTTGTTAAGGGAAAATGAAGGAAGAAAGAAGGATCACAAGCATAACCAAGCCTAGTTTGCGACAAAAAATCACTAAATATAAATGAAATCTTTAATTCACTATGTTCATAAATTGACAATTTTAAATACCTAATCCTTGTGATTTTAGGGAATAAAATACTAAGGTACTAAATCACAAGCATAAAAATTAGAGATATCCTCATATTATTTAAATGGTGGGTACAACATAACCTAGCATAGGGACCTCCCTATGTACCTATTAAGACTGTATGTTTGTTCGCACGATCTTTAAAATCAAAACAAAACACACAAATACGCTCACGCTTGTATTCCCTATGATGGACATCCCCTTACATACTCAGTGAGTAGATTTTTTAGAATACCTAGTAGAGGGTAGTCACAGGCACGTCCAAACATTAAATTTGGCACATGCCCCCGTTTTAAACGACGACAATAATTTCAGTGAAACTAATACCTACCGTTTTGAAACGACTAAAAGATTTAGTTGGGTCCCATAGCCGTAAAAAATCAGAGCTGGGGAAAAATCCTCGGGAAAATGTTGAAAGGCACTACTTATGACAAATATGTAATCGGCCAGCAGCCAGCTCGGCTGAGAACACTGTTTTAATAGTCAAAGTCAAAGTCAAAGTCAAAGTCAAAGTCAAAGTCAAAGTCAAAGTCAAAGTCAAAGTCAAAGTCATTTATTCAATAAAATCACAAGGATCACTTGGAAACGTCGGTTTTTATGTACTGCCTATTCCTCCGCGACCAAGCCAGGAAAGAAAGGCAAGAAAACAAGGCTGGTTATTCTTTTTAAATGATCCTTTTACAAAACAATAGGTTCGAGTTGGAGCATTTCCAATCCCAAGAGTTTTTGTCATCTAAATAAT
This sequence comes from Perizoma flavofasciatum, assembly GCA_958496245.1. Classification (NCBI taxonomy): domain Eukaryota; kingdom Metazoa; phylum Arthropoda; class Insecta; order Lepidoptera; family Geometridae; genus Perizoma; species Perizoma flavofasciatum. The sequence continues at coordinate 7,624,313 of OY292441.1, read as the reverse complement.
CAGATATTTTATAGTATGCCTTTTTATAAAGTTTTAATTAAATTACGTTTTTAAATTTGTTCATTGATAATTTTTGTATATCTCTTGGGGGTTTGTTATAAAAGCGTACACCGTGCCCTTTAAACGATTTACTAACTTTATGGAGTCTACAAGTGGCAACAGAGAGTTTATCTTTATTTCTAGTATTAACATTGTGACTATCGCTTTTTTTCTTAAACAAGTAAATATTTTTGTGAACATACAATAAATAAATAAACAAACAAATAAAATTTACCTGCTGTGCAAATTATCTACGATCTACTACGTCACCACATTATAATTAAGGTCTTGATCAGTGTCACAAGATGAGAGATTTATTGAAAACACAAAGATAACGCTGTGGTACGTTTTGACCCATATTTGTAATAATAAATCAGTTTGTAGCCCATATAACTTCTCTCTAATCCTCTTTGGCACACTCTTATTTTTTCCAGTGACTTTCCGGTAATTGCCCCTGTCTGGCATGCGTAAGTGAGACATGGGGGCAAACTTATTTCCGTGGTTTTGTTTTTGATAATTTGATCGGTAGCTTGCTTTTTGAAAATTTATTACATTGCCCAATGTTTATTCCAGGTGCTCTTAGTTTCTTTGCTCGATCTCTTTTTCAGTGCAAAGGTAGATAATTCACGAAGTAGGTGTTCTAGATTTGTGGATAAGATGGTCATACATACAAAAGGTACCTTTTGTCTATTTGTCATTACATTTGTCTTTTCCTGGTTAATTTCAAGCCCTATTTTGTCCTTGATTTTGTTCACAGAGTAACTCTTACATCATTTGTAATTCTTGATGATCTTTAGAAAGCAGAACAATATCGTCTGCGAAACGTAAATGTGATAAGTACCTATCTACCATTTATTTTAATACCTTTCTTTTACCAATCCAATTTTCTGAAAATTTCATCGAGCACGTTGAACATTTTGGGAAGAGGTGGTTGTTCGATATTACCTACTGTTAAACACCCAAATTAACAACCACTTGCATATCTTCCCCTTGCGCCGCGGGGTAAAAATAGCAACCACCATGAACCGAAGGACGTATTGTGAGACGGCCCGACATACACACCGATATTTACCATTAGACATTTAAGAGAGAAGCTCTGACGGCCTATGCTAGGTTATAAATACGTCCAAAACTTGTCCAAACGATGACCGTTTCGTCAATTTTTGTATGGAAATCTTGTCGATACGGTGACGTTAGAAATGATATAAACTCAGCATAGATCCTCTGATCCTCTCTGCTGTGAGTTACAAATATATCGTTCCGACAAGTTTTTAACCACAGATACGTAACTAAAATCTCGTCGATAAGGTCACCGTAGACATGTTATAAACTCAGCATAACCCTCAGAAGGAAAGCTGCTAACGGAATCTGACAAGAGGATGGAGAGTAAGTTTGTGCGATCAAAGAGAAATAACGGTCCATCAACACGCAATAAAAGCATTTTACATTTGAATGTCGGCATCAGCCTATCTAACTAAACGATCTCTACTATTAAATAAAATAGACGGTTAATGAACATTTCTAAAATCCATTCACTTGCAGCGTTCAAGTGGAAGGTCATTTCAAATATCCGTGACGAAATACAATTACCATCAACAACCAAATTAAAATAGCTACCTAGATATTTCTGACAAGTACTAAGTTACTACCTTGGTACATAAGTATCTAAAATATTTCAGTAGGTAGCCAATTAGGTACAAAACAAACCATACATTTTGATTGAAATGTATGGGTTTGTCTAGGTATACCAACTTAGTATACCTAGCCGAACCTAGTCCATAAAACATTGAAGAATCTGGCCGCCCGAGTTAAATAGGCCATAATTATTATAAACTTGTTAGAAGTTAAAAAATTATCTGGACAAGCGTGTGTCGGGCCACACACAGTAATGGCTTATTTTTATTCCAAAAACTATCGTGAACTTGACTATTCATATTGTAAAAACGGGAATTTTCACGTACTGCACTATCGGTGAAGGCACCGACTAAGTTTCGATTCATTCCGAGAGTCTTCATCAGGGTGAGCGGTTGCGTCTTTCTCCTTCCGCGTGAAAATTCTCGTTTTTACAATATGAATAGTAACGGCTTCCTAATTTCTTCAATTGAAACTTAGTTCAGTTTGTTTTTAGGATTTCTTGAGATTACCTAAATGCATTATTATTACCTACCATGTAAAATTTCAGTATGTTAACGCTATGAGCACTAAGTATAGTGAAATGGCTCTGACTGGACGATAGATGAATATAGCGAAACTATAATTTCCTTGTCAGATCCTTGTTCTATGTAGGTCAGACTTAAAAACCCTAAGAGTTTAGAATATAAAAATAAGTAAGTACCGTCCACTTTTTTGCCTACTCGCCGAACGCTGGTTCGCTACCAAGGGGTCATACCAAGACCCCAGTTTAGCAAAAGGGCCTACACCCCTTTGTGGGTCAAGGTTACTTTTAGGGCAAAGGACTTGAATACTTTCGGAAATCGATAGTTCCTTCACATAGCAACTCCAATATGTAGCTACTTAGGGCATGTAGGTATATAGACGTAGGAAAAGCGGCCGACATGTTTCCCATACAAACGTACTCACCTATTTCCTTCCTGGAATTTGACACTGAAGAAATTTATTTTTAAACATGGTATAGATAACAGCAACTGACAGCCTCTACGTTTTAATTAGTTATAAAGCATAAGGGAGCTGAGTATCAAGAATTTATAATATCCCAAAAATATAAACCCGGTGACTACAACCCGGGACCTCCCGTTTGATACGCGGGGCTTAACCTACTAAGCTACAAGATCGGTACTAGCCCAGTTGAAATTCTTGGGATCTTTCGTCTCGTAGCGCCGAGATATCATAAATTCGGGATAAATTTGTGATATTACAAATTCTTGTTATTTGTATTAAGTGTGCATTGTGTGTATATATATAGGAGTATAGTGTACTATACTCCTATATATACCAAATAACCGAGCTGGGTAGATAGATAGATAAAAGACTTTATTTGAACTTCAGACACACACATACAAAATACAACAATTATACAGTAGTAAAAATAAACTTTAATTAAATACAGTTAACTATCAATAATATAATTAAAATCTAGGTATCGTTCAAAATACCTGGTTTATACCCTCAACCACTAATATGTTCGCCAAGAGTAGGTATACAATGAAATAAGTCCTTCCATCTCTATCTCGTATTCTAAGCTAGGGGTGCATAACGGAACATATTTGCATAACAGAACATTTATCATTTTAATCCTTGTGATTTTATTGAATAAATGAATTTTGACTTTGACTTTGACTTTTAAGAGTTAGGTATTTTTTAAATGAAAAAATAGTAACGAAAAAACCATGCCTTTATATACGGAGTTAGGATTTTTTCGGTGTTTAATAACGTTAGTAGCTAGATAGATATCGTCCCTACTACCGTGAAGGTCTCATTACATTAACATCGAGTCTGTAACTGTAATAAAATGTAAGATAATTTTAAAAAAAAATAAAGAGGATTCATTTTAAGTATCATAATGCATCGTCTTGTGTTATAAGCTATTCTGTACGATCGTTTTAAATATTTATGAAGAAACTAGCCAATGCCCGCGGTTTTACTCGCGTAGGATAGGTAATTGATAGGTGCATCAAAAATAACTGCATGCCTTGCACACTTAAGTGCTTTGAATACCCTGATACGTATTCAGTTCTTTTGTATTTTAAGTATCCACTAAGTTTACAGCAAATCGCACCAAGCGTTAAACATTTCTTCACCATCCTACGACCTTTGTGGGGTAGTTTAGAAAACAAATGTATTTGTCTTTTATCATTTGTACTAAATAATATTTATGCCAAATTTCAAGCAAATTGGACCACTCGTTAAAAAGTTCCCATACAAACTTGGACACCATCTACGAGCCCTTAGAGGGGTACTTTGGGGAGATAATTATATTAAAATTTTATCATTTGAATTGAAAAATATTTATTTGGTTTGCAATTTCAAGGAATACGATTTTTTATACAAAAGTTTTTAGTCCGTATCACCCCCTTAGGGGTAGAATTTTCCAGATTCCTCTCTTAGTGCATCCCTACACCATAAGATGAATATACCCTCCAAGTTTCACGCTAGGACTTATGGTTTAGGCTGTACGTGGATCCGACAGTAAGTAACGGAACAGTTTTATATACCTCTATATATTATTATACAGAGTGCGCATATTTTATTGCATTGTTTTAATCTTGACCTCATTTTTGGAGTCAATCTCTAACATTATTGCAATCCCAGTCTGAATGAATTTGTATATCTTATACTAAGATTGAGTCATTAATTGCATAATAATAAATTATATTTTTTTAATATTCGGTTGACATGACATCTATAATCAGTGACACTATTTCTTTATCAATTATTGAATGAATGAACGAAAATACTTTTTGTACACTACAAGAACATTACAATTAACAAAAACTTTACAAAGCTTAATGTACAATGGATGGTCTTATCGCTTAGAAGCGATCTCTACCAGACAACCTTTGGATGGAGGGACATTTAGCAATAAGTGCTGTTTATCTTTAGAAAATTCTTATTTCATATCTAATGAATAATGAATAATGGATTGTCCAGCGTTATTTATTTATTTTATTTATTTATTTTATTTATTTGATGACTAATTTGTCTACCTATTTACACTCTCCGTGGTGATAACAGAATCTATATATAACTAGACGGTCCACATGATTGGGCGGATCCAGTTCAACCTAAATAGGTACCCACAGCAATAAAATAACCGAATACACAACATACAAGAGAAGACCAAGATTATGTCCTTGGGGAACCCCAATTGCCGTATTGTTGTGTCGTTTCAAAGCACTTCTTTTCATCTAGACGGCTTTGAGCTATACAAAAGAATTCTAAACTCTGGGAAGTAATGATTATGCTCCTTCCCATGTGGGTACTAGACCGGTTTATTTGGCCTTAGGTATAATAAGGAAGTTTTCTTTAATACAAATACTTTTTATCTCCCGATCCAAACAAATTGTTATAAATAAATAATAAATAAATAAATAATGCTGGACATTTTCACACAGCATCATCTAGCCCCAAACTAAGCAGAGCTTGTATTATGGGAACTACATGACTGATATACTACTTATATACATTGTTTTTATAGAAGTTAAACATGTGTATCTATGTATCTGTGGGTGGCATCGTAGCTCTCAAACGGATGAACCGATTTTGATTTAGTTTTTTTGTTTGATAGATGACATCATCAGCTCTCTTCTAGTTGATGAGGCGATGAGAGCAACTTCCACAGGTCTAATCGATCCGAAATTTAGTTTTACTGTTCAATCATATTGCAAGAACATGGTAACTTTGGCCTGATGCTGAGGCATCACCTGGGATCTGCAGGATGCCCACCCCTCACCAACTTGCAGCAAATGTATCGTGTTTGGGCTCATTGGAATAGCCTCAATGAATAGGTTATAGAAATGGTGATTTAATGCTCATGGTGGCGTTACAGCAAATGTATTGTGTTCAGGCTCATTAGAATGGTCTCAATGAATAGGTTATAGATAGATGGTGATTTAGTGCTCGTGGCGTTACAGCAAATGTGTTGTGTTCAGGCTCATTAGAATGGTCTCAATTAATAGGTTATAGATAGATGGTGATTTGGTGCTCATGGCGTAGCTTCTAGTCGTCTTTTATAAGCAACTTACTGCCAGATCACAATTTGGATGGTAATGGTGACTGGCAGTGGTATTTAGAGCTGAGCGCTTCCATGCTTCCAAGATGTCGGTCACAGCTATCAAAGTCATAAAGTTTGTATGAAATCGGTGATTGGACGTTGTCCAACATTGTTCATATGCCTACAGGCTGTGATGGTGGCATTGAAGTAAATAATATCATGTTGCTATGAAACTCTCATCATCATTATCATTATCTGTTTGTATTCACCCACGTTTTCACGCGAGTATAAGCCTCCTCCATTTTGTACTTGTTAATAAATAATAAATAAATAATGCTGGGCATTTCACACAGCATCATCTAGCCCCAAAGTAAGCAGAGCCTGTGTTATGGGAACTACTCGTACATGACTGATATACTACTTATAAACATATTTTGCATTATGGTTTTGTCTGTCATATTTTTCAAATCTACCCACCTATATTGAACCTAAACAAAGCTAGTTGCGAATCTAGTTGTAGACATGGTATTATTTAACTTAATAATAATTGGTTTTGTCACTTATGTTTACCTATTCTAGATTAGTTTATAACGCACGCTTGCGTATGTAACTATTTAAGTAGCCACGCAATGTTTTGTTAGTTATAAGTTCACTAGTTGTTGCCCGCGGCTTCGCCCGCGTGATATGTTAATAAAAGTAGCATATGACCGTCTTCAAATGTCCACCAACTTTTGAATGAATCGAACCAAGGATTACAATTTATAAAAAGTTTAGAACTCAATTGCACACCCCAAAGGGTAGTTTTGAAAAAATAAAAATTTACTTTAAAGTTTATTTGTACAGAGTTTTGAGCGAAACTTTACCGCCCTATTTAACCCCCTTAGGGGTCGATTTTCGAAAATTAGATTAGTCTATGTGTTATTCCATATCGTAAACTATCTACATTCCAATTTCATCAAAATCGGTTTAGTAGTTAGATACGGAGATACGTGATACCAAACATTCACACACACACACACACACACACACACACACAGACTTTCGCATTTATTATATTAGTAGGATTTAAGTGAATTATAAATTCTTATGAGAATAAATTCTTAAACCAGAAACATTTTTTTTTGTAAATACATATATATCATACATAGAAAACACCCAGATCCCAAGAGAAATATTTGCAGATACAAATATTTGTCCAGCAGCGGTAATCGAATGCGCAACCTTCTGCGTCTCAGACAGGCCTTCGTCCACTGCGCAACAGAAGTCGTTTCTGGGAGTTGTTTTGAACTGATTGCATCCAGCTCTTATCCGCGATCCTCTCGATTTCATCGTTCCATCTTGCAGGAGGTCTGCCAATGCTGTGTTTGCCCTTCTGGGTACTAAGATAAATTCTATGATGACCTTACTCAAACTCACCAAAGACCTTGCCCATCGCCACATTCAGTTTCATGATTCGAATGCCTTCTTGGAGCTTTCTTGATAAAAAGGGATTCTACAGCGACAGGCTGTAGAATCCCTTCGAATAGGATCCATAGATTAATGAATGGTACAATACTATTACTACTAGTACTAGTATAGTTATCCAAAAGAAACAAACACGCCCACGACTATATTCACCATGATGTACATCCTCAGATGACTAAGGGCCGAATTCAAAGTCAATAAGTGGCTCCCCTAGGGGACTGTTCAGGCGCTTATTAAAAATTCATGTGCGAATTCAATTTTTATGCACCCAGCCATAAGGCGAATGCTGAATGGTAGATTTTGGGGGACTGTTCAACCCCCGACTATGAATTCAGGCCTTAGTGAGTAGATCTTTGAAGATGTTAAGTAGGAGATAGTCCAGAAATTACATTTGGAACATGCCACATGACAGGTTGCAAGCCTATCGCCGCTTATTGGACCAATTACTGATGCCATCACATTTTTGGTTCTAGGGCATCCCGGTTTCCTGACGATGTTTTCGTTCACCATTTTGAGCACGTGTTAATAAGCACATTATTTATTTAAGTGGGAAAATCCACTGGTGTACGTCCGCGTTCGAACCCACGACCTTCGGATTGGAAGTCAGGGTACCGCCCACTAGGCCAACACGGTACGGTTTGGTTATAATATCTGGGATACTGTTGTTTCGAACTCAAACCACGCATTCATGATTCATCATCATCATCAGCCTATAATAGTCCACTGCTGGACATAGGCCTCCCCTAATGAGCGCCATAGCGTCCTGTCTTCAGCTTGCCGCATCCAGCATCTGCCTGCAGTGTTTCGCAGATCGTCATCCCACCTGGCCGCGGAGGGAGGATTCATGATTAACTGTAAATAATTCAGTCATACCATGAACGATGGTGTCGTAGACCCTTCGTAGCACCATGCTACGTAATTGCTACGATGACTTTCTAAGTCTAATTTTCTTGCTTTTCTGCGTGGTTTAGTTTTGAAAACTGGTCCATTTGATTTTATAAGAACGCTTTGATAATCACGCAGGTAGCAATTCCAGGAAAAAAACCCTGTCTGACGGATTTTTGGGGCATATTTAAAAAATCAAGTTATCTGGAAAATATCACTTTTGGCGATAAAATCATTATCGCCCAATTAATAGCCCATTGTACCTTGTTTGTTTCAAGATTTTTTGTGTTTTTGTACTTTTATTTGGTGTTTATATATTACCTATCTATCTAAGTATCTAACTGAAGGCAGCACACAACTTATGTAGGATACATTATTATTCCAAAATGCATCGTGAATTTGATCATTCAAATTGTAAAACAGGAATTTTCACGTACCGTACTATCAATGAAGGCACCGACTAAGTTTCGACTCATTCCGAGAGTCTTTATCCTGAGTCTTATCACTCACCCTGGTGAGTGATTGCTGAGTGATCGCGACGCACTCCCTCGCGTCTTCACCAATATACGGTACCTGAAAATTCCCGTTTTATAACATGAAGGACATTATTGTTATTAAACGCGTTTCACTAGTAACTATGTACCTACACATAATATATTCCTGTGGACAAAGTGGTGCTTTTTTTATGTCAGGCAAACATTTTAAATCCTTTACTTTGTTATGAACTAGCTATTTCCCAGGGCTTCGCGCGCGTGTTACCAGGATAAAATTTTGCGAATGAAAAGTCGTTCGTAAGATTCGCTCGACCGTTTTTCGTCGAGTTACGTTGCAAAATTGGTCTCCCTTTTTTAAATGGGGTAAATATATACCTACCCTCTGTTTCATAATCATTCGCTAACTTAGCAACCCACTTAATCTAGCCCTGTATGCAACTTTTAGCACGCTGCTAAAGTTTTCGAGTGATTATAAAACAGAGGGATAGTCTATATCCACTTTGAAGGGCCATTCAAATATTGATGAAATATTTTTTGAAATCTGATGCGTAGTTTCAGAGATTACCTCTTACATCCAAACTAACAAACTTTACTGCTTTATAATATTACTGTAGATATGGACAAAGTAACAAGACCCGAGACGAATTGAGACTTCCTCACTAACAATAGTGAATTGAGTGTTCCGCTACTGAGTTGTCGTTTCTGTTACCAACTGGGTATTAATCTGTGGCTATGGTCGGGAAGATCGCGGGAGCAGCGACGGGTATCGGGTTTCGGACGAGAAGGATCATTTTAGTGAAGTAAGTTTCGAAACACCCACGAGTGACATCAGTCTAACCCCGAGGATTCCCTAAGTCGATGGTCTCAGGAAGTACGAGTGAATATTGACTGATACAAGTGTGCTGAAATGATCGGGTCCTTATCGGTATACCGATTTTGCAAAATTTGTTTAATGCAAAAAAAAATATGTCCTTATTCATTCATTGTCACACCTACTCTAAAATTTCTTATTCTAACTGTTGTTTTCACTGACGCCCTGAATTGGGTTGTTTTGTGCCAACCCTTCCAACCTGACCCCAATCAGCTTTTATCCGAAAACATAGCCATGATTCGTTCGAATAACCATACAATACGAAATCATTGAAAATATGTATTCTATTCTCAAAAATATGTTCTTGTATTGAAAATAAAATTAAGAGGCTGATCAGATCTCTGATCTAAACGTAGGAAGCTAAGAAAAACACAATAACACGACGAACAAATCCCTACATAACATAACTCAAACTCTAATCTTATACGCCTACGAAATTCACGGCAATAAAATCCAATTACCTATCAGCGTCGGCGTCGGCACCTTGTGAATCCATCCTGTGCCGTTGAACTGTTCAGTCAGTCACAATCGATATGGACTAAAATAACTGGGACATGCTATAGAGGCATAAGTACACGATAAATTTATGGATATAAGTGGTATGTGGTATTGTATAATCTGACAGAACTTGGAGCCTTTCAAGAAAGTAGTTATATCTCACAGAAAGTGATAAGGTTAAGATACCTTTCCTGGATTGTGTTGCAGTGAAGGCTCAAAAAAAGTAAAGTATTTTATTTTCTAAGAAATCTATTAACTCGAATAGTTTTATACTAGCTAAAATAACATTGTGCTTTACTTACCCTAAGCAACAGAGAGAGAAATTATAGCGTAATATTATATTACTTTTTGACTTTCTTCTGAGACGTAGGCACTGTGACAATTAACCTATAATTTACAATGCTTAGAGGATTTACGTAATATCGTAAATAATCGTAAATTTGGTACGAACGAAAGCATTGTAGAGCATTATCGCAACTCTTACGTCATTAAATTGAAAAGGCGTTTGCATTATGAAACCTAATATCCTGACGTTAGCCTTTTTACACGTTGAGATGATGTGCGCGCGGAAATCAAGTCGTGATTCCTCTTTGTATAAAACACCAAAACTTGAAGTGTACTTACCTAATGTAGCGTAATATAGTTTGAAATGTTTTATTTGTGTAAGATCAAATTAATTAATAAATGATTGATTAAATTCCTCAATAAGTCCCAGATCACTGATCTCATTCACCCTTTCCAATGTTGAGTTAGCCAGGGGTATGCTAGCTTTTGGAGCACTTGCAAAGGTTCTGCACTTCTCGACATTGAATGCAAGTCTGTACGACTGGCTCCACTTTTTTACTGAATCAAGGTCCTATTGCAAAACAATATAGCTCGAAGTTTCGCTCCCAGAATTATATACTTTTAAGTCATCGGCAAATATTTTCTATGTATATTATGTATGTATTTAAAAATATATATATATAAGTAGTATATCAGTCATGTAGCTCCCATAATACAAGCTCTGCTTAGATTGGGACTAGATGATGCTGTGTGAAAATGTCAAGCATTATTTACTTATTATTATTATTAAACATCATGCACTTAGACGTTTTTAGAACTTCAGGAAGGTAATTGATCATTGCCAAAAAAAACCTAGAGCTAGTGTAAAACTTGCCTGATCTAGAGTTTTTTAACTGGTCGCACTGAAAAAATGTTTCGTTCAATGTAACCAAAACTTTTTCTACCAGTTACACAAAAAAAGTGACAGTCGAACGAAAAGAAAGAGACAGTACGCTTACTGCCTGCGGTCACATAAGTCGTTAGCGAAGAATCTTAGTAGCCTGGGATAGGTACCTAGTAGTTTAGTTTACTAGCAAAAGTTCATGTTCTACTACATCAAGCGCCCGCCTAAAGTCAAGAAATATAGCGTCGACCTGTCGACCAGCGTGTGTCGCTACATAATCAACAAATGTTGTGTGATTCGCGGTTGTAGATCGGGCTACTCGGAAACCATGCTGGGAATTATCAAAGACTCCCTCTAATTGACGAGTAAGATGTGAATTTATGATTCACACGACAACTTTTAAAACACCGGGCCTAAAATTACTAACATCTGTCGATGAGCTAGTTTTTGCTAACTGGATTTGGATAAAATTTGGAACAAGTATAGTTCGTGACCTAGAATAACACATAGGGTATTATCATATCTGTCACATAGGCTATACTTTTTATCCAGTTACCATGCGGACGAAGCCGTGGGCAGAGACTCTTACATTGTCTCCTTTCCAAAGAAAAAAAAACTGACTAAGCTATCCTCCCACAGGTCACCGAAAAAAGCAGATGACTGTGAAAGCGAGACTCTAAAATCCGACGCAGAAGGCGACGATGGCAGCGGGAAAGAAGGGGGTGCGCTGGAAGCCAAGATGTCGCTCCTCAACGGCATCACGGTCATCGTAGGCTCCATCATAGGAAGCGGCATCTTCGTGTCGCCGACCGGAGTGCTGAAGTTCACGGGATCTGTAAATGCTAGTTTGATTGTCTGGGTCGCTTCTGGAGTCTTCAGTATGGTGAGTTTAACCGTATTTTTTATCCGATTTAAAAAACGCGAGGAAATAGCGTAACAGACGAACTGAGAACCTCTTCATTCGTTTGTTACGCTATTTCCTCGCCAATTGTGAACTGATATTAATGATTATTTTTTTAATGGGTGGTCTCATATAGATTTTATGAAAAATCCCACCTCTTAGGATGCAAAAATGTGGGATGAAATTTCATATTGGATTTTTAATCAACTTCCCGTTATTTCAAGTAGTTTTTTTATTTCTTCCTGAAAAAATATACATGTTAAAAAGCCAAAGGTACTTTTCTACACTTAGTAAAGTCAAAACAATCTAATCTAAAACAAACTTGGCTTAGGGCCCGATCAAACTGTAGCTATCTATCGAGTCAGATGATACCCATCTATGTACATGGTAGGTACATAGATGGTGTTTATAGGTAGGTATCTCACATGAACCCTGTCTAAGGGTATAGCAGTAGATAGGTAGGCAGGCCGAAGTTTTGTTTAAACAAAAAAACTAGGAGGTACAATAAAATAAAGTCAAGGTAGGCAAAGTATCAAGGTATCTAGCATTTGGAATAATATAATTAAGTAGGATTAGTCATTTTTTCTTTTGTTATAATTTTCGTTAGTCAAAATAGGTATAAACGTCACTTTTTATTTATTTTAAGAAGGTTTGTTAGCTTTCTAGTCTAAATAATCTTTAATGTCATAGTAGCATTTGTCAATTAAGAATGATTTTAGTCTTTTAGTGATCAATACATTAAAGCGAACTTTGACAACAACTTCCCTTTGACCGCCTCCGCCATCGCACCAGTTTGGCCGGACCCTTACTATCTGAACGGTACATACATATATTGAACTAGCTTCTGCCCACGACTAAGCCCGCGTGGTACCCGGCTAAAAAGTAGCCTATGTGTTATTCTGATGAATATAGGCCTATATTACTGTAAAGTTTCAACAAAATCTGTTCAGTAGTTTTTGCGTGAAAGAGTAACAAACATCCATCCTCACAAAGGTTATTAGGTATCTTGCCGTTTGTTTAGTGGATAGAATTGAAGCAAAGCTTTTGCTTTATTGAAGACTTTTTATCTCGATTAATCAGCTTTTCCCTTAAGGCTCGGAACAATAAGACTGAAAGCGGCTTAATTAAAATGTGCTCCTTGAAACTTGACGTTAGATATCTTCCCAGCCCATGAGGATATACATGTATACTATTTATCTTTATATATTTTACTAGCTTCTGCCCGCGGCTTCGCCCGCGTGGTATGTTGATAAAAGTAGCGTATGACCGTTCTAGGCTATGTCCATGTCAACTATGTCCATATCACATCACAAATCGCTCAGCGGTTTAGCTATGAAACAGGTATAGATATTTCCGATATAATTTTACTGGCTTAATCGATACTTATCGTTATATACATATATTAACACAATATCGTTATAAATTATAGAATATGTATTATTCTGATATATAAGCTTATAACTGTATATTACTGTAAAGTTTCATCAATATCCGTTCTGTAGTTTTTCGTGAAAGAGTAACAAACATCCATCCTCAAAAACTTTCGCGTTTATTATAGTAGGAAGGATACCTTATGCAAAAGAAAAGATGGATGGATTGTGTGAGGGATGACATGGTTATGAAAGGAGTGAGTACTGAGATGACGACTGATAGAGGAGAGTGGAAGAAGATAACATGTTGTGTCAACCCTACGTAATGTGAGTCGAGGACGAGGACAAGAAGATGATGTTGAAGCTTCATGGCCATCGGAGATGACTGTCATAATGGTTTGATCATAGATATTGAAGAGTTTTTTATTGCACTCTTAATAAAAAGTGTAGACAACATTTATGCTATTATGGAGCATTCACAACCAGCCAACTTAGTAGAGATAGCGGTGTGTTTTGTGTTACAAATACCTACAGTATCACCAACCTTATCTCAAAGTTTGAACTAGAAATTTGCATTTTGTTATATAACTTTCCTCTCATTGAGATTATTCGTTACTAGCTTCTGCCCGCGGCTTCGCCCGCGTGGTATGTTGATAAAAGTACCGTATGACCGTTTCCAAGCTTCAAAGTACGAGTATGTCCCAACTTTTGAGTGAATTGAACCAAGGATTACAATTTTCCATACAAAGCTTAGAACTCAATTGCACACCCCAAAGTATAGTTTTGAAAAAATATGAAAAAAATTATAAAATACGTATTTTATTATTTATTTTAAAGCTTATTTGTACCAAGTTTTGAGCGAATCAAACCAAGAAATAAAATTTTCCATATAAAATTTACTACCCTGTTTAACCCCCTAAGGGGTTGATTTTCAAAAATTTGATAGCCTATGTATTATTTCAGAGCCTAAACTATTTACGTTCCAAATTTCATCAAAATCGGTTTAGTAGTTACAGAGATACATGGTAACAAACATTCACACACACAGACTTTCGCATTTATTATATTAGTAGGATAAACAGTGTATTTATTTATCACAAAAACTATAATACGGTACATAGGTTCATATGCACTGAATGTATATAAGAACGTACCTTTAGGTATACCTATATCAGTTTACCCAAATCACAATTGAAGTAAATAACACAATGCTCTGTTTCTATGGCCGTCACAGGCCTCTGATAACTGTCCATTTACTTATTTACATTAAGATAACGCCAGTAATTATGTGCTGTTTTTGTAATATCGGTCATAATTTATGTATTTAGATTACCCAGATTCTCATCTACCTTATTATGTATTTGAAATAAATAACACCCAAGAATAACGCAATTTTGGGTAAGACAGTGGGTGGTAGAAGCGGCCCGACATCCGATATGTAGGTACTATGTAGCACTGAGTGCGTAAATACCTACTGTACCTATCTACCATATTTTTAAATAATAAAAAATAAATAATGCTGGACATTTTCACACAGCATCATCTAGTCCCAAAGTAAGCAGAGCTTGTGTTATGGGAACTGGAACATGACTGATACATTACTTATAAACATTTTTTTGTCCATTTATACCTACATATCATACATGATCCCGAGACAAATACTTGCAGATACAAACACTTGTCCCGCGGCGGGAATCGAACCCGCAACTTTCCGCGGCTCAGGCGGGCCTTCGCCCACTGCGCCACAGTGGTCGTCACCATATTGAGTAAGATATACTTGAAGAAAATTATCCTGAACAAACCAGCTACTTATAAACAACGGGATACCCGCGCGCCTGGCGCTCCGCTCTCGGCTCGGGCGCGGGTGCCGGCGCCAGCTCCCCGCTTCCGCGTCCATCCTGCTCTACCAATACTGCAGAATCGCACGCCCTCTCGCTGGAACCAAAACCCCATGTCACTCGCTATCTATCTGCTCAATATCTTGTCTGCGAACAGCGTGGATATTTTTTTACGATAAACTGCAGAAACTCCTACAATTAGCACAGGTAGTTTTAGAAACCATAGATTAGTATACAAATCTTATATACCTACTATATATTATATTCTATATTTCATCGCTTTAGAGTTCAAAAAAAATCTGCAATGATGTCGTAATGTATTCTGAATAAATAAATAAATAAATAAAAGCTTATTACTATAACAGCGCCCAAGCTAGAACGTCTCGTCAACTTTTTTATTTGTGAGTTTGAAACATTAAGTCACAAATCGAAACTTTTTTTATGTTCTCCATCAGAGAAAGGAAAGTTGAAGAATTAAGTCTGAATTAATGAATGAAAATATTTTAATGTAGGTAGGTACACCTTATGAAATATACAATAACATAATTATTTAATTAAAGGAACCATGAGCGATCTTACCGTTTTAAAGCGATCTCTTCCAGACATCGTTTGGATGGAAAGAGTATCATCTAAGAATTGAATATTCTTATCTTAAACAACAAATTGGTCTACTACGTGACGATGGTAACCGAGCGGCTACATACCTCTACATACTTACGTAATTACCTCTGTTTACCTTTTACCATACGTCCAGAAGACGAACCAGTTTACCAGTTACCTTGTAAAGAACCATTACCAGGATTAATCAAAACAAGCCAAGCAGTTATATCACTTTATTATCAAGTCTCCGCATGCAGGATCCCCTAAATATATTTAATAACTATGCTATTTTATTGCCACTCAAATAATAAGTATTTGCTTCTATAGCCACGAGACATTTCGTAGCATTTTGATACATTCATCTTTTTCTCTTAAATTGTCTCAAAGTTATAAAGTCAGAGACCTCATCATTGTGTCTGAGATGCGAGTGACCTCGAATGCTTTTATAAAAGAGGAGGGGAAATAGCTTTTGATACGTGTGAGGGGGAAAAAGTGATTGTGGCAGCGATGCCAAAGGCATTTCTTACGTAATTTGGATGGGGTATGTTTCTTTATAAATAAAAAATTGTATTTAAAAATTGTAGCACGCTTACCCCCAATCACTACAAATTGTGTTGGCTGGTAGAAAATGCTTTAGCATTAGGTCCGCCTATTGTTCACTTTTAATTAAATGTGCAATAAAGAGTTAATAAATAAAAAAATAAAATAATACTTAAAATAAAAATCATTTATTTCAGACCCAAAGTTGATCCATAGAATATACACATTTAAATAACATACAATACATTACAATAATACAAAAACACACAATCAAATTAAAATAAATGAAATTAAGTAAATCATAGTTTATGATGAAGAAATATTTTTTTGTGATAAAGCTAGGTTGAATCACACGTTGTTGATAGTTCCAAGATTTTTGTCTTGTCAAAACTGCTCACCAATGCCACAGAAGCTCTTTTATTCTATGCTATTTGTAAGAGGTGGTGAAAATGTAGAGAAAAATTTACATACTGATACTTAAGATATACCAATACACTATTACTGTACCGACGTTAACCGATAATTAAAACTTAATACCAGAGGCCTAACCAGCTGTGCGATCACACTAATTTACCATGGCTGGTATCATCGGATGGGATGAATCGTATCACGCTAATTTGTAAGCTGGATGAGCCATAGATGGACAATGCGAATGAACAAAATTGGTTTCCTATTAGACGTTCCGTTTTTTGGATGAATGGGCCATTAAAATAAGGAATTAGTCGCCCCACACAGTTCAGGCAAAGTCACTTGTCACTTTCCGCTTTGCGATTGATTACGCTATGGCGTAGCGAAAGCTTTGTCATTTGCAAAGCGGGATTTGACATTTTTGCCTGAATTGAATCGCAATAAGACTTGATGGTTTGGCCCCAGGAGCATTGCTGATCAATACCTTTTTTACCTTTACCTGATACCTTTAAATTGGAACACGGTAATGCGAGCATTACCATTAGCATTAGCAAGCTGAAGTGGCAGTGGGCCGGTCATATCTCGCGAAGAACCGATAACCGCTGGGGTAAACGTGTTCTTAAGTGGAGACCGCGACTCGGCAAACGTAGTGTAGGACGCCCTCCGGCCAGGTGGGATGACGATCTGCGAAAGACTGCAGGCAGATGCTGGATGCGACAAGCTGAAGACAGGGCGCTATGGCGCTCATTAGGGGAGGCCTATGTCCAGCAGTGGACTAATATAGGCTGATGATGATGATGATTAATGCGAGCATAATTACTTGGCGGCAGAAATAGATAAGAACCTACGATGACTCCTCCGGCAACTCTTTCACATAGGAGTTACTACTTCCAAGTTAACTATTACCCAATTTTATTAATCCCTGACGTTCTTTCTAGCGACACCAACTAATCTAAGATCCATCGTTGAGCACAATCATCGAAGTGCGTTTTTTTGCAACCGATGCAAAAAAACGCATTTCGATTACTTTTTGCAACGATGGCAAAAAACCGCAATTCGATCAGATAATCCGTTTAGAAGTAACGAACAAACAAACTACGCCTAAAATTATTAATTACTATCTTCACCCACGGCTTCGCCCGCGGTGTATCCGGATAAAAAGTAAAAAGTAGCCTATGTGTTATTCTGATGTATAAGCTATATTACTGTAAAGTTTCATCAAAATCCGTTCAGTAGTTTATGCATGAAAGAGTAACAAACATCCATCCTCACAAACTTTCGCGTTTATTCATTATAAAATGGTTTCCCATTAGGTAGGTGCATACTGCTACGCGGAACTGGGTACTATGATGCGAGTGAGCGGTGCCGACTACGCATACATCATGCAGACCTTTGGACCTTTCGCCGCTTTCATCCGGCTATGGATCGAGTGTATGATCGTCAGACCCTGTTCTCAGGTAAGAGCTTTTACTTTGCTTGTTCGATCGTGTAGATAATGGTACTAGATATTTAACAAAAAAGCTTTAACGCAAATAGTTTTACTTTTTTAAAGTGTTCGTTGAGTTGTTCGCTAGCTTAGGCAACGGCAGGCTAAGTCATCACGTAGATAGGTGTTCAGTAGTGTCATTTTCAACTGTGTTGGACAGATAAACTGTTGGTACCGGTTCAAACAGCCAGTTTGTATACGAACTTACTCTTTAATGTGATACGTAACACGTTTTATGAAAGAGCAGTAAAATACATATCAGCAGAGCATAACGAATGCTATCAAATTAAATTAAAGAGTCTGTAAATAGGAAAGGTCCAATAAAAGGAAGCTTTATATGGCTAAATATTGTCTTATTGAAACAAAGCGAATCCCTGGCGCAAATAAATAGCTGGGCCGTACCACGTTGGGTTCCAGTAATAGTAAAAACAACGTTTGCTTAGGTATTTATTGGCCATACTTTACGATTTGTATTAAGCAAAGCAATATCTAGTATATTTCGGTCAATGTTGTTGAAAATACATAAAAAGTAGAAAATACATATTTCAAACGCAACATCAAACTTAACGTCTTGGTCTTAACACGCATGTTTCAAATGACTCAACGTCGAGATTAATTCATACAAAGATGGTTAATCAGCACGACCCAGCACCTTAATTTGATTTCATGTGGTATCATTTTCAAAAAATATATACCTAATACTGTACCACGTTGGGCGCCAATAAAAAAGATAACGTCTGCCCTTACTGTAAAAAAATACGAAAAATATTATTATCAGTAATAATACATAACATAACATCTCGAAACATTTTGGGCTAGTAACGTGAATTGAATCAGCTTAATGGTACCACGATGGGCGCCCATTATTGGCACGTCCAATAAACTTCGGAAACGTTATTTATTATGTCATTCGTAGCTTAAGCTTCCTCGTATATGAATGGTTTTAGTGTCGCCGTTAAAATGATAGTAAAACATTTGTTTTTCAAACCAATATTTGGAGCCTTACAGACAGTTTATTATATTATTTCATCTTAGGATAAAAAATAATTTATTGAGCTTATTTTAAACTCGAACCTCTAGCAATAAGCGGATTAAAGCGTTTCATGTTTTCTAAGGACCTTGCAGTAGTTATGCGTAATTCCATTTCAGTTTTTATGCATAGAAAGTAAAGTTTGAACACAATAACTACTCAAATCTTTTCTTTTAGATAATTAGAACCAATGTAGACGAATAATTTAAATCAATGGCGTGTTTCTAGTTACTCAATAGTATTTTGTGCTTTCAATCGCCAGATGGAACAATCCATTTTCTTAGTATTAGTATTATTCATTTAAACTAAATGACATCTGTAATACTTGTACTACAAGTTATGCAATAAATTTCATTTCATTTTTTTTTTATTTACCTAGAGATAAGTAAGAGATATACGATAAATATCACTATCGGGCGTTCGTATTTCCGATTATAGACGAAATTTGAAGTATTTAATTTAAAATGTAGTACTGTACCTACACTTAAAGTAGCTGCTCCTCATGTAATTGTGGAAAATATGGCGAAATAATTTTCACAACGTCTAATTTTTTCATCAACAGGCGATAGTGGCGCTAACATTCAGCGTTTACGTGCTAAGACCTATCTTCCCTGAATGCGACCCTCCACAAGAAGCCACCAGATTACTAGCAGCATGCTGTATACGTGAGTATATTACACTATAGATACTTCCATCCCTAATCCTCATAGTATAAACTCAAGTCTTTGTCCGTCCAGTTATTATACTTTCTTGAGACAGAAACGCTTCTTTGATTTTTTAAGCTTGTAATCTCCATGATAGACATCCTCAGTACCTACTCAGTACGTAAATCCGAGAGGATAAGAAGGTGGTAGAGGCACGTCCAAATATTATATTTGGCAGATGCTCGCGTTTTGCAAGTAGTTAGCATTCCACGTGACAGGTTGTAAGCCTATCGCCGCTTATTAGACCAAACGATGGCACAAGAAATTCGAATTTCTGGTCAGCACCAAAAGTTTGAAGGCCCTAAAGGTCATGCCGGTTTCCTCGCGATGTTCTTCTTCGCCGTCTGAGCACACATTCCATAATAACACATTATTATTGAATGTGTTATTATTGAATGTGTGCTCAGACGGAAAAATGGAAACATCCATCTAAAAAAAAAAATTGTTTCACAAACTACCTACAGCGCTTAAGCTCTTATGTAACGTATAAAAGCGATCTTTTGTATGCAAAGTGTTTTGTAACGGTGAGTGTCGTGTGGGCGTCTGGAAACTCACCCCTTGACGTAAGAACTTATGCAAATATCAAGTCTCCTTGAAAATGAGTCTGTCTCTGAGCTCTGGTACTGCTCAAAGTAGTGCTGTGTCCTACTGTGCCTACTACTATTTTAAACATGAAAGTTTGTGAGGATGAATGTTTGTTACTCTTTCACGCAAAAACTACTGAACATATTTGGTTGAAACTTTACAGTTATATAGCTTATACATCAGAATAACACATATGCTACTTTTAATCCGGGTACCACGCGGGCGAACCGTGGGCAGAGGCTAGTTTTACAAAATTTCTGATATGGGGATTGGAAATTACTTGACTTCTTGATAATGTCTTGTGTGAATATTTGCCACAATTCTACCAATGTCCATTTCATGTTAGTGTTATACACTTTCGGAGATGTGTGTATAACATAAGCCATAATCAATAAGTGAAGTGAAGTTTATGAATTTGATACGGTGAAAGGATTATAAATAATAAAGCTAGATAACTACAATATTAAGGACGAATCCGTTAACCAAACAAAAAAAAGAATGCTCTGAAACTTTCTTGGCGCGACATTGAAATGTCTGATGGAAGGAAGGTGCGTGAGGTATTGCTGCTCAGTTCTACAGTCGGCTAAGTACAAATAGGTAGGCAATATTTTTTTGTTTTAACCATCCTAACATCCTATTTCTGGATCATAGGGTAGGTTAACTAAATGTGTTGTAAATATTGTGCTAAATAAATGTTTTTAATTTCATTTCATACCCTCTGCCCCCCACTTTCGCGGCTGCTGCCTGTGATACATTAAAATTCTCATCAAAATGCAGTAATCTGTGAGCTGAGATTGACAGCTAATTAGTGGAAGCTATTTGTATCAGGATATATTTCCAAGACTGTTGAACTAACCACAGATAAAATATAAAACAAGTTGTGTTCTCCCAGGTGCAAAAGCTATGCAACTTTCAATATCCTCATTTTCCTAGTTAGCATATTTCCTCGAATATAGGCGAGACTGCTACGGAAGTTTGTGGAGTCGATCGAACTTTGAAAGCTTTGCCTTTGTGATCGATCGACCTCATGTGTGAGCCAACTTTTGATTTCACACCTAATAAAATAAAGCGATCAGGTAACTAGTTACCTTACTTACTAGTAAGTTAGCCTCGAATCTCGTGCAATTCACCCAAATTATACAATTGCTATAAGTAAACCAACCTTAGCCCAGAAACATTTCCGTTTTGATAATCTGAATTGTTAATGCTTTTGTCGCTGACTGTCCTAAGAATCATTAGTTTATGTAGTTACAGCTAACATTTCATGTCCACTGATGACTAAGATGGCGAAGTGTTATTTTGTGAATAATAATAAGGGTTTTGGACATTATTAAACAGTTTATTGAATTAGATTGCGAGCGTAAAATAGAACGTGGCAGACATTGCCGGTACGAGCGTGCGACTCCCTATAGGTACCTACTTACATATTACACTTACAGGGTACATTTAGTTAGGCACGGCTCATGGAGCTACGCTGTTCCCAACACGAAGGACAAGTAGCCAGCTGTGTCGCAAGAGGTGCGGATTCAATACCCACTGCGGGAAAAATGCTAGCATGTTCTGCAGATATTTGTTCCTGGTTTGGGTGATGTGGTACTACGTTTCTCTTAGTTCCTGATACCCACGTCACAGGGAATCCTAATTTAGTGTCAGGACTATGTGTCTGTTGGGTGTTTATTCATCATCATCTCAATCATGTACAACCCGTCTCATCCCACTCCTGGTCTCTCTTCGTTTGTGCTATCCATCTCGATCTTGCACTATATTTTTTTTTTTCACTGTTGTTATGTCTGCTGCCGGCGAAAATCACCTTCAAATTTTACTGTTAATCTTAACCCTTCAATGCCAGTGGCCTCGATTCTGTAGTACACTAACTAAACTAAATTTAAACTGTCGCTCTCTTTTACTGATAGTGCTGTCAAATTAGTCAGATTTAAGTTTTCCATACAAATTTAGTCGTGATTTCAAAACATGCTGATTATAAACACGAAGAAAAGCGGCACGTAATCTGATTTGACAGCAGCACACAGCAGTAAAATTCTTGCCATCTCTTTCTTGCGTACACAAATCTTAAAATGAATAAATTTTACTAATCTTAAATACAAGAAAATTGTTTCATTATATTTTAATATCTGTCACAGTCGTAAAATATAAAGAAAATAATTTATTCTCCAGTGTTGCTGACGTTCGTGAACTGCTGGTCGGTGCGCGCCGCCACGAGGGTGCAGGACTGGTTCACATACGCGAAGCTTCTGGCGCTCTTCATCATCATCGCCGCTGGCATGTATCAGCTCTGCTTGGGTGAGTTATTTATATCCTACTGATATCCTACTTCCTACTAATATCATAAATGTGAAAGTTTGTGAGGAAGTTTGTTCCTCTTTCACGCAAAAACTACTGAACGGATTTTGATGAAACTTCACAGTAATATAGCTTATACATCAGAATAACACATAGGTTACTTTTCTATCCGGGTACAACGCGGGCGAAGCCATGAGCAGAAGCTATATATACAGTTATTTTACCTTTCTTGGCTTAGCTTCTTCTAAATATAGATATGTGAAACTAGTAAAACGGAAAGTGACTTTATCCGCGTTGAGTTTTCCTTCTTCCCACCACCCTGTTGAAACTAAACGTAGTGGATGTATAATTTATGCTTCCCACTCCCTAGGGGTAGAGTTTCGGTTTTTTTTTTGACAGATATTATCTTAACTTTTCAAAAATAAATTAAGCTAAATATAAATATAAGCACACAGAACACACTGAAGTTTGTGAATCTACATCGTTGCTTAGTAGGTATAGTTAGGTAGTGTACATAACATAGGTAAAATAGGCGTTGATCTCAGTCGATCAATTACTTAGTTAGGCCTTTATATAGTTAGGTAGGCACTTATCTATACATATATTTTCGTGATATACCGACTGACTGACAATCAACCCACAGCTTAAACCGTAAAGTCCTACTCGTACAGACCGGAAATTTGCAGGGTTTGTTCTCTTTTGGTTATAGAAAGGAAGGAACTTTCGAAATTCCACCCCTAGTAAGCGGAGTGGAAAGATGAAGTTTTAATAAAAATCTCTTAATACGGTCGTCGTAGACACGCGTAGTATTATATGGACCTTTGCCACTGTCAGTTAACTGCTAGAACTAACTAACTTTAGTATCATCATTATCAGAAATAGATTTATTTTGAGTAGGTACTTATAAAAATCATTACTATAAACAGAACTGATATGACCTTCTGCATAAATTTGATACGTTTATCAAAAGCGGGATTCGTATTTTTATTCATTATCTTTTTGTAGGTACAAAAACTTAGTTTATTTCGTTCAGGGAGGTACCTACCTCAATGCTTAACATTACTTACATTTGCGTAAATCGATTACGAGTATATATCGTCACGGTTATCATTTAGACCTACATATGGTACGAGGTTAGCTAGCCTAGACCTTGAAAAAACATCTTTGTATGCATACCTACCTATGTTTTATAGAAAGGGTTCACTTTCGACATAAGAGAAGCTCTATATAAACTTAGATTATATAGAGCTTAATCGATTTTATGTTTTTTTTAGGTGCCTACTGCTCAGAAGATGAGGTAGGTTACATAATTAGGTGATTTGGTAGGTGTATCACATAAAATCTTAATCAATTTCATTATAATTAAAAACAGTTTCTGAGCTAGTTTATGGTAGTGATATTGACCTTAAATTGGCAAAAAAACGTTTTATTGAGGAAGTTAGCCAATCCCATTAATATTTCACATGTTTTGCAACAAGATGAGCGAAAGCGAAATATCCAAACCAGCATCACCACACTGGTTCATTAACCAGCGGTTACTAAGCGCTTTTTAAAGCAAAGTAAAGTAAATCTTTATTGCAACAACTGTGTATAAAGGTGGTACTGTTTTTTTTTTGTTTCAACAGCTTGCCCGTTTCGGACATACAATGGCCTCGATTCTGTAGTAAATTTAAACTGTCGCTCTCTTTTACTGATACTGCAAGCAAGAAAGAGATAGCTACAATTTTAGTGCTGTCAAATTAGTCAGATTTTAGTTTTCCATACAAATTTAGTCGTGATATCAAAACATGCTTACTATAAACACGAAGAAAAGCGGCACGTAAACTGATTTGACAGCAGCACACAGCACTAAAATTGTAGCTATCTCTTTCTTGCGTACACTATCAGTAAAAGAGAGCGATAGTTTAAATTTAGTTTAGACAGTGTACTACAGAATCGAGGCAATTATTGGTCTTAAGTTACACTAAACTAAGGTTGGAATTTTCCTAATAAATAAGAAGGAACCTATAATGAAACCACCACTTTTTAGGATCACTATACCTACTTCAAGCTGTGTAGATCAACCTAACGCAGTCTGACCATAAAAATACTGTGACATGACTGAAGTACGAACGAGGTAACGAAACGCAAGCATTATGTGTCGCTTTTTAGGCAATCCTTCGACATAGCTGGATGATAAGGGAGAGAAAGAGTTTCTTGCAAGGGTTCTTACATGTAGACATAGGTATTTAACGAGAGTCTATGTGTTCTGTTATAGTCAGACTTAGAGTTTTAGTAAAGACTGTACCGTCAATTAATTTTAGGATAGTTTGCGTCTTGGTGTTAACGTCTAAAGGAAATTAATCTGTAGATTTGTATTTAATTAATTACAAGTAGTAATTGATTACATACCTATTCACCACGATTTATTGTTTTGTATTTTATCTTTTGTTTTCTATCCCTTTTTCTTTTGTATTCTACTGTAATATACTGTTTTTTTTAATTGTCTTTATTGTCTTTTGTACTTGTCTGTGCTGTATCAGTATGTGTTGAATAAACAATACTATCTATCTATCTAAGTATTGTCTAGCTGGAAGGAATCCGAAGCACACAAGCGCTCATTTAAAAGCTTTAAAACCACTTAAGGTGTTCAGAAAACGATCGAAGAATGCAAACGGCATTGATAAGGGCGTAAAGCCCTTTTAGACAGTAAATGCCGATTCCATAGAAAGTTGCTGACGATTAGACTCTGAATTGATTGTTACTACGACCTGCAGTTACAGACAGTCACTGTCTTGCATTCAAAATCTTCAGTCACCAATCACCCAACCACTTGTTGACCGTACTGAACGTTACTTGGTAATCTGTTGTTAACGGCCAGGCAAGCCATGCCGCCGAGCTTCCTCTCGAAGATTCCTGCTGTCCAGGACAACAGGAATTTATTTTTAGCCGTTGTCCCCCGATTCATCGTTTTGCCATCTAGTATGAAATCAATCATGGCGAATACGAATTTTATATTCAAAAATTCATTGGGGATGCTGATAATGATAATGAGGTTAAATTTAAAATCAAAGATGGCGCATTTTTGGAATCCATAGACATTATTTAGGAAAGTCACATACAGTCCTGACTATATATAAGGATTCAATGTTTCGGGGATATCAGTAATCACGATGGGTACTACAATACTCGGACCCGGAACAAATACTTGCAGAACATGTTAACGATTTAACTATTTGTCCCGGAGCGGGAATCAAACCGCACCTCTTGCGTCTGAGGTTGACAACAAGTTACGTCAGTCAACTCTCCTCACTTGAATACCAATCAAATTCTAATTTCGCACCGCTCTGAAAGAAATAAATTTTGGTATGTAAATTGATTTTTCTTATTCCGATCACATCTTTGTCGGGCATCGACAAATTTCGTTTTCTTCAGGTTTTTGCATTGGACATTGATGTTCTTGACCTTAATTGACTGAACATATTCGTTAACTTATAAAGGACTAGCTGCACCACGCGGTTTCACCCGCGTAAGTTTCGAATTTATACTCGTGATAACTTCGAAATTAAATGTCCGATTCGAATGAATTAAAAAGTGTTTGATTGCTACATAAATACCCTTGATGTTAAAATTATTTATTTGGATAAGAATTAACACTACGATACGAATGTAACCAACTTTTGTTTCTACCGGTGAAATTTAAAACACAAAAGCTGCTATTGTGACTTAACTATGATAGTTAGATATATTCCCTCCAGGACTTTTTTGTAGGTAATAATGAGTACTTTAATCATGTAGTACATCATTTTTATGTATCATCAATAGTTCTCTCAGCGCACGCCAAATAATGAATTTTATAGGCAACATTTTGCTACTTTGGGTTACATTTTTGCAATTTTCTTAAGGATCTCTAATTTTTTGAAAATAAATTATAACCTATGTTACTTCCTGATAATTTTTCTTTCTATTAGTGAAAAAATGGTTAAAATCGCTCCAGTAGTTTTGGAGCCTATTCGGTACAAACAAACAAAAAATCTTTCCTCTTTATAATATTAGTATAAATTATCATTTTGCCTGTTTGTTCTAGGCTTAGTCGCGCAGTATAGCAATAAATTTTCAAATTTAATAGCTAACGCATTGAGCTTTCGAGTCGAGGGTTGTAATGTAAAAATCAATCAGCTTATACACAGGTATCTTACTATTACGATGTTTGGCTTCTATGAACTGTGCTATCAAGTAAAGTTATAGCAATCATCATCCGGAAGGCGTCGGCGGCGACGTTATTACATGATTGCTGTAATCCGGAGTGTCTGGACTCTTCTAGAATTGCTCTGAGGGGGGTAACTTATGATTTCATCTCGTTCAAATATCAAAAACTAGCTGCGCCCCGCGGTTTCACCCGCGTAAGTTTCGATTCCGTGGGAGTATCGCGATCTAATTAAATTTTAGAACACAAAAGCTGCTATTGTGACTTAACTATGATAGTAAGATATATTCCCTCGCGGTCTTTTTGTAGGTAATAATGAGTATTTTAATCATGTAGTACATCATTTTTATGTATCATCAATAGTTTTCTCAGCGCATGCCAAATAATGAATTTTATAGGCAAAATTTTGCTACTTTGGGTTACATTATTGCAATACTCTTAAGGATCTCTATTTTTTTTAAATAAATTATAGCCTATGTTACTTCCTGATAGTTTTGCTTTCTATTGGTGAAAAAATGGTTAAAATCGGTCCAGTAGTTTCAGAGCCTATCCGATACAAACAATCAAAAAATCTTTCCCCTTTATAATATTAGTATAGATGTGTTTGCGAGATGACATTTGAGTACTAATAGTCTTATTAATAGTTAAATAGTCCGGTGTTGTTAAATTTTTGCTAAATTAATTTGTATATGTAATAGCAATGTTTTTGCATTTCAGGCAAGGTAGAGCACTTCACATTCGAGGGTACAACGAATGACGTTACATCAATCGCTCTATCATTCTACTCCGGATTGTTCGCCTACAACGGATGGTGAGTTTCTGCAAACATTACTATCATACTTCATGTTCCTATATCTGTAAGTCTTCTGCGAAGGGCACTGGAATCTTTTCACCACATCGTTACCTCTCACATCAACCTGATCTAGAGATCAGACTTCATCTAGAAAAAGTTATTTCTATTCATGCTGTGATAGACTAGAGTGGACGTATCACTCTCCATGAGACATGGAGAGTGATACGTCCTTTTTCTGGATTTTGGAAATTCTCTTTTCAGAATTATGTTTTTTCGTTGTTGAAATCCCTTTGTGAAAGTTAGTCCTTGCTATAGTAATTTCAAAACTAGCACAGTCCATATTTTCTACGCCATATTTATATCCTTTTATCCACCCACATTAGTAAAGGAGTCTTAGATCCAATTTTATATATTTCAGGAATTACTTGAACTTCATAATAGAGGAACTTAAGGATCCCGTCCGCAACCTTCCTCGGGCCATTGCCATTTCTTGCGCTCTGGTCACCGTGGTCTATACTCTCACCAATGTGGCTTTTTACACTACTTTGTCTCCAACTGAGGTCAGTACCTAAGACAATTAAGTAGGCAGGTGCCTAGATAGTTTGTATCTTATCAACTAATTATAGCTTTTCGAACACACTCCATATTTTATTCAGATCGGTTCAGCTTCTGCCGTTACGAATTTTATCAACGTACGCCCAAAACTCTTCTAAACTAATCAATACTTAGGTATTTTCGCATTAATAACATAAGTAGGATAATATGGTCTCCTGTTTTACTTATTTTTCTTTGCTGTCCAATATTGTGACCTACATCGTTCTACTAATCCTCATATGTCTAGTTTCCGAATTATTTGTTTGGTAAATTCTTGTTTGATACGATGCTGTATTTAGAAAACCCTCTTACAATGCACATCTTAAGAGGAATTACATGTAGATACCTACCGAGGAATTTTATATAAACTAATAGTTCCATCGATCTATCTATACTAGAAAATTGCAATAATGTAACCCAAAGTAACCAAATTTTGCCTATAAAATTCATTATTTGGCGTGCGCTGAGAAAACTACTGATTAGTTTAAAAAATATGTAGTACATGATTAAAGTACTCATTATTACCTACAAAAAAGCCTTCGAGGGAGTATATCAAACTATCATAGTTAAGTCACAATAGTAGCTTTTGTGTTCTAAAATTTAATTAGATGGCCGCCCGGTAGAAACATATTAAGTTGGTTGCAAACGTATCGAAGTATTAAGTCGTATCAAATAAATAGTTTAATGATTAATGATCAAGGATATTTATGTAGCAGTAAAATACTTTTAAATTCATTATTTTTCACGCGAGTGAAACTGCGGGGCGCAGCCAGTAAGATATAAAGAAAATAACAATTATGTATTCTTTACAATTTCAGGTTCTAGGCTCAGCAGCCGTAGCAGTAACTTTCGCTGAAAGACTATTCGGCTACTTCGCACTCTCCATCCCTCTTTTCGTCGCTGCATCAACCTTTGGGGCTGTCAATGGCGTACTTCTGACATCATCACGGTTTGTTCTTTCATTCAATTTAGCGAATTATATATAAAATACTCATAAAAGTGGTTCGAGCATATGTCCTTGCGAAACTATTACCTTACAATTAATCATCAAGCCAATTTGGTTCAATAGCTTTATCGTTCCTAAATCAATTTTAAAAATGTAAAAAAATATGCGACTGTTGGTTTGCGAAGCTGTAAGTTTCTTAGCATGATAATAATGATTGACCCAGTTAAATTTCTTGTTTTGTCCAATTTCATCACAAGAAAAGCTAAGAAATATAATGAACGTTTCTATCGAATCACATTTGAACTAAACAAAAAGGGCCCGAGAATTGGTCATTGGGGAACACCAGTCGATTTTATGGATGAATTCAACTAGATATATTCGATACTTCAGGTTCAGAAGGTTTATATCCATTATTCTGATACTGAACATAGCAATGGGGTGGGCTAAAGAACAAAATTGTAGTAGATACAATAATTTTTCGCTGTGATAGATACAATCAAAAGCTTTAGTTAGATCTGGAAACTTCGCTTTTTATTTTGTATAATTGTCTTTTTTAGTTTATTCTACGCGGGTGCAGCTCAAGGCCAGCTCCCCGGTATGCTAACAATGGTGACGTCCCGTGCTACGCCCGCGCCCGCCGTGCTCGCGGTGGCGTTCCTTTCGCTGCTGTACCTCACCGTTTCTGATATCTACGCGCTCATAAACTACGTTGGATTTGCTACTTGGGTATGAAGTTTTTCAAGTTTTTCTTTGTTTATCGCACTATTTTATGTTTTTGTGAAGTTTATTATAATATATCTTGAGATTGATATCTATGAGTGGATGTTCTGTTTATTAATATATTTTCCATTGTCTTATCAATTCGTATCACTGGTTCTTTCTTGGTCACACTATTGAAGTAAGTAATTATCTGGGAAATCATCACTTTACGGATTGTCACTATTACTTACATTTTAATCTTCATCGTCCTTATTTAAGTACCTACCAATATTGTCGTCATCCTATATCATTTGGTACTTATACCATCACCAAGTGACGTCGCCAGCGTTACTCTGCTTAACTGATCTATGTGATTAATTTGATTGTATTTTTGATTTTGACATTGTGTTTTTCAGCTAAGTATCGGAGCTGCTGTCTTGTGTCTTCCCGTGCTCAGATATACCAAGCCTGACATTGAGAGACCTATCAAAGTCAACCTTTTCTTTCCAAGTAAGTTCAATTTTGATCAGATAGTTACTCATTTTAACTTAATTTTTACTTCATTATATTGTTTTCTTGTTTACGTTTATATTTTGTTTGCAAATTAACTTTCTTTTTCTGATCTTCAGTCTCATCAAAGTTTTTAATTATGATAAATTTGACTATATTAATTTTTCCTCATTCACTTTCAGTAATCTACATAATCTGCACCATCTTAGTGGTTGCGTTCCCTGCGTTCGCGTCTCCCGCTGAAACCGGGGTCGGATGTCTGATGATTTTGACGGCAGTTCCAGTTTACATGATCCTGCTATACCCTAAGAAGCAAATGCCTTGGCTCCAATCAGTTACACGTAAGTCCTTCACTTTCAGTCGGTACCAAATCCCCTCTGATTATTGTTTTGTTTGTTTTTATCATGACTTTAATTTAATTCTTTAACGATCTCCATTTTCTTCATCGTGACACTGGTTCTTTCTTTGTTATCCTGCAATAGGTCAAGTTGAGATATGGTGGCGTTGAAAAGGGTGACCAATGGTGAAACCCCGTTTCTTGTAACTAATAACTGTCTGTCATAAGAAGCCCCTTTTACAAGGGAATGAAATATTTTGCAGAAGGGGCATTATTTTTCGCCCTCACATTTTGCGAATGGGACGTAACTTTGCAGGGACCATAAGCAGTAAGCGTGTAAAAGATTTGGACGTGACTGACAGTGTTCTATGAAAATATGTCAAAGTGCAGAGTGCAATATACCTACAAATATTTATTGTTTTCCTTATTTTCAGGGTCTGCGACGCATTTAGTTCAAAAATTAACTTTAGCCACGAGACCCAAAGTCAAGTGAAACATCGAAACTCGGGAAGCGACGACATATCGTGCTATTTCGGTTACTATGCATCAGGTAGGTACCTGGGTACCTATTGAGATTGTTTTTTTACACAAACGACTAAACATGCAAAACTTGCGACATTTTCTTTGGCGCTGAAACGATTGGTCATTAGACCTTGAGAAGCCTCTTTACAGAGACTATCCATCTATAGCAATATAGAACCCAATGTTTTAAGTTCTAGTAAGTACAGACGCTGAGGATACAGGAAAGACCTTTTATAAAATTTTATCGTGTTTACGTGGCTAGGCCAAAAATCATTTTTCATAATAAAACGGTAACAATTTTAAAAAGTCATTACTTATACAATAACATTAGGTAGGTACCTACCTATTGCAGTTTGATAATGTTTAGTAACTTGATTATGGTCTTGTATATCTACATTTAATGTACATGTTGTTCGAATTTTGGATATGTATTTGTACAATTATTTTATAAGTAGTAAAGGCAGTTACCAAAAATGTTTAGGACAATGCTTAGAATGTACACTAATCGGAAATACAATTGAGCCAGTAAACGTTTTTGCTTTAAGATACTTTTATAAATTGACTTTTTTAGTTATTAACGTGTCAATAAAAAGTTTCCTCCCCCACCTTTAAAAGAATCTACCTACTTTTTTTATGTAAACACAACATAAAAAAACATGTTATAAAAAACATTGGTTAGGTACCAAAGTAAAAAAAGATTGTACAGTTTTTTTTACTTTGGTACCCTGTCAGAAAATTAATGATCTGATAAATATTTACGCTCGATCAAGAACCTGATCTACATTTTATTTAGCTCAAATTTAATACATATTTTCCATAGGGTTCTTTCTATTAACAAATCAACATTAAAGACATTGTTCTTGAGTCCATGAGCCTCATTTTGATTTAATCGGAGTTTTAACTTTTAAGTAAATAGGTAGATACTTACCCTCATATTCATAATCACTCACTAACTTAGCAGGCCGCTAATACTAACCTTGTCCCTTTCTAAAATTAAATAAAGGATAGAGGCACGCAGCTAAAGTTACTGAGTGATTTGACTATGAATAAGAGGGTTACCTTCTATTCATTTTAGGTAGAAGTTTACTTGAAGTGGACAATACTATGCATAATAACGTAGGTAACTTTTAAGATGACCATACTCAACCATGCTTATATGCATGTAGCTTTTGTAACTTAATGATGAATTGTTGATGTTGTAGAATCAAATAAATGAATGTATCATAAATTTATAAACAAATTTTGACAGTATTGTTGTAAACAAGTTGTGTTATAGATGATTGTGTACAAACATGCTTGCTTGGTTATGCAATTTTACACGTACTGGTAACTTATTTATATATTTAGCCGTATTATTATGTTTATGAAAAAAAATCAAAAACACATATATTTGACATTCATAATTTGTTTCACTCAGTTCAAATACTTGTTAGTACAACTTACCAAAAAGTATAATTATATTTACTTGTTTTTTTTTGAATTCCAAGTTATGATAAATACGAATAAACTTTCATTGAAATCTTATTTAAGTTTTAATTTAGTTTAATAAGTCAATCTTGTATTTAATTGCACATTCCATGATAATAAAAAAGAACATGAATTTACCTACATGTATAGATAGCATTTATTTTTGCTCATTTATAATAATTGTTTATTTCGAGTATGTAGGTATAGTTTATTTAGGGCACAGATATAGTAATATTAATATACCTACTAGGTTACGGTAACATGCTTACACAGTGTTGCAAAAATCAATTTGAATTATTAGATTTTAATTTTTCTTCTACTTTACTTGATCTTCCATGTGAAATTACTTTATTGCTGTTGTATAAATTAGTAGATAAGTGAGCCAATGCATTGTTAATTGTACTTACAATGCTTTAAATATCTAAATGTGTCGATGTTTCTGTTAAGCGTTCTGCGATGTCTTATAAGAGGCAAAATGACAATAAATAACTTATTGGAAATAAATGGCTTTATTTGTGATACCTACTTCTCATTTGTGGGATACCAGTACCTTATCTAGGTACCTACTTCTTTTTATCTTTCTAAAAACACTTAAAATAATTTAATCACAAAATCTAACTGTTTCCATCATGATTTCATGTATGTACAATTCAAATCATTAAAAAAAAATACTTTGGAGGTATTTAGCTCAGGTAAAACTCGAATAATAAGGTGTAGATATTTATTCGTTTCGTTAATTGGCTGGTAGTTGATTAGGTACCCACAATAGGAATACACAGGAATTGCTAGGGGGTAAAGTTTCCTACGAATATTAACCTGGTAGTTAGGTGAAGTTCATAAAATTGTAGCAGGAATGCGCAACAAATAGGTATATTGCCATACTTATCTAATAGTTGCCATACGTAGTTTTTATCTAATTAATTGACGCTCAGAGGCCAAGCTGTCGGAACATCTTAAGTAACTTTAAATCTCCTGAGTTCCTACCTAGTTTATAAGTTAAAATTTTTTAAATGATCTTTGTGATTTCAGTGAATAAAAGCCTGAGTCCTAACTTTTGAAACCATCGTAGAGTAGATCGATGTTTATTGGGTAGAAGCAGTTCGCGTATTTTTTTACATGTCGACGCTGTAAAATTTACTGGGTAGCTTGGCAGCTTAGCCATAGATCCAAAGACCCAAAGTGAAAACTTTAAGTTCTTCAAAACCAAAACTCCAAGGCCAAGTTAAGTAGCTTGTAAGTTTTTACAGCGTTTGTACTCAAAACCTGCTTAGCTAACACCAAGCTACCACGCTAAAAACTCTCCTGACTTCTTGTCTGGTTTATGTGGGTCCGTATCAATGCCACTGTCGAGCAGTCAAACTAAACCTAATGTCAATGTTAAATTTTACCGGGTTGTCACCTTCGATGTCAATTGTCAAATTGTTGGACCATTTCATTTGGCTAAATTACTATAATTTTAGCCTGTTTTTATATGTTCATCAATAATTTTATTAATAAATGTGCAAAAGTTTAATAAAATGGTGAAATTCGGTAAGAACAAACTGAAAGCCCTGAACAAATTGGCCAAAAAACAGAATGTAGCCACCAACAGCATCGCAACGAATAAAGTAATCAAGAAGAAGTTGAACGCAGACAAGAAAGTAACTTTTCAGAAGGAAGTTTTGCTACGAAAAGCCGCTGAAAGTCCGCTTGTAAAGAAAATTTCAGCGGAAGAAGTTATTTTGAATAAATTATCCAAAAAGCCAGCTAAGAAAGAGAAACCGATCGACCGCACTCCTCAAAAGAAAAAAATTAAACCTGTTGAAAAGCAGAAGAAACGGCAGAAAACGCAAATCAGTGATACAAAGTTGCTCCTAAATCTAATGAAGAAGAAAACATAGACTAATAAATGTAGGTTAATAATAATGTTCATTTCACTATCTCCCAAGTAGAGGTCTCTTAGTATATACCTAGGCGTCTTCAGTCTCATCATAGAAAAAAACTAACCACAAGTGCTTACTCAACCATTTTGCAAATAAGGCTCAGGTACTTCATCAATGTATTAAGATTATGATGATGATGTCCTCTGCTGCATATTTGCCTAAAGTAAACCTTGATTTAATTAAATACAGCTCTGTTGTGTCATAAAGTAGGACTTGCAAACTCTTGTTCAAAAGTCCTATTAAGGCAGCATACAGCCCAGCTTTTAGTTTTGATTGACCAGAAGAGCTGTAAGGTATCAACTATGCCTACAACTCTTGTGGCTAATTAATTAACAAACAATTAATTGATTAATTTTAAGTGTTTAAACAAATGAGTGAAACTGATAAAATGTGCTTTACCTTGCAGTAACTTCAATTTCAATTTCAATTCAGCACTTCAATTTCAGCACATTAATTGCATGCTGCTAGCATGCAATTAAAAACCAATTTTGTTGAAAAAATTGGTTTCTCTAACCTATTTATGTCCCCCTGTCAGCCAGCAGTGCAGGAATGCCACTCAAACTAACCTATCAGCGCCTGATCTGCCCAGGAAGGATTTTTTGTGCCAGTTGTGTTTAACGGAACTTATATTTGGGCAGGTGTCCTGATGACATAACTTGTTGTGCATACTGATCAGTCCATGAGGAACTCGCTATATCAGTCATGTAGTTCCCATTATACAAGCTCTGCTTAGTTTGGGGCTTGATTCTGTAGGCAAATGTTTAGTGTTATTTATTTAGGTTGCAGGAAGTCAGTAGATTGTTCATCATGGCACTCTTTGGGGGTCCTACATCCAGCTGTCTTCTACAGAATGTTGATGATAATGATTTTGGCTCAGATCATTATCATCAACAGAATACAGATTTACTAGTTTCAAGTCTGCATTCATTTACTATTTTACCAACTTGGTAAAATAGTAAAAAAATAGGACCAACTTGGAGTCTAAATGCAGAAAAGGGAGTCCACCTACATACATACCCTGGTTGAAACTGAAAACTATACTATTTCAATCAAGGAAAAGATATGTTGCTTAGCTTTTGTAATAATTTTGGAACCCAGGGTAAGTATGTACAGGTGTTCTTTAGTAAAACAACAAATTGAATATATAATCTTATGTTTATTGGAGAACTATTTTCAGAAAATTCAAGTTGATAGACAACAGTAGGTATCCCACTTACCTAGATGTGATTATATATTTTAATTGTAGAGAAAATGTCTAACAATTATTAAAATTAGTAACAGTTATTAAAGTAGTATAAGTTGGAAGGAAGTTTAAGGTACCAATAAAGTACTAATCGCTAACCTCTTCTAATCTAACAAACTATAGTTAATTAAAATTTAAGGAAAAAATACTATTTATTATATTAATTAGAAATCATGCAATTAACTTTAACTAACTAACTTTTTCGTTTAAACTGTAATTCATAAGTTTATTAGTTTAAATGAAAAAGTTCAATATTTTCATTCAATTTTACAAGGCTCTCCTTACAGAGACTAAATATATTCCAAGCTGGATTAAGCATAAAAATCATAATATTTATGATTTCTAACATCCTGTATTAACGGGATATTTTCTGTCTCAGAAAGCGTCAAACTCAACACGACGCGTCAGTTTACTTAAGACGAACTTCAGTTAGAACAATGTTACCTATTTCCCTTATCAATTATCCTAACTTATCATTAAATTATAGAGACAAGTTTAATCATATCTGCTATCAATGTGTTGAATATATAAGGCCCCATATATTTGGTTCATATGGTAGGAAAGCCATGTTGAATAAAAGCTAAGATACATTAAAACAATGATTATTTGAAGATAGGAAAATTTAACATGTTACATGTTAGTTGGACAAATACTTGGATAATTCGGCCAAAACAAAATCAAAGTCGGTTAATTTCTGGTCACCCGCCAGCGCCTACTGAATTCTTGTGAAAGTGTACGAAACAAAAGATGAATAAACAGATTTGATTTTGTTTTGGCGAAAAAACGCAAGTGATTTCCCAAACAGTACATGTGAAATTCAAACTAAAAAATACAAAAAAAGTTATGGGACATAACTTTTCTTATGCATATTGTAGTTATAGAATTAGGATTTTTGAAAGTAGCCAGTCATATTACGACGTTAGTTAACGAGCGGCGAGACAGCGAGTGAAATGTTTCAAGTGTAATTCTACATAAGACTAAGCAAAACAAATGTTTTTTTTAATACATAAATAAATTCACCGCTTTAAAATATTATATTATTCTTTCTCTAAAATGGTTCAAAGGGCTCATATGGTGATACTACAATATGAATGAAAAATGGACCTCTGAACGGTCAACAAAACGTCAGCAGGAGAATAGTAAACTATGCGATAATTTCAATTCTATGAAAATGGGCTGTTTTAAGTGATGCCGCTGGAAGCATGTTTACTGGCGTCCTCTGCCGCGGCCGCGCCCGCGCCCTCTGCCGCGCGAGGGCGAGGCGCGAGGCTTGTCCTGCAGCGCGGGGGATGCGGCGACGGGCTCCGGAGCGGTGACGGGCTCCGGAGCGGGGGCAGAGGCCGGAGCTTCCTCGGCCACTGGCTCAGGAACCGCTTCGCCCTGCTTCTCTGTTAAAGAAGTCCATGTGGAGAGATGTTTACAGTTGTTACAGGGCTCGATTCTCTTGGACACCAACTTAATTTTATCTATCACTCTCATTTACTAACAGTAACAAAAGGAAAAGATTTTAGCAATTTGAGTTTTTAATCAGATTTAAGTTTTCCATACAAGTTGTGAGAAGTGGTTTCAAAACATTTTGAATTAAGTTTGACTAAATTTAATTCAAAATGTTTTGTTTGCTACTGGCGCCGATTCTGTATAACATCTTTTTAAGCTAAACTTAATTCGACAGCACTAAAAATATAGCCATTTATCTCTTTTACAAAGAATTAATTTTTCTAAGTCATAAATAATTTTACCTGCTGTTTCCTGAGTATCATTAATCTTCTCATCATTAAGTATCTCATCGACGGACTGCTCCCAGTCCTCGAGCTCGTCCTGGTGCGGCATCATGTCCACATCACTACCTGTCACGTTCAGATCCTGATTTGTCGGGGCAGCCATCTCCTCTTGAGGTTCACCTGAAATGCAGTCTACTCATAAACTTTAATTGCTTCGACCGTTATGGAGATGTTTAGTAATCAACATCGAAACTTTCGCATTTATAATATTATTAGGATACTCAAAGCTGTTAGAATTTAAACATAGCCTATATATTAAAATATATAACTATGTTAAAATTATATTTTAAATGCAGAGCGAAAAATGGTCATAGACCCAAGGTATTATGTGAGCGCGAAAAGAAAACCGACAGTATCACTCTCCATACATTTATTTATCGCTTCCCTGTCGTTTTAGCTTTTACCGCGTTTCGTAGTACGGAGTGGGGTGAGCGACCCGGTAACAAACCTATTTTTAACTTTGTTGTTAATAAATAACGTTTCGAATGCTGTTTTAATTTCATAAACATGGTAGGTACCAATCCATAGAACTCAGGCCGATCAAAGACTGATGTCACTGAGACTGACGCGCAACCTTATCCCCAACAATAGTTTAAGCTGCTGAGAATGATCTTGCAAACACCGGCTTTCAACAAAAATCCTACCTTTTAGTCAGGGATATTTTATTTTTATAAAATATCCCCTATCTTTTTTAGACAGAGATAAATGTTCGTCATCTCTACGCTCAGAATGTCAATGACCGTTTTTCTCTCTGCATTATAGTACAAAGAAACTATATGTTACTCTTGACAACGCCCCCATGCTCCTCCTGTTCGTTATCGTCGCCGGCGTCGTTGCCGTTGTCGGTCCGACGCCGTTTGCAGTTGACGTCGTCAGCGGAGTCGTTGGCGCGCTTGGTGCCCGTCTCCGGCTGCTAACAATCATAGAGTTAAATGTACTTTTATGAGTTTTACTTTAATTATAGAATTCTGCCGTTCCATTCAAATAAGCGCATCTAAAATTTTTGCCAAAATTGAGTTTATTTATTTATGACGACCTCTGTGGCGCAGTGGGCGAAGGTCCGCTTGAGACGCGGAAGTTTGCGGGTTCAATTCCCGCCACGGGACAAATGTTTGTATCTGCAAATATTTGTCTCAGGTCTGGGTGTT
The DNA here is from genome assembly GCA_958496245.1 of Perizoma flavofasciatum. Taxonomy (NCBI): domain Eukaryota; kingdom Metazoa; phylum Arthropoda; class Insecta; order Lepidoptera; family Geometridae; genus Perizoma; species Perizoma flavofasciatum. The sequence goes on along the minus strand of OY292441.1, from coordinate 7,585,312 downwards.
TTCTATGTATATTATGTATGTATTTACAAAAAAAAATGTATATAAGTAGTATATCAGTCATGTAGTTCCCATAATACAAGCAATGCTTAGTTTGGGGCTAGATGATGCTGTGTGAAAATGTCCAGCATTATTATTATTATTATTCATACAAAAAATGTTATATGTTAAAAAAGGGCAAATCAGATAAACAATTTAATTACTTCCTTTCTCGTTCCTGAATAAATTTAGCGATACGCAAATGGGCGCTTCTACACATATTTTTTATAGTATAGGACAGCAGAATAGTTTATCGTAGGTATATTATGCTGTGTATAGTATGTAATTATGTCGGTATATAGATAGATAGATAGAAAATACTTTATTGCACACCGAATAAAACATCAGCTTAGCTAAGTACTACAAACTTTGACAATGTTGTACAATGGGCGGTCTTATCGCTAAATAGCGATCTCTAACAGACAACCTTTGAATGGAACGGACTTTACGAAAGTTTACAAGGGGTTTAATTGGTGCACTTACCACATACTATGAATATACTATAATAATATATGCAATATGCTTAGTTACATACTATACATATAATAATACCTACATACCTACTAAAACCATTGTATGATCCAAAACATAGATAAACTAGAAACAGGCAACAATTAGCAACTCAAGGACAAGTAATGTTCCTTGACCAAAGATTTAAAAATAGGTAGTGATTTAGCACATCTGATGGTAACAGGTAATTCATTCCACAAACGGACAGCCTGCACTGTAAAGTTATCATAGTAGGAGGAGGTGTGTACAGGTGTCAGAAGTTGAAGAGTTTCAGAAGAGCGCAGGGATCGAGAATGGGTGAGATGAATATATTGGAAACGTTCTTTGAGATAGGAAGGTGTGGAGGGATTGAAACAAATGTTATATAACAGATTTAGGATATGAGTATTCCAGCGAAGGCGTATGGGTAACCAATATACCTCGTGTGTTCATAAGTCTTGAGACACAGTAAAACTAAAATATTTTTGGAGCTAAGTTGAGTATTCATTTATTGGATATTAAAATTAAAACTACTGACATCTAGATCTGTATTTAAAAATAAATCATTCAAAATGGCCGCCTTTGCATTCAATGCAGGCCTTCAAACGCGTGCGCCATTCATCTATGGCGGCACGAATCTTTTCAATGGGAATCCGTTTCGATTCTTTAATAAGGGCTCGCTTGAGAGAATCCAGGTTTGGGTGAGACTTTCTGCATGCCCTCAGCTCCAATTCCGTCCATAAAGAATAATCCAAAGGATTCAAGTCAGGGCTTGACGAGGGCCAATCTTCGCTCCGAATGAAGCCTGGCAAATTGGCCTCCAGCCAACGTTGGGTAGTCTTAGCTTTATGGGAGGGAGCAGAGTCCTGTTGGAAAACCCAGTATTTTCCAGCGAATAGCGTATCATTTAATGGTTTAACCACCGCTTCCAATATGTCGGTTTGGTAATTTTGTGCCTTCACCTTGACGCCTTGCTGGCAAAAATGAAGCGAAGTGACCCCCTCGTAGGAAACACCCCACCAAACCATCACACTTGCTGGATGATGAGTGCGCTGGACATTGCGTACAGATGGCTGGACGTCCTTTGAACTTCTGGCGTAAACCTTATTGTTCTGCCGGTTAAACTTTTCTTCCACCGTGAAGATCTTTTCATCGGTAAACAGGATATTTTTTGGATCGTGTCTCTTCAATAGGTTCCGACATCGTTCCAGTCGCAATTTACGAAGACGCTCGTTTAAATAATGCACTTTCCTTCGACTGTAGGCCTTTAGTTTAAGATCATATTTAAGTATCCTGTTCACCGATATTCGCGAAATGTTGGTCTGCAGAGCTAATTTCTTTTGAGTCCGGCAAGGGTTGCGACGAATTCGCTCTCTGATTACTTTGATGTTGGCGGGCGTCCTTACAGACCGCGGGCGGCCACATCTTCCACGGTCTTCTAAAGAGCCGGTCTCCTTGTACCTCTTTATGGTATAATACACAAAGTTCCGACTACATCCCAAACTTTGGATTTCACTAAAAACTTGCATTGGTTTTTTTCCTGCTTGAAACAGTGAAATTACAGTCGCACGCAAATCTTTTGTTGGCGCCATTTTCACGGAGAATGAAACAAATATTCAAATGTATATTTTTTCTGATTCAAAACATTCGAAATTTAAAATTTTAAAAGTTTAAAAAAGGTTGCTTGAATTACTTTCTTTTTAAATTAATTAAATAAGTTCGTCTCAAAACTTATGAACACACGAGGTATAGTGATACAGGGGATCCTAATGTGGGGTCAGCGGGCAACCATGATCTCTTAAAGCAATATTAAAATAATATTGCACCTAAATTTCGTACCATGACCTTCAAAATGTAAGTTTACTTTAATACTGGCCTCGATTCTGTAGTACACTGACTAAACTAAATTTAAACTATCACTCTCTTTTACTGATAGTGTACGCAAGAAAGAGATAGCTACAATTTTAGTGCTGTGTACTGCTGTCAAATCAGTTTACGTGCCGCTTTCCTTCGTGTTTATAGTCAGCATGTTTTGATATCACGACTAAATTTGTATGGAAAACTTAAATCTGACTTATTTGACAGCACTGAAATTGTAGCTATCTCTTTCTTGCTTGCACTATCAGTAAAAGAGAGCGACAGTTTTAATTTAATTTAGTCAGTGTACTACAGAATCGAGGCCATTGTAGAGGCAAAGCCGTTTTGGTGACGTCACCATGAAATTTTTTGTCTGTTGACCCATTGTTCAACATGTTAACATGAAGCTGTCTACTTGAGCTTGACAGCAAAAAGGGTCTCTTCACAGCACCATGCCATAGAAGCACTTTGTGCCACTTAAGTAGGTATACAGAGAAGCTGTGAAGGTTTGAAAATACGACAAAACGCTTCTAGAAAAGGTAGGTCGTGGTTTTTTTTTTGCTCGTCTTGGCATGGGTACGCCCAGACGATGTGCGGATCAGTGAAGATGTGTGGTGAAAGGACAGTAAAGTTACCTGCGAGGGCGGATGTGGCTGCAGCGATTTGACGAACAGCTGGTGATGTTTCCAGGTCCTCAGATGCACTTCAGCCGTCTCCTCATTGTCCAGCAGTTTGTTGCAGAGACGGCATCGGATGCACTTGAATTCGGTCAGGAACGAAGCGCCCACGCCGCGCTCGGTGCTGCAAATTTTAAATAAATACTAAATAAATTCGTTTATGTTTCAATTAAAAATTCTACATAATTACAAGTACTTTTTTACTAAGTTACGAGAACTACTCGATCCAACACTTCGCACTTTAGTAAAACAAAGGCCAAATACAAAATTTAAAAATACAATTAATTCATTTTATTTTATAGCAGCTCAAACATTTGTCCCGCGGCGGGAATCGAACCCGCAACCTTCCGCATCTCAGGCGGGCCTTCGCCCACTGTACCACGAGGTTGTCAAAAAAGATACATATTAGTTTTGAGGTACTAATATTCTATTTTTAAGTATACTTTACTGTGTTGCCTGGGGATAAGACAAATACCACTTTCTGTTGGCGATAACGCCTGCGGAAAGATTGAATTGTATGGAAATGACATTATCTGTGGAAATTTCATGTGACTGCTGCCAAGTTTTACCAAGACAAATTTGCAAATTTGTTGAAAGGAAAACTAAGCGTAAGTTATTTATCTAGACCCCTGATATCAATGAATAATTATTATTGCATGTTGTATCAGGTCATGATCACGGACTGTAAACGGAACACGCAAGCGCGTCGTCTGTGGGCATTCTCGGCTAACTCCACTTCGGTTGCGCTTCAGTCTCAGCCCGATCGCCACAGAGTGAAGACGTCTCGGCACTATCCTCACGTTTCGTTTATTTTGTCGGTCGGCGTCGTAATATTAAAGTGCTTGTAGCGAGTGTTAGTAATCGCTCAGTTAACCGTACCTAGAGTTAGTTCTTACTAGCTTCTGTCCACGGCTTCGCTCGCGTGGTACCCGGATACCACGCGGTGTTATTCTGATGTATAAGCTATATTACTGTAAAGTTTCACCAAAATCCGTTCAGTAGTTATTGCGTGAAAGAGTAACAAACATCCATCCTCACAAACTTTAGCGTTTACAATATTAGTATGATAGGATTTGATAGAACCATGATCAAAGAAGTGTCTTCTCATTTCACGAATACCCGCATATGCCCACATGTTTGAAGATAGTTCGAAATAACATCCAGATCTGGTATATAAGTGACGGTTACCTGTAGGCGGGTAGCATATCCGTCGTGATATTGGCGAGGTCATCGCCCTCCTGATAGTCCGTGATGGTCTTATCATTGTCACAGGATTTCTTCTCGAGCTTCTCAGCCTCCACTTCCGTTTCGGTACCTGGCTCTTTCTTGATGCCGTCCTCCTGGAAGGGCAATGTCTCATTTAATAAATAATAATCTATAATTACCTACCTCTCTCTAGCTCAAGGTTTGCTGGAAGAAAACTCTTTTTAAGGTTAAGCTCGCCTTTGTACATGTAATTTAATTCTGCTTTTTGTGTTTATTTGTGTCTACAATAAATAATAAAATAAATAAATAATGCATCCAGAAACATTTATTTATTCTATTTTCACACAACATCATTTAGCCCCAAACTTAGCAGAGCTTGTATTATGGGAACTATATGACTGATATAATACTTTTGTATATTTTTTTGTAAATACATACATATAAAAACACCCAGACCCGATTTATAGATCATACAAACAGTTTTTCTATGTATATTATGTATGTATTTACAAAAAAAAATGTATATAAGTAGTATATCAGTCATGTAGTTCCCATAATACAAGCTCTGCTTAGTTTGGGGCTAGATGATGCTGTGTGAAAATGTCCAGCATTATTTATTTATTATTAGTCCCGCTGCGGAAATCAAACCCGCAACCTTCTGCATCTCAAGCGGGCCTACGCCCACTGCGCCATAGAGGTTGTCACTAACATAAGCTTTAAGTTTTAACTGTATTACATACTAACAAAAATTATGGACAAACTGTCTGAAATAAAAAGTCATTATTATTAACTAGTTTCTGCCCACAGCTTCGCCCGAGTCGTACCCGAATGGAAAGTAGCCTATCTGTTATTCTGATGTATTAGCTATATTACTGTAAAGTTTCATCAAAATCCGTTGAGTAATTTTTGCGTTAAAGAGTAACAAACATCCATCCTTACAAACTTTCGCGTTTATAGAATAGAATTAAGTTTATTTTGCAAAAACACATTATAAATAATCACAATAAATAATAAACGAAATGTAAGGTGCAAAAAAGGTCCCAACTCAGAATAAACTGGTTGCAACAACCTGCGCTGGTCTTCCGTTAGAACAGTTTTTTGGGGTGCGGACTTGTAACATTTATAATCAGTAGAAAAAAGTATTAATAGTAAATAAATAAATAAATAATGCTGGACATATTTCACACAGCATCATTTAGCCCCAAACTAAGCAGAGCTTGTATTATGGGAACTACATGACTGATATACTACTTATATACATTTTTTTTGTAAATACATACATATTATACATAGAAAACACCCAGACCCGAGACAAACATTTGTCCCGCAGCGGGAATCGAACCCGCAACCTTCTGCGTCTCAGGCAGGCGTTCGCCCACTGCGCCACAAAGGTTGTCAATAGTAGTACCATACCGCAGTGTCCTCAGCATCGGCAGGGGGCGCTGCAGCCGCCTGCTTGTCCTTGTAGCCGCGGCGTCTTCGCTGCCTGTCTTCACGCAGGAACGACTGCTCCATCAACATCGTCGATATTATCATCACTGAGGACAATATACATTAACATATTCTTATATATTGTCCTATTCTTCAATTATATTATTTTCTTGATTTTAAATTGTCTATTGTTATGCCTTCAACTTCTAGCAATTTAAACCCTTAATTACTGGGTCGTTGACTCTGGATTATGACATTTCGAGGAACACCTGATACATACATAGTGTAAGCCATGGTACCTGCGATGGCGCAACAAGCTAATTACTTTAATTTACTTTGTGTTGAAATATTATAATTTATTAGTAAGTTTTTAATTTGATTTTCAACTGAATACTTATAATTTATCCGACTGCCGTGTAAATTTAATTACCGATAAATCGATTATTCTGGCATACTTACGTGCCGTTCTGTGAAAATATGAATAATGAATAGTCAAAATCATATATAATCCCCCTACATCCAAGGTTATTTGGAAGAGATCGTTTTTAAGCGATAAGACAGCCCATTGTACCTTTATCATATGTTATTGTTTTTATGTTGTTTGTACAATAAAGTATTTTCATTCATTCATTCATTCATAGTCCTGACCCCCACTAGACACCCTGACACCCGATACCCACTGTTCCTGGTAGTTCACCAGGAACAGTGGGTATCGGGAACTTACCATAGATAGATAGATAAACTCTTTATTGCACACCAAAGCAAAATACAAAGGAGTTTATAATAATATAAGGTTTCCTATGTCCATATTGTACAAACGTACTGCACTATCGGTGAAGGCACCGACTAAGTTTCGACTCATTCCGAACGTGAAAATTCCCGTTTTTACAATATGAATAGTCAAGTTCACGATAGTTTTTGGAAAAAAGTTTCCTATGTCGTTTATAGCGATTTCTTCCAGACAAACTTTTGATGGAAAGGAATTGACGTGACGATAAAGGACACTGGTGTATAGACGATAGAAACATACATAGTGACGAATTATTAGATAAAAAGTATATACATATACACATATGTACATGAATACATATACCTACATATGAATATAGTGAATAACCATAAATATCTATATGATAGGAACTCATCAGCTTTGAGATAGGGACAAAAGTGATTGTGCAATAGCTTTTTGAAGATGGGAAGGGATTTGGCGGTTCTGATAATGAGACCCACCAACCTTTTTTTCATCTACTAACATTATTATTTAAGAGCCTAGCTGTTGTCAATGCAATGATGCTTTTTCCTCAATCTTTCTCTTTCCAATCTCTTTTACTTTTTTATAACGACATGCCCAGCGATCTTCTTTTATTTGGCCCATGTAGTTTATTCTTGGTCTTCCCCTGCCTCGCTTATCCCTTAGCTTTCCTTCTATTATGTTATTTAAGAAGCTTTCATGTAGTATAAGACGTCCAATCATTTTCCCCGTTTTGTTTGAACCCTTTTGAGTAACATACAAAAAAAATACCTAATTATTATGTTTAATTATCTTCTTAGTAACCAATATGGGATCAATGGATGTAGTCCGCAATTAACTTTTTTGTTTTTATTTTTTCATGATGTAACACAATATGGATTAATTATTGTAGTTCCAATTAACTTTTTTTTTATAATGTACGAGCGCGGCCTAGCTAACTACGGTACGCTAGCGCCATCTCTTTTCAAGTGGACGCATTACTTGTTACCGCCATCTAGTATCGACTGGCACAAACCGCGCTAGAAAAGGACGCTAGGTTCCAGAACGTTTGAGACGGTACGAAACGGGGCGGAGCGAAGTGAAACAGTGTGATGGCCACGCCTCCTACTAGATTGTTCTGGAAGAGACGTCTTACGAGATATATAATCGCGGCAAGCGGCCGGTAAGGTCAGTTTCTTTTCAAGATTGGAAAGTGAATTATTGGAAATGATTCAAGAGCGATACCCAGTGAAGTGACAGTTGCGTTAGTGTTGTACTAAGTGATACAGTGTTTTAGTGTTTTTGTTTTAATTGTGTAGTTTCGTTGTGTTATTTGTTTTGTTGTCATTTTTATTAAGTGATTTATTAATACAGTGTTAATTTTGGTGTTTAATTGGACTTAATTATTTTATCCCGAACCCTAGCTTGTAACAATAATAATCTCACCTTCCTGCTAATTATTCTGTTTAATTATCTTCCTAATATGGATCAATTATTGTAGTCCACAATAAACTTTTTTCTTAAAATTATAATCTCACCTTCCTGCTTGGGCTTGGTGATGTCCTCCTGTTTGTCATGCATGTTCTGGAGATGGTCGGCCGTCAGTTTGTGCTCGTCCAGCTCGATCCTGGTCGGCATCTCCTTGTGGCACGAGGTACAGGTCGGATGGAGGTACTTCTTCAGTTTCCTGCCAGATACAATTTGATTTCATCATCATGTACAGCCAGTCTCAACTTGTACTCTTTGTATTAGGGTATGGCGGCAGACCGAGGTTTTATTTTCATTGTAGTAGTCAAAGTAGGTACTTTAGGAGATAGGTATAAGTGCATTATCTTGTTATTAATGTTATTGAAATCCGTAATTGTCATATTATTTCATGTCAATTTAGGTTTAATGTAAATTTTCAGTTTCATTTTATTATTTACATTTTATTTTCAATTTCATATTTTTAATACATTATTAGTATCCTATTATTAATATTACAATCATGTTAGGCTAGATTGTTGTTTTATAAAATAAAATATCTATTTAAGTGGAAGACACTTTGTTCTTATGTTCTTTGTAAGTAGCATTTACACGACTACACTTTCTACACTACACTATTATTTACACTACACTAACTCAAAAGCTGTAGTACTACTCTGTGTTTTAAATTTCGGAGATTCAGCGCATACTTCATGACCTGTATGATAGAATTATCTGATTCATCACGTCCACGTCGCTTAACAACACAACCTAAGTAAAATTACTATTTCTACCTTAAGTATTACAGTAGATTAAGAAATTGATCGCCTAAAATGGCACGCCGCCAACCAGCTAGCAAGAACGCTAATCAATAATCCAAGCATCTTGGATAATATACCTAACTAGAGGGAAGAACAACTGATGTATCTTTAACCTAAGCGCCGTGTATTCTTCAACCCATCCACTTACAGTCCATCAATTAAAAGCAAATAAAAAAATCATGTAATACCTATGTCCCACAGTGGTGCGATGCACGCCCCCGTCGGCCGCGTACATGTCGCACATGGCGCAGTAGAAATCGCGCGGTACCTGCTGACCTGACTTGCGCGTGCGTTTCATCTCACGAATCTACAAGATTTACAAGAGAGTAAATGCATTTCTTCATCTAGAGTTCTCTAGGAATCCAAGAACCATCCCTGATATCACACGAATCGATTACAAAATCGGATAAGTCTCAAGATTTAATTATTTTCTATGATTCTTTCAGCTTTACTAAATAAGAGTTTAAGAACTCTTCGGAAGATTAAAATATCCTTAATCCGTAGGTAATACGAACCTTAAACTCCTGTCTCATGGTATCAGCGGTCAGAGCATAGCTCTCAGCCGTCTTCTGCATCATGATGGCATGGGCGCGTCCATTGAGATGATTCTCGAATGACCTTCCATCCCACATGCTTTTGTTGCAAATGTGACATTTAAGCAGGGACGTATGAACTTCATCATAGCGATTCTTCTGGGGCTCCTTCTTAGCATCATCTGTCTTGATCTCCGGTTCCTGGGTCTCTTCTTTCTCGTTCTTATCTTCGGGATCACTGTTCAGACTAGAAGGGTTAGATAAGTGAAGTCCAGGAGAGATGGAACAGCTTGGTTCTCTTTGAAGTCATTTAATTGAAAACAGGTGTGGTTTGTATCATATGTGGTTGGTTTAGATGAAAAAAAGTGGGGTTCTGTTCTATCTGTGGCAGCGCTTTTGACAATCTAATAGGCCAATTTAAATATCTTCTTGTCTCACTCTTGAACTAAACTGCCACAAATGAAAAAGAAAATACCTGTTATATCAAATTGGTATTTACAGGTGTTCACAAGACAAAGGCACCCATGATTATGTGCAACCAAATCCATTATTTATATCTTTAAGGTAATTACATACCAACCATTTCAGAAATTTAAGACTTCCAAAGAAAACATGAAGTATGAAAGAGCCAGGCTGTTGACAAGATTTTATTATTTTCCAAGTACATTTCAACCAATAAATAGACACCACAAAAGAAAGGCTGTGTAATGCAAACACTGCCACACTATATCGGAGCAAAAAAAAACATAAGACAGCTCTATCCATAGAGAAGACTAATGGATGCTGTTAGAAAATTTGTCTTTGAATACTGTCTTCATTCGTTGACAGGCAGAAAAAGCCAATTCGGCTAGTTTGAAGGGCCAGTGAACGTAGTGACCTCAGCATAGGCCTCGAATAGCACTGCCATCTACCCAAGCCATCCCTCTGTTACTTGAAGGAGGTGTGGGGATAGCAGGGGGACGCACGACAATCAGATATCAGGACGAGTATCACCCCCACCCAGGATAAGGGTGTTAGAAGTGCGGTGTGACACCGGAAGGAAACCATATTTCCTTACCTCTCCTTGACAGGTTTAGCCTTGGAATCGGCGTCCTTTTTCGGGGGACTCTTGTTTTGTTGTCGCGGCCCATCAATGGGCTTGAAACGATTGTTGTTGATACGCTCACCAGCACGATTGTAATTTCCCGTACGCCGGTAATTACCCTGATTGCCCATCTAAAGGGAATTGATCAGAAGAACAGAGTTAGTAAATGGCTCTAAGAGCCACGAAGTTGCTGTAATGTTTACAAGCAGAGAATTACAGTAAAATTTGGTACAGAGCAACGGATAATGAATTCTCAAGCATAAATATTTTCTATTATGGCAGAGGACTAAAAATTGCCGTAAAATGTATCATACATGCATGACATCACAGCAAAACTAATCTGGATAATTCATTGAAGAATACATAACGCTACTAGGGTTTAAGAAGAAGTTTCACATTTGAAATCTGTGAAAAACTGTCAAGATTCAGTTCGAGTACTGTCCAAGAAAACAAAGCACAGGTGATAACTTACCCGTTGGGGAGGGAAACGGTCAAAACGTCCCAAGTTGGGGACAAAGTCGCGTCGTATGGGCATGTCAAGGAGGGAAGGGACAGGGTTCTGACGAGGTTGGAGGAGGTTCAGGATGTTGCTGGCGAGGGCCAGAGTAGCCTCGGTGGATCCACCGCCCAGGGGCAGCAAGTTGGGCAGACCGGCGCCCGGGCCGCCGCCCTGCCAAGGCGAGACTCCGCTTCTCCCAAAGTTCTTGCGCTGGTCGTTCCGCTGGAAGTCGATGCGGCGCCCACCGCTACCACCCGCTTGAGGTCGCCGGTTAGCCATCTTGGATCTTGATAGAAAAATAACCACGGTCAATGACGTAAATTGTTTACTTAGATTGGCTTTGTAGAGATTGTACAGGTAACACGTATTTGTGAACTTAGCTTGTCTTTGACTATAGCTTGTATTAGCATTGTCTGCTTACGGAAGCAATAAAATTATCGATCGATGCTTGGCCGCGTCGCACGCAGTGCAAAGGACCGGTCAATTGCCCTAGATTGTTTGTAGATTGAACACTGTTGGATTGACACATAGGAATGCCGAATTTACCTTTTTCAATGTAATCCGGAGCAGAGAAAATCACACAATTCCACGCACTTATTTCGATTTACAAATTTGGAGTCACCAGTCAGTTGCAGCAGAGCAGAGCAGACCACAGATTGAGCAGACTAATGGATGGATTGATACCTACAAAAAATCCTAATTCCGAAAGGAAAATGGCGAGCAGAGCAGCACAGATTATTTATTTTTTGCTTTTGGCGAGCAGCTTTCTTTTTTTATATCGTTCGTTACTATAGACCAGACGACTGTACTGACTAGGATAGGATAGGAAGATGTAAGACGAACGCTAGAGCACAGACTACAAATGGAACTCGCAGATTAAATTAAATAAAAAAACAGACAATTTTGATTCGGGCACCGAGGCTTCCCGTAAAAGCTAATAACTTTACTCTAACAAAAAGATAAGACGGATTGATAAAAGACAAATTTAACAAAAAATTTATCACTCGTGTATTGGTATACGTTACGGTCAATTCTCCAACTAAATAAATAAAAACCTATAGACTTTAACTTTGACTTGATTTTTTACAGCTCCAAGGGACTGCAGATATAGGTATTTGTATATAGGTAGATACCTGCATGCATTCCTAAAAAAGGGTCTTGCCAGACAGACGGACAACGAAGTGATTCTATAAGGATCACTTTAAAATAATTACCTGTCTCTGTGAGTCACTAGGGTAGAGAAGGACTTCCTCGATTGCAAGCGTTTGAAGGGCTGCGTACATGCACAAAGAGAGCGAGCGTTTGAAGAAAACATCAATTTGTACCTAAAAACATTCCATTTCGTCATTGGCCCTTTTGTCCTTCTTTCGTTCACTGCCGCTCCGGAAGTTGAGACGAGACTTGTATCATATTTGAAAATGGAACGTAATCTAACCTCAAAAACAAAATAAATCACACGCGCGCGTTGCGTGTGTTGGTTTCTTTCTTTTTCTTTCCGTAAATTAATTTAAGATTATAGGAATTTACTATTGACAAACAGTAAAATGGTGTGTGTGAAACATGCTCTGCAATTGAAATTTTTATTTTATATACAGTGTTGTTATTGAGTATATCGTTTTTCAGAGTAAGTTACATGTTCTCTATGAGCATAGCGCGGGGTTCGCCTTGTTTCGCGTGGCGGAGTTTGAGGAGCTCGCAGCCTTTCTGCCTCAAGTCGAGGAGTCTGTCACGGACCTACAGAGGTTCAACTCGGTGGTGACCCTCATCGCGTTCCAGCCGTTCAAATCTGCTGTGGTCGCGCTTGAGAACATCAATGCTATCTCTGAAGGTTAGTTTTACACGTTTTTCTGTTTCACTTAGAATTATTTATTTATAAATATAATTTGCATTACTAATAGTAAGGTTAGCTTAGTGGTAAGCATAACAATTCTTGACTCGTCATACATAGTGAACATATTGAGTAGGTACTAAATTATCTATTTAGGTATATTCCTAGCTATATAGACAAACGCTGTAGGCGTCTTAGTTGACTATTTGTTTGATCACTTTACCTAATAAATATGATAGGTATAGTTATCTAAAGGTGTATCTAAACAAGCAAATATGTGGCTAAAATATTTCCGGCCATCACAAAAACATTTTTAAGTAGATAATATTGCTGGCCATTACAAATACATTATATCGCAATAGATCTCTGCAATATGCCTGAACTGAACTGGTATGGCTCATATCTTTGTCTTGTACACAGGCCACAAAATCATTCACATTCCAGTTGCTTATATCTGTACAATCCCAGTTAGGACCGTACAAGTAGGTTAAGTTGGTGTAAATTAACTTACCATGGAGCACGGGTACTTCCAAGATAGCTATTCACATCACTTACCTACACTGATGTTAATGTAAAGAGAAAACACTTATTTTCACTAAAAGTTTATTTATTCAATAATTATAAGTAGTACGTTGAAACATAATCGATTACCACTCACCGCGACTGTCTCGCGCAGTCACCTTAAGTGCACTCGTCGTTCAAGTAATTCCGCTTATTGCGGTAAATCTAATGTACATCACCGTACAATATCATTTCTGAAAATGCAAACCCGGCTTTACATAAAAATGCATCAACCATACCAAAAATGAGCAGCTATATGGCCAAGCCACACTAAAAATATGTTATTTATTCCATAGTCTGGCTGGCAATTGCAGGCAAAGCTGGCAATAAAAAATATGGCACCATTATATTCTTAGTCTGCGCTTTATGGTCACATGATACGAGGAGATGAGAAATGGGAGACATAGTTAATATATGAAGATAATAATAAAAATGTTATTCATATTGTAAAAATGAGAAATTTCACATCGATGGAGGCACCGACTAAGTTTCAACTCATACTGAGAATCTTCATTAGGGCTGCTTGTTGTGTGCAGTTCAGATTACACGCAGTGGATGGGGCACTTTTGTGATCGCTCATCCTGATGAAGATTCTGTATGAGTGAAACTTACTGGGTGCCTTCACCACTAGAACAGTACGTGAAAAAAATAAATCCTATTTTTACAATATGAATAATCAAACTCTTTTTTTTTTAGTTTTTGGAATAATATAATAATGTTAATTATAATGCTTAACTTTAATACCTATAACAATTTGGTAATTATCTCAGTTTCCAAGTTATTTTTCATAATATTTTTTTTTCTATTATCATCATCAGTAAAAGTAGCTTATGCACTTAGGTACCTATATACTTGCACCTGTGCTTTTCACCTATTGTACATATTTCATTTGCAATGTAAGATTTTATTAAAAAATATGTTTGTTGTGTTAGATGCTAATGGAAAAGACAATCTTAATAAAAAATTACTGCTGATATTTTGAGCCAAAATATCAGGGTAATACTTTCTTCAACTAGCTGATTCTAAGAGCTGTGTTATGTATCATCAGGTATAGTGCCTGAAGATCTGAACCTGTTCCTGGAAGGTGCATTACCGAAGCGCAAGAAGCGAGGGAAGTGCGTCCTCGGTGTGTTGGACCCTAAGCTCGGAGCAGCCATCAGTGAGGCGCTGGAGATACCATGCTCCCACACCGGCGCTGTCCCCGAAATTTTGAGAGGTATGTCATTCTTGAACAGATTACATCGTAGTACAACGTTTACTGGTACGATGAAGGGCTGATCCAGGGAGGGGGCACAGGGGCATGGTCCCCCCAGATCCATAATAATAATAATAAAGCTGAAGAGTTTGATTGTTTTTCTGTGGAACTAACAGTCGGATTTTAAAAAAGTTTGAAAAATAATATTCAGCATTTCTTGTACTGGATGTTTTCAACAGGAAATAACATAAAAAGGAAATTACTTGAACAACGATTCTTGACTAAACATGGACCGGTAGAGCATGTTAAATAATTAACTGTACTCTGTTTATTTCAGGAATCCGGCACCACTTCCACGCGCTGATCAAGGGTCTGACCCTGAAGGCATGCAGTGTGGCCGAGCTTGGTCTTGGGCACTCATACTCCCGAGCCCGGGTCAAGTTCAACGTGCACCGAGTTGACAACATGATCATCCAGTCGATAGCACTGCTCGATCAGTTGGATAAGGATGTCAATACATTTTCTATGCGAATCAGGTAATTCACTCTGCAAATATTTGTCTTAAATCTGTGTGTTTTCCATGTATAATATGTTGTTTTGCCGCTGCCGAATCACATGTTAAAGCACATGATTTATTTTATCGTTGCTCGATGCGAAAAAATGTATGTGCCATAGACACATGTTGAAAACACATGTGAAGAAGAACATTGTGAGGAAACTGGCTTGCCCTAGACCCAAAAATTTATGTGCCATCGTTGTTCTAAATGTTTCATTAATGTACATAATGTTATATGTCCCATTCTTTTAGGTAGTTCTATCCATCCTCGGTTACGTAGTTCTATCCAAAGAAATTTGCTTTCAGGGTTCCACATACCGAGTATGTCATCTCGGATGACATCTTAGGATGCCCATCTTTTTTACAGTTGGAAGCATGTTAGTTCTTTTTTGGGGAATAGACTAGTTAAGGGTTTTATAAATTACTAGATTCTGACCACGGCTTCGTCCACATGGTACCCAGATAAAAATGTGCTATGTGTTGTTCTGATGTATAAGCTATATTACTGTAAAGTTTCATCGTAATGCGTTCAGTAGTTTTTGCGTGAAACAGTAACAAACATCCGTCCTCACAAACTTTCGCGTTTATAATAGTAGTAGGATGTAAAAATATTAATTATGTATTCATATTTTAACAGAGAATGGTATTCATACCACTTCCCGGAGCTGATCAACATTGTCCCAGAGAACCATCTCTACACAAGATGCGCTGAACTCATCAAAGATCGCAAAACTCTGACTGAAGAATCCGTGGAAC
This sequence comes from Perizoma flavofasciatum, assembly GCA_958496245.1. NCBI lineage: Eukaryota > Metazoa > Arthropoda > Insecta > Lepidoptera > Geometridae > Perizoma > Perizoma flavofasciatum. The sequence continues at coordinate 7,569,589 of OY292441.1, read as the reverse complement.
CGCTGACCGAGATACTGGGAGATTCAGAGAAGGCCCAGGCTATCATAGACGCGTCCAAAATGTCCATGGGAATGGACATTTCGCCCGTGGACTTGATCAACATACAGATGTTTGCCGGCAGAGTTGTGGCCTTGCATAACTACAGGTAAGAACTAGCGTAGTGAAAGGGATTTACGACGCAAACTATCATGGACACCAGAGACCGCGGGAGAATTCCGTGATGGGCGGGGGCAAATTTCTTTGGTCACCCCTTCAATCTCCAGCCCTGGCTTGGTAGGCGGGTACCTATGTGATTTTAGGGGGGCATTACGCCCCCTCTGCCCCCCAGTTCCGCGGCTGCTGATGGACACATCCAAGATATCCATATAAGCTATCATGGACTCGTCCAATATGTCCATAAGCTATCTTGGACGCGTCCAAGATGTCCATAAGCTATCATGGACGTGTCCAAGATGTCCATATGCTATCTTGGACGCGTCCAAGATGTCGGTAGCAACATCTCTCGTCACATGATTGCGCTATGTCACTTCACATCTAGTAGTTAGGGATACCTTACATACCTACATTATATTTTAGTTATCTACTAAAACACGTAACAGTTTTTTTATCATTTTCATAAGTACCTTCCCACTTAGCATGAGCACCCAAGACAAAGTGTTGTCTATTCTGTCAAACAAAAGAAAGGGACAACATATTTTTTGTCTTCTTGGAGGTAGACAAAACCTTTTTGTAGGGTCTTCAGCAGGCTGGGTACCTGTTTTAGTACAAAGATGATGTCTTCTTTCTGTTTTGCCAAATAAAAATTTAAACTAACTACTAACTAATTAAGTAGGTGGTTTTTACCGCCATAAGTAGTGACTTGGACCTAGTGAGGTTAGGTTAGGTTAGCCGGGACGATATGGTGAATGCGAAAGCGACCCCATCTCGTTCAACCATGGCGGAGGATTGCTCACCGGGGGGTTTTTAGTGGGTTCGAGCCCCACATACCTCCTGCAAACACATTTTCCCTCCTGAAAAAAAAAGGTTACTAGGTACAAGGAGGGTTTCAAATTTTGTTTTTTTTATCAGGAAACAAATGGCGGAGTACCTTCACGCGAAGATGAACTCGGTAGCTCCGAACCTGACCGTGCTTGTCGGGGATCAGGTGGGCGCGAGGCTCATCTCCAAAGCGGGCTCCTTGACCAGCCTCGCCAAGTACCCCGCATCCACACTGCAGATTCTGGGTGAGTCTAATGCCTATCAATAATTTGCGGCCGAGTTGGTACACTCTACTTTTGCCCCTCTATGAGATAATTAAAACGAAGTCACTCTTGAATATATTTATTTTTTCATAAAGAAACTGCAAGTATTCGAAACTTTTGCGCAATTTTGAAAATTTATTAACACTGTTTTATTATTCATATTGTAAAAACGGGAATTTTCACGCACTGCACTTTCGGTGAAGGCACCGACTAAGTTTCGACTCATTCCGAGAGTCTTCATCAGGGTGAGTGGTTGCGACTTTCTCCTCACTCACTGTAGCACTACACGCGCGACGCGGAAGGTAATTACAATATTTGGTGTTCAATCTTCGGGCCTTTAAGTTTATTTTGCAATGAACAGGTGCGGAGAAGGCGCTCTTCCGCGCGCTGAAGACCCGCTCCAACACGCCCAAGTACGGTCTACTCTACCACTCGACGTTCATCGGACGCGCGGGATTGAAGAACAAGGGACGGATCAGCAGATATCTGGCCAATAAGTGCTCCATTGCTTCGAGGATCGACTGCTTTTCTGGTAAGATCTACAACCTATGTAGAATTGAAATTATCGTGGTTTGGTATTATTTTAGAATATTATTACGACTATACCCCGTACCTCCACTCGCACCTCCACACGACCGTCAGGGAGACGGTCGTGTGGAGGTGCCCGTCTCACGACCGTGGTCGCGTGGTCGCGGACGGTGCTCATGAGGAAGGACCTCTAAACGGTCAATGAAACGTCAGCAGGAGAATAATAAAGTACATGGTATAAACCTATATAAACGTCTTTAAAAAAAGTTAAGTTAGCTAATTTTCTGTAAGATAGAGCTATCTGACGACCTCGATAGTGTGAATGAATGAATGAACGAAAATACTTTATTGTACACCTTAAGAAAATAGACATAACTTTAAAAAACACTTAATGTACAATGGGCGGTCTTACCACAGAGATGACCTCTGTGGCGCAGTGCGCGAAGGCCCGCCTGAGACGCAGAAGGTTGCGGGTTCGATTCCATGCAATTTAAAACATTTAAACAATAAGCAATCACATGGTGATTAAGCAATTTTATTCAATAAAAGAGATTATTTGACTAATTTTCTTTCTAATTAATGAGTTCACATTGTTCGATTGGCTCCATATTATAGTTGATTAAAGAAGCATAAAAAATAGAGTTTGTTGCCTGATTCTTCTAAACTAGGTCGCGCGCGAAGAAACGGCGTGAATTTAATTTAAATTTCATTTATTCATTCTTAATGTCCTACATACAATGGTATAAGCTGACGTTTCTATCTCAAGGACCATTCCTTGAGATTTCAATAAACTTTGATGTTATAATCGCGGCCAAGGTCCGTAACTAATTATTGTGCCTAACTGTGGTTTCTCGTTTTCAAAATCCAATAAGTTTTGTAAAGTTCTCGACTGAAGTTTTATGCACACTTTTGATCTATCGTTAGCGCAATCGCTCTCGGTAATAACAGTTGTGCTAGATTAACGCAGGCTTATCCTCACGCACATACCTGTGTATGTGTGTGTCTTAAAGATAATGCTACATTTCTCTGATCAACAAGTGATTTACAACAGCGGGCCAACCATGATCTCTTAGAGCAATATCATAACAATATTTCACTTCAATTTTGTACCATGACCTTCAATAAGTAAGCTTACTTTAATATTGTAGAGTCAAGTCAAAGTCAAAGTCAATAGGTTTTTATTCATTGAAATCACAAGGATCATATAGAAACGTCAACTTAAAAACTATACGTGAATCTAAAATGTTAAAGTGAATTTACGCCGGTTCCTCGCGCGCGACCAAGCATAGAAGAATCAGGCAACAAACTCTGCTTGGTTATTTTTTTGATGATCCTTCATTCAGCTTTAGTGTGGTGCCAATCGAACGTAAATGAACGAGACTCATTTATAGAAAAAAGTACTAGTCAGAGACTTAAATAAATAGTAGAGGCGAAGCAGTTATGGTGGAGTCACCATGATTTGTTCACTCAAAGAGTACTATGATGTGAGTTTTGACAAGTAATATTGTTCTTACGTCAAATCAAGCAATAATAAAAAAAAATGCCGGACATTTTTCACATAGCATCATCTAGCGCCAAACTAAGCAGAGCTTGTATTATGGGAACTACATGACTGATATGACTTGACTTATATAATATTTTTTTTGTAAATAAATACATATTATACATAGAAAAAACCAAGACCCGAGACAAATATTTGCAGATACAAACATTTCTCCCGCGGCGGGAACCGAACCCGCAACCTTCTGCGTCTCAGGCGAGCCTTGGCCCAATGCGCCACAGAGGTCATCAAAAATATTAAAACCATATCTTTAAATAAATAAACACTGCTGGTTTTTTTTACAGAAAACCAAACAACAATATTCGGCGAGAAGCTCCGACAGCAAGTAGAAGACCGTCTCAAATTCTACGAGACCGGTGACATACCCAAGAAGAACATAGAAGTCATGAAGGAAGCTTTAGAAGAGATCGGCCAGTCCGCAGACCAGGTCGATGGAACCGCCAGCGCCAAGAAGAAGAAGAAGAAGAAGGACAAAAACCAGGAGGTTGCTATGGATCTTGACTAGTCTAGATTCTATTCCTCGAGTCATATATCTTTTTGAGTGTGATGTTAGCTGCATATATTCTTGGAAACTGATATTTTTTTACTTGAAACTGGATATTTACTATACAGGGACCAATAAGATCTGAAAACCAACAAAATAAACAGACAGGCAAGCCTAAACATAATATGAGAGATTCTTATAAAAATCATGTGCCAGAATGATTTGGTTAGGTCCTGATCCAGGCCTTATTTATAACACATGTTTTCAAAGAATCTGTCAAAATAATCAGTCATAGTCAAAGTCAAAATTAATTTCTATACTAATATTATAAAGAGGAAAGATTTTTTTGTTTGTTTGTATCGAATAGGCTCCGAAACTACTGGACCGATTTTAACCATTTTTTCACCAAATAAAAGCTAAATTATCAGGAAGTAACATAGGCTACAATTAATTTTCCAAAAAATAGAGATCCTTAGAAAATTGCAATAATGTAACCCAAAGTAGCAAAATTTTGCCTATAAAATTCATTATTTAGCGTGCGCTGAGAAAACTATTGATGATAAACAAAAATGATGTATTACATGATTAAAGTACTCATTATTACCTACAAAAAAGTCCGCGAGCTAATATATCTTAGTATCATAGTGAAATCACAGTAGCAGCTTTTGTGTTCTAAAATTTAATTAGATCGCCGATATTCCCACGGATTCGAAACTTACGCAGGTGAAACCGCGGGGCGCAGCTAGTATTCAATAAAATCACAAGAATCACTTTGAAAACACATCTCCAAAAGTTTAGGACACTAACATGATACGGACTTTGGCAGAATTGTGACATATAGTTACAAAATCCATAATCAAGAAGTGAAGTGAAGTGAAACGTCGGTTAGACAAGTTTAACCGACCAGTCCGTCTGTTTATATTATTGGTGAACTCTGGTCTTAAACTTAGACGGGACAAATTGGTTTCCATCTCACGAGTGTGGTCGCGGACGGCGCTCATGAGGAAAGATCACCAAACGATCAACGAAACGTCAGCAGGAAACTAGATTTGAGTATGTGGTATAACAATCGGTCAAACCTGATTATTATAAGTTTAACGGGTCTTTATCGCGTTTACCTTTTTTATTATTTTCCCGACGTTTCAACTGTATTGCAACAGCCGTGGTCACGGGATGACTGGAGTATACGGAGCTACCGTCGAGAAATAAAGGCAGTAGCCGCAACTACCCTCATTTCATCTTCAGAATCAGAAAAGTCCATGTTCACATTACGGCACACTACACTAACCGTATCACCGCACTGCACAATTGGATCGCGACGCGAACACCTGTTTATCACGGGATTCCAGGACGCAGAGAGTCTATAGCCGTCTTCACGATTAAAATTTGGGTACTTCTTTATTTCAATCGCTTCACGAACCATTCTCTTACAATATTGGCGTTCACTGGATAGCACCTTAGGGTCATGAAGCTCGATCCAATGGTTTGGTCCTGAGTACACAAGGTGCTCCGCTATGTACGACGGTAGCTCCGTATACTCCAGTCATCCCGTGACCACGGCTGTTGCAATACAGTTGAAACGTCGGGAAAATAATAAAAAAGGTAAACGCGATAAAGACCCGTTAAACTTATAATAATTATGTTATCTAATCGCGAAAGTTTGAAAAATACGGTCAAACCTGATCCCTATTAACGAATTTTTGAAGATAAAATACGTGTTCGCCAGCTTTGATTTCAAACTAGATGGCAAAAGTGTGAATTTGGGAATAACGAGCGAAACACTCTCCGTTATCCCCCAATGGGGCCGAAAATCCGGGGACAACAGGAATAACCCATAATATCCTTAAAATCATAAAAATATCAGTCTTCAGATATTATTAATAACGTAGGTACATAAGTACCTACCTGTAACTATCTTCACACATGCAATCTTATTTGGCGAGTAAAATTTTTGTTCGGATTCGAAAAACAGCAGTAATTTGCCAATAAATGCGGTATTCCTGCTATGGAATATACTAGTATACAAATAACATAATTTACCATATTGTTCTTAGTTAAACAAAGTTAGGTATTAATGTTTTGTCTATTTTACATTATAGGCCATTATATTATATTTTGGTAATAAATGATAAGTTTACAAACAATAAAACTTGTTTTTTTATTGCTGCATACATTTTCGAAATGGAATTTCCGAATCGGTTTTCAGGGCACAACTCGAACTTAACAATTTCAAGCACAATCAAGTTTCGTCATAAGATCTAGTTTGGCGTATAATTTCTGAGAAAAGATTTTAACTCCACACTTTGGTTTAAACAACTCCTTTGTTCAACAATTACTTATTTATGTCATCCTTCATAATGGAAGCTGTCTTTGACTTGGTTTTAGGAATTAAACAACAAATTTGTGCAACTATTATTTATCATCCTTCACAATGGAAAGTGGTCTTGACTTTGATTTTAGGAATTAAACAACTTAAATAGTTGTTTAATTCCTAAAATCAATTATTTATTTATGATCATTCACAATGGCAGCTGTCTTGCCTTTAATTTTAGGAATCAAACAACTGTTTTATTTAACAATCACTTATTTATTTATCCCAATCATACATTATCCACTATCCAGGGGCTAGACAAATACCACTTTCTGTTTATATTAACGCCTGCGGAAAGATTGAATTGTATAGAAATGACATTAGCTGTGGAAATGTCACGTGACAGCTGCCAAGTTTTACCTAGAAAAAATTGCGTTAGCGTGAAAGGAAAAGTAAGCGTGCGGTATTCGTCGAGCACCCCTGGGGGTCACGTGACATTTCCACAGCGAATGTCATTCCTATACAATTCAATCTATCCGCATGCGTTAACGTCAACAGAAAGTGGTATTTGTCTAGACCCCAGGTCGATATCAGCTGACGTTGAGCCATGAGGAGGAACAATATCTAGTAGCGTACTCCAGCGGTGATGGCACTGCTGTTAATCTTGACGTTGATGTTGACGCACGCGAGCTGCGTCACGAACAGCTTGAAGACGTACGGCACCGAGACGGAGACGAGCTCCCCGGCGCCGCACAGCCGGCACGCCGCGTCCGTCGCGCTCGTCGCCGGACCCAGCAGCGTGCCGCATTTACTGCACAGCAGAGCCTGACAACATTATACACTACTCATAAATCTATACTTATAATAAAGCTTAGAAAAACTAGTCGGATTTGAAAAGATCTTGTATTGTCATAGGCCCGCCCACTCTCTCCAAAATATACGAAACAAGCGCATCGTAATCACAACATGCATAGGCAGGAGTGAGACTCGCATATACCTACCTGCTGTACGAAGGGTCGTAAGAAGTCGTTTGTTGGTCTGTTATAATTTATCTCCGATTGGAATGCTGTTTTTGCAATCGTTGACGTCAAAGGTGGTGCTTGGATAGGACTGGGTGTTGTGGTACTGTGACATGCGCGGCTTGCTAATTTCCGGTACGCTAGCGCCATCTCTTATCAACTGGACGCACTACTTGTTCTACCGCCATCTAGTATCGTCTGGCACTAACCGCGCTAGTAAAAGGTGGTAGTTTCTCGAATGTTTGAGGCGCAAGGCAGCGTGCAGGCCACGCCCACCTTCGAGAATGTTCCGGAAGAAACGCCTTATGGGATATAACAAGCGCTCCGAGCGAGTGGTAGCGACAGTTTTTTTTCAAGATTTGAAAGTGAATTATTTGAAGTGATAAAGACGCGATACCCAGTGACTGGTGAAGTGACAGTTGTGCTAGTGTTGTACCTAGTGATACAGTGTTTGTGTTTTTGTTTTGATTGTGTAGTTTTGTTATTTGTTTTGTTGACATTTTTATAGTGCGATTTTACTAATACTGTGTTAATTTGGTGTATAATTTAATTTAATTATTTTATCCCGAACCCTAGCTCGTAAAAGGACCATGGTGCTCGTATTTCCTGTAACTATGATATAAGGACTCCTAGTGTGGGGGTCAGGACTATGTATTTGTTGGCTGGTTATCATTTACTAGCTGCACCAAAGCCACCCTCGGGCTCCAGCCCAATAAGTGGTATTACCCGCCCGCGCTATTACTTCTTTTGCTTGACTCCTAAGGGCCGTAGCGTGATGTTAGCCGGACATACCTACTCCCGAAAGCTGATGAATAAAATATAGATTTCGATGATCACCTCAGTTTTATCGGAGCAATGGAACAGTCTATCCTGGAGGAGAAAGGCAGCTCCGTGTGATAGGAGCGCATCGCGTTCCATCTCCCCGAGCCTCACGCCACCTCCACGTCGCCTCCCTTTCACAGGCTGACGTGTCAAAGCGTCCACCACGCCCGTTGTTCGCACCTACAGATACAAACGGAACATTTCATTAATTCAAAATTAAAATAAGACGAATTGTGTATTCCATATATCGCATGGCTCGTATCACATCTAAGAACCTTCCTTAAAGTTAATGTAATCTCCCTAACATCACAAAGTAGTTGTGAACTCCCGATGTTAGGTGTTTTTTAAAAAGTTCGTTCGTATGAATTTGCAACCAGAAAAAAAATACATATTTAGTAAACAAAAATTGAGTTCTATCACTTTCATAATTTGTTTATCACAAAGTTTAGGTAAAACAAGTATTTTATATAATTTTTAACTTTAATACGTTGTAATCAAGGAATAATCATTCATTTAGATCATAAAAATACTTCCGAATTACAGAAAATTATTGAAAAAAATGATATTAAATTTTGCGTTCTGAAGTTTGCAAAAGTAGGGTAGCACACTAAAAAATCTCTTTTATCATAGTTTGCCAATATTTATGTAAAATATACATATATGTACAGATTAAAGTGCTTTTGGATACATAAATATTCAGTTTTTGTGTTATTAAGTTGCTTTTAGTTTGTTTCGTTTCAGGGCGACTGGTCGAAACGACGCGTGACCAGAGAGCTGGCTCTTATCTTGGTCAACGCATTAGCATTGCCATTCAGCGTGGCAATGCGGCCAGTATTTTGGGAACGCTTCCGTCTGGTAGTGATCTGGATCATGAGCTATCATCTATAGATCGTTTGCAACGGTCTTTAGATGGCTAGCTGTTTGATCTGTATTTTTTGTGTATATCTACTTGTAAAGCTTTTAGTTTAAAAAGTTATTATTTCATTTAGTTTATTATTATCTATTATTATTATTTATGATTCTCCATAACCACTGTCCACCTCTCCATGAACTAGTGTACAAACTTTTTAAAAAATGCTCAGTTCTGATCTCCCGATGTAGTTAATATTGATTCTCCTCTCCATCCAAAGGTTGCCTGGAAGAGATCGCTTTCAAGCGATAAGACCGCCTATTGTACCATTACCTTTATGTGTTATTGTTTATAATTCACAGGTTCTCAAACTTATTTTTCCCACCGCCCACTTTCAAAAAAATCCTAGCGCCCCCAAAGTTTTTAAACATACAACCTATGCTTTCCCCTCTAAACCGCTTTAGCGCCCCCAATATCTTCTAAGAGCCTTCTACCACCCCCTTGAAGGCCTCCAGCGCCCACAAGGGGGCGTTATCGCCCACTTTGAGAAACAGTGTTTTATATCATAAGGTGTACAATAAAGTATTTTCATACATTAATTCATTCATATTGCAAAAACGGGAATTTTCACGTACTGCACTATCGGTGAAGGCACCGACTAAGTTTCGACTCATTCCGAGAGTCTTCATCAGGGTGAGTGTTTGCTCTATTTCCGCGTAGGTAGTGCACGGCGCGATGCGGCAGGAGAAAGTCGCGATCACTCACCCTGATGAAGACTCGGAATGAGTCGAAACTTAGTCGGCGCCTTCACCGATAGTGCAGTACGTGAAAATTCCCGTTTTTACAATATGAATAGTCAAGTTCATGATAGTTTTTGGCATTCATTCATTCATTGTTATAATGTCAAAGTCAAAGTCAAAATTCATTTATTCAATAAAATCACAAGGATCACTTTGAAACGTCGGTTTTTATCTAGTGCCTGTTCCGCCGCGACCAAGCCAGGAAAGAAAGGCAAAAAACAAGGCTGGTTATTCTTTTTAATGATCCTTTTACAAAACAATAGGTTCGAGTTGGAGCATTTTCAATCCCAAGAGTTTTTGTCATCTCTTGTATATCTCTTGGAATGTAGTCACGTTACCTGCCACTTGTCGGAGACCATATGCCTGAGCCGCTGATAATGGATGACTCCATAGAAGATGTCGGCCGTCATTTCGCGACCGTCAACGCCGCTGTACATCCGCTCGGTGCCGTAGTAGTTATAGCCGCCGGCCTCCAGCAGCCTCCCGAAGTAATTGATGGCGGAGTCCTTCTCGTTGAACCTGAACGGGGTTGCATCGTACACCTGGAACCAGGATTAGTGTCACTGGATACTTATTAACAAAAAAAAAAAAGATAAAAGTAGCCTATGTTTCATCAAAATCCGTTTTGAGTTTTTGCGTGAAAGAGTAACAAACATCCATCCTCACAAACTTTCACGTTTATAATAGTAGTAGGATGTACAGTAGGTCCTCGCTAATGTGTCCTGGGGTCTAGACAAATGCCTCACGCTTACTTCACCTTTCGCGCTAACGCAAATTTTGTCAAGGTAAAACTTGGCAGCTGTCACGTGGCATTTCCATACAAATCAATCTTTCCGCAGGCGTTAACGCCGACAGAAATTGGTATTTGTCTAGACACCCTAAGAATATAACGTGTACATAATATTCTGGGTGTTTTCTATACATGTATTTACCCAAAAATATATATAAGTAGTTTAACAGTCATGTTGTTCCCATAACACAAGCTCTGCTTAGTTCGGGGCTAGACGATGCTGTGAGAAAATGTCCAGCATTATTTATTTACTAGCTTCTGCCCACGGCTTCGCCCGCGTGGTACCCGGATGAAAAGTAGTCTATGTGTTATTCTGATGTATAAGCTATATTACTGTAAAGTTTCGTCAAAATCCATTCAGTAGTTTTTGTGTGAAAGAGGAACAAACATCCTCACAAACTTTCACCTTTATAATATTAGTAGGATTTTTTGGGTTATTGTAAAATATCTAGTGGCGAAGCTGAGGAAATGTCACGTGACTACTGCCAAGTTTTGCGTTAACAAATTTGCGTTAGCGCGAAAGGAAAACTAGGCGTGAGGTATTTGTTTATTATTTGCAAAAGAGAGAGACTCCATAGAGTAGACAGCATCAAGAGACGCAACGTTTGATAATTAGCTAGGAAACAATTATGTCAACTGCGTGCGAGTCCCGCCACGCGTGCTGTGCTCTGATTGGTCGAAAATAGCATCAACCAATCAGAGCACAGCAGGCAACATGACGCAATGACGATGACAATGTCCGCGTTTGCCAACATCAGTCAACAAAAGACTGATGTGTTGACAGAACAGTGTGGTTCAATATGACGCCTCTCGGGGTTAACTGCTCGATGTATGACTCACGTGTCCGTGCAAGCTCGCGGCTTTGCCCGCCATGCATTCTATCATCATGGCGATGGTCATTCTGGATGGGAATCCGTGAGGGTTGAAGAGAATGTCGGGGATGAGGCCTGACTCCGTGAAGGGCAGGTCCTCAGCCGCCCAGCGCTGGGAGCAGATGCCCTTCTGCCCGGCGCGGGACGCGAACTTATCGCCCACTGTCGGGTTACGCTGTGGACAATACAGAGTGTACATCATATACAGGGTGTTCCCAAAACATTTATATAAACCCGAAATCGAGATCGGTAATGGACAAGTTCTCCTGAAAAATAAGTTTTATTTCCAAATTTTTATTTTCCATTTTTCTGCAATATAATGAAGTCGTAAATCAGAAAATGTATTTTTAGGAAAATAAGTAACATTGAACACCTATGAATTCATAAACCCCCGACTATGAATTCAGGCTTTAGCCTGAATTCATAGTCGGGGGGTTGAACAGTCCCTCAGAATCCATCATTCAGCATTCGCCTTGAAGCCCCTATACAGCTGCATCATAATTATTTCTGTTTTTCTTTTTTTTTAATTGCGACCTAACTGTAAACTCACGTAACCAAGTGTTCTCTATGTCCCTATGGTTTGAAATAAATGAATACTGAATACATAAATATGGCTGAGTGCATAAGTTGCCGGGATTAAAGTAACCTATGTGTTATTCTGATGTGTAAGCTATATTACTGTTTCATCAAAATCCGTTCAGTAGTTTTTGCGTGAATGATAAACAAACATCCATCCTCACAAACTTTCGCGTTAATAATAGTAGTGGGATGTACAGTAGGTCCTCGCTAATCTGGACTCTCGCTTAACCGTGCGATAGCGCCGCGCGTGTATAAGCGGGTGTCAGCTTCCCTATCATTGCTAAGAAGTTTGGTATAGGCAGGTCAACTAAAGAAGGCGATATAAAGAACATAGATAAAATCTTGAAATTTATTACGTATATAAATAATGCAGGACATTTTCACACAGCATCATCTAGCCCCAAACTAAGCAAAGCTTGTATTATGGGAACTACATGACTGATATACTACTTATATATATATTTTTAAATACATAAATATTATACATAGAAAAAACCCAGACCCGAGACAAATATTTGCAGATACAAACATTTGTCCCGCGGCGGGAATCGTACCCGCAACCTGCTGCGTCTCAGGCGAGCCTTCGCCCAATGCGCCACAGAGGTCGTGGCGCATTGGGCGACATGTTACAGAAAGTAGTCAGACAGAAAATATATTGCAGACCATAATCCGGACGCTTTGATAATCCGCCAAGCGCATTGTTTTTGCCAGTATATATTAGCGATGCCATACTGTATTTACAAAAAAATATATATAACTAGTATGTCAACTTTGGGCTAGATGATCCTGTGTGAAATAAGTCCAGTTTTTTTTAAATGTTGGTATTACCTGTATCCTCAGCACAATGCAGGCCTTCTTGATGGTAGGCGAGAAGTCTCCGCATTGCCTGACGCTGTCAACGAACACCTCCTCCTTGCCTTTGTACCGTTGAATCACATAGTTATTCTTTTCGCCGTCGAAGTAACTGAAAAAAAGAGAAATCTATAACAATTTCGTAGTTCTTGCAATCTAAAGCAATTACGTACAAATTGCAATCCATAGCATTTTCATAGATCTTGCAATCTATAGCAATTTCGTAGAAATTGCAATCCATAGCAATTTATAGTAATTTTGTAGTTCTTTCAATTTATAGCAATTTCGTAGAAATTGCAATATACAGCAATTGTGATGTTCTTGCAATCTACAGCAATTTCGTAGTTCTTGCAATCCATAGCAATATAAAGCAATTTCGTAGTTCTTGCATTCTATACAAATTTCATAGTTCTTGCAATCTACAGCAATTTTGAAGTTCTTGCAATCTACAGCAATTTCGAAATTCTTGCAATCTACAGCAATTTCGTAGTTCTTGCAATCTATAGCAATTTCGTAGAAATTGGCGTGATGGTAACACTTCCCCGGACGAGCCCTACTCTTAGAAATGTTCAGGGTGTCTAGACAAATACCATTTTCTGTTGGCATTAACGCCTGCGGAAATATGAATTGTATAGGAACAACATTAGCTGTAAAAATGTCACTTGACAGCTGCCAAGTTCTACCTTGACAAATTTGCGTTAGCGTGTAAGGAAAATAAGCGTGAGGTATTTGTCTAGACCCCAAGAACGTCGTCGAACGACAACCAAAGGGTCTATGCTGTGTTTAAAGCATATAAAGGTGACCGTATCTACAAGGTTTCCTTACGTAAATTGTGAAGAGAGTTACTGGTATAAATAACCTTACCAGCACTTAGGATCATCCAGGTTGATCCTAGCTCCGAAAGGCCTGTTTGCCACCTTACCAGCAGTAAGGATCATCCAGGTTGATCCTGGCCCCGACAGGCCTGTTTGCCACCTTGTTGTTATAAATAACCTTAACAGCAGTAAGGATCATCCAGGTTGATCCTGGCCCCGACAGGCCTGTTTGCCACCTTGTTGTTATAAATAACCTTAACAGCAGTAAGGATCATCCAGGTTAATCCTAGCTCAGACAGGCATGTTTGCCACGTTGCATGTATAAAACACCCTTACCAGCAGTAAGGATCATCCAGGTTGATCCTAGCCCCGACAGGCGGCAGTCCATCCTCGTCCATGTACTCCTTCAGCTCCGGCTTGGTGTCGTCTCTCGCGAAGAACGACATCTGATGGTTCAACTCTACGAATTCTGTTTTGTAGACGGTACCGGCGGCGAAGCCTCGCTCATACGCTGATTTATTTATAATCATGGCGTCTTCCATATCGTAGCCCTGGGGAAAGGATACAACGAATATTATTATTAATAAATAAGCCGATAATAATCTATCTAAATAAATAAAAATGAAATAATAATAATGTTGGACATTTTTCACGCAGCATCATCTAGCCCTTAAAGCACTGTTTCTCAAAGTGGGCGATAACGCCCCCTTGTGGGCGCTGGAGACCTTCAGGGGGGCGGTAGAAGACTCTAGAAGATATTGGGGGCGCTAAGGCGGTCTAGGGGGAAAGCATAGGTTGTTGTTTAAAAACTTTGGGAGGCGCTAGGATTTTTTTTATTCTCAAAGTGGGCGGTGGGCAAAATATGATTGAGATCTTGTGCCTTAAAGCATAGCCTATGGGAATTACATGATTAATATACATACTTTTTTTTTGTTAATACATACATATTATCCCAGACCCGAATTTTTTTGCAGATCATACACACATTTCTGTTTACATGCTGTTTGATTGGACCGATTAGGTCATTTTTCATTTTAAAATGTTCGTAAACACGGACTTAGTTAGGTATGAAAAATTGGTAAAATTACCCAGAATATGTAAAAATAAACGTTGTTTTTTTCTTCTCATATACAATCTGATCATGGTTGTCGAACGCAGTGGTTCATTATATATGTATTAACAAAAAAGTGTATAAGTAGTATATCAGTCATGTAGTTCCCATAACACAAGCTCTGCTTACTTTGGGGCTAGATGATGCTGTGTGAAAAATTACCAGCACTATTTATTTATTACTAGCTTCTGCCCACGGCTTCACCCGCGTGATACTCGAATAAAAAGTAGCCTATGTGTTATTCTGATGAATAAGCTATATTACTGTAAAGTTTCATCAAAATCTGTTCAGTAGTTTTTGCGTGAAAAGTAACAAACATCCATCCTCATAAACTTTCACGTTTATAATATTAGTAGGACTAGCTTCTGCCCACGGCTTCACCCGCGTGGTACCCGGATAAAAAGTATCCTATTTGTTATTCTGATGTATATTACTGTAAAGTTTCTTCAAAATCCGTTCAGTAGTTTTTGCGTGAAAGAGTAACAAACATCCTCACAAACTTTCACGATTACAATATTATAAATAGGATTAGTTATAAGTTACCGTATAAGATATAACTGCGACAATAGCGTTGGTGCCCATGGGATAGTCGTCGATGCCGACATTGTCGTAATGCGTGGGTCGGAACAGAGGCGTGGCCGGCGTCTGCAGCCGGTACAGCTTCGTATCCGCGTTCGTAGCCCACGTGTGGATCGGCGTGCCCATCGTCTGTTTACCCATCTGACATTGGTACATGTTACTGAAACAGATATACCAAGTTACACAGATACATAGATAGATAGAAAATTATAAATAATGCAGTACATTTGAGTCTATCTTAAGAAGTTTGGTATTAGTACATGTTACTGGAACAGATATACTAAGTTACACATATGCATAGATAGATAGAAGATTATAAATAATGCAGGACATTTCAGTCTATCTTAAGAAGTTTGGCATTGGTACATGCTACTGGAACAGATGAACCAAGTTACACAGATACATAGATAGATAGAAGATTATAAAAAATGCAGGAAATTTCAGACTATCTTAAGAAATTTGGCGTTGGTACATGTTACTGGAACAGATATACCCAGTTACACAGATACATAGATAGATAGAAGATTATAAATAATGCAGGACATTTCAGTATATCTTAAGAAGTTTGGCATTGGTACATGTTACTGGAACAGATATACCAAGTTACACAGATACATAGATAGATAGAAGATTATAAATAATGCAGTACATTTGAGTCTATCTTAAGAAGTTTGGTATTAGTACATGTTACTGGAACAGATATACTAAGTTACACATATGCATAGATAGATAGAAGATTATAAATAATGCAGGACATTTCAGTCTAACTTAAGAAGTTTGGCATTGGTACATGCTACTGGAACAGATGAACCAAGTTACACAGATACATAGATAGATAGAAGATTATAAAAAATGCAGGAAATTTCAGACTATCTTAAGAAATTTGGCGTTGTTACATGTTACTGGAACAGATATACCCAGTTACACAGATACATAGATAGATAGAAGATTATAAATAATGCAGGACATTTCAGTATATCTTAAGAAGTTTGGCATTGGTACATGTTACTGGAACAGATATACCAAGTTACACAGATACATAGATAGATAGAAGATTATAAATAATGCAGTACATTTGAGTCTATCTTAAGAAGTTTGGTATTAGTACATGTTACTGGAACAGATATACTAAGTTACACATATGCATAGATAGATAGAAGATTATAAATAATGCAGGACATTTCAGTCTATCTTAAGAAGTTTGGCATTGGTACATGTTACTGGAACAGATGAACCAAGTTACACAGATACATAGATAGATAGAAGATTATAAATAATGCTGGACATTTCAGTCTATCTTAAGAAGTTTGGCATTGGTACATGTTACTGGAACAGATATACTAAGTTACACATATGTATAGATAGATAGAAGATTATAAATAATGCAGTACATTAGAGTCTATCTTAAAAAGTTTGGTATTAGTACATGTTACTGGAACAGATATACCCAGTTACACAGAACTATAGATAGACAGAAGATTACAAATAAATAATTATTGCTTATATGTTAAAAAGTTGTCTGTTTAGTCACAAATACTGTTTGTACTGTTACCTTATACACTATAATGGTATATTATGTATTATTTGGTGTGCAATATTCTATGTAAATATGTATGTACTAGCCTCTGCCCACGGCTTCGCCCGCCTTGTACCCGAATAAAAAGTAGATAGATAGATAAACTCTATATTGTGCATAACACCAATTTACAATATAAACACAGAAACATAGTAAAAAGAAAAAGAAAAAAGAAATGCACAATGGGCGGTCTTATATGTTATTCTGATGTATCCTAATAATAATATATAAACGTGAAGTTTGTGAGGATGGATGTTTGTTACTCTTTCACGCAAAAACTACGGAACGGATTTTAATGAAACTTTACTATAATCTAGCTTATACATCAGAATAACACATAGGCTACTTTTTATCCGGGTACCACGCGGGAGAAGCCGTGGACAGAGGCTATTATTTATTCAGTCTTATATATGATGATGATATGAATGTATTTACAAAAAAAAAATAAGTAGTATATATCAGTCATGTAGCTCCCATAACACAAGCTCTGCTTACTTTGGGGCTAGATGATGCTGTGTGAAAAATGTGCAGCATTATTTATTTTAAACAAAAGATCGATAGATACATAGAAAATTCTTCATTGCACAAAATAGTAGTACATAGGCGAACTTAATGCTAAAAGCATTCTCTTCCAGATAACCTTTACAATCGTCTTACGTAAAATAAACAAGTGGATTACCGTGGGGATTGGTTGCAGTCCGGCATCGGAACTAATTGGGCCAGGTTGCTCATAAACGCTGATTTTGACAGTTCCAGATGTGTCGTTTTACCTGTCAGTTTTAAACACGTATGTCAGACACGAATTGAGAAAAAGTTACAATAGTTAAGTTACATTGTTTAAGTTGAAAAATAATTAAAAAAAAAACATATTCAAGAAGTGAAGTGAAATACCAAGAAACAGACGGAAATACCATGTCGACCTCTGTGGCGTAATGGGCGAAGGTCCGTCTGAGACGCAGAAGGTTCTGGGTGTTTTCTATGTATAATATGTATGTATTTACAAAAAAATGTATATAAGTAGTACCTATATCAGTCGTGTAGTTCCCATAACACAAGCTCTGCTTACTTTGGGGCTAGATGATGTCGTGTGAAAATGTCCAACATTATTATTTTTGACGACCGATGTGGCGCGGTGGGCGAAGGTCCGCCTGCTACACAGGAGGTTGCGGGTTCGATTCCCGCCCTGGGACAAATATTTGTTCCGGGTGTTCTGGGTATTTTCTATGTATAATAAAAAAATATCTATCTATGTAATGTATTGTATTAAGTATATCAGTCATCTAGTACCCATAACATAAGCTCTGCTTAGCTTGGGGCTAGATGATGCTGTGTGGATTGTCCAGCACTATTTATTTATTTATTATTATATAACTATGAATGGCCCCACACTGATTCCCTGTATCGTGTGTATCAGAAAGTACAGGTATCATGGTACCACACCACCCCACCTAGGCACAAACATCTGCAGATAATTCGTAGCTAGGTACATTCGCAACTCGTTCTGCTTGATCTCAACAGGTTTTTAGGCTGAAAATCAGTGTTTGAGCTTTTAAGCATAACATTTTTTACTATGCCATATCCTTTTTGTTGTGCTGCAACACACACAAACACACCGACAATAATAATGTATATTGTATGTGTGTCTGTAGCATTTTTTTTTTATATCTATCTATCAAGACACGCTTGTCTTTGCTTTAGCTTTCGGAGTCTGGTGCGGGCGAGCATAAGTCCAATGGAGGGTGCTGGGAGTCAGGATACATTTATTCTCATCCAACCCTCAACGCACCATCTCATAAAATGTGTACCCCAATTATTCATACATAATTATTTAATCACAAGATCGAATGTTGACTACTAGTTATTTGTATTAGTACCTATATAGTTTAAATAATATATTATATTAATGTGATTTGAAATAAATCAGCATCATTTAACTCAATGTACCTTTATGTTTGAGCAATAAACTAAACGAATTCTATCTAAACATTATTTCCGCAGCGGATATCGAACGCGTACCCCTTGCGTCTCAGCCAGCTATTTGCCCACCTCGCCATCGAGGTTTCAATGACCTAAAAGCATTACCTTTGAGTATTTCGTTCTGTGCGACCGCTATATCTAAGTATATTTGTTCTAATGTGCCGATCAGCTCCAACTGCCCTGTCGCCAAGTTGATGACGGGTCTCATCATCCTAGCCTCGTGGGTGATCAGGAAAACACCAGCGTACTGGGCGCATATCTGTAAATTAAAATCCTACTACTATAATAAATGCGAAAGTTTGTGCGGATGGATGTTTGTTGCTCTTATATGCAAAAACTACTGAACGGATTTTGATGAAACTTTACAGTAATATAGATTATAAATCAGAATAACAGATAGGCTACTTTTATCCGGGTACCACGCGGGCGAAGCCGTGGACAGAGGCTAGTATAAAACATATTAAACAGGAAAAAGTAAGAAGCGTCTTCAAATAACGGGAAGTCAATAAAAAGCAATATATTAAATTACATCCCCATTTTTTTTTTGTGAGATTTTTTCATGTCATTCATGCTAAGCACGTTTAACGTGAGCGCGTAGAGTAAAAGAGTACTTACTCTCCTTGTGAATATTTAATATGTTTACATATATTGTAAGTATGTATAATTTGAGTTATATATGTATCTACTTATACTATGTACCTACTTATGTTATGGTTGTTAAAATTTGTGCTATTATTGTTTTATTTTTTCCCCGTTTGTGTACACGTACCCACCGCTATTTATCAGCTGTCCCAATTATTATTTTACTAGTTTCTGCCCACGGCTTCGCCCGCGTGGTACCCGGATAAAAAGTAGCCTATGTGTTATTCTGATGTATACGCTATATTACTTCCCATAATACAAGCTCTGCTTAGTTTGGGGCTAGATGATGCTGTGTGAAAAATGTCCAGCATTATTTTATTATTATACATAATTTGGATAATATTTATAGTAGAAGACTGAAACGGTATGTCGTATTAAAATCCGAGAAATCTTGACCCGTCACACAGACGGACAGGACGAAATTACAACAAGACAATATGGTTCCGTTTTCGCCATTTGGCTTCCGAACCTTAAAAATAACATCGGACAAGTTATATCCTTAACTTAGTTCGCTAATGTATCGCCAGATGGCGCTGCTAAAATTTAACACTTCCTAGATCGTGCTGACGAAAACACAAGGCGGCACAACAAATTAGAAAATGAAAAGATATGATGTAGATGAAAATTCATGCATTCAAGAGCATTGTAATCATCGTTGATCCTGACTAAGATTCATTTAATATTTTTGAAAGTGAAGAGACGTGTTTATTGCACTCTCTTTACTAGACATGGGCGTTTTCGTTTTTTCCCAAAAACGGTTATGTAACTGATTATACAGTTTGCAGATCGATATAGAAAACGTTTTTCAGATATCGATATCAGTCGTAGGGGTTTCAAACTTTAACATGATTTTTAGATAAAGATAAGCAAACTAACAACGAAACGACAAACGCAGACTTATACAGTTATTTAGTACATCGATGTAGGTACAATTAGGTATCAAAAGTTATTTATCAGTTTAGCAACTTGTAACTACGGCGATTTCTCTTCATGCTCAATCATGGCTAATGTTACGTCTTATTCGCTCCATATGTCGTTTCATTTGGTTTGTGAAGTTTTCGTTTTGTTCTTGTCTTTAGTAACAGTTGAGGTTTTGAATAAATCAAAATTATTTCAGTCTCCTATTAAAAATAATCCTTCCCTACTTATATTCCGGAACTTTTATGTTCCAAAAACCCTAAAATCTATAAAACCCTTATCCAATTCAAAAACTTCAATAATCTGAAATTATAAATATGCTTGTGTATACTCCAACCTGCTTGTTTATTTAGTTTTTTTTTACGTGCATCATTTTTTTATTAGCCTAATTATAACTAACTGTAGTTGTGTCTGTCTAACTAACCAAACTAATATGTATTTTATTTCAGCTATTCTGGTCAGCTGTGTCAGTAGCAAAAGGTTGCTTCAACACCGTACTTCATAATTATGACGTGACACTGGCAAAAATGTTCAAGTAGAACGATTGCCATAAAAAAGGAAGAAAAAAACAATTCTAATAAATTACTTCGGACTATTCTAGTGCTGTTAGTACTTTAAAGCCTGAATTCAAATTTGGGGGTTGAAGAGTCCCCCAAAATCCATCACTCAGCATTTGCCTTATGAAATTTTACTTAGCGCCTGAACAATCCCCTAGGGGAGCCCCTATTTGACTATGAATTCGGGCCTAAGTATAGTACTTATCATCATCATCAGCCAATATTAGTCCACTGCTGGACATAGGCCTCCCCTAATGAGCGCCATAGCGTCCTGTCTTCAGCTTGTCGCATCCAGTATCTGCCTGCAGTGTTTCGCAGATCGTCATCCCACCTGGCCGGAGGGCGTCCTACACTACGTTTGCTGAGTCGCGGTCTCCACTCAAGAACACGTTTACCCCAGCGGTTATCGGTTCTTCGCGAGATATGACCGGCCCACTGCCACTTCAGCTTGCTAATTCGTTGAGCTATGTCGATAACTTTGGTTCTCTGACGGATGTATTCGTTACGAATCCTATCTTTCAGAGAGACTCCGAGCATAGCTCTTTCCATAGCTCGCTGAGCGACTTTGAACTGGTGGACCAGCCCTATCGTGAGTGTCCACGTCTCAGCTCCGTAGGTCATGACGGGTAGGACGCACTGATTGAAAACTTTTGTTTTCAAGCATTGCGGTATGGATGACGAGAAGACTCCACGTAGTTTTCCAAACGCTGCCCATCCTAGTTCGATCCTCCTTATAGCGCTCGGCTAAATTATGTCATATAAATCTATCTGTAGAACTTGAATGAAATTTATCTCTATAAGTAAACATTTATTTATCCTTCATACTTTGCAGGCTGTCACGTATATTCTGTATGTATATTATGGATTAGGTAGTAAAGTGCGTGGGGCATTTCTGTTTCAGTTATACGGCTAAGTAACTTCTTAAACCTCCATTCAACTTCCAAAATAAGTTGTATTTTTTTATGTTGTGCAAAACCAATGTTTTTTTTCTTTCTTCTATTCCCCACGATGGAAATCCTCAGATACATACTCAGCGAGTAGATATTTTTTGAGGATACTAAGTAGGGTGCAGTCAGAAGCACGTCCAAACATTACATGTGGCATTGCTCGCGTTTTGCAAGTAGTTCGCATTCCACGTGACAAGTTGAAGGGACATTTTCCAGGCCGCTTTTTGGAACACAAACTGTGGGCACATAGGATGTTTTCCTTCACCGTTTTGAGCAAGTGTAATTGCGCACAAGAAAACATACGAAACGCATTCATAAAACAGTTATTTTTATTATTTTAGTACGTCCGTACTGTATATTAAATCTTATGACGTAGAAACGACGTAGAAACCTTATGACGTAGGCCCTCTCTCTCTCTACGTGTCTAGACAAATACGAATTTCTGTTAGCGTTAACGCCTGCGGAAATATTGAATCCGTCCTAACGCATTTGCTTGCCCTTTTTTTCGTCGACTTACATTGCAAAATTGGTCTCCTCAAAAGCCCTTTTATTTAACTGGATAATATTATAGACCCAATTTCCACCCTGCAAGTACATTCTGAATATTGGATAAGAATATTTGAAGTTTAATTTTTAAGTTTTGGAGATTATCCCCAAAATATACAAACTTACAAACTATTTATAATACATATTAGTATAGACTGGGTAAGAAATCGGGGCGTGACGGACAGGACGAAATTATAACTATAAAATATATGACGGAATATGGTTCCATTATCCGCATTTGGCTTCCGAACCTTAAAAATAACATCGGACAAGTTAAAACCTTAACTTAGTTTCGTAATGTATCGCTAGATGGCGCTGCTAAAATTAAACACTTCCTAGATCGTGCTGACGAAAACGCACGGCGGCACACGAAATAAGAAAATGAAAATATGTTTTTTGGAGATACATGGGTGGAATTACTATTGAATTCAAACCATTATAATTCCACCCATGTATCTCCCACCAATAAATAGGTGGAATTACAATGGTTAGAAAGAAGAGAGTATAATATTATTACAATCTCTTACTCTCTAAATACCCAAATTAACGCAGAATCGAAACGACCGACGAAGGGCATGGCATTTTCTACTTATAGTAGATGTTCAAAATGTTTCACCGAAGTTAAAAGATCATCTTTTCTTTCAGTGATATACACTCATGGACTTATTAGAGGAACGCTCGAAAAAAGAACTGACATATGTGCAAAAAGTTTTTAGTACAAACTGGCCACTTAAAACTTAATATTTAACTTGAAAAAAGAGTTACTTCAAGTCTTTTGTTTCAGGTTTTCATTTGTTTTTTTTGTTTATTTGTAATTTTTTACTATAGTAGAGAGATGCGCAAAATGATTCACCGAAGTTAAAAGATATTACATCTTTTCTTTCAGTGATATACACTCATGGACTTATTTAGAGGAACGCTTCATCAATCGAAAAAAAGACTTGAAATATGTACATATAGGGTCATTGCGCTAGTTGCGCGACCAGCATTGGTACGCGACCATTTAAGGTACCTGCTGCAGAAATATTTAGAAAATAATAATTCCATCTTATTTTTCAAACATTATTCAGCTCTATACAGTACAAGATAGATCAATAGTTCTAACCTACTAAGTTTGGCAAAATAGTATTACCTGAATTTTGAATAAATCCTTGCTTATTTCGGCACCCACGTTACTTTAATTGAAAATGGTCTCAGTTATAAAGAAGTGACATTGCGAGTTTCCAAATCCATCATCTTTCGAATTGTTAGACACTATCGGCAGACTGGAGAGTACACGAGACGTGCAGGGCAAGGTTGCAAGAGAGTCACTTCAGCGAGAGATGATTGATTTATGGTGAGCAATGTTTTAAGAAATCGCACTTTAACTTCTTCTAAGGTTCGATCTACGCTCCAGGACGTTTGACAGGTGACAGTTTGCACTGAATAAAGCTGAAATAAAGACGTATTTGCCAGCTAGAGGACCCTAAATTACCACAGATCATCGAGTAGCTCGCGTAAACTTTGCTCGCTCATACCAAAACTGGAAAGATGATGACTGGGGGAAAATATTGTTCACTGACGAGTTTTGTCTTAAGTCTTAAGGTTTTGTCCAGATGATAGAAGAGTTAAAGTTTGGAGACGACCCGGAGAAAGATACGCTCAGTGTAACATTATGGTGGAGGGTCAGTAATGGTATGGGGCGGTATTTGCATAGGGGTACGTAGAAAATGGATCCCTGACTGCGGCTCGTTACGTAAATGGCATCTTAGAACCGTTCGTCATACCCTTTGCCCCATACATCGGACAGAATTTTCAATGAATGCAGGACAATGCGCGGCCCCACCCTGCAGCGATAGTTCGGGGGTATCTTCGAGAGGTCGAAATGGACGTTTTGCCGACGTGTGGCCAGCTCGCTCGCCAGACTTCAACACCATCGAACATGTTCGGGATGAGCTCGGAACACAAATAAAACAGCGAGATCCAGCACCAACAAACACAGGAAATATCAAAAGGGCACTGGAAGTGAGAGTGAAGAGTGGAATCGAATACCACAAGATTTCATTGATAACTTAATGCATGCCGAGAAGATTGCAGGCAGTTTTAACAGCTAGAAGGGATAACACCAAATACTGAATGTGCCCAAACACTCGACAAAAATCCCCGTAATTTCATAACACAATCACATTTTCAATGTGATGATTGAAGGTTAATTCTTCAAAACATAATTTTCGAGATTTCTGTTGGTTAGTCTTGTGTTTTTTACGGAAGTTTTATTTTCATACAAAATGGTAAAATTAATAAAGTGCTTAATATAATTTCTATAGTTACATACAAAAAAAAAACTGTTTTTTTTTGTTCCGTGTCCATGAGTGTATTATAGACTGGGGGAGAAATCGGGGCATGCGATTGCCATCCCTGCAGACTAATTGTTCGCATGTGACCTCAGTTTGTCTCATATAAAGCAACGCTGTAGTCTGCGGTGAAGCACTCATATTAAGAAAAGAGCTTTGTACTTTGGATTTTAAAACTCCTAGGTTGCATTCCTCAGAAGACAGGAGTTTTGGGTAACATTATTGCAATTTTCTTAAGAATCTATAACTTTTTGAAAATAAATCATAGCCTATGTTAATTATTAATTATAATTTAGCTCCTTGATAATTTAGCTTTCTATTGGTGAAAAAATGGTTTAAATCGGTCCAGTAGTTTCGGTGCCTATTCGGTAGAACTGACATATATTCGGTAGAACTGTAAGAACTGACATATGTGCAAAAAGTTTTAGTACAAACTGGCCACTTAAACCTTAATATTTAATTTGAAAAAAGAGTTACTTCAAGTCTTTTCATTTGTTTTTTCGTTTATTTGTTATTTTCACTAGTCTATTAGAATAATTTTGCTGATGTGTGCATATTCATTTCATAAAATTCTATCTTCATTCCTTTTTTTTTTTACAAAAACGTATCGCGTTACTGGATCTTGCACATCAATGAATACCTGAAGGGATAATGGCGGATCTGTGCCACCGTTTCATGTACCTCAATAAATAAATTTTGATTTTGATGTGGTATAGGTACAGCCGTGAATGTGTTTGTTTTTTGAATGTACATCACCTGTTTCCTGGGTACGACGACAATCTCCGTTGTGATAGGTATCTCTTCGCCGCGCACTTTGAGCGCCCTCAGATGCGCGGCCGCCTTATTCACCATCGCCTCCGCGAAGTACCCCACCAGCCGCCCGTCTATGAACACGGGGTACATGTACACGTCGCTCGACAGCGGCGTGCCTCCCACGGAGGACACGGGCTCCATGCCCCATTTCTCAAGCACGCCCGGCAATTTGGACACTATCTCCTGGTCCGCCATCTGCGTTATCTGAAATAACAGTTTTACATAAGGTTATGATGATTGATCAATAATGCTGGACACTGAAAATGCTCCAACTCGATAAAAATGTAGGTAGGTAGTAGTTACCTATTGTTTTGTAAAAGGATAATTTAAAAGAATAACCAGCCTTGTTCTCTTGCCTTTCTTTCCTGGATTGGTCGCGGAAGATCAGGCAGTAGATGAAAACCGACGTTTCAAAGTGATTCTTGTGATTTTAATGAATGAATTAATTTTGATTTTGACTTTATTTTTCACACATCATCTAGCCCTAAAATAAGAAGAGCTTGTGTCATAAGAACTAGATGACTGATATACTACCAAAATCTTCTTTTGTAAATGCATACATATTATACATAAAACACTCATATCCAAGACCCAATATTTGCAGATTATACATACATTTGTTCCGCAGCGGGAATCGAACCCGCGACCTTCTGCGGCTCAGGCAGGGCTTCGGGCACTGCGCCAAAGAGTTTGTCACTGTACTGTATTATTATTATTATTATATTCTTTATTGCACAAAAAAAAGAGTACAAACGGTGGGCTTAATGCTAAAAGCATTTTCTACCTGCCAACCTCACAGGTTTACAAAAAGGGTTGGCGTGCTACCTTAAAAATAACAAAAAGGGGAAAAAAATACGGTACTATACAATATTATACACTTATAATATTATTATAGGTAACAGATGTATGCAGTTGGTGTACCTGTGCCTGCGTGGTGAGATGGTTGAGCAGGCCGCAGGGGGCTCCGTCCGGCGTGTGCACGGGACACACGAACCCCCACGCGTCCGGTAACAGATGTATGCAGTTGGTGTACCTGTGCCTGCGTGGTGAGATGGTTGAGCAGGCCGCAGGGGGCTCCGTCCGGCGTGTGCACGGGACACACGAACCCCCACGCGTCCGGTAACAGATGTATGCAGTTGGTGTACCTGTGCCTGCGTGGTGAGATGGTTGAGCAGGCCGCAGGGGGCTCCGTCCGGCGTGTGCACGGGACACACGAACCCCCACGCGTCCGGTAACAGATGTATGCAGTTGGTGTACCTGTGCCTGCGTGGTGAGATGGTTGAGCAGGCCGCAGGGGGCTCCGTCCGGCGTGTGCACGGGACACACGAACCCCCACGCGTCCGGTAACAGATGTATGCAGTTGGTGTACCTGTGCCTGCGTGGTGAGATGGTTGAGCAGGCCGCAGGGGGCTCCGTCCGGCGTGTGCACGGGACACACGAACCCCCACGCGTCCGGTAACAGATGTATGCAGTTGGTGTACCTGTGCCTGCGTGGTGAGATGGTTGAGCAGGCCGCAGGGGGCTCCGTCCGGCGTGTGCACGGGACACACGAACCCCCACGCGTCCGGTAACAGATGTATGCAGTTGGTGTACCTGTGCCTGCGTGGTGAGATGGTTGAGCAGGCCGCAGGGGGCTCCGTCCGGCGTGTGCACGGGACACACGAACCCCCACGCGTCCGGTAACAGATGTATGCAGTTGGTGTACCTGTGCCTGCGTGGTGAGATGGTTGAGCAGGCCGCAGGGGGCTCCGTCCGGCGTGTGCACGGGACACACGAACCCCCACGCGTCCGGTAACAGATGTATGCAGTTGGTGTACCTGTGCCTGCGTGGTGAGATGGTTGAGCAGGCCGCAGGGGGCTCCGTCCGGCGTGTGCACGGGACACACGAACCCCCACGCGTCCGGTAACAGATGTATGCAGTTGGTGTACCTGTGCCTGCGTGGTGAGATGGTTGAGCAGGCCGCAGGGGGCTCCGTCCGGCGTGTGCACGGGACACACGAACCCCCACGCGTCCGGTAACAGATGTATGCAGTTGGTGTACCTGTGCCTGCGTGGTGAGATGGTTGAGCAGGCCGCAGGGGGCTCCGTCCGGCGTGTGCACGGGACACACGAACCCCCACGCGTCCGGTAACAGATGTATGCAGTTGGTGTACCTGTGCCTGCGTGGTGAGATGGTTGAGCAGGCCGCAGGGGGCTCCGTCCGGCGTGTGCACGGGACACACGAACCCCCACGCGTCCGGTAACAGCTGCCGCGCGTCCGTCGTACGCATCTCCATGAAGAACGAACCTCTATGGATAGACCTGAATAACAAAACAAAAGCTGGACAATTTTCGCACACCATCATCTTAGCTCCAAACTAAGCAGTGGTTACATTATAGGTGTTGTAACGGAGGCCTTCTTAGCGGAGGCGGAGGCGGATGCGGAGGTGAAGTTCCGTTACCACCCTAATAGGAACATTGGAACTACAAGACTGATATACTACTAGCTTCTGCCCACGGCTTCGCCCGCGTTATACCCGGATAAAAAGTAGCCTGTGTTATTTTGATGTATAAGAAACATCCATCCTCACTAACTTTCGCGTTTATAATAGTAGTATGTATTTATGTATGTGTTTTAATGAATTAATAGTTTGTAAAGTAATAAGGGTATTTATTGCTTATAATGCTAATGAAATTATTATTTTTAGGGGAAATAAGGTTTTTTTTTTTTTTTTTTTTTTTTTTTTTTTTTTTTTTTTTTTTTAGTAATTAGGGTGTACTCACTTGAAATGGGACATGTATCGCATCCGATTGATGTTCTCAGCGACGATGGTCAGACCCTTGTACTGCGGCAGCGTCATATAAATGGAGGGAGCGTTGCCGGTAGCAAGGAAAGTCTCCATTTTAGATTCAAAGCTGCCGGTCATGCGTAGCAGTTGATTCAGCTCTCTCTATAAAACAAACGTTCTTTATTCTTTATTGTACACACAAATAAACACTTACAAAAAGGCAGAATTAAATGACATGTACAAAGGCGAGTCTAACGCTAAAAAGAGTTTTCTTCCAAAATTAAAATGTAAAAGAATTCAAATTATCGTGGCTTGAATGAATTAAAATATTGTACACCTTATGATATAAACAAAATAAACAATAACACATTATGATAAAGGTACACTTGGTCTTATCGCTTAAAAGCGATGTCAAAAAAATAATTAAATTACATGTAAAAAGGCGAGTTTAACACTAAAAAGAGTTTTCTTCCAAAATTAAAACATAAAACGTTTTATAGAACTCATATTATCGTGGCTTGAATGAACGAATGAATGAAAATATTGTACACCTTATGATATAAACAAAATAAACAATAACACATTATGATAAAGGTACACTAGGTCTTATCGCTTAAAAGCGATTTCTTCCAGATAACCTTTGGATGGATAAAATTGAATGATTTTGAAGTGGCCGGGGGTGTACTTTATAATTTGTGTAAACTACCTTAAATAATATAAGTCATAAAACATACTACAGCAAAACAATACATAATAACATATACCTATTTTATATAAACACCATATTCCCAACTATGGTGTTTATATATAGATTTCAAAAATTCATTCACCAATATTTGGAATGGAACTTCAGGGTAGGGATCATCATAGGATGTAAATTATTTCGTTAAAATAAAAGGGCTTAATATATAAGTATTTTTGTAATCGGATGAGTAGTTTCGGAGATAACCCCTACCTATAAACTTACAAACTTTACCTTTTTATAATATTAATATAAACTATGCAGTGTTTATTTCCATGAATCCTACTAATATTATAAACTTGAAAGTTTGTGATGTTTATTACTCTTTCACACAAAAACTACTTAACGCATTTTGATGAAACTTTACAGTAATATAGCTTATGCATCAGAATAACACATAGGCCACTTTTTATTCGGGTACCACGCGGGCGAAGCCGTGGGCAGAAGCTAGTACATCATAAATAAACTCACCTCTCCAATATTCAGGTTCTGGTTGGTCCTAGCCTTTTTCAGAATCTGCATTCGGATGACTGAGGTGATGGTTTGGAGTCGCTCCTTCAATATTTGCAGGTACAAATGACCCCCTGTCAGTACCTCTTGGCACATAACACCGTCGGTGCCCTCCATCTGTGGGACAAAAATGAAAACTTTCTATACTTAATTATAAAGAGGAAAGTTTTTTTGTTTGTTTGTTTGTACCGAATAGGCTCCGAAACTACTGGACCAATTTTAACCATTTTTTTACTAATAGAAAGCTAAATTATCAGGAAGTAACATAGGCTATTATTTATTTAAAAAAAATAGAGATCCTTAAGAAAATTGCAATAATGTAACCCAAAGTAGCAAAATGTTGCCTATAAAATTCATTATTTGGCGCGCGCTGAGAAAACTATTGATTATACACAAAAATGATGTACTACATGATTAAAGTACTCACTATTACCTACAAAAAAGTCCTTGAGAGAATATATCTAACTATCATAATAGCAGCTTTTGTGTTCTAAAATTTAATTAGATCGCGGGTAGAAACAAAATTTGGTTACATTCGTATCGTAGTATTAATTCTTATTCAAATAAATAGTTTTACCATTAAGGGTATTTATGTAGCAGAAAAGTACTTTTTAATTCATTCAAATCGGACATTTAATTTCAAAGTTATCACGAGTATAAAAACGTAACACGCGAACCGTCCCGCGACGTTCCCTGCTCTGTAGAGCGGGCGTCGCCGAGGAGCGGGAGGGCGCGGCGCATACTCATCAGTAAGATGTGCATAACTACATATGTTTTTTACTTATTCACGAAAAAACTAATGAACCGATTGCGATTAAACTTGATAGGTACATAGCTGTTACTTTTATCCCGACTTACGTGGGTGAAACCGCGGGGAGCAGCTAGTCACATATAAAACGGGCCTAGAGCAAGTAGAAAGACCTAGGTCATTTAGCTCACACAACCGATAACAGCTGGAGAAGGCAAGACCAGACTACGCAGTGTTTTTGTGGCAAAACAAGCATTCGGTCAACTTATTGGCGAGCGGTTACCGTAACCTATGGACTCTTGCAACAACGCAGGTACCACTCGTGCGTTACCAGACTACGCAATGTTTTTGTGGCAAAACAAGCATTCGGTCAACTTATTGGCGAGCGGTTACCGTAACCTATGGACTCTTGCAACAACGCAGGTACCACTCGCCTGAGACAACAGTTGAGAGTCTCATGTGACTGTAATATCACCGGTAACCCTTTAAACTGGAACATAGCAATGCCAGCATTACTGCTTGGCAGAGATATGAACTGTGGTCAGTGTTGCCAGCCGGGTCATGACAAAAGTAACCTAAAATAGATAAAAAATTAACCTTTTGACGTGAAAAGTAACCTTTCTTATTTCCCCCCCTTATAATAAGGTACTACAAATTGCTAGACAGATTTTGGTTGTATAAACATATAGAAAAAAATCATCTTAAGTTGCATTTCATGATTTATCTTTTCCAAACCCATTTTTTCATTTACTTTTTTTGCAAAAAATATGCAACAAAGAGCGCTACTACGTTCTGTTTAAACTTACATTCAAGTAAGAAATTAAATACCTACCTATGAATTCTGTCTCGATAAGGAAGGCCCCGTCTCTAGCCGTATTCAAAACTCGTGTGAAGCTCTTTTATCTGACAGAAACATCATAGTATCGCAGTCTTGTCTTGCTCTTTTACCGACGTATTATAATGTGAATGTGTAGTAAATCTGTAGGTATGTATCTTAATATATTTATTATATATATATATATATATATAATATTTATTGTATTGTGTAGTTAATATTCTTTTGTTGTTATTTTATGTACACCCCCGCCACTCTCACAATCTCTTACTATCCTCTCCATACAAAGGTTGTCTGGAAGAGATCGCTTCTAAGCGATAAGACCGCCCATTGTACTTTCTCTAGTATAAGATTTTGTTATTATTTTTTTTTGCTTAAGGTGTACAATAAAGTATTTTCATTCATTCATTCATTCATTCTACGAATCCTAAAAAATCACCTTAAAGTTACCTTTTCAGTTGTGTAACCTAAAAGTAACCTGACGTAGTAAAAATCACCTAAAAGGTTACAAAAGTAACCTGGCAACGCTGACTGTGGTAGTACTTCCCCGGAAGAGTTTTTTTATTAAGGACCTCTGCTATTTCATATATTTATATTTTTAATTTGTTCTTTAATATAGAAAAGCTTGGAGTAGGTATAAATAAATAAATAATGCTTGACATTTTTACACAGCATCATCTAGCCCCGAAGTAAGCAGAGCTTGTGTTATGAGAACTACATGACTGATATACTAACATACAGAGTGTCCCGGAATGTGTATATAATGCCGGAAGGAGGTCATTGACACTGTGGTGGGGAGCATTGTTTGTTCTACGACTTTTAGTGATGTCACACTCAAAAGTCAACTAAACAGCTGTTTTGTTGATTTTAGGGATGTGCTAAGAGCAGGTACGATGGAAACTTTGATGGCCATTTCATGAATGAAAAACATGGAAATCCAAAAAGTCGTAGAACAAACAATGTTCCCAATGTGTCAATGACCTCCTACCGGCATTATATACACATTCCGGGACACCATTATACATTTTTTTTTGGAAAATATATGCATATCATACATAGGAAACACCCAGATTCCGAGACAAATATTTGCAGATACAAACATTTGTCCCGCGGCGGGAATCGAACCCAACCTTCTGCGTCTAAGGCGGGCCTTCGCCCAATGCGCCACAGAGGTCATCAAAACGAGGTATGATTTTTAGTAAGGTAGTTTTTAATATAGGTTCCTTCTTATTTATCAGGAAAATTCCAACCTTATTGTAACTGAATTTAAGACTAATATTGTATGTCCGAAACGAGCAAGCTGTTGAACTTTTTTTAAAACAATACCTACTTTACCTCGTGTGTTCATAAGTCTTGAGACACAGTAAAACTAAAATATTTTTGGAGCTAAGTTGAGTATTCATTTATTGGATATTAAAATTAAAACTACTGACATCTAGATCTGTATTTAAAAATAAATCATTCAAAATGGCCGCCTTTGCATTCAATGCAGGCCTTCAAACGCGTGCGCCATTCATCTATGGCGGCACGAATCTTTTCAATGGGAATCCGTTTCGATTCTTTAATAAGGGCTCGCTTGAGAGAATCCAGGTTTGGGTGAGACTTTCTGCATGCCCTCAGCTCCAATTCCGTCCATAAAGAATAATCCAAAGGATTCAAGTCAGGGCTTGACGAGGGCCAATCTTCGCTCCGAATGAAGCCTGGCAAATTGGCCTCCAGCCAACGTTGGGTAGTCTTAGCTTTATGGGAGGGGGCAGAGTCCTGTTGGAAAACCCAGTATTTTCCAGCGAATAGCGTATCATTTAATGGTTTAACCACCGCTTCCAATATGTCGGTTTGGTAATTTTGTGCCTTCGCCTTGACGCCTTGCTGGCAAAAATGAAGCGAAGTGACCCCCTCGTAGGAAACACCCCACCAAACCATCACACTTGCTGGATGATGAGTGCGCTGGACATTGCGTACAGATGGCTGGACGTCCTTTGAACTTCTGGCGTAAACCTTATTGTTCTGCCGGTTAAACTTTTCTTCCACCGTGAAGATCTTTTCATCGGTAAACAGGATATTTTTTGGATCGTGTCTCTTCAATAGGTTCCGACATCGTTCCAGTCGCAATTTACGAAGACGCTCGTTTAAATAATGCACTTTCCTTCGACTGTAGGCCTTTAGTTTAAGATCATATTTAAGTATCCTGTTCACCGATATTCGCGAAATGTTGGTCTGCAGAGCTAATTTCTTTTGAGTCCGGCAAGGGTTGCGACGAATTCGCTCTCTGATTAATTTGATGTTGGCGGGCGTCCTTACAGACCGCGGGCGGCCACATCTTCCACGGTCTTCTAAAGAGCCGGTCTCCTTGTACCTCTTTATGGTATAATACACAAAGTTCCGACTACATCCCAAACTTTGGATTTCACTTAAAACTTGCATTGGTTTTTTTCCTGCTTGAAACAGTGAAATTACAGTCGCACGCAAATCTTTTGTTGGCGCCATTTTCACGGAGAATGAAACAAATATTCAAATGTATATTTTTTCTGATTCAAAACATTCGAAATTTAAAATTTTAAAAGTTTAAAAAAGGTTGCATGAATTACTTTCTTTTTAAATTAATTAAATAAGTTCGTCTCAAAACTTATGAACACACGAGGTATATGCATTTGTTGCAATAAAGATTTACATTACTTACCTTGCACTTATTCTGCACAGTATCAAACATCTTCTGACACATATACACCAGCCCGTGGAACTTATCCTTGTGCTCCTTGAGATGGATCATCACGCAGCGATCCAGGAGGAAATGGGCTGCTTCTAGATCTGACTTCCACGGTGGCAGTTCCAGTTTGGGGCGGAACATGCGGCCGAGGTAATGCAGACATTCCAAGGAGGTGTGGAGCCCCTCTTCGTGAAGTTCACGCAACATATTTTGGATACAACTGGAATTAACATTAAATTGGTACTGTTACATTA
The DNA here is from genome assembly GCA_958496245.1 of Perizoma flavofasciatum. NCBI lineage: Eukaryota > Metazoa > Arthropoda > Insecta > Lepidoptera > Geometridae > Perizoma > Perizoma flavofasciatum. Next base: position 7,535,502 of record OY292441.1, on the reverse strand, counting down.
TTCGAAAAGGGCACATCTAAAATTCTTATGCCGAAATTGAGTTAAATCATCGATTAAGCTCAAATGCCTGCGAATTAGAAGGTTGCGGGTACGATTCCCGCCGCAGAACAAATGTTTGTATGATCTGCAAATATTTGTCTCGGGTCTGGGTGTTTTCTATTTAAAATGTGACAAAAAAATTATCTAAATAGTATATCAATCATGTAGTTCCCATAATACTCTCTCAAGCTCTGCTTGGTTTGGGGCTAGATGATGCTGTGTGAAAAATGTCCAACATTATTATTATATTACTATCTTCTGCCCACGGCTTCGCCCGCGTGGTACCCGGGTAAAAAGGTACTTACTATTAACAATCTACCTACCAAGTTTCATCTCGATTGAACGGCCAGTACATAATTATAAGATTTTTACGGGTCGTATACAGTTTTCAGTAAAAAAATCGGAGGAGAACTTTATTTATTGCTTTCATGCACATAACATAGTTTGTATAGGTCTAAGTAATACATTGAATAGGCAGGTACTTGAGCCCTGGAAGGGCGCTGCAACGTGAGTTCGATACACAATCATAATCAAATTAAATAACATTCATCTCGATTATTATTGGTCAATAACATTTCGAATAAAATTATATTTAAGTATAGGTACTAAAAATACACATAAGTAGATACATTGGGGATCTGACGGATCTGTACTGAGTATAGAGGATGGAGATAACAAAGGCGACTTCCAAAAAAAGGAGGAGATTCTCAATTGATATCTTCGCCAATTGTTAACCGATTTTGATGATTCTGATGGCAAAGATATCGCATAACATACACAAAAACAAACATACAGACGAATCGAGAACCTACTCCTTTAAAGCCAGTTGAAAATACGGGTAACATCCATCCCCCTTTGGGGCCGAAGATTGGGGGACAACGGGAAGTTTTTCTCGCTGATATATCCTACTAATATCATAAACGCGAAAGTTTGATGGATGTTTCTTACTCTTTTACGCAAAAACTACTGAACGGATTATAATGAAACTTTACAGTCACATAGCTTATACATTACAATAACACATAGGCTACTTTATACCCGGGTACCAAGCGGGCAAAGCCGTGGGCAGAAGCTAGTACAACTTACTTGACATAATACAAGTCATTTTTCTTCCCATGTAGTATGAGTCTGTATATATAGTGATCAGGCCAGTCCACTAAGCACTTCAGTATGAGAACCAAGGGCGCGTAGTACATTGTTTTGCGGTATGAGAACATCAGCTTCGCTGTGCCGTTCGTTAGGAAGTGCAACACATTATTCTGTGGATAAAAGTCAAAGGCAAAGTCAAAATTCATTTATTCATTAAATAAAAAGGATCATTTTTATAGATAACTAGCTGCGCCCCGCGGTTTCACCCGCGTAAGTTTCGATTCCGTGGGAATATCGGCGATCTAATTAAGTTTTAGAACACAAAAGCTGCTATTGTGACTTAACTATGATAGTAAGATATATTAATAATGAGTAATAATGAGTACTTTAATCATGTAGTACATCATTTTTGTGTATCATCAATAGTTTTCTCCGCGCACGCCAAATAATGAATTTTATAGGCAAAATTTTGCTACTTTGGGTTACATTATTGCAATTTTCTTAAGGATCTCATTTTTTTAAAAAAATAAATTATAGCCTATGTTACTTTCTGATAATTTAGCTTTCATTTGGTGAAAAAATTGTTAAAATCGGTCCAGTAGTTTCGAAGCCTATTCGATACAAACAAACAAACAAAAAAAAATTTCCTCTTTATAATATTAGTATAAACTTTCACGCGTTTACATATGCGTCATTCCCGTACGAATGTTGACTATTTAGATTAACGATCAATGTTCCTGACTCCACAGTAGGATTCCGTGTTGTGGGTATCAGGAACTATGAGTACCGTGGTCCCACAACACCCAGACCACGGAACAAATATCTGCAAACATTTGTCCCACAGCGGGAATCGAACGCAACCTTCTGCGTCTCAAGTGAGCCTTCGCCCACTGCGCCACATAGATCATCATGCTCCGTTACTGCTGTGAAGAATGTTCTACTTACAGTGCTAGTCTGATCAGCGGTCACACATCGTATAAGGACTCCGTAGTCCGAGAACAGATTGCCTCTCATCCTCCAGTTAGGTCTTTTAATGGCCACCGGGAAGTTCCTTCTGGTTACCAGCAGCATCCGGGCTAGTCGCTCATGACCCTGGGGGAAAGAGAAATAAGATTTTAATGGTAATGAGGAGTGAGAGAGATAGACACAGTCAAGATAAATAACAATAATTTGTAACATGAATGAAAAGATCATCACAGAATGGCTTGATCGATTTGTTTTTTTTTTGTTGAGTTCATAATTGTCAGAACGTTTTTTTTTTTAAAAGTCGGAAATTAGGTTGGCTCGTGTGAAGCCGGGGCGGACCGCTAGTAAAAAAAAAGAATCCTACTAATATTATAAATATGAAAGTTTGTAAGGATGGATGTTTGTTACTCTTTCACGCAAAAACTACTGAACGGATTTTGATGAAACTTTCCAGTAATATAGCTAATACATCAAAATAACACATAGGCTACTTTTTATCCGGGTACAACGCGGGGGAAGCCGTGGGCATAGGCTAGTATTTAATACTCTCGATGTGTATTCCGTTAGGTATTACAGCACTCCCTAGTGACGTGTGCTGATAAATCCTAAAAAACGTAGTAATACAAATCAATTGCAACAAACCGCATTTCAATAAGTCAAGCCGTTTTAGGAATAAATGGTTACAGACTTAAATTAAGCCTCTTACAACACATATACCACGACCCCTGTGGCGCAGTGGACGAAGGCCCGCCACGGGACAAATGTTTCTATGATCTGCAATCTCTCTATTCACAGACATGCAACCTTTGAAATTACATCAGTTCATCGGTGGGGGGCCCTTCCTACACATGGTATCTATTCAAGGCCTTTCTGCCCCAGCAATGGTGAGATCTGTGAGGCTAAGGCCTTCCTATTGCTAATTCTAAGAGTTATATTGGCTACTTTAGTTCTGAGGATACAGCAGTACATAGCATGTAGGTTTGTGATGTTGAAAAACATTACCTTAACAATAAAGTATCCGCCCCACTCATCAGCATGCTCATTATGTTCCACCAACTCTTCGGGTGACAGGTAGGCCAAGTGACACATATCAGACTGAAATACAAAACTATGGCTCGGAATTACAGGGCTTTAATGCAATAGCATAAAGTAATAAAAATACAATAAATCAATACATAACATGTTAACAATATTCAAGTCCTTGAAAAGACTAGCCACTCATAACAGAGGGTATCCTAGGGGTTTAGACAAATACCACTTTCTGTTGGTGTTAACGCCTGCAAAAAGATTGAATTGTATGGAAATGACATATGCTGTGGAAATGTTATGTGACAGCTGCCAAGATTTACTAAGACAAATTTGCGTTAGCGTGAAAGGAAAAGTAAGTGCAAGGTATTTGTCTAGAGTCTCACTAGTGTGAGGGCTAGTAAACTTATTTGCCAAGTAGGTGATGTAAACTGTTCAGTACCTACTAATTAAGGTTTTTTCGTAAATTAGTATATAATTACCTGTTTTACAAGATTGAAACAATTAAATAAAGATTAGACCAAGATTTCGTTAGAATTAGAGAGAGATGGCACTATATGAAATGTATGAAACACATTCTAATTGTCTTGAAGTTGTGATTAAACATTGGTCCTAGACAAATGCCTCATGCTTAGTTTTGCTTAAACTGTAATGCAAATTTGTCTAGGAAAAAATAATTGGCAGCAGTCACATGACATTGCAATACATGCTCTCCATCATCATTAACTGACAGGAGGTAAGGGATATTGGAACACTACTGTCATCAACCCAGAGTCCTTCTCCGCTACTTCAAGGAGTTGCGCTGGTTGGAGTCAGGTTAGAAGGGGGATAATGCACAGTATGCCTCAATGCGGGACATCAGCGCAGACCTCAGTTCCACCACTTAGAATCAGAATGACATCTCAACAGCTAATGTCATCTTTATACAATTCAATTTTTTCTGCAGTTGTTAACACCAACAAAATATATTTTTTTGTCTAAGGGGCATTGAGAAGCATTTCAGTATTCAGAGGTTAATGGAACAAGTCTTGAACAGGTCAATGGATATGATTCTAAGGTAGTCAAATTATGTATACTCACCCTGACCATAATAGGTATACATCCAACTGACCTATCAATGGTCACGACTTTCTCATTCATAGTCAAAGTCAATCTCACTTTGAAGTCGGCTTTGTAAGTAGCTGCTCTCTGCCTGCATTCTGTCGGCAGGACTTTCAAACTTCGAACACCCACCATCTCCAATGGAACTGAAGGTTTGGTAAAAACTGCATCGTCTATAGTTATTTTTATTCGATCTCCCGATGTTAGTTGAAACTCAACCGGGACAAGGTCGTCAACAGCGGCTTTCAGCCCATCTTTGAGCATGTAGTTGAAGGAATCTATATGAGGCGCACCCAAGCTTTGTAAATACTGTAAAATAATTGAAAAATAAGTCACAGGCTGCAGAGAAAAATATAAATACGAGAAAAGAAGGTTATGTACCGGGTTGGCGATCTTCGGTGGTTTCCGATAGTCAGGGTGACTGGTATACGCCAAGGATGGCGTTTTATTTGCGACTTTCTTTACGTCCATTGTGTTTTATCAGAATAACCAACCACATTTGCAAGTAATCTATATTAAAAGCACGTGCACTTTTCCATCTGCAGAAAACAACAAACAAATCAAATTTTGATTGACTGTCAGCCAACAAACTGGAATGTCACTGTCTAATGTCAATTAGAACTGTCACTTTAGAATTTCAGCAATAGTACAAAGTTCTCCACAAAAAAATAAGAATTAGGTATGTTAAAGATGCAAAACGAAAACCACGCTAAGCTAATACTTGTCGCAATAAAAATGCATATTATATTGTACTAAATGTTGGTTTAGTACAATATAATATGCATAAATAAAATCTACATCTACACATTTATTAAGATGATATTTAATTTTGTACGCGGTTTTTGAGATCGAATTATTCACTACGCCAAATTGATCAATTTCATGTTAACGTTACTTCTATCTTCTATCTATAATTTTCGTTTTCAAATAATTGAGCTTTATCTGTATTTTACGTACCTACCTATCTACCTAGGTACTTACTAACATCGTTACTGATGCATGAATCTTTTAATAGGTAGGTAGGTTTTTAAAATCACTGACTGTTTTAAGTGTCGTCAAAGTATGGGGCATTATACTACATAACGACAAAAATATTCGTTCAAACCTAAAGGGCCTTACAAAAAACTTCTGATCTGTTAGTGAGCTATTATGACTCGTACTGGGCCAGTTTTGTTTTCACCCAAGACTACCTATTATTTACAATCTGTATAATGATATCAAGACTACTAGATACTATAATAGCAGTGCAGATTTTCAGATCGGACCTAGGAAATGACGGGGACCTCGCGTAGGTAGGTATTTAGAATGTATGGTATGGTAAATGGTAACTAGGTAGTTATATCTACTGTTATAGAAGTAGGTAGGACTAGGTAACAGCTACATAACTAACTTACCCAACTACGCGTTTAGTCAATTCAACCGAAGCAGATGAATAACGACGTTGATCAGCGTCGGTTAAAAATAACGTAAAAAAGCAAACTATGCTACGTTATACGTCACTGGAGGCGTGGCTTTCTAGGTCAACCTTATGTGTAAGTATAATCAAAGATCTTGAACTCGTGGTGTAATGACGTCGGGATCATATAAAAAAGACGTTGAAATATTTTCAGTGGCCTCAGAGAGGAGTCTTGATTCTCTTTTAAAAATAAACAAGATGTGCGAAGTCACCAATGGGTTGTTGTGTTTTTTTTAATAAAAAGACGGTATTGCGTAATGCAAACGCACTAACCATCATGACATGAGTAATTTTAAATTATTTGGCCAGTGTACCGAAATCCATTGGACGTGTGCGCTCGCCAGAGAACGTCCGGTCCCGCGCGCGTTATCAACCGCGTTACATAATTTTTAAAAATCGAACGTGTTATCTATTTTATTTTTTTTAGATCTCGGTTCAGTGGCCAGTGTTAGTTTAGTTATTCAGTTTTTGGCTGCTTTATTTTTTCTGGTAAGCTGTTTTGTTATCTTTGTTTGCCTCTGGGACTTCTTATAAGTATCCGTAGATTAGGGAATTCAGGGATCATAGACCTAACATGATTCCTGAATGTCTAAAATCTAATATCTCTGCAATCAATCGGATTTATTTTTCTGAAGGTTATTTTTTCGGTGGTGAAATAAAACAGAAAAATGGGCTTTGGGTATCATTCCTTACCCATTTTAATAAATTATGGTGGAAGGATATACCTAGGTGCCTATTAAGTTATATTTTAATTTGGATCGTGTAGGTAAAGTCTTTCTATAAATAAGTGTGTGGTATTTTTTTTGTAAAGGTTGATTTATTATAGGTACCTAGGTACCTACCTACTTTACCACATTTTTCCAACATGTGGATCTTCAAACCTTTTTTATTAAAGTTAAAATGGTTACTAGTCTTGAAGTTACCCTCATTTTCTATTTAAAACTGGGGATTGTGATTTTTATAGCGGTGTACATTTGAGTGTAGGTATGTTTTGGTACCTATACTATAGGTGTACCTGACTAAACTGATAAAAAAAATAAAGTATTACTTAACGTTAGTTTATATTCCATCAACAAATATTCTAATATAGGTACCTTAATTATGTATATACCAGCATGTAATATGTAAATAACTATTCTTAATACCTAGCTGTAAGTTTTCCTAAAATTATGAAAATAAAATGTGTAAATAATGCGGGGCTCGAACTCACTTCTTGGGTCGCAGCCGGCTGCTCGTCCGCCACGCCCGCCACTGAGGTCGACTAATGTTTAGATGTTTGCCAAGATCTGTAAGTAGGTACCTACATACCTAATAACTAAGTTAAGTTTTGTGTATCAAGGTGCCTATACCCTACCTGCATAGACATTTTTTAATTGATTGGTTGGCTCACTCCATAATATCTCCAGCATTTTTTCTTGATAACTTGGCTACGGCCGTTTCACCCACTCACCAATTTTCTAGCGGGCGGTGTCGTAAAGTCCCAGCTAGGTATTCTTTAAGAAGTATCATCTGCGTTATAACGCTCCTTTTTAACTGATCTCATTAATGATAGGTATGACTGTGTGGTCGCAGTTCAATAGTTTTGAATGATTTTGAACGAAATAGCGGTTCACATATTTGATTCGATTGACTGATTAAAATGCGGCACCTAGGTAGGAGGTACATAGGTACTAACGAAAATTCCTAGATTAAATAATGTTAAACTACCCATAGATTCTCTAGCACTGTACAATGTACGTATGTAGGTAGGTACTAGGTATATCCTTTTTGCGTTGGTTTGTAGGTAGGTATGTCGAATAATTGAAGGTATTTTATTTTTACTTCCTTTCAAAAAAAATTCTCTGCCTACACCTTTGACAGGCATGAGTTTATGTAGGAACTTTGACTTACAAGTAGGTAACCAACCTACCTGGCTAAATAATAGGATTTGTTATTCCCGTTACGGTCAATCTACCAAATCATTTCAAAAGGTCACTCACGCACAATTATTATATTACTAGCGTCTGCCCACAGCTTCGCCCGCGTGGTACCCAGTTAAAAAGTAGCCTATTTGTAATTATGATGTATTAGCTATGTAACCGTAAAGTTTCATCAAAATCTGTTAAGTAATTTTTGCGTGAAAGAGTAACAAACATCCATCCTCACAAACTTTCGCGCTTATAATAGTAGTAGGATTCACTATGGGCACAGATATTATAAGACTATGGGTATCCCCATGATCAAAATGTCTCAAGAGAGTAACAGGTAAATTTACCTACCTACGTGACTTTTCCGGTCTAGTAGCATGTGACATGCCTTTTCAGCGAGAAGGCTACGTATCACAGGCATTGGGGAAGAATTTGCTTTCGCATCACACGATTTAAGACGACAAAGATCATGGTCATACAACCGGAAAATAAACAACCTTTTCAACACGTATGAAGGTAGGTATTAAGTATGTACAAATATTTATACTAATCAGTCTGATGCGGGTGTGAAATTTGAATATAAGTCTTTGTTCTTAGAAGTTAGAAACATGACATTTTGACTTACAAGTACCGGCTACTGAGCCTAATTAAATAATAAGGAACGTGTTCTTAGACGTGTGTTATGAATTGTGCTTTTTTTAACACGGGAATCCCCTTTACAAGCCCTGGGGGCTAGACAAATACCACTTTCTGTTGGAAATGACATTTGCTGCGGAAATGTCACGTGACATTTCCATACAATTTTATCTTTCCGCAGGCGTTAACGTCAACAGAAAGTGGTATTTGTCTAGCCCCCTGGTTCACTCTCCATCATGAGTTAATGTTTTAAAAAACAAAGTGAAACTCCAAAAACTATCGTGAATTTGATTATTAACATTGTAATACATCGTTCCCGATTTTATAATATGAAAAAAAACATTCTTATTATTTTTTTATATTATTTTTTTGGATGAAAGTATTGGTTTATTAAACACGGCCACACGAGTGCAATGCCTCTGGCAGTAGCTAGTAGGTATCTAGTAAGCCTTATGCTACATGAGAAACCCACATACACATTTTATAGTCTTGTAAAGTTATTTCTCCAACGGGTTTTCTCTTTCTTCAACCTGAATTAATAAGTAATTGGTATACATTTTTTTTATAACATAACAATATAACCGCGGCGGGACATATTCTTCGAAGATATTAAGTAGGATATGTCAGAGTCACGTCCAAATACATTTGGTGCATGCACAACGTGGGCATGCACCAAATGTACAAATGTACAAGTACTTAGCACTAGCTTCTTAACACGGCTTCGCGTGGTACCCGGATAAAAAGTAGCTTATGTATTATTCTGATGTATAAGCTATATTTATATACAACGATCTATTAGTTGATGTTAGTGGTTCACTCGATGTTTTAAATAAGAATATGTTCAAGTTTAAAAAGGAAATCTTAGCTGCTCTATCAAAAGAGTAGCAAGCACTTTATGTTTTTTTTAATATATATGTATATATAGATTTTTATTTAACTACTTACCTAATATAGTTTTATATTCTGCTATGTTAAGTATAATTATGATGTGTATGTACACATGTTTTGGAATATTGGCTGGATCGAAATTTTGGTTTTTAATTTATTCTATTTTGTGTTTGATTATATTCTGTTTTTATGTGTCGTATTAAATAAATAAATTACTGTAAAGTTTCATCAAAACCCGTTCAGTAGTTTTTGCGTGAAAGAGTAACAAACATCCATCCTCACAAACTTTTACGTTTAATAGTAGCATTCCACTTGACAGGTTGCAAGTTCATTGCCGCGTACCACGTTTATTGATATTATAAAATCTTGTTTTTCCATTTCGCCATCATTTCGTACATCTTCATTCATACTTCTGACAGGGCCAAATGAATGTTCAATTATAGTAATCGAAGAGTGTGTCCGTTTGACCTATGCCCATCAATTATTCTTTATAGCTAGCTCCTGTTTGATAGTCATAGCGTCTCCATGACCGTGGGAGGTAGGAAATAAGATACCTTAGTTTTCCTAAGTATAATAAGTAGATACCCAACTATTAAATTATCTACCTACTTAGGTACCTACTAATACAATGTTTTTGGTTTTCGCGATTGTTAGACATAATAAAATTAAACACTTTTAAATAGATCAATCGCATTGTACTTACTTAAACTTTCTAATTGTAGAACTGAGATCTTGCGATGTTCCGCTTGTGGTTTCCTTAAAGAACCCAATAGAAGCTCAGACTACAATTATCGGGCCAATTAAAAAAAATGGTACTGTCGACGTTTATTAAAGTCTTGGTATTTTAGAGGGAAAGGGTTTTTCTCTTTTCCCGGGCATTTTCCCGCAGTGCCCATCGAGTGAGTGGCCGACAACGCTTTAGGCCTCCTTAACTGAACAGAGAAGATACTTTTCTATGCTATGACCTCATTGAAAAGCCACGAAGTTGCATTTATACACGACTATAAATGCAACTTCGTGGTTTCAGTTCGTGTTCATCTTTCAAGAACATTTATTCGCTAGCGGTTCTCGGTTCAGCTTCAAGTTGGTCTTTAAATTTGTCGGTGAATTTAATTCTCCTACGGATTTCTTTGTTTTTAATTATATTCTATATCTAAAAGTCACTGGGTGCCGAACATTTAACACGTCATTATTGATAGAAATGTGCAAGTGAGAATCATTTAACTTCGTCGTTTTGACAAACGCTCTACATCGATTGGCTTTCAGATACAGAATAGGGAAGGGGAGCTGGTCATCCTGCATTCATGCAGTTTACCTCCCACTGACTTAACATCCTTTTAGCTACAGATTTAGTTTTTCCAGTTTTGCTATCTACACCGACTTGGAAGTACCAGTCAGGCCCGCATAACGTAGCGAAGGTTATCCACGAGGGTCGCATAATGAATGACAATGAAATGCAGCACTGTTGCTAAGAAATTACACTTTCAAATTCAAGTACTTTACTTGACAGGTACGCGGTGGGTTAAAGTCAAATCACTACGTTCAACGATCTCTGGATGAGAATCTGTGTGATTGTTTGCGGATGGATTGATGGACATATAACATGCCAGTTTGTTGTTCAGTTGAACGCCATTTTTCAATATCTGTTGGTAAGCGGTTACCGTAATCTATGGACGCTTGCAACACCAGCAGTAATCTCGCGGGTTGCCGACCCTGAGACATAACGGGTGAAATGTCTCATGTGTTTCATTTCACCGACACCTATGCCCTTCAGACCGAAGCATCATTTCACGGGTACAAGAGGGTTTGCCATAAGAGGTTGTTTGTTTTATATTAGGCGCGAGGCGTAAATTCCTTTTAAAATTTTAATTTACGTAGTTTATGATTTGACGTTTCTTTACGATCCTTGTGATTTCAATGGATAAAATTCTATTGATTTTGAATTTGATTTTTTTACACCAGTAAAAAAATCAAATTCAAAATCAATAGAATCTGGGTGTTTTCTAAATATAATAAGTATGTATTTACAGATAAAGTATATAAGTAGTATATCAGTCATGTAGTTCCCATAATACAAGCTCTGCTTAGTTTGAGACTAGATGATGCTGTGTGAAAAATGACCAGCATTATTTATTATTATTATTTATTGGAACGCTTTTTGTTGCAATCGTTTATTATGACTTAAACGATGCTTTGTATATAGGTTTTAACGTCACAAGTCTCTAGTGGACGCTGCAATATATGAAGAAAAACCAGTGGATCCAGGAGTTTAAAAAAAACATTAAAATCCACTTGTAAGTATGCAAATAGGCGCACGGCTCTTAAAGATTCTCAAAAAACGGGCAACTACACAATTGCTTTACTCTTAGGACGGTCTACCTATCTTTGTATAAATAAAATCGCTATTGACCAAGTTTCCTATAAAGGACACAAAATTGCATAGTGTAATTGTATCCGATTCGGTTATCACAGCTGATAAATGGTCCCTGATAATGATAACAGCATTGGCACTGCGGAGCGGCACTCAAAATTCTCGATTACTATCGAGTACTAGTTTTATTTCCATGGATTTATATTTACGGTTAGTTTTATGGGGCTTAATGATATAAAATTGCCGTTGAACTTAAAAATGAATGAATGAACCTGCGTGCTTGAATGGGAAAAAGCTTCTACGAGCCAAGTTATTGGTTTTCTCATATCCTAATGATAATTATATTTTCCTTTCTATTTATTTTCTTTCTATAAATCTGTTAAATTGAACAACTCCTCCAGTTATATCTTTAAAAACGTTCCTTAACAGAAAAGAGTAGTGATTATTTTTTTTACTTCCAAGTTTGTTTAGACTTACTAGGCTTTCAACATGCTTCATACCACCATTATAAAACCAAATAAATGGTTTTATATGGTTATAAAACCATTTGCATCCCTAGTCATAAAAATACCGGACTGCCAAAGGCATTTGTATAACATTTATTAAAAGATCAAAATGGATTGTAAAGTTAAATGAAACAGAAGCCGAAAGGTTTTATCTTAATCCTGTGATAAGCCTTGAGCCAGCAAGATTTATAAAAGACTTGTAAAAGGGCTTGGCCAGGCTCATAAACACAAGTGGATCGATATAAAGAGTAAAGGTAGGCTAAAGAAAAGATGGATGGATTGTGAAAGAAGGATGACATGGGTAAGAAAGGGGTGAGTACTGAGATGAGAGCTGATAGAGGATGGAAGATAACAGGTGGTGCCGACTCCATGTTATGTAGGACTAGAAAGGTGATGATGTGATCAGAGACATTTGCAGTCCTTGTGTAAGTGGTCACGCCTGCCCCACCTGGCTGCTAACAGACAAGGTTATCCACTCGAGTGTTTGCAGCTGCTTCCAAGATAGGCTTCCTTAGGACACTTGTGACAAGATCATTATCAGATAACGTATATGGCGCTGAACATAAATATCGACACTTGCGATTATGGACATCTAAATTAAATGCAATTTTGACTGTTCCATACAGAAAGATACGTACGGAACAATGTTTGCATTTTCTGCAGATATTTGTTCCATGACTGGTTGTTGTGGTACCATGGCACTCGTAGCTTCTGATACTTACGATACAGGGAATCCTAGTGTAGAGTAAAGACTATTGTGACTGTTGGATGTATGTATGAATGGATTATGGTTTGATTGTTGAGGCAAACAATACAAAATAATAGTAGCTTAGGAAGTTGCGGTAAAAAGTACAAATCCAATGTAAACTATAATGTAAAATAATTAAATGGGGTTTAGCTAAAGGTCGGTCCTATATAAATTTCGTGAAGATCTGGTGATGGAGTACGTGATTAAAACCGGGAACTCCTCAACGGAATCAGTACACGCATCGCGATTAGGTGGATTTCTTCGCCAGTAGTAAAAAGATTTTCATGATAAGATATTTAGTTTTCATGATCAGTGAAAACGGTTTTTGAGAAACAAGCTGATCTGCTTCATGACAGTAAACTATTATGTGATTATAGAATTGTAATTATCTTGGTTTGGTATCGTTTTAGGATATAACGACTAAATCACGTAGGTATTTGATTATTAGGAAATACTCATGAGTGCGTGTGGCATATACGTAATAATATCCTTAAACTTTATTCCAAAAACTATCGTGAACTTGACTATTCATATTGTAAAAACGGGAATTTTCACGTACTGCACTATCGGTGAAGGCACCGACTAAATTTCGACTCATTCCGAGAGTCTTCATCAGGGTGAGTGGTTGCGACTTTCTCCTTCCGCGTCGCGCCGTGCACTCTTTAAATTCCCGTTTTTACAATATGAATATCCTTAAACTATTATGTAGTTTGGTATATTTACTTCTTTGTTCTTTTTTATGAATAAAAAAATTACTCGCTTTTTTTATGAATAGTGTAGCCTTGTGTCAGGAGCGTTAGTATATGAGCAGTGTGGTATTACCCTTACCACATTGGTGTATTTTGTTTCCAGATCAGTGTCAATTTACCTACAATGCATGAGATAAACCAAATATACCGGTAGGTAGTTAGCTGAGTGCTTATCTTAACGCTATTCTACCTATAACGATCTACACTAATATTATATAGAGGTAAAGTTTGTAAGGTTGTATGTAGGACCTTGGGCACGGACCTTTTTTTGACGGCAATATACACAGCACTTTAAAAAGTAACAAATAAATGTTATATTTGTCATAAACTCCGCTGATCCTTATCCTAATCCTTTTAATATCCGTAGCGTGTAAATTTATAAATATTTTAAATGATTCCCTATATAAAAAATATAGAAATAAATTCTTAAATACTACCGCATCACCGCTAGAAAAAACTAAAATGGCAAATGCCGAAAGTGGCAACGCCAAGACAAGAAGAAAAAAAAATGTTATATTATGAACTATTACCAATTTTAAATGTAGCTGTGTATAGTTTTTTGTCAAATAAACTTTTGTTATACTTTACTTATTTTAGGAGGTAATCTCTGAAACTACTCAGACGATTTCAATAATTCTTATAGGGGAGAGGGTAGGGGGGACAATTTCTTTGGTCTACACTTGAATCTCTAGCCCTGACTTGGTAGGCGGGTACCTATGTGATTTAAGGGGGTGGGGGGGGGGGATCATTACCCCTCTGCTCCCCACTTCCGCGGCCTCTGTTTAATATAAGGTTCCAAAGCCAAATGTCTAAAACGGAACCCTCAGTTTCGTCATGTTCGTCTGTGGGTCTGTCTGCCCGACCATGTGTCACACCCTAATTTCTGGCTGAGTTTAGAAAACTACCCCAGTAGAGATGTTTTTTATCGATCCCTCCTTGTGAGGTAACATTGCATACAAGTATCTCAAAAACTATTAGATCTTTGGGTGGAACCTAAGACCCTACCTATTTATTTATTCACGCATTAAATAACAGCTTCGCCTTACATAATATGTTTTAAAGTTCACCCTTAATGACGGCGACCGTAACAAAGCGTTGATATGTGCGTCTTCCGGCATCGTATCTCCGCTTAATATAACGGCTGACAGCTGCCACTTCTTGTGAAGCCGTGGTGACTTGCTTCTACAGGCTGTCCCAGAACATGTATCCTTACCTGAAAGAGGGTGATTCTGTGTGCCCAATTTATGTGAACAAGATTTCGTGAAAAAAGGAGTCAAGTTTCCGAAACTCAATTTTTTCTACACACTTTTTGTTTTGAAACATGCCGTTTTAATCATCTGTGTATTGGATTTTGTGCTGACATACTTAACAAACATGATGTTAGAACATCGGGTACATTGGGCCCGTCGTCGACCCCATCGGGGCTAAAACAAGGTATTTCCTAAAATCTGTTCTTTCAGTGCGACTGTGTGACCAGAGAGCTGGCTCTTATCTGGGTCAACGCATTAGCATTGCCATTCAGCGTGGCAATGCAGCCAGTATTTTGAGAATGCTTCCATCTGGTAGTGAACTGGATCAGTTGAGCTATCTTTGCAATGGTCTTTAGTTAGCTAGCTGTTTCATCTGTATTTTTGTATGTAAAAGCCGATTTTTGAATAGTCATAGACTAATTAAGACTAATTTATTCTGGGTCACCAACTATACGACCTACATTACTATTTTCCTGCTAACGTTTCGTTGACCGTTCAGAGGTCCTTCCTCATGAGCACCGTCCGCGACCACAGTCGACGGTCGTGAGACGGGAAGTTAAGATTAAGAGAATAGTAAAGATACTTGGTAAAGTCTTGGTAAGTAAAGATTAGATATATAAAATAATATGGTATCTGTTATAGGTATAAGTTGATAAAAAATTGCACGCTTACCACCAATCACAACAAATTGGGTTGGCTGGTAGAAAACGCTTTAGCATTAAGTCCGCCTATTGTTCACGTTTTAATGAAATGTGCAATAGTTAATAAATAAATAAAGTCGTAATAATATTCTAAAATGTTACCAAACCACGATAATTTCAACAACCTGTATAAAGTTCAGATACGTTTCAGATGAATCAACAAGTTTTATCATGATATTATACTGGTTTTATCAATTGAGCTTCCGCCATCGATGATGCTGAAGGCTTAATTTGTCACAACTGCTCCGTCGGATGACCTGATAATTATGTTGTTTACAATGCAATTGACAGTTATACAATTTAATTTCTCATTTATGACTCTATCAAGTCCTGTCTGGCTCATGGAAATTGGAGCTGTGTTGGCTTAAAGGTCTCAGTACTCCAACTCCCGTTCCTTTGACAATATTTCCTTATCAAAATTGAAATCTTCAAAACTGTTTCTAAAGTCTTTATTCTTTATAAACGCTCAAGGTACGTAAGGTACTTTGAGATGAAAATTAAATTGTTTCACTCGGTCGAGAAAATCTATCTAGGAGAGTTCTGGTGGAGGATATTTTGTCGACTAAAAATACCAAAACACGAGTCGAGGTTGAGTCAAGTCAAGTAAATCTCGAGGTGATGTCTAATACGAGAATAAAAGTGAATGTAAGACTGACGATTATTATTATATCGAGAATTGTTGTTGAAATATTACGAGAATTAGGCTTCTCGTATCGAAAAATATTTATACACGTATTAGCATGTGCTCAAAACGGCGAAGGTACATTGACAGAAAACCGACATGCCCTAGAAACGAAGATTCGATAGCATTTGCTTTCGGTTAGCATTCCATTAAGATAGATATATTGAAAATGATTTATTGCACAGATAGATAGAACAAATATATAATGAAATACGTAATGAAGAGTGGGGCGGGGCAGTAATGCGTTTGAAAGATTTGACATAACAACAAAACACATAAACAAATAATATACACTGAATAAATAATTAACAGTAAAATTTCAACAAAAACACAGAAATAAAGAGGAAGACAGTTTGTGCTAATGAGTTCAATCTGTGCCGTGTGGGCCAAACATGTCCTGTCTCATCTTAGTTCTGCTTCGCACAGCAGCCTAACAATATAACTTAATAGATAATTATTAACAGTAAAATTAAAAAAAACAGAAATAAAGAAGAAGATAGTTTGTGCTAATGAGTTCTAATCTGTGCCGTGTAGGCCAAACAGGTCCTGTCTCATCTTAGCTCTGCTCCGCACAGCAATCTATTGGTTTTTGTTGTATAGCGTTGTAATTATACTAAACTAGCCTCTGCCCACGGCATCGCCCGCGTGGTACCCGAATAAAAAGTAGTCTATGTGTTATTCTGATGTATAAGCTATATTACTGCAAAGTTTCATCAGAACCCCTTCAGTAGTTTTTGCGTGAAAGAGTAACAAACATCCATCCTCACAAACTTTCGCGTTTATAATATTACTAGCTTTTGCCCACGGCTTCGCCCGCGTTTTAACCGGATAAAAAGTAGCCTATGTGTTATTCTAATGTATAAGCTATATTACTGTAAAATTCCATCAAAATCCGTTCAGTAGTTTTTGCGTGAAAGAGGAACAAACATCCTCACAAACTTTCACCTTTATAATATTAGTAGGATAGGATAGTAGGATGATGATAAGCACAATTTCATCACTCTTAAGCACGATGGCTAAGAGAGTACCAGTGATGACGATAAAACCTCACGCTCACGCCAACTAACAAACTTTCAACAAACATATCACTACCACTCTTGACACGATGTTAAGACATCCAATTATTACCACCTTAGCACTGTTAGTAAAGTTAGCGTTGGTCAAGGATATCTGGATGATCATCACATTACTGTCTGATGTACTGGCGATAAATAAAGCATGTGGGTGTTTGTACAGTCACGGACACACGTGAAGTTTATGTATTATTGTATCACAAAAGCAAAACAAAATGAAGCTTATATAGCCTACTACTATTATAAAGCGAAAGTTTGTGAGGATGGATGTTTGTTACTCTTTCACGCAAAAACTACTGAACGGAATTTGATGAAACTTTACAGTAATATAAATTATACATCAGAATAATACATAGGCTACTTTTTACGTGGGTACCGCGCGGGCGAAGCCGTGGGCAGAGGCTAGTAAGTTATAACGCTACCGCCAAATAATTCTAGAACGAAGCGAATATCATCGTACTACTGGAGTTTCTAGACAAATACCTCAAGCTCAGTTTTCCTTTCACGCTAACGCAAATTTATCAAGGAAAAACTTGGTAGAAGTCACGTGACATATACAAAGCTAATGTAATTTCCATACACTTCAATCTTTCCGCAGGCATTAACAGAAAGTGGTATTTGTCTAGACACTCTTATATACGTAGCTTCATGGTAACGCATACAATCTACAAATAGCCATTTCTGTCGCCTATTCTGTCAAACAAAAGAGAGGGACAAAATATTTTTTATCTTCTCGGCGTTAGCCAAAAGTGTTGTCTTGGGTCTTCATGCTAAGCACGCTGAACATATATAATACCTCTGACAAAAAACTGTCGGTCCTAGGAGCCCAGGGGGCTAGACAAATACCACTTTCTGATGACGTTAACACTTGCGGAAAGATTGAATTGTATGGGAATGACATTAGCTGCGTAAATGTCACGTGACAGCTGCCAAGTTTTACCTTGAAAAATTTGCGTAAGCGTGATAAGAAAAGTAAGCGTGAGGTGTTTGTCTAGCCCCCATGGTAAGTGTCAGATGGATCAGCTCGGTGGAAGATCTTGATCTTTGGTAATGTAGGATCAGACTTACCGTCTTAGTTAATCATTTCTTAAATTTTGAAAAATTGTTACTTACCTATAAATAAATCGAAATTACGCTATCACTCAATCAATTTAGCGTCTATAAATGAATCATTTGGAGCCAATTGATCGAGCGAGCTAAGCGTGCGAAGAGCATTATGGACATGACTGTTCTATAGATAAGATTCAAAACAGGTCGTTGGGCAAATAATTTTAATTCTAAATTAACATGTTATTATGCAAATTCATATACGTCTTTATGAAACACGTTAACTCGTAAACCTAAATAACATGCAGCAAGTAGATTTGCATATATACAGGGTGTAATAAGATTACTCTTTGAAACTTCGGGCGGTGAAAGTACCCATAAATACGAACAATTTTTACTATGGAACCAACAATGTGAACGCGAAAAATAAAACTGCCGTTCCATACATTTCAGCCAAGTAGGTATTGAACTTTAGTATGGAACAGCTGATTTTTTATTTCGCGTTCACTGTGTTGGTTCCATGGTAAAAGTTGTTCATATTGATGGGTACTTTCACTCTCCGAAGTTTTCGGGAGTAGTCTATTTACACCCGGTATGAATGAAAGACAACTTCGATGGCGCGCTAGTAGCCGGCAAGAGGAGTAAGTTCGATTCCCGCTGCGGGTCAAATGTTTCTATGTGCTGCAGATATTTGTTCCGAGCCTGGGTGATGTGGTTCCACGGTGGTACTGATTTATTGAAACGAATATAAAATGGGTGTATATTTTTAGACGCACTTTCGCTTTGACCTGTGACGTCAATGCTTCATTGCGTTGCATGAGCATTTACTGAAAAAACTTTCGTAACGAATGTAAAAATAATTTAAAAATAATAATGTGCGGTACTAATTAAAGTTTATAATAAATTACCAAATGAATTTAGAACACTAAAAGAAAATGAATTCAACCGTATAATATATAAATGGCTTTGTGACTGTTGTTTTTATAACATATTAGATGAATATTTCAAATTTAAATTAATATTTTAATTGTTATAATTTTTATTACATCATTTTTTATTTTATTTTGTAATACATGAAATTTAATATATCAATTTAATGTAATATAAATTTCTTCTGAGTAGGTAGTTGCCTAATATTTGCAAGATAAATTTAGTTGAGTACAGTGATACCAATTTATCGAATTAAACAAAATATGTTGGTGGCGCGCCACCCGAAAAGGGGGTTTGTTAAAAAGCGCCAGAGTACCTACGTAGTATTATAAAACTTGTGCCTACCGCGTGTAAGTAGTGGTGGTGTGCGGGGGTGAGTATCTAATAACGTAACCAATGTACCTATACTCAAACAAATAAAGTTTTCATTCATTCATACAGATTATTATACGTTTTTTAAATACTCAAACAAATAAAGTTTTCATTCATTCATACAGATTATCACACGTTTTTTAATGACACCCCAGGGTGTCATTTTATATTTCTTCGAAGTCACATAGATGTTAAGATCTAGACCATCCAAAGAGATGGGGATTTATAAATATCCATATTTTTGTCACGCCAACGTAGACCCCCGTCGAGTCTCCCGTGGATCCCTGGGGGTCCACCTGGACCACTTTGGGAACTAATGATCTAGACTATCAAATGTGGCATAACTGACTGTCACATATTTTGCTACATAAATATAATTAAAGCTACAATTCTTTTAATTTTATGCCTTTCTAATAGAAGTCATGTCAATAAAAATATTTTTAGTCATACATTTAACACGCGTCAGAATCCTCACATAACATCTATAATTCAGTAAAAAGGTTAATTTTTCGCACATAAAGATGCTAACGCATTTCAAGCACCTCCAAAAGTTTCACTTTGAGACAAAAATCAATCTTGCCCAAACTTTGATATTACTCCTTTTTGACTATATCAGTTTTCTTGATGCCACGGAAGAATTTCTTAACAAATATAAGTTTAACGGGTCTTTACCGCGTTTACCTTTTTCATTACTTTCCCGACGACGACGTTTCGACTGTATTAAACAACAAAATGCGATAAAGACCCATAAAACTTCTAATTATGTTATCTAATCAAATACAACTGGAGCGTCTTCAAAATCTGTGCAACCGTTTTATATACGGATTGCGCAAGTTTGATGAGAACTGTTCTGCCAGAAGAACAAAACCCATTTCAATGATAATCTCTCTTGTTCCAGCAGGCTGCCGTAGCCAGGAGCAGCCATGGACAAACCCACAATTCACATGCTCTCCATGCAGGAGAAAGGGGGTCAGACACAAAGGAAAAACCAGTATATCGCTGCTGTTGCAGGTATGTGGTGTACCCATACATATGGCTTCGCCCGCATGGTACCCGGATTAAAAGTAGCCTATGTGTTATTCTGATGTATAAGGTATATTACTGTAAAGTTTCATTAAAATCCATTCAGTAGTTTTTGCGTGAAAGAGTAACAAGCATCCATCCTCATAAACTTTCGCGTTTATAATATTAAACAAACATCCTCACAAACTTTGGCCTTTATAATATTAGTAGGATAGGATAGTAAGATTTCAGTTTATTGGTGGTAGCCCGGTCGCCACCTATTTCCACGTGCACTTAATAACTTTCTCTAATAGGTGTGTTTCATCTAAAATAACAGAGTAATGTTAACAAACTATTAAAATATACGGCTTGGCACGTCTGTCCGTCTATTTATACCAAATATTCAGTTGAAACTGGGCTGTACTGTGTATCTGTGGCACGGTGGATGTTTTGATTGTATGTTTGTCCAGATGATTATTTATTTTTGTTTGCTGTTGGGCGATCACACTAATTTCCCATGGCTGGTATCATCGGATGGGATAAATCGTATCACGCTAATTTGTAAGCCAGATGAGCCATAGATGGACAATTTTGATAAGAACAAAATTGGTTTCCGATTGGACGTTCCGTTTTTTGGATGGATGGGCCATTAAAATAAGGAATAAATGTCAAAATTGATTGCCATCTCGATAGCCATGAGTTAATGTGATCGACCGCGCGATGTGGTCTGGAAATGCAGTTTGTTTTGCCGAGTCTGATGTCCAAAATTTCCTTTAACATGTGGAAAATAATTATAAAATTAGACCATATCTAAGTGAAGAACTCAAAGTAACTAGGTAGGTACAGTTGGTAAAATCTTTGGTAACAAAAGACTATGACTGAAAGAATACCTCAACCTATGTGGCGCAGTGGGCGAAGTCCGCCTGAGACGCAGAAGGTTGCGGGTTCGATACCAAATGTTTGTATGATCTGTAAATATTTGTCTCGGATCTGGGTGTTTTCTAAGAATAATAATAATGAATAATAATAATAAAAAATAATAATGCTGGATATTGTCACACAGCATCATCTAGCCCCAAAGTAAGCAGAGCTCGTGTTATGGGCACTACATGATTGATATACTACTAATAAGTATACTTTTTTGTAAATACATGCATATTATACATAGAAAACATCCAGACCTGAGTGGCGGGAATCGAACCCGCAACCTCCAGTGTCTCAGGCGGGCCTACGCCCACTGCGCCACAGAGGTTGTAAATAATATGTAAGTATTTACAAAGAAAAAACTGTACATCAGTCATGTAGTTCCCATAACACAAGCTCTGCTTACTTGAGGCTAGATGACGTGCTTTGTGAGAAATGACCAGAAGTATAAAAACATAGGTGCAGCGTTTTAACCTTCAAACATTCCGATCAGAATCGAGGTACAACCCACTAGGCCAACACGGTTGAATCAAAGCTTTAGACAGGCTAAATCAGATCTCTTGTTTCAGCTGCCATAGGAGCGGTCATAGCTGGTACAATCCTGGCCTGGACTTCTCCAGCGCTCCCCCAGTTGGAGCCGTTTGTCAACAAGACAGCTAACAGCACGAACTCCACCATAGTGCAGGTGGTGAATGGAACCAACGCGAGTGGACTTATCAATTCTCTCGGCCACCCCGCTGATTTTCTACTGACCACCACAGAAAGTTAGTATTTAGATTAGTTTAGTTTTATTTAGTTTCCACAGCATTATGTCGTAGGGTATACTGCTGTGGGGGAGTGCTGCTGATATCAATACCGTTTTTGTGCTGCAGAAGAGGGCTGTTCGAGCAATTTATAATATGGCCCCAGAGAATCACTTCGCGAAAAGTTTAAAGAAATAAATATAATGACATTCCCTTGTCAATACATTTATGAAAATCTGATGTATGTTCACAAAAATATTAATTTGTTAAGAAAAAAAGCGATAATCACAACGTTAATACTAGAAATAAAGATAAACTCGCTGTTGCCACTTGTAGACTCCATAAAGTTAGTAAATCGTTTAAAGGGCACGGTGTACGCTTTTATAACAAACTCCCAAGAGATATACAAAAATTATCAATTAACAAATTTAAAAACGTAATTAAACAAAAGCTTTATAAAAAGGCATACTATAAAATATCTGATTATTTAGATGACAAAAACTCTTGGGATTGAAAATGCTCCAACTCGAACCTATTGTTTTGTAAAAGGATCATTAAAAAGAATAACCAGCCTTGTTTTCTTGCCTTTCTTTCCTGGCTTGGTCGCGGAGGAACAGGCACCTAGATAAAAACCGACGTTTCAAAGTGGTCCTTGTGATTTTATTGAATAAATGAATTTTGACTTAGACTTTAACTTTGACTTTGACTTTAGTATCAATTAAAACGACGATTCAAAGTGATCCTTGTGATTTTAAATAATAAATGAATTGCCACCCCAGAATATTAGTATTTAACCACGCTTCTGTCTGGTAGTGATCTGGATCAGATGACCTATCTATAGATCGTTTGCAACGGTCTTTAGATAGCTAGCTGTTTCACGTGTATTTTTTGCATACCTACTTGTGCATAGGTGTAAAAATAAATGTATTTTTATTTAGATAGATAGAAAACACTTTAGATTAGTAGGTAGGTATATTTAAATGTCCACGAATGTGAAGATGGAATTGAGGGTAGTTGGGAGTACTGCCATTATTTGTCGATAGTACTATAAAATTTTTTTCGTGGTCCCATTATTTTGTCCCATTAATGGGACCACGATGGAGAACTATTTCTTGTAGTCCCATTAGTATGTGCGGTTGTGGAAATTTTCGTCCTGTATATATTTCCTGCATGGATAAACTTTTTTTAACTCGTGTATGTCAGGTGGTTTTATTTATTTTTTTGGGTAAAGTTCGGATAGCAATCATCTTGTTCTGAGTGGTAATTAAAAAAAAACCTAATAACCTAACCTATCCAAGACGGATTTGCCTAGGAAGGGTTTTTCAAGCCAACATTAACTTAATTTTTGAAACATATAAATATTTTGTTTATCTAATGGGACTACAAGAAATATTTCTCCCTCATGGTCCCATTAATGGGACAAAATAATGGGATCATGAAAAAACGGCTCTAGGATCTAACAGGAACTTCATACTCCATGGGATCGATTTTATAGCATATAAGTAATTATTTCTACCCGCGACGACACAGTAAAATATGCCTTTGAAATGCAACTGTTTGGAAACTACTACTGCAGTATTTAAAAAAAAATGCGATTAGATACATAACATAACAAAAAAATAAAATTATAAATTTAACGGATCTTTATCGCGCTTACCTTTTTTATTATCTATTATTTCATAATCGGGATATAAAAGGTAAACGCTTACCTATAAATTATAATTAAGTATATTAAACTACATGTAGTTAATAATGCATAATATTCTGTGGGAGCACACACCCACATAATGTGGAAAAGATAAATTAACAAGTGTGTTGTTTCAAATCTTGAAAAACTATTATTATCCAACTGGGTATGAGTGACGTTATCTGGCGGATGGCCAAATCAACGTAATGTTTTCGCTAAAACTCAAGCTAGGCCACTGATCAAACTGTTCCGTCATGACCAAGCATTTTGCAACCGTAACTGTGTATTCTTACTTCAAAGTTAGTTTTTAGCTAAGTTTTGACGTCTCTTGCATATCAACTTAACTCAATATAAACTGTCGCTCTCTTTTACACAAGAAAGAATTTTACTCTTGTCGAATTAGTTTACGTGTCGCTCTTTTTCGAATTTATAGTAAGCATGTTTTGAAATCACGGCTAAACTTGTATGGAAAACTTAAATCTGACTAATCTGACAGCACTAACATTGTTGTTATTTGTTTTTTTTTTTTTTATTAAAAGAGAGTGATAGATAAAGTAAGTTTAGTTAGTGTATAAGAGAATCGACGCCTTTGTCACCATAATTAGATGGCGCTGTAATGGAATGTAAAACGATGGTGGACTGTAAAACGGCATAAATGCTTGTTATGTTTTTCGGGTATGTATGTGTGTATGACTGTTCCTTTGGCTCTCTCTGTAACTTAAAAGGCTTGATGGATTTTGATAAATGACGTTTCATTGGATTCGTCTGGATCATGGGACTAACATAATATATAGTGTCAAGAAATCTAGTATGGCAGCTGCAAACCGCCATATTCGATTTCCGATGAATCAAAAATCCTTTAAGCTAAACGATTTTTGATTCGTAACGTATCCGGTTTGATGGATTTTGATAAATGAAGTGTCATTAGAATCGTCTTTATCACGAAAGTGACATAGAATGCACAGAATGATAAAAATTTAATAACCGATTTAAAATAGCAATTAAAACCTGATGGATGCATGCGGATAAATACTAATGATATGATAAATGGATAATATTTTTAAATACAGTTGTGTTAACTAAAAGTCTGTCGTGTAACATCTGCTTGTTTTCGTCTCGTGGTTTCAGTAGTTGGTAATCTGTTTGGCGTGGGCGTGGCACTCGACTCAACTTATTTACGGTTCAAGAATCTCGAAAGGGTATGGTGTGATTGAAGGGGTATGCATCATTGCTAAATGGTATTTAGCAGTGTTGATGAATTGGAATTCTAAGTTTAAATGGTTTTAGCTTTGTTGATGAATTGGAATTCTAAGTTTAAATGGTTTTAGCTTTGTTGATGAATAGAAATTCTAAGTTTAAATGGCATTTAGCTGTGTTGATGAATAGAAATTCTAAGTTTAAATGGCATTTAGCTGTGTTGATGAATTGGAATTCTAAGTTTAAATGGCATTTAGCTGTGTTGATGAATTGAAATTCTAAGTTGATCTAATGAAGAGGAAAATAAAAGCAATTTGTTGCCCAAAACATAAAAAAGACGCTCAGGACTTTAGTCCATTCATGTTCAACATCCTCAGATACATACTAGGAACGTCTAAACTTTATATTTCGCACATGTCTGCATTTTGCAATTAGTTAGCAATAGCCTTTGCCCACGGCTTCACCCGCGTAGTACCCGGATATAAAGGAACACAGCAAGTTGTCATAACTGTGTCATTTAAACACAACATTGTAACAGTGTTCCAAAACTGGAACAGAGAATGTTGTTCCGTAAGAACAAGCTCGACAACGCAACAACTAAACAACAATTCAGTGCTACAAACTATCGTGAGTTTGATTATTCATATCGTAACGTGAATTTTCACGTACTGTACTATCGGTGAAGGCACCGACTAAGTTTCAACTCATTCCGAGAGTCTTTATCAGGGTGAGTGACGCTCTACCGTCCTATTTTTCCAGGTTCGATCGTCTCCTCGATCCTGGCTATCGGCGCAGCTATCAGCGCTCTGCCGGTGGGCGTGCTGGCGCAGAAGGTGGGGCGGCGTCCCACGATCCTCATACTCTCAGTTCCCTTCCTGCTGAACTGGCTGCTGACTATATTCGCCAATGGAGCTGGCATGCTTATCGCTGCTAGATTCTTCGCTGGACTTGGGACAGGTAGATTTTTCATTTCCCTTTGACTTTTAGCAAGAATACTACCCGGCTACTCGTCCGCCACGCCACTGAGGTATGAATATTCGGCAACGCGGAATTCTAACAAAATACTACAAAATTTGTGAATGACCAAAAACATATTTTTGGACGGGCGTATAAATTAATCTCTACTTGACATCCTTACGGATCTACACTGAGTAGAATATATATCCTGAGTATAGATTTAAGGATGTCTATCATGGTGTTAACATGAGGTTTGTTTTAAACACCACCGTCCTTAATCATTATTTATTATAATTATCTAATTTTCGTGTTTTCTGGTTTCCAGGAGGCATATGCGTGGCTGCTCCTATGTACATCGGTGAGATCGCGGAGACGTCCATCCGAGGGTCACTCGGCGCGTTCTTCCAGCTCTTCCTGACGGTCGGCATCCTCTTCACGTTCGTTGTTGGAGGCTGGACGCACTGGAAGACGCTCTCCATCATCTCCGCTGTACTGCCTCCGCTACTGGTTGCTGTGTTCTGGTAGGTACTTCAAGATACTGTAGACCTGGACTAGCCTGGTAGAAATTCAGCTGATATAAAGGTACAAGTTTTCTAAGTTTTCCATCCGAGGGTCTCACGAAGCTACGGTTGTACGGTCTTCTCAGTACTGCAAAAAGTCTCAGTAGACCTGGACCATTGAGCAAGTAATGACTACGTTTAAACCTTGATTAGTTGAGTCGAATGTAGTACTCACTGGACATAGAAATTGTAGGGTGAGATTGTGGACCTTCATCTGCATCCAAGGGTCTTTCTTTCATTGTGTTCTTGCAACGAACTGACTGTAGGAATTCTTTTCACGTTTGTTGTTGGCGGCTGGATTTGTTAGACCCCTTGTCAATAATTTCTGACCTAAGTATTGCCTCTGCAGCAAATCATATTGAAGTTATAATTCTTCGTAAGATTTGGCAGGTAGACCGCTGGCCATAGCATCTGATTTGATAGACATCTGCAACTAGTTTCAATCAAGAGACATTTTTATATATTTTAAGACATTTTTGGCTAACGTTGTTGGGAGTTGGAAGAGTCAAACACCAGATAGGATTAACATGAACACCAAAGAAAAAAATAATTATGATGTGATACGTTAATAAATTTTTGTTCTGGATCTATGGTACCCACGGTACAGGGAATCCTAGAGTGGGGTTTGGACTAGTTTCGACCAGTTTATGGTGCTGTTTAATGGAAACGCACCGAAACATACCACTTCCTGGATAGTATCTGAATATGACTGAAGAGCCAATTTAAAGGGCATACGATGTTTTATTTGATGATCATGAATAGATGTAAAGATGTGCTAATCCAGCAATATTTTCAAGGTGGATGCCTGAAACTCCTCAGTACCTGCTGGGCAAGAACCGACGTCGTGACGCTGAGAAGTCGCTCCGCTGGCTGCGGGGTCCAGACGCTGACCTGTCAGGCGAGCTCGAGGATATGCAGAAAGATGTAAGGATATGAGATAAATATAAACATAACATATGAGATAAAACCAGGGTGGCTTGGTAAACCAGAGATAATAGACTTTGCCTTCTAGCCCAGAGTATATGCTTTGAATCTTATTAGATCTTGCAGGCCGGAATTATATTCAGAGATAAACGAACTTATCAAATGAAGTGTTCCAAATTTGTCTAAGACAATGCTTGGATACCTGAGTGCCTAAATAGAGACGAGTATAAAAATATAAGAACCACACTGTCATAACTTGTTCACATATAAATTAAGATCAGACTAACACCAGCGGGCTTACTCTTGAATCCAGTTTCAAAATGCAACCAGCATTTTTTTTTTTGGATCAGATTTTATTTCAGGGAAACTTGTTCTATTCATAAACAAAGACCATCTATCTAATATTTGTTTGTAGGTCGATGACAGAATCACACTCTTTTGGGATTAGTACATATTTAGGGATACCATCTAAAACTTCGATATTGAAAATGAGAAGGTAGGGCATTTTGAAATGCACACGAGCGTAAAAAGTATAGCTTAATTGTATTTGTTAATCAGGTTGACGACGCAGCCCGCCAGCGCGCCGGCATCCTCAGCATGGTCACCAACAAGGCGTCCCGCATGGCGCTCATCTGCGGCCTCGGCCTCATGTTCTTCCAGCAGTTCAGCGGCATCAACGCCGTCATCTTCTACACCAACAACATCTTCCAATCCGCCGGCTCCAACATCCCCCCCGTTATCGCGACCATCATCGTCGGAGTCGTGCAGACTATTGCCACCTACATCAGCTCGTTGCTGGTTGAACGAGCTGGTAGGAGAATTCTTCTGCTGCAGAGTTGTGTGATCATGGGTGTTTGTTTGATTGTTCTCGGAGTATATTTCAAGCTTCAAGCAGCAGCGTACAATGTCGCTTCCTTCGGTTGGCTGCCTTTAGTTTGTCTTGTTCTATTTATTATTTCGTTCTCAATGGGTTTTGGTCCGATACCCTGGATGATGATGGCTGAGCTGTTCCCTGTTGAGTTCAGGGGTACGGCGACCGGGGTCACCGTTATCGTGAATTGGTGTTTGGTGTTTATCGTCACACTTTGCTTCCCGATCATGAAGGATGCGATTGGGATATATAGCTGCTTCTGGTTCTTTGCTGCGTTTATGATTCTGTGTATATTCTTTGTGTTCTTTTTGATTCCGGAGACGAAAGGGAAGACTGTTTCTCAGATTCAGGCTATTCTCGCCGGGAAGAGAGTGTAAGGTTGTTGAATGTTTCACTTTTCAAGTTGATGTCATAAGAACTTTGGAAATGTTACTAGTTTAAAGGGGCCATCTGAACTTAGCGAGCCCTACTGACATTTTTGCTCTATAAGTCACAGAAATTTGTAATCCAGGATTCCAATCACAATAGTAAACGAACGTTTCTTCTTTCCAAAGACGAAAAAAACAATATTTTACAGTTTAACTTAGAGAAACGAGACGTCATCGATTTACGTTTATAGTTGGAACTCGTTCTAAGTCGTTGGTTGCCTAAGTACAGATGGGATAGGTCTAGAAGAACATTTTGAAAAGCTTTATTTGAGTTGGATATAATTTTCCGTTTTGTACATATTTTGATACGTATATAAAGAGCTTAGCTTAGTAAGTTTAAAGTAGACTGATAGGCGGCCTTTTTATTATAACTAATTAAATGCGCCTAACTGCCATTGACTTCATCAAGTTCACAGTACCAAAGTTTTTTTTCTGTTATCCAAAATTATTATTTTTTAAATATTTTATGTCACACGAAATATGGCTTTTCTCACTAGAAAAGCTTTCAAAGAGAGTGTTATACTTGATTTATTTATTCATAGCATTAGTGTTAAAAATGTAACTTTATAATTTTATTATTTGACGGTAGATTTATATAGATTTTAAGATATATTTTTTTATAAATTCTAATAAGTTAGGTTGATGTTTTTGCAAAGCTTTTGTAAAGATTCCCAAAATGTATGTCAAAAAAGCACAAAACAACAAAATTCACACAATTTTACCACCTAATCCTAATATCTACTAGTAGTGCTATATAGTAACTAGTAGATATATATAGGATGCTCAAAATACTCATTGGTACCCACTTCGTTAGGGTTCCATGGTGGTTTTTGTGTCACTCTAGAGGATCACTCTACAAAAATTAAATATGTAAGTTATTTAGGGTTAAATTAATATATTAAGTATTTTTAGAAATTCTAATTAGACCTGTATCAAAATGTAGAGTTACAAACAATGAACAAAATACAAGTAGATTTAGGACAAATGAATGAACAATAAAATTATTTTAGAAGGGTAGCATTTAGTAGACAATAATTTTAATTTATGTGAAATTTAGCATTAAAGTGAACTAAAAGGTGCCAATAATTAGCGTTTGTTGAATTTGTGTTAATAATTTATTTTTAGATTGTGATAATTTTTATTTATTGAAGTATTAAAAAGTAATGCGAAGTTGTGATGTATTTATTGTAAGAAGCAACCTCCTATAAATTTTAGTATTTTTTTCCAAAAGAAATTAATGAACACAGATCCAGAATTAAATATTTTATTGACAAAATTTTACGTTAGTTACAGAAAATTAAAAAAAAAAAAAAAACCTCAAAACATTGAGGAAGTCATGGACGGGCACTCCTTGCAAATTGTTCTCTTTTCGATATCATCCACCCTCGATGACAGCTCCGAAA
Source organism: Perizoma flavofasciatum (assembly GCA_958496245.1). Lineage (NCBI taxonomy): Eukaryota > Metazoa > Arthropoda > Insecta > Lepidoptera > Geometridae > Perizoma > Perizoma flavofasciatum. Next base: position 7,505,269 of record OY292441.1, on the reverse strand, counting down.
TATGCTTTTCAATAGATTTTACGTCGCTACGGAACCCTGTCACGGTCGCGTCCAACTCGGTCAAATACTGAATTTTACTACAAAGCTCGTCGTATTTCTGAGAAATGTACTCCCTGGCATTTTGAGAGTCGGTGAGTTCCTTCTCAATTTTGTGAACCACTTCATACTTTAGTTCGTCGAATTTAGATTCGACGCTAGGTCCAAGTAAATGAGCGCCTTTGATAGCGTCTTCTTGCACTTTCGATTTGCCATGAACACATTTTGTTTGGGACATTTTAGTATTCGAAAATAACTCTGAATAATTTTAGATTCGAGTAACGCGGCTGCATTTTTGGCTGCTACTGACAATGACAGAAAGTTTACTATCTTTTCCGATGAGTGACATTTTCTAGGTTTTAACATTTGTCAGTAACTAAAAAGGTAGGTTATTTTGAAAAAAAAAAACGGAAATTTGATTTAGCTAACGATAATAGTACTGTACCTACTTTATTACATACTTGCCTCTGCCCACGGCTTCGTCCACGTGGTACCCGGATAAAAAGTAGTCTATGTGTTATTCTGATGTATAAGCTATATTATTGTAAAGTTTAATCAAAATTCGTTTAGTAGTTTTTGCAAACATCCATCCTTATAAACTTTCGCATTTATAATAGTAGTAGGATTTTAAACAAAGTAATACACTACGTTTTAATCAAAAAGTTGATAACAACAGACAATGTTTTACAACAGACGAATAAAGAAAGAAACGAGAAATATTAACAAAGTTTGAAAAATACGTTTGCTGTTCCTTTATAGGTCAAGAGTATTTATATTATATTATTTATATATTACGAACACCACCAAATTTATATCAAATTCTGAACGCAAGCACGGGCGGGCCTGCATCAGCCAAGGGATAGCGATAGTTTTGACAACCTCTGTGGCGCAGTGGGCGAAGGTCCACCTGAAACGCGGAAGATTGCGGGTTCGATTCCCGCGGGACAAATGTTTGTATGATCTGCATTCATTTGTCTCGGGTCTGGGTGTTTTCTATGTATAATATGTATGTATTTACATATAAGTATATATAAGTAGTATGTCAGTCATGTAGTTCCCATAACACAAGCTCTGCTTACTTTGGGGCTAGATGATGCTGTGTGAAAATGTCCAGCATTTTTTTTTTAGTTTTGGACGCGCCTCGAATTGAAGTTCCGAGATGCGTTTGCCGGATTCTTAACATACTTGCCTATTTATATCTATATAAATCGATTTTAATCTATTTATACCAACTTGTACTAAAAAGAGGCGCTTGCTTAGCAGTAGTATGTATTATAAAAACCAAGAAATATTACAATCTTGAATGGCCACTTCACGCCATTTGATAGTAAATGGAAGTGATACGTGGTGATACCTACATTTCATAATTATAGTATTTTTCCTATTCACGATGACTCTAGAGGTATGATGACTCTACCATGATTTAGGTATGAAATATGGGTGGAAAACTATGTTCCAAGAATTGATTTGAGCATGCAGAGCCGTGTTGGCCTAGTGGCGCACAACTCCGATCCGGAGGTCATGGGATCGAACACGGTCGTAATGAATGCAAGAGTCGGGGTTTTCAACTGACTTCAAAAAAGGAGGACGTTCTCAATTCGTCTGTTTTTTTATGGGTAGGTTATCTTAGCCAAATTGTGTTGGGTGTTTTTGTTTTGAATAAGGTATAAGTACTCCTTTAAGGGTGGTCCCATAAAATTTATATAAATAAATCCCATACAAAAACGGGCGATGAAATTTCCTATTGGACTTTTTATGAACTTCCCGTTATTTGAAGTACTTACCCATCACTTTTTATTAGCTTTTCATAACCTCAAAGGTTTGCTAGAAGCTTTATAAGTGTCCTATGTGTAAGTTTTTGTCTATTCTCCGTGTGGCCTACAATCCTATTACTATTATAAATGCGAAAGTTTGTGAGGATGGATGTTTGTTTCTCTTTCATGCAAAAACTACTGAACGGATTTTAATGAAACTTTGCAGATATGGCTTATACATTAGAATTACACATTGGCTACTTTTTATCCGGGTACCACGCGGACGAAGCCGAGGGCAGAAGCTAGTAAAGAATAAAGAATTGAAGTTGGTTTAATTTTTAATTGTAAAAAATATATTATTAAATGAACTTGTTTATCATTCAGCAAGAATGTATTGCACTTATGAGGAAACGATAAAGGACGGTGCATTCCAGTCACCTTACTGTGTAAGTTGGCGACATTTTATTTTGTTCTCGAGGACCTCTTCACTGTTTACCATGTAACAACATACATGCTTTTTAGTGTTCCTCTTACAGTATATTTTCCTTAAACACTATTCTTGCTGTAAACTAGCATTAAGTTCGCATATGTAGGTACTTATTTTATCTTGTGCAATAAAGCATTTTCTATCGATCTATCTATTTGTTTGTGTGAAAGTTGTTTGTTGTAAACAATTGCATCTGAAAATGCTTATCAGATTGTAATGCGATTCTTTAGCATTTTGAATTCAACAGTGGTTCTTAGAGAGGTATTATTGCCACACCTAACGTTTCCTGCAATACGTGAGAGTGCAAAAAGGGGGTGTTCACATATTATTAAAAAAACTTGTTGCTACGCTTGACGCCTACGTGGCAGCCTGATGCGTAGACTGACGTCTACGGATTGTACACACGTGCTACGATAACATGGCCCACGCATTTTTCATCTTAAAATATTCGTTGATATTTTAAGATGACGTATAATTCAACCCAAGCTATAGACATTTAAAAAATACGGACTTCGAAGCCTGAAGTCGTGAAACCTAAAAGTCGACAACTGCAGTTTAGCATGAGGACCCAAGACAACTATTTTGTCGACGGACGAGATGACAAAATATATTTTGTCCCTCTCTTTTGTTTGACGGAATAGACGACAGAAATAGTTTTTATCTTCTCTTTTATAAGCAAAACTTTGCCTTGGGTGCTCATGCTAAGCCAGCTGGAGATGATCTCTTCAAAACTACACTTGCGAGTTTTAAGCTGGAATCGCTTCATGGCGGGTTGTTCAAAACTATAATTTTTACAATTTCTATGCAGTGAACTATGAATTGTGTTATATTATTTGAAAGACAACTAAACTCACCCCTACTGCCACAACTTCTATTTTGGGATGCACTTGCAAAGTTCTATTAGATTTTCCGCTTTACTTGATTTTTCTTGACACAGAGATTTTCTTATTACCTAACCGCCATAGTTATTTCTCGTAATCTTGTGAACTTTCAAGTGATATCAAGAAGATTTAAAATTAATTTAATTTCCTTTCAAATGATATACCACAACCCCTAGTTCATTGGACAGAAATTGTAAAAAAATGTCTTGATCAACTCGCGATGAAGCGATATCAGCTTAAAGCTTGTCCCTTTCAGCAAAATGGAATTAGCAGTTTCTTAAACGGAAGTTTAATTCTGCATTTGTCAGAAAGAAAGGACAGAGCAACATGGCCACTCTCACATTAGGGATGACACTCTCACATGGCTTCGCTAGTGATGTTCTCGTAGATCAAATAGCCACAGGTGTTTCATGCGCGGAAATAGACATTTAAATTGACGAGCTCTGTGGCGCAATGGGCAAAGGCCCGCCTGAGGCGCAGAAGGTCGCGGGTTCGACACCCGCCGCGGGACAAATATTTGTATCTGAAAATATTTGTCTCGGGATCTGGATGTTTCTTATGTATGATATATATGTATTTACAAAAAAAAATGTACATAAGAAATATGTCAGCCATGTAGTTCTCATAACACAGGCTCTGCTTACTTTGGGGCTAGATGATGCTGTGTGAAAATGTCGATCATTATTTATTACTAGCTTCTGCCCACGGCTTCGCCCGCGTGGTACCCTCATAAAAAGTAGCTTATGTATCGATGTATAAGCATTAACACTGTAAAGTTTCATCCAAATCCGTTCAGTAGTTTTTGCGTGAAAGAGTAACAAACATCCATCCTCACAAACTTTCGCGTTTATAATATTAGTAGGATTAAAATACGGAACCCAGTTCTAAGTTAAACGATTCTCCCTTGACGAAAACCCTTGATAATGAACAGTTGTATGTATAATCAAAGTGATAAGAATGTTTTACAACTAGTAGATGTAAGAAAGTGGCAGCCGGTAGCCGGCACCATCGCTTGTGGATTAGCGGTAAGTTTTATAGACTGTTAAAAGATAGAAGATACAAATTGACGTGATGGCGATGTCTTTGGTGATCAATTTGCCTGCAAAGGTGTGTGCGTTAATACAGCTAAAAAGTGGAATCACGCTATTTTGAATATACAGCGAATTAAAGCCCATTTACGTCTTAATATGCCCGAAATTTAAAATTTGTGGTCCCGCCTTCTTTGAGCTATTCAAGAAATTAAGTTTCTGCTGCAGTAACGTTTTTTGCTGGAACGAATTTTGTGCGTAAGTGGGTCAAAACTCTCGTCAGTGGATCAAAACTCGCGTCAATGTGGTCCATACCATTGCTGCGGTTTGCTATAATTTTGGGCACTTTTTACATTTAGATGTAAAAGTGATCCTTGTGATTTTAATGAATAAATGAACTTTGAGTTTGACTTTGATTTTTTTTATCAGCTTAGTCAACTGTGTGATTCTTGACAGTTCAGTTGAAACAAGCCTGTAGCCCTTGACACTCGATAAAATCTCAATTCCATTCAAATACAATCTTCAAGCCAAAAAACTGCCTGTGGATTTCAATCGCAAACTTTACTCCAATCTCGAACGTCAACGTCAAAATCGCGTCAAAAATACCTACCAATTTCATTTAGTTCTATAAAATTCCACTAACTAATTTCAATCGTGCGCTAGTATTGCATTCAAGAGTACAAATTGCACGAATCCGATCCTAATCCCAAATTGCGATTAGAATCGAATGTAAAGAGTAAACCATCTGTTAACTTGAAACTTGTTGTTTATCAGTAACCTGATGTCGTCACGTTATAATCGTTGATTCCATGTTATAACATTGCAGGAATCTGAAAACGTATTAGTTTAACAGTTGGCTGTCCAGCGATAGGAAGTGCCCATCGCGCTACTTATTATCATTCAGTGATTTTTACTAAATATATTGTAAAACTAACCCATGTAAGTTTTAGTATATAATACTTCAAAGTAAGCTTAAGATAAGTTTTAAAAAGTTAATGGGATGATTCTGAAAAAGTCGGTAACATACTAAGCTTTTTGTACTTGTTAAAATACTTGTGTACTACCTAAATTGCCTACTATATAACTTGACTCAAAACCCAAAAACAACCCAAGATGTGTATCAGGATGCGAAAATCAGGGTTCCAAAGTGTATATCTCTTAAAGTGTTTTTGTGTTCATTTGAGATCTGTGAGAACAATTTGCGTTTCGTTATTTAGGAACTTATTTTAAATGCTATTCTGTAAACCTTTTTCGTTTTTATAATTGAAACGAAAAATGTATGCTTTGCCTAAGGAGGTATGAAATGGGCCCTCATGCTAGACCACCATTATGTCAAAATTATAACCTACTTAGTGGTAAATAAATATATATGTATTTGTACCTATTTGTAAAAACAAGGGTAGGGAGAAAGAGGGGTTCAGAAGTTTGAATGTTTGTACTAAACCTCGCAACGGCTAAACTGATTTGAACAAAACTTTGAATAGTTATACATGATCTGGGCTACTTTTTACTCGGATAAACGATTAAACCAAAGTCCAAAAGCTAAATAAAATTCCTCTAAAATGCTGAAGACTTTCACACAGAATGATCTAGCCCCAAGCAAAGCTTGTATTATAGGAACTACATGACTGATCTTCTGCTCATACTCGTAATATATTTTTTTTTGTAAATACATTATTATACATATAAAACACCCAAATTAGAGAGATACAAAGATAGCAAAGTCTTTTATCTCTGTATTTTATGATTTTATGTATCTATCCAAATCCCTGCTTGTTGGTCTTGGTTACTAGCTTAGTGCATTTACTATTATACTATCCTTAGTATAATAGTAAATGCACTAAGCTTACCATCTCAACATACCTTTCTCAACTCTCGTTACTCTTCATTCACTCCCAATGCTCTTTTAACACGCTGTTCCTCATTCTATCGCTCAAAGTTACACCACACATACTTATCAAAGCATCATCTTCATTGCATTTACTCGACTTTGATGTTTCTTCTGCCATACCCAACTTTAACTTCCATACATTAGTGTCGGCACTAACACTCCTTTTGCACGGTTAGTTGTGCCGTTTTAGATCATTTCCAGCTGTTTATAAAGGAGTGAAGTGCCCCATTCACTTGATTTCCAGCATTCACTCTCCTTTCAATATCTTCTTCATGCTTCCCATCCCTAGTAAATAAAGTCCCCAGATATACGAACTCTTTCTCTTGTTCCACTCTCTCTCCGCCGATCACAATATCACATGCATTCATAAATTCGTCTTTATCAAAAACTATTACTTTCGTCTTCCTTACATTAACTTTCATCCTTTTTCTTTCAAACGCTTCACGCATAATTGTTACCATCTCTTGTAACTCATCCATCGATGATAAATTAAGCATAATTCGTAATAATAACGAAATTAGTATATTTGCTTTAGTATTTTTCTCAGCTTAAGAATGTTGTAGATCCGTTTCCCCCCTAAGTATCTTAATCCTTCTCATATGATTAGCTTTTTTTATTGTGCGAAAGTGCGGATGAAAAAATTTTGGTACGAGGCGTACCTATTAAAGCAACGAACCCAACAATTTTTGCTAATTAGGGTTCAGTATCGAAAAGGTGCTAATAAAACCCTATCTTAAATAAAATCCCTATCCAATAGTATTATTGGATAGGGATTTTATTTTATGGGTATCCATCAGACACCTGGCCACACTAGGATTTCCTGTGTTGTGGTTTTCAGGACCTTCCAACCCAATCTAAATCTGCGCCGCCCTCCCGTCTGTCTGTCTATTACTGAGCTGTATTTTTTACAGCTCAGTGACTATGGTCTACATCATAAAAAAAAATCATAGGTTTGAAATATCGGGAAGTTGATAAAATCTGAATCCTTTCATCCCTAAGGGGTGATATTTTTTATAAAATTTATATGTATTTACAGCTTTGAAGTGTATCTAATCCACTAAAAAAAATCATTTAAATCGTCACATTCACACAAACAAAAAACTGACGAAATGAGAACCTTTTTTTTAAGTCGGAAAAAAAAATTAAAAAGAGTTATTTAAAACCAAATACAAAGCTCGTTTAAAAATGGAACTATGATTATCCTGTTATTTAACAAAGAAGTACATGCTTAGCTAAACGGCCTTTTATTTTCTACTGAAAGCACACGTATCTGAATCAACTATTTAAAAATCTTTATAAGTCAGGCCATTTGTTTTTAGGTATAGTATGTGATGGTACGGAACCCTAAGTACTCGAGGCTGACTCGCACATGGTTTTTTTTTTGTATTTACTTTTGTATGAACGCATTGTCTATAAGGTACCTACCCCCGTTTCCGATGACTTGCGTCCTTTTGGCCTAGAAACCATATAGTTATTTATTGTTATTGAACACAAAGCACACTGTTTTCATTGCAAATATTACTCATAACTATCTGATTGTTGTAAACCTGAACATTAACATGAAAACAATTGACTAACTATCCTCGATTTGTACCTTTGTGGTACTATAGTACTCATAGATACCCAGCAACTGTATCCATGGCACAGGGAATCAGAGTGCTCCGGATTCAGAGGGAGTTTGCCGAGAAAACGGTGACCGTTTGAACTATTCAGCTTAGACGCTGTGTAGGTTGGGTGTTTTATTTCATCTAAGTATATTAATTGCTGGTATGGCATATACCGTTTTACTTATGTAAATATTGCTTGATATCGATTTGGATCATCTTTTATGTGACTGAATTATCTGTTACTAGCTTCTGCCTCCGGCTTTGCCCGCGTTCTACCGGGATAAAAAGTAGATAAATGTGTTATTCTGATGTATAAGCTATATTACTGTAAAGTTTCATCAAACTCCGTTAAGTAGTTTTTGCGTGCAAGGGTAACAAACATCCATCCTCACAAACTTTTGCTTTTATAATTAATAAATAATAATAAATAAATAGTGCTGGACATTTTTCACACAGCATCATCTAGCCCCAAACTAAGCAGAGCTTGTATTATGGAAACTACATGACTGATATATTAATTATATACTTTTTTTTTGTAAATACACACATATCTATGTATAATAGAAAACAACCAGACCCGAGACAAATATTTGTAGAACATACAAACATTTGTCCCGCAGCGGGAATCGCAACCTTCTGCGTCTCAGGCGGGCCTTCACCCACTGCACCACAGAGGTTGTCAAATAGTATATTAGTAGTAGGATGTTACATTTAGTTAGATAAATAAAGAATTCGAATCATTAATTATTACATATACTTAATGCACGTAACTAGAAATAAAGATTGGTCGAAGTATCTCGAAAAAGTTGCACATGTAAAGATAAATGAATGCAAATAGCAGAGAAAATTGCGTTTTTTTATGGCAGTAAATCAAAAGTAATCAAAACATAAAACTTGTGGTGTTTGATTTTATTTTGTTCAACTTATAAAAAGTTATCAAAGCCGATAACGCCTAAAACGCCTAATATATAATCCAGATAAGACCTACACACTATCTGTATATTTATAAACGTGGCCTATTCCCGAAATTTCTTTCCGTCTTTTGAGGAAGAGAATCATCATCGTCATTAACAGTCAGTTGAAGTCTACTACTAGACTTGCATCCCCAAAGAGTGCCACGACGAACGATATTAAGCCTCTATCCATTGACCTCCATCTGATGTCATTGGTCAATCCTCATTTGATAACTGTTATATACCAGCGCTTGTCGGTTTTGTGAGCTATGTGGCCTGCCAAAGGTAAATTTCAAATTTTAAAGTGAACTTACGCCGATACCTCGCGCCCGACCAAGCCTAGAAGAATTAGGCAACTCTGTTTTTATTTAGATTTTCACCCAGCTATGTTTTGGTACCGAAACAAGGAGAACTCGTTTATTGAGAAAGAGAGTTGAAGAGTTAAATAAATTCAAAAGTGTCCAATTCAACTTGCTAATTCGGGGACTCTCCATTTAGAGTGAGAGAGAAAATAGGCAAAGACAAAACTAAACCAAATCTAAAAGGAACTTTTTGTAAATAAGCGGAAATTATGAATGCGCGTAAATTGTATTTTATCTTCTAATCCTACTAATATTATAAACGCGAAAATTTGTGAGGATGGATGTTTGTTACTTTTTCACGCAAAAACTATTCAACGGATTTTGATGAAACTTTATAGTAATATAGCTTATACATGAGAATAACACATAGGTTACTTTTTGTCAGGGTACCACGCGGGCGAAGCCGTAGGCAGAAGCTAATAATATATAATGCTGATAGGTAGCTATTACAAATTTGCTTGTGTTTTGATGAAATAGCTAATCACGGAAAAAAAATATAATACCGCATTCCGATTTCAATTGTGATGTGTTTTTAATATAAGCTTGCAATGTGCATTTAATGTAAAGTTCTTGGTAATAATTATTTTATTTACGGTAGAGTCTTTGTGAACTATGTCATAAACAAAGCGTGAAATATAGCATTTCATAAAATATTTACCGATTATATTAAAAAACAGGGCGTATATTTACCGAGTATATGGTATATAGGTATAGGGTCTGGGTGTTTTCTTTGTATAATATGTATGTATTTAAAAAAAAAAATATATAAGTAGTATATCAGTCATGTAGTTCCCATAACACAAGCTCTGCTTACTTTGAGGCTAGATGGTGCTGTGTGAAAAATGGCCAGCATTATGTGCAGTATTATATTTTTTTAATATATGCTTTTTGAAGTCTAAAACAGGGCGTGTTGAAAAAAGTTAGCAAGTACCTAAATATCTACCTGACTGGAAGAGATCGCTTTTAGCGATCAGCCTATCCATTGTACGAGTACGAGTACCGTATATTTAAATTTTCTATATTGTTTCTTGTAAATGGTGTACATTGTATTTTCTTTCTAACAATTTTGTCTATCGTATCTTTAGTTTTGTATACTGTTTCTACTGGTGTGCATTAAAGAACAATAAAGAAATGTACCTGTACTTACCTATCTAGGTACCTTAAGTATCATGCATCCTTTTATTACAAATGCGAAAGCAGTATGCAAGTATGTTTGTTTTCGATAATATTCGTACCGTTTGGATTAAATAGATCCTAACTTGAAATAACACGCAACCTTCTTAATATATTATTATCGAAGCTAGAAAGTTCTGTTTTCGATAAAAACCTACGTTAAGACGTTATTTAATAAGTTGAATCAGCTGTTTAAGCTACGGTACCCGATGAGATAGGATAGGATGTATTTGGTATTGGTATCGTGAAATCGTTGACGTGGAATCAGAATTCCTACCTTCAGCTTATCAGTATTTGTGTACCTACTTACATCTGACACTAACTTTATCAGATTTTGTCCGGATTGACGATACCATCTAGTTACTAGGAAATGGTAATAATGTTTTGATGTAACAAACTGATTGAGTACTATCTGTTGAAGATTTTGAGGTTGATAAAACAAAATATCAATCGTACTGTGTAAGTTTATAGTTTACTAGTTGCTACCCACAGTTTGGTCATCTTGTTCCCCAGATAAAAAGTAGCCTATGTCTTGTGTTTAATATCTGTGCCTATGTTTTTTTTTAATTCCATAAATGATATCTATGTAGGTGCCATGGTTGTGCCATGGTCGCTTTTGGCCCCCGTCCGATCGATTTGCATAGCTTACCCGCACTTTTACCTCCTTTGCTCGGCTCCTAAGGGCTCCTAAGAAAAAAAAACTTTTCAGATTTACTATTAGTATCGATTACTATAGATTCCAAATTTCATCCTAATCGGTTCTGCCGCTACGGAGACCAATCAACTACAACTAAAACATCTAAATTTTCTCATCTTTAATAGCTGTTAAAATAAGTAGAAGGAAGAAAACAACGTATTCGTTTTTCACATTAAAGGATTGTAGAAAATCCAAAACGTGTTGGTTCCTTGGATTCTTTCAGGTGGAATCCGCGTAGAATCGATGGTGAAAATATTCACTGTGACTTTTTTATAGGCAACCCTATCTGATGTAGGGAACATTTCAACGTAACATCCGAAGCACGAAACAGTTCTTCATTTAAACTGTTGCAGGCACTCCGAAAACTCATTTTAATGCAGTGTTGCCCGAACATATAGCTCGTATGTTACATGAACATAAATTTTCTTTGTTTTACTACAACCTGACATTTATTTAATTTTATGACAAATCGGGTAATTATTCGTTGCATAAACATCGCATGTTATCGAGAAAAGATTATCCATTGTAGACATTAGTAGCTTACTGTTCACGTGACTTATATATTTCATAAATAATCTTACAGTCGATTTAACCATTGTTAAAAAGAGGCCTAATTGCAATGCGTTTAAATATGGCAACTACAAAAAGTTAAAAATTAAGAGCGTCACATTATTTCCGTCAGATCGATTCATTCATTTGTTTTTTTAAAGGACAGTTGAGTTTTTTTTCAAGACTTGTTAAAATATGAATTGACTAACTTGGGTTACGAAAAGTGCTAGTTTTTTTTTTAAACAAAATAGAGCCAGCATGTGAGAAAAATATAAAATAAATAATGCTGGTCATTTTTCACACAGCATCATCTAGCCCCAAAGTAAGCAGAGCTTGTATTATGGGAACTACATGACGGATATACTACTTACATACATTTTTTTTGTAAATACATACATATTATACATAGAAAACACCAAGAACCGAGTCAAATGAATGCAGATCATACAAACATTTGTCTCGCAGCGGGAATCGAACCCGCAACCTTCTGCGTCTCAGGCGAACCTTCGCCCACTGCGCCACAGAGATCTATTGTTAATAATGTATCTACTGGATACATTATTAACAACATCGATTAAAACGATACAGCCCTGATTTTTTTGTACTATTTTGTATATTATAAGTTGACGTTTCTAATGATCCTTGTGATCTTAATTAATAAAAACCTTTTTACTTCGATTTTGACGTTATAAATGAATGCTACCAATAATAATTTCACAGTTTTCTATCAAAAATTGTATTATGTAATGGAACTTTTTGAATGTATTTTATCTTATCAGAGTTATCTTTTAAATTACTTACCTAATTAATATTTGTTGATTAAAAATGTGTTGTAAGATTACCAAAATCCGATAGGCATGTAGCACTGAGCGCATTGATTAATTTACTACGGTAGGTACTTACATTTTAGAGATCATAATTACACAATAATCTATCTATATATCCAACTAGCTGCGCCCCGCATTTTCACCCGCGTAAGTTTCGATTTTATACTCGTGATAACTTTGAAATTCATTGTCCGATTTGAATGAATTTAAAAGTCTTTGACTGCTACATAAATACCCTATTTATTTGAATAAGAATTAATACTACGATACGAATGTAACCAACTTTTGTTTCTACCCGCGAACTAATTACATTTTAGAACACAAAAGCTGCTATTGTGCCGTAACTATGATAGTTAGATATATTTCCTCTGATACTTTTTTGTAGATAATAATGAGTACTTTAATTATGTACTACATCATGTTTATATATCATCAATATTTTTCTCAGCGCATGCCAAATAATGAATTTTCTAGGCAAAATTTGCTACTTTGAGTTACATTATTGCAATTTTCTAAAGGATCTCTAATTTTATTGAAAATAAATTATAGCCTATGTTACTTCCTGATAATTTTGCTTTCTATTAGTGAAAAAATTGTTAAAATCGGTCCAGTAGTTTCGGAGCCTATTCGGTACAAACAAACAAAAAAAATATTTCCTCTTTAAAATATTAGTATAGATAGATATAGATAACTACTGGGATATAAGTATCTAAAAGTGAGATACCTATACTACTCCTTTTTATCTCGCCACTCTTTCAGATTCTACGCAAACGAATCAAACAAGTGACCACACCTACGCATACATACCTTCAACACACATACATATCCTTACATACACATACATATATAGTATACAAGTAGTACACATACTTTAAGTAGAAGCAAAGAAGTAAGAAAATAAAATAACGGGTAGCTGTTGTAGGTACTACACAGAATACCTTAGTTCTCTCCGTGACGACGACGTGAAGGCCAAACAGGTCCTGTCTCAGCAGGTTTGCAGCTCCACATAGATGGGATGTGAAGCTGCGCTGGTTTTCAGACAGAACCTATCTATGTGTACTAGTATTACAATGGCGTCGATTCTGTAGTACACTAACTAAACTAAATTTAAGCTGTCGCTCTCTTTTACTGATAGTGCAAGCAAGAAAGAGATCGCTCAAGTTTTAGTGCTGTAAAATCAGTTTACTTGCCGCTTTTCTTTGTATTTATATGTTTTGAAATCACGACTAAATTTGTATGGAAAACTTAAATCTGACTAATTTGACAGCTCTAAAATTGTAGCTATCTCTTTCTTGCTTGCACTATCAGTAGAGAGAGCGACAGTTTAAATTTAGTTTAAGTAGTAAAATGATTTGACAGGAGCATACAGCAGTAAAATTCTTGCCATCTCTTTCTTGCGTACACTATCAGTAAAAGAGAGCGACAGTTTAAAATTAGTTTAGTTAGGTAGTGTACAACAGAATCGAGTATAATATGGGTCACCATAGCAGAGATAATGGCCTCTGCTATGGTCTATGGCCTATGCTATGCTATGCATCTGCTATGGTCAGTACTTGGGTACTTCAATGATATTTCAAAACGGTTTGTTAGTTTTATAGCTTGTTACTGATTGTGAAAACTACTTCAATGCACTCCATTGGTGATAAAGTTGGATGGTATTCGAAATGATTTATTTCATGCACTTCATACTTCATATTTTATGGAAATGTATGATTCTACAGTCATATCGTCGAGGATAGTACAATCCCGCGGATATAAAAATGCAGAAGATGCGTATCTATATTCTACCCAACTGTAAAGGAGATACATTTTTTCATATAAATACGTATTTTTTTTAGTCTTGGTGCGTCATTTTCATACATTACGCTGCGGGACAAATGTTTGTATGATCTGCATTCATTTGTCTCGGGTTTGGGTGTTTTCTATGTATAATATATGTACTTACAAAAAAAAATGTATACAAGTAGTATATTATCAGTCATATAGTTCACATAACACAAGCTCTGCTTACTTTGGGGCTAGATGATGCGGTGTGAAAAATGTCCAGCATTTAAATTTAATAAAATAAAAACTGAAAAATTATTAACCTAAATAATTGCTTCCTCTTATTATAAAGTCTTACTGCTTAAAACAACAAGTTAACACAATAAAGGTAGGTACATACATAACTTTTTTAAAATTCACTTCTCTATCATAACAAACAAGTCGTTTTAATTTCTTACTAAAATATCAGTCATATTTTTACTAGGGCTCTAACTTTTTGGAAATTACAAAAGATATTACATAAAATTTATCACACTCTATAGGAACCACTTTTTTCAATTAATGTCGAATGAAACATTTCAATCTTGGACCTTTGGCGTAGCTGTTCGAAATCATCGTTAAAATTAAGCTTATCAATACTTAAGAACTCTGACATCAACTCGTTTTTTCTTGCTTCTTTGGTGATCGAGGCATTGACTCGGTAAATCAATTTCAAGATTTTTCAACTCTCTTTCGATTACTCAACGAACTGAATCAACCTCTATTTGCGTATGGCCCTTTTCAAGTTTGTTCTTCATCATTAACTCTTCCCACAGCTGGATTTTCTCTCATCCAGTACCTATCATACAGTCTCATACAGTCAGTACTCTGTTCATTTAGTTTTAAGTAGTATACTTTTGTGGTGACGTCTTGATCTTTGGCCTGATGTAGTTTTCCTTCCCGTTTCTTCTATACAGGAGATATGTAGTGGATACCCACTACAGAAAAACATTTTCATTTCTTGCCGATTCAGTTTCCAGAAGGTTTCATTTTTTTCACTCACTTTCTTTGCATTTGATGACCTGATCTTAGACATTTAACAGAACCATAAGCCTCTCAAAGTTTTTTGCAGCTTTTATGGAAAAACTTGCATAAGTAGGTATTTATTAACCAGTAACTGGCTAAAGCCAAAAAAAATACTTAGGTACTTGACAAATAAAACTGAAATTCCGATCTTTATCCAGCCACGAACCAAACAAAATAATTTAGTAATAATATTAGTCAATTTTAAATTTATGTGACACAAGCGGGTGGCAAACTTTTTACTGCGTGCGCATGCCGCAAAATTTAAGTTTGGCTATTTTTGTATACGCGGTATTGTATTTGTTGGTTACGCGATTTTACACTACCCGCGACGATATGTAGATAAACACCGATACACGATTTTGCACTTAAAATGATAGTAATGGTACTTATATAACAACTTTTTTTTGATGCGAGGAAACTGCTTTTTCCTGGTTTTTGGCTCAATAAATTGTGGATCTCATGCAGTGCAATGCGGCGAGGTGTGGGAAAGTTTTTTAGGGCCTTCACTATGAATACATTGAAAACATTTATTTACTGTAAATGTAACTATCGATCTCTCATGAAGGGATTTGGTTGTATAACAATTTTTCAGCACAATTTACTCTTTCGAGTGTACAATATTACCTAACTATTCTACTCTTGCTAATTTATAATGTGATGTGATGATGTCAACCAAGCCGATTTTGGTTACGGCGAAATTGTTAATGCTTGCTTCTACCTCTATGATGAGCCCTGAGATGACTTGCATTGTCTAGTTTGGTTTTAAAAGTTCGTGCACAGAATATAGAGCACTGCATTCTCAGAATTACATAGAGTCCTCTACACCCACAGGTTGTATTGAAAAGGTCGCTTTTGAACGATAAAACTGCCCATTTTACCTTTGATTTTAAAATGTTAAAGATCATTTTGTTTAATTCATAAGGTGTAAAATAAAGTATTTGGATTCATTCATTCATTCATTCATTCATAAGGAGCAAGTTAGAACACCGTTTACATAACAATATATTGTATGTTTGCACTTTGCAGGCGGTTTGTTTTATGGATAGGCCAATTTTCTATCAAGTTCATGCCTCTGTAGGCTTGCGCTGTTCTAGAAGTCTCCATGCTGGCTGGATTTATGCCAATGATTCTCTGCATGAGGGCTCACTTTATTAACGGAAATATAGTGGGCGAAAGCGGAACCCCTAGTTTCTATGTCCATCTGTATATCCCTGTTTCACATTCCGATTTCACCCCATTAACATTTTGCAAATCTAGGTATATCTTTATCTTTACTAATTTGTATTTTGTTTGAACGAGCTAATCTCTGGAACTACCTTTGAAAATTAGGTTTTGCATTTGGTAGCAAAATTTTTGAGGAAGGTTATTAAACATCACGGTTTGACCATTAGGAGTCAAGCAAAGAAGTAATAGCGCGAGTGGGCGATGCGACGTGGTGGTTCGGGGGCTGAGGATGGCCGTGGCACAGCTTTTAAAATATAATAACCGTAGCTTGATAAGGGTTGCTATCTTCATTTAATTTTGATAGTATAAAATGTTGAATATACCTGTACTTTCGTAGACCTTTTTACCGTTATCGTTCATCATGGCATTTCTTGAGGGAGGTTTATAATTTTAGTGTAGTATAACTACTTCTTGCTGATACTAATGATGAAATTAAAAAATATCATCCAAAACTATCAAAATATCGCCTGTAAAAAATGAATGGCAACGTAATTTCCTTCATCGTTTGGCTCATTGCTATGTGAAAATTCCAAGGCGTTTTCTCATTCATTTTGATGTTTTTAACTGTTGCACTTCTGCTATATGCATGATATCTAGTGTTATCATCTGAACTCATTCATATTATATTCTTTTAGGTTCATGTTCTATTTTTTAAAGCTATCAACTCAACATTGGAGCCATTCACAGTCAATAGAGAACCTTAAGAAAATTGCAATAATGTAACCCAAAGTAGCAAAATTTTGCCTATAAAATTAAATATGTAACCAATAATCAATAATATAAGTACCTATTCGTTCTATAATGTTTACAATACTAAAAAATCCGATTTTTTCTTAGAATTCATATTTTACTCACTAGACACTGATATTAGTAAATTTATAATCTTGACATGAACATTGTCAAAGTTTTCCTCTCCAAATAACCGGCCGTGACTGTACTGATCGACATCTAAATATTCTAGACTAGGTACCTACTGAACCTGTTTATCCTCAAGGAAAACTGGAAATAATTTGGTACGTGTTGGAGTTCCTAATAGTCAGGAACAAGGAAGTTAATTAGGAAGAACATTAGTCATTCCAGAGTTTGATCTTGACCATCTTAGTTTGTGTAGCGAAAGATTTACCTCAGTGCAGTAAACTTCATCGGAACATCAATTGGTTTGCGTCATCGCGACCAGCACATGAGAATTTCCATGTAGGTTAGGTAATTTCCATTAAAACGATGCAGGGTGTTTACAATGAGAAAAGCTCAAGAAATATTTCATCTTTAAATTGTTATATTATTATGAACCAACGTGGACACTAGTTACGTAGACCTGCTAGTAAAATGTAAAATATCAAGACCTGGGGCCTAACTATCAAGTCAATTAAGATAAAGAGGAAGCTATCGCATTATATTAGCGTCCTCAATCGCAAATCAATTCGACATCTTTGTCTTAATTTCAATCACAATAGGATTTGATAGTTAGGCCTCGGAGCCTACCTAGTAGAGTGCCAAGACGAACTGTGTAGCTGCCTCCATCCTCTAACTTTTTACGTTGAAATGCCATCGGTGCATCAGGTATTGCCCACTTTAACTGCATTTTACGTTAACATAACATCATTGGATCAGCGACACTAATTATATTATTGCTAGTGGAACGCTCCGCGACTTCGTTTCCGTTGCAGTTTTGCTACAAACTTCATCTTTCCGCTGCACCCTCTAGAGGAATTCTGGAAAATCCTGGTTTAGCTCTCCTCAATACATCAAGAAGAGATTACCATACAAGTTTTAAATCTCTAGAGGTAGGACTTACGGCTTAGGCTTTGCGTTAACCTCCAGTCTATC
The DNA here is from genome assembly GCA_958496245.1 of Perizoma flavofasciatum. Taxonomy (NCBI): domain Eukaryota; kingdom Metazoa; phylum Arthropoda; class Insecta; order Lepidoptera; family Geometridae; genus Perizoma; species Perizoma flavofasciatum. The sequence goes on along the minus strand of OY292441.1, from coordinate 7,487,144 downwards.
GTTCAGTAACGACTTGTTATTTAGATAGGAAAGCTTGTTTGGGTTTTTTTTAACTATCACTCTGTATGAGTAACTTCGAACTTAATAATAATTTCTCAAGGACACTTATTCTGAACGGTTACAAAACAATCGAAAACACTCGTATTTTCTAGAGAATAATCTTTCAAGAATAATCTAATCTATCAGTCTACTAGCAAATAAAGTGCTTTACAGTTGAAGAGGGAAATGTTACTTCTGTTTATGTTTAGCAAGTTATTTTATTATGTAGTTGTACTCAAATTTAAATAAGTAGCTAGTGCCCACGGCTTCGTCCGCGTGATACACGGATAGCCTACGTGTTATTCTACTCGTAGATCACAAACTGTACACCTATTCCAATTTTAGACAAATCGGTTCAGCTATTATGATAATTTTTATAGATACAAATATATTTACCTACCAATAAGTAGGTGACAAATATAACACTGTGGAGGTCCCCGCACGAAGGCTAGCCTCTATTGAAAGAGATCGGTTACTAAATAGACCATCCTATCCTATCCTACGCAAAAACCACTGAACGGATGTTGATGAAACTTTACAGTAATATAGCTTATACATCAGAATAACACATAGGCTACTTTTTATCCGGGTATCAAGCGGCCGTGCCGTGGGCAGAAGCTAGTTACCAATAAACTGAGTAGAGTAACTGAGTTTTATCAACAAACATCTATTGACATGGCATTGTAGGAAGTAGGATAAACGAACGCCCAAAAACACCATGTTATCAGTCATAGTATTTCTTGGTCAATCTGTGACGTACTGAACGGTTGACCAGATTGAGGATGTTGGCCTGGTAACCAGTAGTGAAAGAAAAAAAGTGAAATGATTTATAGGGGCTTAGTACTGGCTAATGCCGAACCTACTAATATTATCCTGCTACAATCCTACTTAATCTTACTATAATAATATAAATGCCAAAGTTTGTAAGGATGTTTGTTACTCTGACACGCAAAAACTACTGAACGGATTTTCATGAAACTTTACAGTAATATAGCTTATACATCAGAATAACACATAGGCTACTTTTTATCCGGGTACCACGCGGGCGAAGTCGTGGGCAGAAGCTAGTGATTATAATAATATTGGATGAATTCGTACCTAAAATAACTGAAATGTTTGAAATCCGATGCGCGTCATGATGTATCGAATGTTTTGATAATAGCTCTCTGGTTTGTTCAAAACAGAGATTAATTTATCAGAATTGTAGTTAGGTAGGTAAGTTTAGTTACAACAGAACAATTATTAAGAGTTTAAATGGTTAAAAATCTACCTTGTCCTTTATATGTTAAAGTTGTAGTAGAGATGCAGGTTTCAGCTAAAAAACCTCGCGAGGAAAGCGGCTTTTCCAAAAACACGGCTAAGTGCGACTTTCCCACAAAGGTTTCTGTAGGTATCACTATCACAATGAAATAAATAAACAAACCTTTATTATTCCTAGAAACCTCTTATATTATTACCTATTATTATTATTAATTTTGTGTTTAATTCATTTCAATGTTGAATAAATACATTACATAGATAGATTTTTTTTTTATTATACATAGAAAATACCCAGAACACGTAAGTTTCGATTCCGTGGGAATATCGGGATAAAAAGAAACAGTAAATTATTTTAATGCTACGTAAACGCCCTTCATGATTAAACTATTTATTTGAGTAAGAATTGTACGATTCTAACTACGATACAAATGTAACCAACTTTTGTTTCTATCGGCGATCTAATGAAATTTTAGAACACAAAAGCTGCTATTGTGATTTAACTATGATAGTTAGATATATTCCCTCGCGGACTTTTTTGTAGGTAATAATGAGTACTTTAATCATGTAGTAAGTCATTTTTATAGGCAAAATTTTGCTACTTTGGGTTACATTATTGCAATTTTCTTAAGGATCTCTATTATTTTTGAAAATAAATTATAGCCTATGTTATTTCTTGATAATTTAGCTTCCTATTGGTGAAAAAATGGTTAAAATTAGTCCAATATTTTCGGAGCCTATTCGGTACAAACAAACAAAAAATCTTTCCTCTTTATAATATTAGTATAGATAGATATTAGTATAGATATAGATTTGGGAGTTTGGTCTGAGCTTAGTCCTTTTCAGTGAGTATTACTCTCACCTTATAGTAACTAGCAAAAATAATGTCAAAGAGAGAGATTTATTAATTGGCAAACGATTGAGTCAGCCAAAAAAGTATGTGGTAAAAAATCACAACATACAAAAATCATGAATCCTACCTCAAATAACATTATTCTCATCTTTACAGATTTGGAAGCGAATCTGCTGGTTCGTGCCAAGCCATCACTAACCCCCGCGCGCCGCGACGTTTTTCAGCTGTGTGACGTCGCTTGACGTATGGAAGATAGGCCATATTCGTATGAACTGGTGACCACGGGTTCGCCAGTCAACCAGCAACCGTACAGAATGGAGGCGGGACAGTTGTGGCGGCAGTATGTCATTGCCGGCATCGGTATGTTTTTTCATTTAAAAAAAAAACATGTTTGTTTCACATCACAATTGATAAAATGTGTCGGGTGGGATAATAATGTTGATCGGTGCCACGATATGACAAAATGATTTTCAATAAAATGAATAATATAACTAAATGTGTAGAAATTACATACTATCGAAATAAAATAAAAAAAATACAGAGGTCACGGTTGAAAAAAAAAAATAAGTGTCGGAATAATAGCTGAGTGTCTTAATTAAAAAAAATAACATTATGCAGAGCGATAACATGATTATTTGAAGAAAAAAAAACATACTTAAATAAGAAAAAGTTTAGTAAATAATAAACGTTACTTTATTGAATACGAGTTGAAATGTGTTGGAGTAAACCCATGCCAAGATTTTCAAATGTGTTTTTAAATACAGTTGAGATGTGAATGAAAATAAATGACCGAGATCGTGATCAATTTATAGGAAAGTGCGGAAAAATAGTCGGTAAGTGATTAAGGTTTTAAAGTTTGGTATGTCATTCTGGTTTCCTTCTTAGTGTTCCGTAGGTACCGTGGAAAAACAGAATATGTATAAAATCCAGTGTAATAATATTTTTTACATCTTGGAGTAGAAATATATAGATCGCTCATGTTATAAAATCGCTCCATCCCAACTAGCTACGAGTCTAGTGGAAAGAATCACTTTATTTGACTTTACTCGGTGAACTTAAGAAAAATTGCGAAAATTGGAATTCCTGTAGATTATAGGTACCTAAATTGCGGTAAAGTTTGGTGCGGGTTCAATTCGCGTTCCGGGCAAAATGATTACATGTTTCGCAGATAATTGTTTCGGGTCTGGGTGTTCTGGTACTGTTCCTGATACCCGCGACACAGGGAATCCTATGTTGCAGTCAGTATGGGAATCTATGTATGTATCTGTTGGCAAAGTATGCAATACTTTGAAGCAATCAGGAAACAATTGAAGGCCTTAATGTTTACGCCATCAACAAAATTATAGTCGAAATTCAAAATTATCATAGAACATTTAAAAAAAACACAAAGAGGTTTGTATTCGTTTCAGTCTAATTAGGTATAATCTTCTTTGTCTTGTCGATAGTTTGCCTCATATTTTTTTTTAACTGGATTTGGCCAGTGTAAATTTACACCATCTATTGTAGTCTTGCACAGGTCTTCCATGCAGTTGTTAATGCAATGTAGACACAGTAGATGATGCATCCTTTGGTATGGTTCCGCAGTCTGATAGTTCATTCCTACACACTTCTACTAGCTTCTGCCCACGGCTTCGCCCGTGTAGTACTCGGATAAAAAGCAGCCTATGTGTTATTCTGATATATAAGCTATATTACTGTAAAGTTTCATCAAAATCCGTTCAGTAGTTTTTGCGTGAAAGAGTAACAAACATCCATCTTCACAAATCCATCGGCAAGATTTTTATAAGTTGAGTTATTAGTAGGTACAACTACTTATGTACTACGGAAATAAACCACACGAACTTTATAAATAAACAAACACGCTTACAACTGTTTTCACCTTGATGGAAATCCTCATCTCTACTCACCGAGTAGATCTTTGAGGATCTTTGCCTACATTTGGAATTGCCGTAGTTTGCAAGTAGCATTGCTTGTGACAGGTTTCAAGCCCATTTCGCTTATTGGAATACTAAACGATGGCACTTTTTTTTCACCACTACTTTTTAGAGAGAGATATGTACGCCCCTGTAACAAAATTTCAAGTGATATGTTAAAACTGTCAACAAGCAAATTTAAACATCAACTTTGTAGTAAAGCCAGATTATTTAGATGACAAAAATCTTGGGACGGAAATAGCTCCAACTCCGTGAAAAAACTCAGTCAAATCATTCAGCGGTTAGTTGATATGAACAAAAAATTATAATATTTTTTTATTCGAATTTTGTCAGCAATAATCACCAATGACCGAGGCACATTTGTTGACTGTTGCTTGGTCGCGAGGAATCGGTAAACATAAAAAGTAATGTTCTCGTGATTGTAATCCTATGGATATTAAAGATTTTCATGTTAATTTGATGCTAATTATGAGAATCGCGCGCATCATTAATCTTAAAAACTTAGGGGCCGGACAAACTGACGCGGCGGTACTGGCGATTAAAGCGAAATGCTTGTCAAATCTGCGAGAATACTCAGTAGTAGTACGAACAAAATAAATAACAGTAATAGGTTGTTTAAAAAAACTAAAAAAAACACGCTTTTCAAAACGTATCATATGAGCCCAAACTCGAGGGGTTTACTAGTAGCCACTGAAGAGTTCCACTATCCACCTCCTGGCTCCATCATCAGATCAGCTCCAAGACACCAAATTATAGTATTGTCATCCAAACTACATAAACATACAAAGTTTCATTACGATACGACAATTAGAAGTAGGTTAAAATAATCTTCCAAGATTTGATTACATTGTTTGTTAGTTAGTTGTATGTAAAGCTAATATAAGCGTGTTAATAATACATGCGAAAGTATGGATGTTAGTAACTATGTGGTGATAAAACATATCTTAGAGCCATATGACTAAGTCATGTGCAACGATAACAAAACATCGCATTGCAATCGGATAAGTAATTATAGTAATCGGACTTTTTCAGATACATATTGGTAGATAAGAAATAAAGTTAAAAAAACTGACGTTTTATTAAGTTCAAAGTGCAATCGATTACGACACGACAAAGTAATCCTTGTGATTTTGATGAATAAATGAATTTTGACTTTGACTTTATAGAAGACCCCGTAGGCATCTAAGCACACATCAAAAAAGATTGCGATCAGTTTGAATACTTAACATTATATTTCCTGACAGTATATGTTTTTTTTCCTTGCTAATAAGACAACATTTATTTATAATCATATTAATCCTATAAACACGAAAGTTTGTGAGGATGGATGTTTGTAACTCTTTCACGCAAAAACTACTGAACGGATTTTCATGAAACTTTATAGTAATGTAACTAATACATCAGAATAACACATAGGCTACTTTTTATCCAGGTACCACGCGGGCGAAGCCGTGGGCAGAAACTAGTTTAAAATAAAAACAAACCATTTTATTAAAATTGTTTTTATGTTTAGGTAAAAGAATTTAAAATCAATTCCAAAAGCGATTGAAGAGTAAAGGATAATATTTCAACTGTTCAAAATGATCGCCAACTTTTTTTGATGTCCTTACATCGCGGGTTAATGAAGGTAACTAAGGTACCCAAGTACAGTACCAACTTTATTTTGTTTAGAATGCGTGTGAAAATTGACGGGTCATCGTTCAACAATGGAAGTCAGGCGTTACAAAATGTATTTTGGTCAGACATTTGTCGCGAGCAACGAATTATTTAAATAATTGACCGGACAAAGTCTAGAATGTAAGAATGTTTTAAGAGTAGTTAGAGTTTTGTGGGAAAGTCATGAAAATAGTCATGTTATAGCACTTACCCCCCGGAAGTGCTATAACATGACTATTTCTGCCGAAAAGCAGTAATGCATTCATTGCTGTGTTCCAGTTTGAAGGAGAAAAAAAAGAGAAAAAACAATCGTTATCATTTATTTCTGATTAAACGCCATTACGTTAATCATCTATAGACATTTATAAAGTATATATTTTATTTATGTTATATCCAAGTCTTTTCTGTGCATTATTGTTGTGACAAATAATTTTATTCTATTATTTACAATATGGTGGTTCCCATTTGCAATCGACTAAAATAATACATAATTAAATAAATATTTTGTTCGATTTCTTATCAGTGTAAATACCGTTTTTTTATAAACATCGTTATCAGCGTATTTCGCCCTCTGGTGGTGATAATGTCCTAATGAAACCGATTATTCAAATCCTTTGGAATTTAGATAGTTACTCGTAACCTAGGAATACGCTTAGTGATAGTGGATAATCTAAATCACCCAGCTAGCATATACATACACACGTCAAAAAAGTCTTGAAATATTATCAAAATACTTTAAAAGAAATACTTATATAAAATATTATTTATTTCAGACAACAAAGAAATATTTTTGTTAGTATGAAGAGGAACGAGAAAAATGAAATAACTGCAAAACTAAATAAACAAAATATATTCAAGGAATTCATTATTTGTTTAAAAATCTAATATTAAAGTACTTTTGTTTGTTCTTAAAAATTAGTTAATTTCAACATTTCATAAAATATTATTGTCGTTTTGATATATTAATTTTCCGAATATTGACTGTTTACAGTCAGATACGGCTCAAAATTATCACTTTAGACAGAAACTAGCATATTGGGGGCCTGTACTTTTTATAAAGCATGCCAAACTACAGCATATACTTGTGATAAGTTTTTAAACTGATTGCAAAACTTTTTTGATGTGTGTGTTGCTGCAATATAGATAAAGAGCCAGTGTTGTACAACGCAAATCTGTTCGATACAAGTATGTAGAGGTGGCTCTATTTTTTGTTTCGTGTTAGAAAAGGATAAGGAACAAATATATGCGGATTACGAATGAGTGACCTCAATTAATGGTTTTATCGAACAGAAGTTCAAATAAAAAAAACAATCTAACGACTGTATTTCCAATGATGGACATCCTCAGATACATACTCAGTGAATAGATCTTTCAGGATACTAAGTAGGGGTAGTCAGAGGCACGTCTAAACATAACGAACAGTACATCCCCGCGTTTTGCAAGTAGTTAGCATTTTACATGACAGGTTGCAAGTCCATTTACAGGAACACTAACTGATGGCATGCCTTAGAATGTTTGGTTTTAGAGCATGACTGGTGCCTCACGAAGTTTTGCTTCATCATTTTCAACACGTGTTAAACGTATATAAATAAAAAATGCATCGGTGGTGCATGCATGACCGTTGAATCCACAACCTTAGGATCGGAAAACGGGTCTTAAAACCCACTAGGCCATCACGGCTCTTTAGGAATAAGACAATTTGAATTCAGAGTTATTTTTTGTGCAGCGTTATTAAGTAATGCATAAGGACCTTCAAATGTATTATGTCGTAGGATTTTGTAGAAAAGTATAGTAGATTTCCTGTTTTACAATACATATTTACGATAAAAACGTATTTTTGCAATAAAAAACATATCTTCCTAAGGTTATCGGTCACGGAAAACATGCTGGGGTACTAATAAAACATTGTATGACGTCTTTATATCATTACTATGATTTCATGGTCACCCTATCCACACATATTACCAGCAATAAACTAAACTTATCTATGTACCCGTGACGTAAGGAATCCGTATATTCGTTTGGCATAAGAGGTTGGTTTGTTTGTGAGTTCGTTCATAATATATCTGTTACCATTTATCATCCGAAATGCATTATCAGATTTAATACAATATTTTGCAAATAGATATGTAAGCCAAAAAAATGCACAGAAAAATCGTGTAAAAATTAATTGCGTTTAGCCATGAGCTTTTCGGCTTTTTGTTTGTTAATTCTTTTTAAATTTAGCTACAAACCTTTTCAAGTTACATATCTACTTATAATTAGCCTCTGCTCACGGCTTCGCCCGTGTGATACCCGAATAAAAAGTAGCCTATGTGGAATTCTGATGTATAAAAATCCGTTCAGTAGTTTTTGCGTGAAAGAGTAACAAACATCCATCCTCACAAACATTCGCGTTTATAATAGTAGTAGGATTGTGCGGTAAATATATGTATGTATGTATTTAATTAAACTGGCATTAATGTATGCCACAGTTCATTTTAGAGTCAATCACTTGTTTAAATGCTCGGGTCTATAAATATAATAGAAAACACTGAAAAAAAAAACTAAAGAATGAGTTGCATTTTTTCTTTGTAATAAATACCGCATTTTTTTAATAACATTAAATACCTAGAAACCTTGGATTATTTTGGGCACCTATTGGCATAAGTAAATCATTCTGCAAATATTTGTTCCGGGTGTTCTGGGTATTTTCTATGTATAATAAAAAAATATCTATCTATGTAATGTATTGTATTAAGTATATCAGTCATCTAGTATCCATAACACAAGCTCTGCTTAGCTTGGGGCTAGATGATGCTGTGTGGTTTGTCCAGCATTATTATTATTATTATTATTCAGAGAGCTCGAACACTCACTCAAAGACTTTTGGAATAAGTCGAAACAATGTCAGTGCCTTCACCGATGCTGCTGTGTTTACTTGCAATATTAATTAAATAGGTAACTAACTATCACTCAGTAAATATTCCCATTGTGTCTTTACCGATGTGTTTACTCTGTGGTATTATGAGACGATGGTACGAATAGGTAATTTTTAGCCACTTTACTCGACAGCTGTTTTGTTGTATCATGTAAATAGATATATTTATTACCGTTTCAATATGTTTGTTGTAATTGATATAAACGTCACTATTTACACATTCATTATCTATTGACATGATGTTTTTGTAATTTACGTATCTACCTACATGACTGAGTTGTATAAAAGTTGATAGATAGCTAGAAAATTCTTTATTGCACAAAATAGTAGTGCATAGGCAATCTTAATGCTTAAAAGCATTATCTACCAGATAACATTTGTGTATTGTGGAGAAATATGTCTTGATAGTGCAAAGAATGGTTAAAACAAAAAAAAAATATGTAGTGATTATGTACCACAATTTTTTTGTTTAAATACATCTAAATAATTGATAGTACATATAAAATCTATACTAATATTATAAAGAGGAAAGATTTTGTTGTTTGTTTGTTTGTATCGAATAGGCCCCGAAACTACTGGACCGATTTTAACCAGTCACCAAATGAAAGCTAAATTATCAGGAAGTAACATAAGCTATAATTTATTTTCAAAAAAATAGAGATATTTAAGAAAATTGCAATAATGTAACCCAAAGTAGCAAAATTTTGCCTATAAAATTTATTATTTGGCGTGCACTGAGAAAACTATTGATGAGAAATAAAAATGATGTACTACATGATTAAAGTACTCATTACCTACAAAAAAGTCCGTGAGGGAATATATCTTACTATCATAGTTAAGTCACAATAGCAGCTTTTGTGTTCTAAAATTTAATCAGATCGCCGATATTCCCACGGAATCGAAACTTACGCGGGTGAAACCGCGGGGCGCAGCTAGTGAAAAATAAATTGATGTAAATAGTTGATAAATATATGTTAGTCTTTATGGCGTGCATTCTAAGTAAAATAATATCAATATTATTGTGTAAATTTACGCATTTTACGATAGATTTATGACGTAATGGGGTTGTAAATTGTAAATTATGTAAGCGTTACGTAGTCAGTAAGAATATATATTTATTTTTTAACTAAACGAGCTTACGGTTCATATGTTGGTAAGTGGTTACCGTAACCTAGAACGGGATAACCCAATTACACCCTATCCAATTGCAACCCTATGGACGGGTTGCATAACCAGAGCACAAATATTATAATTTATAATACAAGACCAGAGATAAAACTAGAGCGTTGCCGATCCTAGACATTACATTTATTCTACCTCTCTAATTGCATGGATAAAATTATTAATTGTGATATATATTTTTCATACAAATTGCCAATATATTTTAATAAAAATATCACTTTATCAAGCTACATAATTTGGCCCTCAATTAAAGTTGAGTATGATAAACTGAGGCAAGGATTATCATGGATCCACGCTGAAGAAAGGTTATCTATATAAGAGGTATCGATATAGCTGTAGGTATGAACACGTTAAAAAAACTGCTGTTAAAAGTTTCATATTATAAATAACACAGAACCATAAAAAAATAAAAATGCAAAACAAGTTACGTTAATTGTCCGTTAATATAAAGGCTTGATTTTACTATCCTATCCTACTAATATTATAAACGCGAAAGTTTGTGAGGATGGATGTTTGTTACTCTTTCACGCAAAAACTACTGAACGGATTTTGATGAAACTTTACAGTAATATAACTTATACATCAGAGTAATACATAGGCTACTTTTTATCTGGGTACCACGCGGGTGAAGCCGTGGGCAGAAGCTAGTAATATTATAAACGCGAAAGTTTGTGAGGATGGATGTTTGTTACTCTTTCACGCAAAAACTACTGAACGGATTTTGATGAAACTTTACAGTAATATAGTTTATGCATCAGAATAACGCATAGGCTACTTTTTATCCGGGTACCACGCGGGCGAAGCAGTGGGCAGAAGCTACTAATATTATAAACGCGAAGGTTTGTGAGGATGGATGTTTGTTACTCTTTCACGCAAAAACTCCTGAACGGATTTTGATGAAACTTTACAATAATATAGCTTTTACATCAGAATAACACATAGGCTACCTTTTATCCGGGTACCACGCGGGTGAAGCCGTGGGCAGAAGCTAGTAATATTATAAACGCGAAAGTTTGTGAGGATGGATGTTAGTTACTCTTTCACGCAAAAACTACTGAACGGATTTTGATGAAACTTTACAGAAATATAGCTTATACATCAGAATAACACATAGGCTACTTTTTATCCGAGTACCACGCGGGCGAAGCCGTGGGCAGAAGCTAGTAATAAAGTTATATAATTAATAATATCTGTTTTAATGAGTACTGTCATTCGAATTTATCTATCTAGACGACAGTATGCGAAGGCCCGCCTGAGACGCAGTAGGTTGCGGGTTCGATTCCCGCCACGATACATTTTTTTGTATCTACAAATATTTGTCTCAGGGTATCAATGTTTTCCATGTCTAATATGTATATATTTACAAAAAAAATATTTATATGAGTAGTATATTCATGCAGTTCCCATAAAATAGAGCTCTGCTTACTTTGGGGCTAGATGATGCTGTGTGAAAACGTCCATAATTTTTTGTTATCCTACTAATATAATAAATGCGAAAGTCTGTGTGTGTGTGTGTGTGTGAATGTTTGTTACCACGTATCTCCGTAACGTACTAAACCGATTTTGATGAAATTTGGAATGTAGATAGTTTAGGATCTGGAATAACACATAGGATAATCTAATTTTCGAAAATTGACCCCTAAGGTGTTTAAATAGGGCGGTAAAGTTTCTATGAAAAAAAAATTTTTGATTCGCTCAAAACTCTGTACAAATTAACTTTAAAGTAAATAATGAAACACTATTTTTTTATTTTTTCAAAACTACCCTTTGGGGGTGTGCAATTGAGTTCTAAACTTTGTATAAATTGTAATCCTTGGTTCGATTCATTCAAAAGTTGGTGGACATAGTTTGAAGCCTGAAGACGGTCATATGCTACTTTTATTAACATACCACGCGGGCGAAGCCGCGGGCAACAACTAGTAAGCAATAAAAACCACAATCACAATGTAACCAGTCTTTATTTTTGGAGGATTGTCTTTGAGTATTTTATTAAATCGGATGATTTGAGTAATTGCATATAAATATGTAGAGAAAATTTATATTTGAATGTTAGTCTGAATGTTGTGGTAGCGACCACGGTACTTGTAGTTCTTTATCCTTACGAGACAGGAAATCCTAGTGTGGGCTCAGAACTATGTGCCAGTTGAATGTTAATTAATTTATGCATGCGTAGATACCCTAGCACCATCTCATCTGTCGGGGACATCAGTTAGAGCCGGCGCGGCTGATTCGGCCGAGAATCTCAAGAGGCGCAAATATAGAGGTCTCGACAGAGCCTACCTATTTAAGCCTTTTGGGGTTGAGACTCTGGGTCCCTGGGAAACCGGGGCCTTTCGCGTTTTCAAAATTATTTCAGGGCGACTGGTCGAAGCGACGCGTGACCAGACAGAGAGCTGGCTCTTATCTGGGTCAACGCATTAGCATTGCCAGTATTTTGGGAACGCTTCCGTCTCGTAGTGATCTGGATCAGTTGAGCTATCTATAGATCGTTTGTAACGGTCTTTAGGTGGCTAGCTGTTTCATCTGTATTTTTTGTATACACCTACTTGTAAATAGTTGTATGAATAAATGTACTCATTAATTTATTTATTCTTCGTAGTTTAAATGTTTATTATAAAATGGTGATGCATATAAATCTGTATGCAATTTATGTTATTTTCCCGTAACCTACTACCTAGTGCATTTAATGATAATGTCTTGTTATCTACTGCGCAGTCACTCTATTGCAGTTTTTCCGTTCACATAGATAGCATGAAACATATACAGGTACGTATTCTATTTAAAAACACATACCTATTACGAGCATACAAGTGTCATTTGTAAGAGGAACGTCGGTATGCTAAATGGGACACGTTCAGGAGAAAGACGAGCTCTGTGGCGCAGTGGGCGACGGTCCGCCTGAGACGCAGAAGGTTGCGGGTTCAATTCCCGTCGCGGGAAATGTTTGTATTATCTGCAGTGCGTGCGTGCGTGCGGGCGTATATGTGTGCGTGTGTGTGTGTGTGTGAATGTTTGTTACCACGTATCTCCGTAACTAGTAAACCGGTTTTGATGAAATTTGGAATGTAGATAGTTTAGGATCTGGAATAACACATAGGCTAATCTAATTTTCGAAAATCGACCCCTAAGTGGGTTAAATAGGGCGGTAAAGTTTTTGTGAAAAAAAAATTGATTGATTCGCTGGTACGAATGGTGATTACGTGGTTACAAACATTCACACACACACACACACACACACACACACACCCTCGCACTCACGCACGCACGCACGCACGCACGCACACACACACACACACAGAGACTTTCGCATTTATTATATTAGTAGGATATGAAAAGGGGGATTTCTTTTTTTTACATTAAGGTTCAGGTTTTCTTCTCTCAGAAAAGTGGAATAAGCCATAATGATGAGGGGGATTTTTGTACATTACATTCTGTTTCATCTGAGAAAATTATCTTGGGGTAAAAGTGGAATAAGAAAAATATAAAAGGGGGTATTCTGCACTTTTCAACATTCGAGTTCAGTTTTCCCGTCTAAGGGGGATTTTTCAGGGGGATTTGTGGAATAACCCCATTTTAACAAGGGCTTAGATGCTCATAATAGCGCCTTGAGCCTTAAGGTCCTTTGACTAGGTAGGTAGATATGTTAATATAATATATATTTTGTATTCAGTACCTTAGAAGGTACTTTATGTATTTGGTATTGTTATTTATTGTTTGTAACGTGTAATAATGTGCCTGAATAAATTCATAAATGCAACGTACGAACTTTTCAGTACATTTGGTTTTGTCAAATAAGTTGAAAGAAAACTTAATAAGAAATCAGGGTGTCCAGGCAAATACCAGTTTCTGTTGACGTTAACTCCTGCGGAAAGATTGAAATGTATGGGAATGACATTAGCTGTGGAAAAGTCAGACTGCTGCCTAGTTTTCCTTTATAAATTTGCGTCAGCGTGAAAGGAAAACTAAGTGAGGTATTTGTCTAGTCCCTGTTCAGTTATTCAAAGCCCGTAAAACAGACAACCATAATGATTTCAGAATTGGTTTGGGTTAAATAAACTCATTTGAAATTAATAAAAAATATCATAATGTTCTATGGCGACTTCTGTGGCATAGTGGAAGGCCCGCATGAGACGCAGAAGGTTGCGGTTGTTCAATTCCCGCTGCGGGACAAATGTTTGTACGACCTGCAAATAATTGTCTGTGTGATATATCAAAATAATAATAGACTTTAAACACTTCATATACCTTTTCTTAATACAACTAAAGTGGAAAACAAGCACACTTACCATCTGTTGGTAAGCGGTTACGGTAACCTATGGACGCTTATAACATCAGAGGTATCGTGGGTTGTTGACCCTGAGACATAACGGGTGAAAAGTCTCATGTGCCTATATATACAACTAGCTGCGCCCCGCGGTTTCGGCGATCTAATTAAATTTTAGAACACAAAAGCTGCTATTGTGACTTAACTATTATAGTAAGATATATTCCCTCGCGGACTTTTTTATATGTAATAATGAGTACTTTAATCATGTAGTATACATTTTTATGTATCATCAATAGTTTTCTCAGTGCACGCCAAATAATAAATTTTATAGGCAAAATTTTGCTACTTTGAGTTACATTATTGCAATTTTCTTAAGGATCTCTATTTTTTTTTAAATTATAGCCTATGTTACTTCCTGATAATTTAGCTTTAATTTGGTGAAAAAATGGTTAAAATTGGTTCAGTAGTTTCGGAGCCTATTCGATACAAACAAACAATCATCATCATCATCATCATCAGCCCACATCAGTCCACTGCTCGACATAGGCCTCTCCCAATACACGCCACTGAGCCCGGTGTTCGGCTCTTATCATCCATTTACTGCCCGCTGCCTTCCTTAAGTCATCGCTCCACCTAGCCGGGGGGCGCCCCACACTACGTTTACCCAGACGCGGTCTCCACTCAAGAACTCGTTTACCCCAACGGTTATCGGTTCTTCGGCATATATGACCAGCCCATTGCCACTTCAGCTTACTAATCCTCTGAGCTATGTCGATGACTCTCGTTCTCTGTCGGATAATCTCATTACGGATTTTATCCTTCAGAGAAACCCCGAGCATAGCTCGTTCCATAGCTCGCTGTGCGACCTTGAACTGGTGGACTAGCCCAACTGTGAGTGTCCACGTCTCGGCACCGTAGGTCATCGCGGGTAGGACGCACTGATTGAAGACTTTAGTCTTCAGGCATTGTGGTATGGGTGACGAGAAGATTCGACGTAGTTTCCCGAACGCTGCCCAGCCCAGCTGGATCCTTCTCTTGGCCTCCTTCTCGAAGTTGTGTCTACCCAATTGCAAAATTTGCCCGAGGTAGACATATTCTTGAACAACTTCAAGTGGATGGCCTTGTACGAACAAACAAACAAAAAAATATTTTCTCTATAATATTATTATTATATATTATATACAATAAAATATTCAAAAATAAAAACAGATACTTTAAAGGTAGGTATTCCAAAAGCTAATCGTTTGGTTCATGCCGGAAGTGTTCCAGCACGTTACAACTAGATAACATAAATAGGTATTTCGTGACTCGGAATAAAATTAAAAAGTAATTAATCAATAAATGAATATCATTTTTATGTAGCTACCAAACGCCTGAAACTTGAATTTGTCAACAGCGTTCAATTACCGGGGTTTTAATAAAAAAACATAACTAGGTTCTTTCCTATTAGGTTATTTTTATAAAAAAAAGTTAAGATAATTAAATTTGTAGGTAGTATAGATAGTTAAAAGATATACTTGTTACTGCACGCCAAAGAAAAAAAGCTAGACCTAAAATCAACATTATTGTATGTCCAAAACGGGCAAGCTGTTAAAACTCTCTAAAAACTACCAACTTTAGGCAATAAAGAGTTAATTTATTTTGCGTGATGCTCTTACTGACTTATATATAATATAAGTAGAATATCAGTCATATAGTTCCCATAATACAAGCTATGTTTAGTATGGGCTTAGATGATGCTGTGTGAAAATGTCCAGCATTACTTTGTTTGAAAGACTTAACGCGGTGAAGTCGCGGGGCTTTTTACTAGTATAGATATAGTTGGTAGGTATGTACTACAAATTCTATACTATAAATACGCCCCGAATTGAGAAACTCTTGTTTTTGTAAAAGACGTTTATTTCACACCAAAGTTACAATCAACATTTTATTGTATGTCCAAAACGTGTATGCATGAATGAATGAATGATAATTATTTCATTGTGTCATGAAATAAATAATGAGATATTCCCTTGATCGATCAGGTTATTCCCTGTTCTGTGATAAACGCACACTATACACACCATA
Source organism: Perizoma flavofasciatum (assembly GCA_958496245.1). NCBI lineage: Eukaryota > Metazoa > Arthropoda > Insecta > Lepidoptera > Geometridae > Perizoma > Perizoma flavofasciatum. Next base: position 7,470,969 of record OY292441.1, on the reverse strand, counting down.
ATTTGTGTACATCACAATAGCTGAACAGTTAAACGTGTGAAAATTACACAAAATTGCTTGCAACAGTTTGTACTCAACACCTAATGATAACGGCGTCAAGTTCAATGTCGAATGATTATTGTTGAGTAACGATTACTTATTTTTATTGTCAACTAGCTGTTGCCAGCGGTTTTGCACGCGTAAAGTCTTGTTTAAAAAAAAACAAATCTCCCATACAAACTTTATCTCCCTTAGAATGGCAAAATATAAAACTCTGAAACATATCACTATTTATTTATTCTTAAAGTGGAAATTTCCACAAAATCTTTCTTAGCACATGCTTAAGTTATTAAAAAAATGTTCCGTATTTCAGCTTTCTAGACTTAATAGTTTTAGTTATGCGTAGATAGATCAGTCAGTCAGGACAAACGATTTTATATTAATACTTATGGTAGTTTTTAGAGAGTTTCAACAGCTTGCCCGTTTTGAACATACAATAATGTTGATTTTAGGTCTAGTTTTTTTTTCAGTATGATTTAACCAACATTAAATTACATGGAGAAACAATATTGTAGAGTTCATATATTTTAGGACTTCATATTGGTCCAAAATCACCCGTAGCAGTAGCATTGAAAGTAGCACCCGTGACGGAAAAGTTGAGGAGTAATAGGTTAGCATGGTATGGGCATGTCATGAGGAGGGAAGAATGTCATATTACGAGAAGAATATTAAATATGAATGTGGATGGAAATAAAAGCAGAGGTAGGCCAAAGAAAAGATGGATGGATTGTGTGAAGAATGACATGATTAAGAAAGGAGTGAGTACTGAGATGACGACTGATAGAGGAGAGTGGAAGAAGAAAACATGTTGTGCCGACCCCACGTAATGTGGGATAAGGACAAGAAGATGATGATTGGTCCAAAATCAATGCCACCAAAAGTTTGTCTAAAACAAGGTTTTATGAAATTGTGTGTTGCTTTGGATTAAATAACAAACTCTTCGCTCTTAGAGATACCGAAATCCAGATCGCTAAACATCACCAAACCAATAATGGTGAACTTTTAATTTTATTTATTTTTTCCTTAATTAAAATATATTTGCTTCTTATCTTGGCGCCACTACCGTACCTATTTAAACCAAGTTATATAAAGGTATAGTCCTAAACCATTAGAGATCCCAGAATAGATTGTAAATGAGATCATATCTGCCAGGCACAGGAAGTATAAGTTTATCTCTCAGCTCAATTCCTGAGACCAGAGATTGTATTTCAATTAAATAATAGCTCTATTATTCACGACTTTTGTGACCAACGTATGAAGGAGTATTTTCTATGATTTTTACTCTGTATTCACTCAGAAACTTAAAAACATTAGTGGAGCCGAAGTTAAAACTTAGATACTTTTTTGTACTAACATTATCATATAAAAAATCGTTGTCATGTGGAAGGCGACTGATTGAAACTAACTGAAAAATGGGTAATAAACGGGGCCATTGCAAAAGTAGGTATAATACTTATAAATGGTTGCTGGGCTATGTAAACGGCACCTGCCAATGCTGATTAAAATTGCCAGGACTGTAATAGGTATTTAAAATATATATACCTATTAGCTTCTGTCCTCAACTTAGCCTGCGTGGTATATACCCGGATAAAAAGTAGCCTATAGATGTGTTATTCTGATGTAAGCCATGTAAAGTTTCATCAAATTCGTTCAGTAGTTTTTGCGTGAAAGAGTAACAAACATCCATTCTTACAAACTTTCGCGTTTATAATAGTAGTAGGATATTAAAAAAAAATATGCGTTTCTGTATTATACTCTTGAGGAACATAGGAAGTGGAGTTGCTGTCACTTGGTGTTATCATAATGAGTTTCTTGTCCATTTCGGTCAATCAATGTGATATTGTTTCTATGTTTATCGCTCATTGTTCATTGATGTTTTTAAAACAGTTAGGTATATGAGTTTCTGCCAAATTAGATGTATCTATCATCAGAAACAATTATTGCCACGTATCTACCTAGGTAAGTACCTAAGTACGAGAGTCGCGCGCGAGGAATCGGCGTAAACTCAAAGTAACGTATTTACGTAGTTTTATAGCTGATGTCTCCATATGTCCTTGTCATTAAAATTAATAAAAACATATTGACTTTGTCATTGAAGTATTTTTTAAGAAATTATTAATAACTAGTTGTTGCCCGCGGCTTCGCCCGGTATGTTAATAAAAGTAGCATATGACCGTCTCCAGGCTTCCAACTATGTCCACCAACTTTTGAATGAATCGAACCAAGGATTACAATTTACACAAAGTTTAGAACTCAATTGCACACCCCAAAGGGTAGTTTTGAAAAAATAAAAAATACATTTTTCATTATTCACTTTAAAGTTTATTTGTACAGAGTTTTGAGCGAATAAAACAATTTTTTTTTTCATAAAAACTTTTCCACCCTGTTTAACCCGGTTAGGGGTTGATTTTCGAAAATAAAATGTACCTATGTATTATTCCAGAACCTAAACTATCTACATTCCAAATTTCATCAAAACCGGTTTAGTACTTACGGAGATACGTGGTAACAAACATTCACACACACACACACACAGACTTTCGCATTTATTATATTAGTAGGATTCTTGGTTCAGATTATTAAGAAATAATATAGTGTAGATCGTAGATTACGATATTGGTAGGTAATTGAATATATAGGCAACATACGTGATAAATAATTATGATATATTATCATCGTATCTGAAGATCTAGCTGATGCCCTCGAAGGCACAGATAATCTCTCTATCTCTCTCAATCGCTTTTTTCTATTGAAAAACGGTTTTTTTCCAGAAAAAATGAAATCTTTACTTTGTTTTATCTGTCGCTCTCTTTTACTAACAGTAACAAAAGGAAGAGATAGCAACAATTTTAGTGCTGTCAAATTAGTCAGATTTAAGTTTCCTTAAGCAAGTTTAGTGGTGATTTCAAAACTTGCTGACTATACACGAAGAAGGGTGACACGTAAACTAATTTGACAGGAGTAACATTCTTGCCATCTCTTTCTTGCGTGTACTGTTAGTAAAAGAAAGCGACAGTTTAAATTAAGTTTAGTTGGTGTACAAGAGAAACGAAGATATCATTAATATTTGAAACCCAATCAATCAGGCCAACTAATGTAGGAACACGCGCGCCACATTTCCAAATCTCCCGTAACTCAACATTTTCCAAATAACGCAGTGTGCACACATGTGTATTCTTTCCCTTATTTGCCATGAGGTTTACGACGTTTTATGTACGTAGTACTTACCCATTGTAGGTTTCCTTAATCCATCGTGGAGTTATGACCCTGAGGGGACAGTGTTTGCCCATAAACTGAAAGGTTATATGAAGTACTAGCTTCTGCCCACGGCTTCGCCTGCGTAGTACCCGGATAAAAAGTAGCCTATGTGTTATTCTGATGTAAAAGCTATATTACTGTAAAATTTTGTAAAAATCCGTTCAGTAGTTTTTGCATGAAAGAGTAACAAACATCCATCCTCATAAAATTTCACGTTGATAATATTAGAAGGACTAGCTTCTGCCCACGGCTTCGCCCGCGTAGTACCCGGAAACGTAAAAAGTAGTTTGAGTAGTAAAAAGTAGCTTATGTGTTATTCAGATGTATTAGCTATATTACTGTAAAGTTTCATCAAAATCCGTTCAGTAGTTTTTGCGTGAAATAGTAACAAACATCTATCCTAGTAGTAGGATAGGACAGGATTACAAGCTGATCCTATATAGCAACGAAAATATAGAGAACTGAAAATAATTTAATCTCACACAATAGTTGTTACATCAATCAATTTAACACCAGTTCCCCATTTGAATAGCCCATCCATCCAAAATACGGAACGTCCGATGGGAATCCAATTTCGTTCATTCGCATTGTCCATCTATGGCCAATCCAGCCTACAAATTAACGTAATACGATTTATCCTATCCGATAATACCGGCCATGGCTAATGCCATGCCGCCATCTCGATAGCCATGGAAATTATTGTGATCTGGGAGTTGTGGTACCACGATACTCGTAGTTCCAGATACCCACGACACAGGGAATCCTAGTGTCTACACTAGCGACTATGATACCCATAGGGCGTTTTAAAAGAATAATTATTTTTTGACCCCCTTTAAATATTTTAGCTGGGTAGTAAAAATGTGCCGTACTAGAAAACTATTTACAAATTTATTTTCAAATACTTAGTTGTGAAAAATATATGCGTCTCTGCAGTTTTCTTGTTCTCTAAGAAGGTTTCTCTAATCTGATTGTATTGGTTTCATTTCATTAGTCTATTTTATTGGACGGCAGTTTGTCGTCAGTCTCTCTCAGTCGTCTGAAACTTTGTAATTTTGTAGTAAAATGCAAAAACGAAATAAAATAAAATAAATAAATAACCAACAGGCCAAAAGTTATGATTATTTGTATATTTTATATTTAGTTGTATATAAAAAAACAATAATAAAACGTTCGAAATCTAAGTCTTTATAAATAACTTGTGTACTTTTTGCTCCCTTCCATTTATCTACCTACGTTTGTTTTCTTTAGGGGTATCTACGAAACGCAAAGCTAGGGAACTACAGTCCAGCTTTAGAAAATAAACAAACATGATCACGACTGTATCCCTGTATTCCCTATTATAGAGATCGTCAGATACATACTCAGTGCTTTCTCTTCTTCCCTGAGGATAAAGAAGAAAAAAAATACAACAAATTTTGGAAGTTAGGATGGTAGGATAAGTTATGAGAGTGAATGGGTAGTCGGAGGCACGTTCATACATTATATGTGGCACATGCCTGCGTTTTTCAAGTAGTTCGCATTCCACGTGCCCATCAAGGCAAGGTTGTGTCGTGCCGTCCGTGTGTTAACTGAGGTCCGTGCTGATGATCAGCGTTCTCAGCAGTTAACTGAAAATAACATCATGCTGAGCACGTTCCTTTTTTGGCAGTACTATATACATAGGTATAATAGTAAGGTACTATCTAAACTACTAGGTACTCTGCATACTATAGGTCAAAATAAAGTTAATTTCTTTCTCTCTTAAATTTTTTACCTTTATGCTCTGCATACTATAAGGTCAAAATAAAATTAATTTCTTTCTCTCTTTAATTTTTTACCTATTTGTTCTGCAAACTATATAGGTCAAAATAAAGTTAATTTCTTTCTCTCTTTAATTTTTTACCTATATGATCTGCATACTATAGGTCAAAATAAAATTAATTTCATTCACTCTTTAATTTATTTATCGACGTGTGCCTTTCATATGAATACAAGATTCTGATTCACGATTATTTCTTTCTTTCTTTTCCATCGCCGCTTAGCAGTCCAGATTTAGCCTGATATTTTTTTACGGACGCCTCAGGTTTTGAGCCGCGGCAGTGCAATGCCTCATGTTATTTTCAATCACGCGATAGTTATCTATGTACCTATGTACATTGCAACAACAACCGAAAAATAGATCAAGGTAAGGCCTGGCATACACCCAACATATCCGGATTCCCCCTCTTTTGACACGTGAAACAGATATAACAGTTGTTTTCAACTGACATCAGAAGATAGTTGAATAAAAATATTTATTAAGAATACATTATAGAGGTAACATCATTACAGGTTTATTTTTAACACTAAAGCGATGATATATGTAAGTAGGTATATAATATAAGATAGGTATACTCATCTAAACAATTAGTTTATATAACTACCTATGCTAATTGTAAAAGTAAAAATGTTTTTCAGAAAAAAATTAAAAAAAAACCTTCAAATATTAGAAAGTTCATAAAAAGTCTTGTATGAAAATTCGGCCCCCAATTTTTTCATACTTACGGGTGGGATTTTTGGGGTGGATGAAAGAAAATTTTGAAGTATATACCCTACGCATTAAATAACGAAAAATCGAATAAAAAAACACGTAAATTGAGAACCTCTCCCTTTTTTTAAAGCGGTTTAAAATTATGAATTGACTTTTCTCTATTACAGACATCTAGCATCAGATAATTTAATTAAATATTTTCTTGATAGTTTTGCATGACCGCTTTAATTTGAAAATCTTGGCACATGAACTTAGTTATAGATGTATAATGAGTCACCAATACTTTAGGTCATTTCATTATTAGCTAGATTGGTTGGTAGAGAGTAAACTTTGACAGCTCGTTAGGGCCTGGTCAAATTAACGCGGTGGCAACCCTAGAAAAGTGGTTGTCAAAGTTTGCGTAAAGGTCATCAAATCACCATAGGGCGCATTTCTATTCAGCTGCTCGCAGCGCACTTCGGAATGCACCCTTAGGATGTGTTCAGAAACCAACTGAGTGTTTTAAAATCAAATGAATAATCTATAGAACGTGCGCTGGATGCTATGACCTTTATCAAACAAGTTTTTTTCCAAACATTGTATTATGGTTTTGGCACCCCCTGAAACTGCCGGGGCACCTGCCCGGTGCAGGTGCCCCGGTTTACAGCCTCTAGATCCGGGCTGTGTGAAGGGGAAAGGGGGGGAGGATAATTTCAATGCTATATTTACCTACGTCTGTTTGAAAACTTACAACCTGCAATCTTTCCAGCGAACATCGCGATTGCCTCAACGGGTTATTCCATGGGATGGACGTCACCAATCAATCCCAAACTGAACGACACCTCGCTATCTCCGTTGGATGTGATTGTCAGCACCGACCAGACATCTTGGATTGGATCCCTGCTTACAGTTGGAGCTATCATGGGTAAGATACCATGATACTTATAACTTTTGAAACTATCATGCTTAAGAAAATTTCTCAAACGAGATATTTACCATGAGTTTGAATGTTTCCCGATATTTCGGCACAGTTGCATATATCATGGTCAAGGGGGTGGATGTTGGTGGCAGGCGAATCGAAGATTAACGTTAATAATATTTGCATGTTCTTCACATATTTGATTCCACGACACAGGGAATTCTAGTGTGGGGCCAGGACTATGTACCTACATATGTGTTGGATGTTATTTATTATTATTTTATTAGCTGTCAGGTTACAGACTGTGGACGAACCCGAAAGGGGGTCATTATACTATATATATAGTAGGTAAGTAATAACTTTTTCTATTTATATTTTTTCCAAATTTTAATAATTTGCCGTTTTTGGTAAAACCCTAATAAATCTGCGTTACATAAACATTTACTCAAAGTTTAAAAAGCAACTAGGTTACCCTAATAAATAATAAATAACAATAATAAATTATGTTAAAATAGAACTGCTTTTTTTCGGGAAAACGTGTTCATTTTACTATTTTTACGACTATTCCACGCACTTTACTATTCTTCTGCTGACGTTTCGTTGACCGTTTAAAGGTCCTTTCTCATGAGCACTGTCCGCGACCATTGTCGACAATCGAGAGACGATTCTAAAATACCAAACCACGATTCCCTAAAATAGGGCACAATACTGCAAAACTGGGCAAATCAGAAATACAGTCCACTTATCATTTCCAGGACCTTTCCTCGGCGGCTTCGCAGCTTCCAAGGTCGGTAGAAAATGGGGGCTTCTATCCACCTCCATTCCTCTGTTCGTGGGCTGGATCCTGATCGCTGCCGCTACGAATGTTGCCATGATCTACGCGGGGCGGGTCTTTTGGGGTGTGGCTGTTGGCATGCTGTTCACAATATCGCCTATGTACTGCGCTGAGATTGCTACGGTCAGTATCATTAGGCCTGTGGAAGTCCACAGGCTTCCCTAAAAAGTTTTAATCACCGATTCACTGCCTGATCACTTGCCTTTTCTGAATTTTAATTTCAAAATAGAAAATAAAAAAGAATTAACGAGTGAAAATCGCACGCGCACGGATTGCTTTCTTTCGTTTTGTTATTTTACTATCTACTAGAAATGTAGTCTTATAGTGATGATGAAGTTTTGATGACGCGAAAAGAAACTGCCAAAGTTGTTATTGAGAAGCTTTTGCCCGAGGAATCCAGAAATAAATATAAGTAGATTTCCTCGTATGTTTCTTTCCTCTGGCAACGTAGGTACTTTAAATCCCTCGCTACGCTCAGGATTCTACTTAAGAATTCTTCGCTCCGCTCTATATTCAAAATAGCGCCCTCGCCGTAAAAATATACTACATCTATCTCTCTTATACTACAATGATACAATCTACTGTATTTAGCATTATTTTATTTCAGGATGGCTTTCGTAATTATATTCTAGAATCCTTCACTCTGCTCTAGATTCAAAATAGTGTACTAACTTTCATTTCAGGATGACGTGCGAGGCGCATTAGGGTCTTTCCTGCAAGCCTTCATCACGCTCGGTTTCCTGCTGATCTACGGCATAGGGCCGTTCATCTCGTATTCTGCGGTGGCCTACGTGGGTGTGGGGTTCGTGGCCGTCTTCACTGTGACATTCATCTTCATGCCAGAGTCGCCCACCTACTATTTGACTAAAAGTAAGTTAAAAATAAACATTATTTTTTAGCATACCTCTTCTGTAGTTAAATAAATAAAAAAATCATAACATAAACACAGACTTCGTTTTATCGGATACCACGCGGATGAGCCAAGTTGGACTCAAAAGCTAGTTTTAATTAATAATAATTCCTCTGCGAGAAAAAATGTTAGCATTTGCTGCAGATGTTTGTACTATTATTTTTACGAGTTTACCAACCCATTTTATGACCTGAAACTTTGTTATTAATATTTTGTCATAATACTATGACAATTGTCCATAACACTAATGAATAGGATAATTAATTCATTATGACTTTGACTTTGATTTGTCTTACAACCATGTCTCCCGTTTCAGATGACCCTGACTCAGCAGCCGACTGCCTGGCCACCATCCGAGGCAAGTCGCGTGCGGGCGTGCAAGCGGAGCTGGACAAAATGCAAGCCGAAGTCACAGAGTCCATGTCTAAATCTGCTACGGTCAGTTCTAGCATCATTGCCGACGTGTTCTAGCATCTGGCATGCTTTGCCACATGTGTTTGTGAATAATGTACCAGATGGACGAGTCATATATTCACATAAGTGGGAATATTTTACGCTTTTCCTCTTCCTCGCGTCCGTGATCCCTTCCCCGGTAGATTTTTTCTTGGACGACAGTGCGCCATTGTGATCAGTTTCCGGTGCACTCCATGGCTTCGTGGAGATCGAGGGAGGTCTGGAAATGGGAATCAAGCGATGGGGGATCAGTGTAATCACAATTGGATGGATGGGCCATTCAAATGGGGAACTAGTGTCAAAATTGATTGCCATCTTGATAGCCATGATGGACTCTCTGGAAGCATATGGATGATAGCTTATTAGTTACCTAGGGTTCTTTGAGTATCGACAAGTTTGTTCTTCGAGTTGTCCAAGGGATTCGAACGCATATATACGCCTGCGGTCTTTCGCTTTGTGGGACCAGATTTTTGCGTCGTATAGGAATAATATGGAAAAGACTAATAAATAAATAAATAATAAATAATACTGAACATTTTCCACACACCATCATCTAGCCCCAAAGTAAGAAAAACCTTGTGTTATGGGAACTACATGACTGATATACTACTTATATACACTTTTTTTTTAAATACATACATACTATACATAGAAAATACTAAGCTCCGTATGAGTCTTATTTTGTGTGTTGTATGAGTTTTTATGTGTTTCACCTATGTCAATAAAGATATTGACGACCTCTGTGGCGCAATGGGCGAAGGCCCGTTTGATGCAGTGTCGCGGGTTCGATTTGTCTCGGGTCTGGGTGTTTTCTATTTATAATATGTATATATTAACAAAAATATAAGTAGTTTATCAGTTAAGTAGTTCCCATAATACAAGCTCTGCTTACTTTGGGGTTAGATGATTATGTGTGGAAATGCCTAACTTTTTTTTTATTGTAATATTATATTCACCAGATTGCGGACATTTTCCGCGGAGGCAACTTCAAGGCTTTCTACATCTCCTGCGCTTTAGTCAGCTTCCAGCAACTCAGCGGCATCAATGCTGTTCTCTTCTACATGAGCAATATCTTCACGGCTGCCGGGTCCGCGTTGGACCCCCCAATTGCGACTATCATCATTGGTGCTATACAGGTAAAGTTGAAGTTCCCTTTCTTAAAAAAGGAGGTTTTCAATTCGTCTGTTTTGTTGTTGTGTATGTTATGCGATATCTTCGCCAATTGTAATATGATTATAGTAGAATAAAATGAGTTGAGTTTATTTCAAAGGTGCTACGAATCGTATGAAAAATATACACCACAGGCTGGACAAAATCCTATCACAGGGTGAAAAAATCAAGGATTAAATTTCATAATGGACTTTTTATTAATCGTTTTTTACCAAAAAAAACCTATGATTATTATTTATTGTTTTAAAAATACTATGATTACCTAATTATAGATCATCAATAGTGTATAAGTTTAATTTTGTTTTTTTTTGGAATAAGAAAATTTCGGACCCTGATCACCATCAAATTTCAGTTATTACGAAAAGTTGAGATTGAGATTGAGCCACATTTTGTTTGCCATTGTTTTAAACCCGTTCCCCTTTCTTCCTTGGTATTGCTCGTTATCGGCATATTTTATATTTAATCCGACCCGTATTTATTCCAGGTGGTAGCTTCATTTATCACACCTCTCGTGGTAGACAGGTTGGGGAGGAGGATATTGCTGTTGGTTTCATCTTTTGGGACCGCTGTGGGACTTGTAAGTATTACTTCAACTCATCTTCTTGTCCTTATCCCACATTACGTGGGGTCGGCACAACATGTTTTCTTCTTCTCCTCTATCAGCCGTCATTTCAGTGCTCACTCCTTTCTTAACCATGTCATTCTTCACACAATCCATCCATCTTTTCTTTGGCCTACCTCTCCTTTTATTTCCATCTACATACATATTTAACACTCATCTCGTAATGTGACATTCTTCCCTCCTCATGACATGCCCATACCATCCTAACCTATTACTCCTCAACTTTTCCGTCACGGGTGCTACTTTCAAACTTCCCCTGATATACTCATTCCTTATTTTGTCCATTCTCGTAACTCCACACATCCATCTCAATATTCGCATCTCAGCTGCGTGCACTCTTCCATTCAAAGTATTACTCCAACTATTGAGAAGATAGATAGATAGAAAATACTTTATTGTACACCAAACAACACATCAGCTTAGTTAAGTACTATCACCTTTAACTATGTTGTTCTGTACCAGACAACTTTTGGATGGAACGGACTGTAAAAAAGTTTACAAGGGGTTTAATTCGTGTACTTACCACATACTATGCATATATTATAATATACAATATACCTATATAGTTACATAATATATACGTCATAATACCTACAATGATCCAAAACATAGATAAACTAGAAACAGGCAACAGTTAGCGACTCTAGGACAAGTAGTGTTCCCTGACCACAGATTTAAAAATAGGTAACGATATAGCACGTCTGATGGTAACAGGTTCATTCCATAAACGGACAGCCTGCACTGTAAGGAGTTATCATTGTAAATACCTCTTTTAGACTAGATAAAGCCCTTCTTTAACATTACCCTCGCATTTCTACTGGAATACGATTGGTGATCGTACTGACCCTCGCGTAAGCCCATTTCTACCAAAGCTATGATCAAAAATCTGTATGATAAGAATGGAAGAAAAAAGTGTAATATAGATTAGACACCATCTAATTTCTAATGATCAACGCGGATAATCTGGGGCTAACCAAATCTCGTTATACTTTCATCCAAAACTCGATATAATATAGCGTCAGTCTACTGTCGGTCTACTTCCGACCGAAATATTCACGTTTTCATTGTCTCGCGACAGGAAACGAACCCGCTACCTTCAGCGTCTCAGGCGGGCACCCACTGCGCCACAGAGTTCGTCGAATTAGATTTACCGTTTAAAGAGAAAGTCTGTCATCTTTCTCTTTAAACGGTAGTCTGTTATCTTTCACTTAGTTAGTGTGGTGCCAATCGAATTCGCTCATTCAGAAAGAGCTTTCGTTAATCATTTAGTTTAAGGACTTTAAACTTGGTATTGAAAACTCTGAACATATAACCCTTAGGAGGCGAGCAAAAAGAAAAAAAACTCAGAAGCGAAAACGAAGTAATAGCGCGGATGATGCGACTTTGCTCAGCTAGTCTATCTTAAATGCGTGCTAAACATATTGACTTGCTTTGTTTTCAGGGTCTCCTTGGCATGTACTTTATCCTGGCAGACAATAAATCCCCGATCGCCGAGAAGATCGGCTTCCTGCCCATCCTAGCGCTGGTACTGTTCATAGTGACGTACTGCTGGGGCCTCGGGCCGCTGCCGTGGGCGGTCATGGGGGAGCTGTTCCCGATCGAGGTGAAGGCGCTGGCGTCTCCCATCGCCACCGCGTACTGCTGGGGGCTCTCTTTCTTGGTGACAAGGTGAGTTTGCGACACTCTTAGCACTGGTGCTGTTGTGACGTACTGCTGGGGCCTCGGGCCGCTGCCGTGGGCGGTCATGGGAGAGCTGTTCCCGATCGAGGTGAAGGCGCTGGCGTCTCCCATCGCCACCGCGTACTGCTGGGGGCTCTCTTTCTTGGTGACAAGGTGAGTTTGCGACACTCTTAGCACTGGTGCTGTTGTGACGTACTGCTGGGGCCTCGGGCCGCTGCCGTGGGCGGTCATGGGGGAGCTGTTCCCGATCGAGGTGAAGGCGCTGGCGTCTCCCATCGCCACCGCGTACTGCTGGGGGCTCTCTTTCTTGGTGACAAGGTGAGTTTGCGACACTCTTAGCACTGGTGCTGTTGTGACGTACTGCTGGGGCCTCGGGCCGCTGCCGTGGGCGGTCATGGGGGAGCTGTTCCCGATTGAGGTGAAAGCGCTGGCGAGTTTGCGACACTCTTAAACTGCTGAGATGAATAAAAAAAATCAAAATATTTTACTGTACATTTTATGAAATAAACAATATAATCCTACTAATATTATAAGCGTGAAAGTTTGTGAGGATGGATGTTTGTTACTCTTTCACGCGAAAAATACTGAACGGATTTTGATGAAAATTTACACTAATATAGCTTATACATCAGAATAACACATAGGCTACTTTTTATCCGGGTACCACGTGGGCCAAGCCGTGGGCAGAAGTTTGTAATAATATAATAATGCTGGACATTTTCACACAGCATCATCTAGCCCCAAACTAAGCAGATCTTGTGTTATGGGAACTATACGACTGATATACATTATGGCCTGAATTCATAGTCGGGGGTTGAACAGTCCCCCAAAATCCACCATTCAGCATTCGCCTTATGGCTGGGTGTATAAAGGTTGAATTCGAATTTTTACTCAGCGCCTGAACAGTCCCCTAGGGCATGGGTCGGCAACCTTTTGAGTCGGAAGAGTCAAAAATTACAATTTACAAAATTTTAAAGTTTTTAAAAGAGCCACTTTTTTTTTTTGCTGTGTAAATCGAGTACAAGTGGCTGAGAGATAGAAATGGTGCCTGATCCCCGTTAATCGGCTTTCGCTGCTCTGGTCGGCTTGCGCGTCCCAATGATCTTCGAGGCTATACCGGCAGGGCTACCCATACCGGTCAGGCTTGGAGTGAGGGACAGCGTAAGTTGGAGGGGGCGCCCTTTTCAGGGCGCGGATGAGGGCTTGCGCGTCCCAATGATCTTCGAGGCTATACCGGCAGGGCTTCCCATACCGGTCAGGCTCGGAGTGAGGGACAGCGTAAGTTGGAGGGGGCGCCCTTTTCAGGGCGCGGATGAGGGCTTGCGCGTCCCAATGATCTTCGAGGCTATACCGGCAGGGCTTCCCATACCGGTCAGGCTTGGAGTGAGGGACAGCGTAAGTTGGAGGGGGCGCCCTTTTCAGGGCGCGGATGAGGGCTTGCGCGTCCCAATGATCTTCGAGGCTATACCGGCAGGGCTTCCCATACCGGTCAGGCTCGGAGTGAGGGACAGCGTAAGTTGGAGGGGGCGCCCTTTTCAGGGCGCGGATGAGGGCTTGCGCGTCCCAATGATCTTCGAGGCTATACCGGCAGGGCTTCCCATACCGGTCAGGCTTGGAGTGAGGGACAGCGTAAGTTGGAGGGGGCGCCCTTTTCAGGGCGCGGATGAGGGCTTGCGCGTCCCAATGATCTTCGAGGCTATACCGGCAGGGCTTCCCATACCGGTCAGGCTCGGAGTGAGGGACAGCGTAAGTTGGAGGGGGCGCCCTTTTCAGGGCGCGTGTGTGGGGTCACTGGCGGAGTCGGGGGACTCCGCCGGCTTGCACGGCCCCACACATGGCCGGGGCCCGGGTGGTTCCTGGGCCACCCGTCGGTGTAAGATGGTGAATGCTAACGCGACCCCATCTTGCCCCACTACGGCGGGCGACGTTAACCAGGGGGGTTTTAGTGGGTTAGAGTCCCACACACCCCCTTTTGCCACCTCCGTGGCGGAATGGGGATGCGTGGCATTTCCCCCCTTAAAAAAAAAAAGGGGAGCCCCTAATCGACTATGAATTCGGGCCTTAAACATATTAAGATTAAATGTTACCAACACTGTGTGGATTTTGGTCAGATAAGATGGTTTTAATATCAAAGTCGCAATCAATAGGGTTTTTTCTATAGAAATCACAAGGGTTATCATAGCGTCAGCTTAAAAACTACGTGGATTTAAAATTTTAAAATGTATTTACGCCGATTGTCGGTGGTCGGTGCGCGACCTAACCTAGACGAATCAGGCAACAAAATCTCAAGCAATCAAATCAATAGTGTGGTGCCAATAAAACAAGGTGAACTCATTTATTGAGAATTACAGAGTGGTTTTCAAACTGTAAGAAACTGTCCTTCAGTTTAAAAACCATAAGACCTTTCATATCTTATGTCTCAGGGTCGGCAACATGCGAGTTATACCTCTACTGTTGATAGGTTTCGGTAACCGCTTACCAACAGCTATGCTTGGTTACCCATTTTTATAAAAAAAAGTAATCTAATTGTTTTTTTTTTCAGATATTTTAACCCTATAGCGGACGCCATCGGCATGGGGGTGGCGTTCCTGATCTTTGCCGTGTTCTGCGTCATCTCGTTCTTCTTCACGCTGTTCCTGGTTCCGGAGACGAAGGGGAAGAGCTTCCAAGAGATACAGGAGATGCTGGCTGGCAAGTGAGTATATTATTATTAGGGATGTTTAACAAAACCAATTTTAAAAAAGGAAAACTATAAAACGACTTATTATTAGGATTTACAAAGAAAACAACCAAAAGAATAAAATAGCGGTAAAACAACATGAACTCAATAAAACACAGCGCAACGTCTCGAAAAGAAGTGAGCTTGCTTTTTTTTTCTGAATGGACTTTAATGCTGCAGGGCCGCAGATGGCCTTGGTCAGCGTCAATGGACTACGGCGAGCGCAGAAGGTGCTCAACCTGTAAAAAGTTTGGATGGGGCAAACGGCGGCGTAGCTAGCCCCTGGTTAGCTATGTTTTCATAGCAGCTACGGCGTAGTGAAACCTGTGAGCTAAGTTCTCATAGCAGCTACGGCGTAGCGAAACCTGTGAGCTAAGTTCTCATAGCAGCTACGGCGTAGCTAGCCCCTGGTTAGCTATGTTTTCATAGCAGCTACGGCGTAGCGAAACCTGTGAGCTAAGTTCTCATAGCAGCTACGGCGTAGCTAGCCCCTGGTTAGCTATGTTTTCATAGCAGCTACGGCGTAGCGAAACCTGTGAGCTAAGTTCTCATAGCAGCTACGGCGTAGCTAGCCCCTGGTTAGCTATGTTTTCATAGCAGCTACGGCGTAGCTAAACATGGGGAGCTAAGTTCTCATAGCAGCTACGGCGTAGGTAGCCCATGGTTAGCTGTTTTCATAGCAGCTACGGCGTAGCGAAACCTGTGAGCTAAGTTCTCATAGCAGCTACGGCGTAGCTAGCCCCTGGTTAGCTATGTTTTCATAGCAGCTACGGCGTAGCTAAACCTGGGGAGCTAAGTTCTCATAGCACCTACGGCGTAGCTAGCTAACCCCTGGATAAGCTGAGTTATCATAGCAGCTACGGCATGCATAAGATCTACGTAGCTAAGTCCTCAGCAGTTTTTTTGAGAAATAATTTCTTTGGCTTCCCCAATTTTACTTATTTTGTTTTGAAATAAGTACCTACATTCTTCTTGGTTTTAATTTTAATCTTTTTCTTTTTTGCAGGCCATCTAAACAAGTGAAGGCGTGAAAGAAGATGTTCGAATTTATTGTTATTTATATATGTTGCTCTAGCAAAAATTCTAAATAGAATTCCTATTTCTAAATAGGATTTAGTATTACGCCTGAGGCGAAGCTAGGGACCTGAGTACCGTACTGTTAAGGTGCTTTCATACAAGGTTTAGTCGAAGTCGAAGCTAAATACTACGAACAAAAATTTGTTTTTTTTTCAGAGGTTAAAAATAATAATTATTATTAAGATATATTACATCAAAATTCATCCAAGATGATGTTCCTAAGGTTATAGCAGACCACGATGATTTAAATTCTTGTTTCAATAAGGTGTCCAAGGAAAGATTACTTTCCCAATGTTTCTTTTAAAAATATAAAAAAAACCTTATGGAATATTAAATCATTCCCTAGCAGGGATAAGTTAAAGGCTGGAGTACACCATGTAACCATCTAAAAAAGTTCAAAAGTTCCTAGAACGTACCTAACTGATCTATAACCAAGAAAGTTAAATTGAATGTAGCTATCGACCAACTTATCAAAGACTGAAATTAAATAAAAAATCCCAATGTACAAAAAATATTACTAACTAAGCAAATAAACATATTTACTATTTTTATTGCAATGCTATTTTGTCATTTCATTCACTAAATTATTGGAAAACAAATACCAATCCAAAATAATAAATATTCTATATTTAATAGGATAAAACTTTTGAAACTATCATGGTTTTTAACATAATTTTTACTAAATAACGGGATATTTACCATGATTTGTGAGTTTGAATGTTTCCCGACATTTCGGCACAGTTGCATGTACCATGATCACGGGAGGAACTGAAATCTTTGCGGGTTTTGAATGTTAGAGGCAGACAAATCGATCTACCCTCTTTCTCACTCTTTTATTGCGAAAAATACCACTACCACCGGTTCCACTGTCACATTCGAGTACATCTCGGTTCCGACACACAACACTAACAGTATCCTGACACACAACTGGTATCATTCAAAACCCGCAAAGATTTCATTTCCTCCCGTGATCATGGTACATGCAACTGTGCCGAAATATCGGGAAACATTAAAACTCACAAATCATGGTAAATATCCCGTTATTTAGTAAAAATTATGTTCAAAACCATGATAGTTTCAAGTTTTTTATTAAAAATGAATAGGATAAAGTTGACAAACCAACCAACAAAGAAACAAGTGTAGATTTTATTCCAAAACTAAGGATAAGATAATTCATATTGTAAAAGGTAATTTCCCGTACCGTACTATCGTGGAAGAAAACAGCGCGCAAAGAGCGGCAGCGCGCAATGCAAGATGAGACGCGACCACTCACCCTGAATAAGACTCTCAGAATGAGTCGAAACTTAGTCGGTGCCTTCACCGATAGTACGGTGAAAATTCCCTTTTTACAATATGAAAGTTAAGTATTTTATAAAACGTTTGTTTTTGACCTAAGGAATTACGTATCTAATATATTAATTTCATAGTATGAGAGTGCCTTAAATGACTTAAGTTCAAACAGATGCAGGTGCTAAGTGTTGTGATATTTAGTGATTTTATACTTTTCAGCTTTTGTAAATATCATTACGAATAAAAATATGTTTTTAAGTGTTGAGACATGTTTTAATTCAACTTCCATAAAAACGATAGTGTCACTATTATTGGCAACTTTTCTATGTATAATATGTATGTATTTACAGAAAAAAATTATATAAGTAGTATATCAGTCATGCAGTTCCCATACCACAAGCTCTGCTTACTTTGGGGCTAGATGATGTTGTGTGAAAATGTACGTATTAAAAAAAAAAAAAAAAAAAAAAAGTGTTCGATCGAAACAAGTTTTTCAGCCGATACCGAAACGTAGGTATTATATTATTTGTGCTGAAACTACAGCCATGTTATAATTTCAATTGTATCCTGAACACTAGTTTAGATAAGACAGAATGAAATCATAAAAAAAAACAAAACACATGGAGATGCTTACAGGTGGGTTCCACTTGGCCTCAGCAAAACGGAGGCACTCAAAAGTGGCTTGACAAATGCTCACCCTACTATTGTCAAAAATTTGCATCATACATAATTCTCATATACATATATACTAGTTTCTGCCCACGGTTTCGCCCACGTGGTACCCGGATAAAAAATTGCCTATGTGTTATTCTGATGTATAAGATGTACTGTAAATTTTCATCAAAATCTGTTCAGTAGTTTTTGCATGAAAGAGTAACAAACATCCATCCTCACAAACCTTCACGATTATAATATTTGTAGGATATTTACCTCCTCGAAACTGGTCCAGTTGGTGCGAGTCGAAATTACGTTTTGAAAAGTAGAGAAACGAAAGTAGCGTTACTCTACTTTTCAAGACTTTTCGTTACTCGGCATCTCAATGGCGAACTTATCACCATTGAGATGCCGAGTAACGAAAGTAGAGCATTGCTCTACTTTTCTAAATTTAATTTTGACACGCACCTACTGGGCCTGCAGGAGGTAGGCATATTAATTTAAATTAGTTTTAATGGTTGTGTCACGACGTGCGTTTTCGTCAGCGCGATCTAGAAATGTAACTACATAGGACTTGCGCACTATGAAGTTAACTAGTCTGTGGCGCACTTTAGCAACGCCATCTATCTTTGGCTAAGTGAATTAAGGGTTCCGATGTCATTTTTAATATTTTTTATTTTAATTTTGCCTTGTCCGTCTGTCCCTCAGTGTCACGTCGCTGTTGATTCATCCCTGTATTAAACGTTTTGCTTTCCTATTTGGTACAAAAACGTATTATAAAACCGAAACCATTAATAACCATAATAATTAATAGGTATTATAACACTAGCGTAAAACAAAAAATGGGTTAAAAACTACTCAAAAAGCTTTTATCACGCACAAAAGAAATCCACTATCCATCATCGGACCCTCTTGGCTCCATCATCAAACCCTCGTTATCAAGCCTAATTTATTGGACTCGTCAAAATGAATCATATGAGCCCAAACTCGAGGGGTTTACTGAAGAGTTCCACTATCCACTGGCTCCATCATCAGATCAGCTCTCATCCTCAGATACATAGGTATCTTTGAGGAAACCAATTAGACGGTAAAGGCACGTCCAAACATTACATTTGGCACATGTCCGCGTGTTGCAAGTACTAAGCATTCCACGTGAGAGTTTGCAAACTCATCGCCGCTTATTGGAACACTAACTGTCGGCACATGCCTACGAATTCTCGGTTCAAGGGTATGCCGGTTCCCTCACAATGTTTCACAACACATTAGAAAAAAAACACTTATATAAAATAAATAATAATATATTTTACACAAAAAGTACAATCATACTTATTTCTACAATCACATCAGTCTTGAAGATTAACATCATTCGAGAAAAACAGTAGTTTTTTTCTTAGTTTCATTGGACTAAAACCCTATTTACATTGGCGTAGTGTTAAGCAAAAGTAAGGACAGTGGAGTAAGCCGATCAGACAGTGGCGAGTTAACTTGGCTTGCAAGCTGCCCTGTCAGTGGATCCAATTATAATCGCTTCCTATTTTTTGGAAAGTAAGAGCCCCGACAAGGCACTTGACTCGCCACTGGCGTAGGTGTAAAGTTAAGTCAAATTAGTAATGTTTTTTTTTCACAACAGACACATTTTATAGTCCTGCCCCGTAGTAAGTAGGATTCCCTGTGTCATGGGTTTCAAGAACTACGATTACCATCACATGGTACCACAACGCCCAAGCCCAGAACAAATATCTGCAGAACATTTGTCCCGCAGCGGGCATCGAACTCGCACCTTTTGCATCAAAACCGGCTACTCGCCCGCCACGCCACCGAGATCGTCCTAATGTGGACGTTAAATACGTGGGACGTCGCTCGCCAATCTTGACGAAACATTTACGCTTGACTGGCTAATGTGTCTTGTCGAGGCGCTCGCTACTCGCCATTGTACTAAACTTATACTCGCCACTTCGCTAAACACTTCGCCAGTGTAAATGAGGCTCATCGGCCAGAAACTAAAACATGATTCCAGTAGTTTGACAGAGATGGCGCTATAAGCTAGGATAAATCTTCTTCATAGGTTAAAAATCCTTGTTGGCTTAGCGGGATGTACCCTGATTTCCGATCTGAGGGTCGTAGGTTCGACCCTGTCGTGCACCGAGGTCGTTTAAACGTTTAGTAGCTATTCCGTAACTAGGCAACCAGTGGTAACTGTCACACCTTAAGTCCCTGCTTATTGAAGAGCATTTAATCACATTGCAGTAGAAGCCCTCTGAGATAGACCTCCCCAAAAGTGTGCCATGATGATCATACTACCTTAGGCCACCTCCATCCACCCATTTCCACAACTCTTTAGATGCCATCGGCTAATCGGCTGAGGTGATTCCTAACCTGCGTCATCCGTTTCGTGGTCGCCATTCTCGAACCCTTCTGCCCTAGCGTTTGTCGGTTCTGCGAAATATATACCCTTTACATTGACACAACATTGCTAATTCTCATGGCTATGTTTTTGATTCTTTTGGACTGGCTAATCTTAAGACCAGAAGAGGTTCGGCGAGGAATGGTTTGTCCTCCATTTGGAGATCCAAAGGGAAAAGTTTAAATATAGTTTAGTTGGTGTACAAGAGAATCGATTATTGTGTTAGTAGCGACATCTCTTGCCACATAATTGAGCTACGTTATATCATATCAATGCAGAGCGTAGAGCAACGAACTACTGATGTACGAAAAGCTACCACATACAAAACACAGATGGCCATCGGAGCGTCTAGATCGCGTAAGTGAAGTTTTAATGCAACCTAAAAATAAAACCTTTTAAATAATACCTCCTAAAAACAACTGTCGGTTCTAGGAGCTCGGGCAAGTAGATGAATCAGCTCTGTAGAAGATCTTCCCCTTTGTATCTTCAAATGGAGAAAATAAATAAATAATAAATGCTAGACATTTTTCACACAGCATCATCTAGCCCCAAACTAAGCAGAGCTTGTATTATGGGAACTACATGACTGATATACTACTTAAATACTTTTTTTTTTGTAAATACATACATATTAAACATAGGAAAACACCCAACCCGAGACAAATATCTGCAGCTCTTACAAACATTTGTCCCGTGACAGGAATCGAACCCGCAACCTTCTGCGTCTCAGGCGGATCTTCGCCCATTGCGCCACAGAGGTCATCTACCATTCCTTACCGAACTTCTTCTGGTCTTAAGATTAGCTAGTCCAAATGAAAAAAAAACATAACTTAAAGAATTACAAAGTTAGATTCACTGTACAAAAAAACCGCTTTCACTCAAACTCCTTGCAAATATCTTCTATGTCTTCCAGAACATCGCATATACTGCCCGCGAACACTCGGATATCATCGCATTTCTTGATTTTCAAACTAGCGCAATACATTTTCTTGTACATTTCGCCCATTTTCTCGTAATCTTTGTTGCTTTTCGCCCGGCAGTATTGTATGATACTTTTTAATGTGTAGTTCAGCCGGTCTTGGAATAGGGAGAGGAGGCTGTGCTCGCTCTTTATGGACTTATCGTCCAGATCCTCGGGTTTGGGCTCTCTGGGTTGGTCGGGCTCGTTGACCTTGAGGAGTTTCATGATGGAGTGGGACTGGCGCAGCAGCTGGATGGCAGATTGAAGCGACTTCAGTTTGATGTTCGGTGAGACTGGAAAGAGAATATTGCTTGGTTAGTAAATAAATAAACACCCAACAGAAACCTCAATAACATCATTGGCGCGATTGGTGAGTAAAGCTGCGACGCAAGAGGTGCGGGTTCAATTCCCGCTGCTGGACAAACGTTTGTATATTTTGCAAATATTTCTTCTGGGTCTGGGTGTTGTAGTACCACGGTACTCGTAGTTCCTGGTACTCATGACACCGGAAATTCTAGTGCGGGTTCAGAGATATGCATGACTCTGTGAAAAAAAACCACAATTCTGTCCCATAGTAGGATTCCCTGTGTCGTGGGTATCAAAAATAAAGAGTACCGTGGTACTAACAAAACCCAGACTCCGAAAAAATATCTGCGAAATATGACAACATTTATCCCGTAGTGGGAATCAAACAACTAGAGAATCAACCTAACCAGTCACAGTCGGCTACTCACCCACCGCGCCACCGAGGTCGGAATATAAACTATAGTGGCTGTATATAAAGTTGGGGCAGCAGCTGGATGTGGGATGATGAATTAAGCGTATACATTCAATATAAGAAGCTGAAGAAGTTGGCGCAGCTGTTTTTATATGTAATGATATGATACAAGGAGCCTATAAGTTTAATCTTAGAAGTTGGCGCAGCCGGGGCGGATGAGGAATGTGTTGATACTCACACGAAGCCTGAGTTTCGAGCATGTGTATATGCTCTAGTTGCACGGTAAGGAAGAGCGCGGGGTCCTCGAGCGCCGCGAACATGTTCGCCGCCTGCTGGTAGTTGGAGCGCGTCATGTTCATCAACGTGCGACGCTTGGCGCCTTCCTCTTGCGTTATACTGTCATCAAAGAAATAATGCTGAACATTTTCACACAGCATCATCTAGCCCCAAACTAAGCAGAGCTTGTGTTTTGGGAACTACATTACTGATACTACTTATATGCATTTTTTTGTAAATACATATATATTGTACATGGTACAGGTAGTAGTTAAAAAAAACAAGCTTTTATCATGCACTCGAGGCCAAACTCGAGGACTCTGAAGAGTTCCACTATCCACCTCCTGGCTCCATCATCAGATCAGTTCCAAGATACCAAATCATAGTATTGTCATCCAAACTACATAAACAGACAAAGTTTCATACTACAATTAGAAGTAGGTTAAAATTGACTTCCAAGATTAAATAAAATAAATAAATAAATAGTGCTGGACATTTTTCACACAGCGTCATCTAGCCCCAAAGTAAGCAGAGCTTGTGTTATAAGCACTACATGACTGATATACTACTTATTTACCTTTTTTTTGTAAATACATACATATAATACATAGAAAACACCCAGACCTGAGTGACGGGAATCGAACCCGCA
This sequence comes from Perizoma flavofasciatum, assembly GCA_958496245.1. Lineage (NCBI taxonomy): Eukaryota > Metazoa > Arthropoda > Insecta > Lepidoptera > Geometridae > Perizoma > Perizoma flavofasciatum. The sequence goes on along the minus strand of OY292441.1, from coordinate 7,447,847 downwards.
ACCTCCAGTGTCTCAGGCGGGCCTTCACCCACTGTGCCACAGAGGAGATTGATTATATTGTTTGTTATTTAGTTAGTTACAAGTGAAGCTAATAAAAAGCGTGTTAAAAAAACTAAATAACCAGCAAGCAGTGGTTAACTCACCGATACTGCGAGTGGTAGAGTGAGCCGAGTCGATGGTAGATCATGGCCGCTCTGAACTGGTACAGGTACTGCTTCGGCCCGGGGCTCAGGAGGCAGGACTTGAGCGCCTGCTTCAGTGCTTCAGCCACTTCTGACACTTCCTGCGAAAAATATAAGATGATACTTATATGAAAGAAAGAAGAAAACACAGGGTGTAACAGATTGTCCCTATAAGGCCGACAGAGGGGTGTTCCATACATCATGGCGAGCAAATTTTGTTCAATTTTTCATTCATGAAATTCTTCTTAAACTTTCGAAATGTACCTAGATATATTAACATGAGGCAGTATTTTAGTTTGTTTACAGATGTTTTGACCTTGTGTTATTCTAGAATTATTAGAGGTCCTATTTAGTCATCTAGAATGGAGGGTACGGTTTTGTAGCTACCTATTAGAATAGCAACCAAGTAATATCTAAAAAGTTATGACAAGAGCTATTTTGTTTTTTTATTCTTGTTAGTTTATAAGTAAAACTGTATATTTCAGTTACAAGTTACAGTTGAAATTAAATCTCTTTATCTCTTTAAATCACAGAACAAATTAGAGAGCGGAATGTTGGTAAGACCGCCCATTGTTCTTTAAGTTTTTTTTAGTTTTGTTAATTATATCTATTTTTCTTATGGTGTACATAAAGTATTTTCATTCATTCATTCATTCAAAGTTAGTTTGAATGAAATATTAAAGAATGCTGCTTGCTGTGTTGTGTGGAGTGAAATGGACCCTGATAGAGGTGACAAGGGTACTTTAAGGGAGAGAAAGTTGAGGGCACTTTGGATGATTGAAAAAGTTTCCTTCGAAAATTGCTGTTTACGAAATAAGCCGTAATTTAAACTTATAAGTAGGAAAGAATGAATTAATGAAACACTTTATTGTACACAACATGAAAACTACAAAAATAACAAAAACTTTACATAAATAATAGTAAAATGCGGTCTTGTCGCTAAGAAGCGATTTCTTCCAGACAATCTTTGGATGGAGAGGAGCTTCCTCTGAGAAAATTGTATGAATCAGTAGTTCCCATTATACAAGCTCTGTTTAGATGGGGTTAGATGACGCTGTGCTAAATATGCCTAGCATTATAAAAACCAAAAAGGTCGACGGTGAAAGGTTCTTTTTAAATTTTTCGTATTACTGCGGCCGTGAAGTCCCCACTATACAAACTCTGTTTAGTTTGGGGTTAGATGACGCTGTGTAAAATATGCCCAGCATTTCAAAAACCAAAAAGGTCGGCGGTGTAAGATTTTTTTCGTATTACTGCGGCCGTTAAGTTCCCCTTATACAAACTCTGTTTAGTTTGGGGTTAGATGACGCTGTGTTAAATATGCCTAGCATTATAAAAACCAAAAAGGTCGACGGTGAAAGGTTCTTTTTTAATTTTTCGTATTACTGCGGCTGTGAAGTCCCCACTATACAAACTCTGTTTAGTTTGGGGTTAGATGACGCTGTGTTAAATATGCCTAGCATTATAAAAACCAAAAAGGTCGACGGTGAAAGGTTCTTTTTTAATTTTTCGTATTACTGCGGCCGTGAAGTCCCCACTATACAGTTTCCAGCATTATAAAAACCAAAAAGGTCGGCGGTGTATGGTTTTTTCGTATTACTGCGGCCGTGACAGGCATATTGTGGCATAATTTCGTGGCGGTGTGTTTAGGACTAAAGTGTACAAGGTACAATGTGTTATTCAGGCTAAGCATGTGATGTCAAGGTTACCTAACTTCCTAGGTCATTATAGCTGAATAATATCTACGTGAGACTATGTACGAACGTGATTTCTATCTTCCGCATTAAGTCTTCATGTATAATTAAATCTAATAAATAAATCAGTTGCGAACTATTCGTTGGAAGTATCATTTAACCGGTACCTCTAACAAAAGTGTTCTTTATTACCAGTGCGTAAAGTCCCGGCTCCCCGTCCTGCATGAGAACAGCCCGCGTGTAGATATGACTGCTCAGCTCCCAGGAGACCACGTGCCAGATCGAGCCTCTGTTCTCGTCACCGAGTATATTCAGCGCTTGCAGATAAAGCTCCTCGGCTTCTTTGTAAAGCAGACGCTTTTCCGTCCTGAGGAAATATATTATTAATGAGGAGTAAGACGACCTCTGTGCCGCAGTGGGCGAAGGCCCGCCTGAGACGCAGAAGGTTGCGGGTTCGATTGCCGCAGCGAGACAAATGTTTGTCTCGGGTCTGGATGTTTTCTATTATTTACAAAAAAGTATATATAAACGTAGTATATCAGTCATGTAGTTCCCATAACGCAAGCTCTGCTTACTTTGGGGCTAATTCTGATCATCAGAGAGAGCATCAGATGATGCTGTGTGAAAATGTCCATCAAGTTCGTCATCGCAGCTGAGCCATCAAGTTCGTCTTTTAAAAAAACCTATAAATAGTGTTATTTTAGGCCACGCACGTTACAAATTTCATCGAAATCGGTTCAGTCTTAACGAAGATTATATATTTATAAGCAACAAACATCCATACTTTTAATTTTTTTATGTTAGTAGAACATCAGTGGGTACTTACGTGAAACCTCCCTGATCGCAGTGCGCCTTGAAACGCAAATATCGACCCTTGTTACAGTACAGAAGGACCAGATTCGCTTGATCGGACACAGAGCGGAACAGCTCCGTCGCTTCGTCCAGGCACTCCTGCGATTTCTTGGAGATCGCCAGGAACTGCTTGTGAAGGAGTTTCGCTTTGGGGTCCTTCGGATCCTCTTCAATGTACTTCATATAAATTTCTGCAAGGTATTCAAAGCAAAAACAAGTTAATTTTATACATGCGAAAACAATGATAAATAGTGTCGTCCCTTTCTATTATTTAAACTCGTATGCAAATGATACCTACTTTCGCATCCTAGTCGCAAATAAATCACACTTATTCGTCTTTCATTCCACGGAGATAGGCATCAAGCTAAAGTGAACCCTATTTACATCACCATAGTGTGGTCCTTCGAGCCGGATTCGAATCCGGCTCGAAGGACCACTATGGTATTTAGTTTTTATTTATACAACTAACGAGGCAAAAAAACTACCGGCCCACCTATTGGCAAGCGGTTACCGTAACCTTTGGAAACTTGCAATACCAGAGGTACAGCTCACGCGTTGCCGACACTGAGACATCAAGATTAAAGATCTCATGTGCCTGTAATTACACCGGTAACTTTACTCTTCAAACCGGAACACAGCGATGAGAGCATTACAGCTCGGTGGCAGAAATAGGCATGGTGGTAGCACTTCCCCGGACTAGCCCTTTCACAGTAGCTCTACTACTCTCTAGTAGAGTATTTAAGTTAATGGGGTGGTGCGGCGACATCTTTCGCCACACGATTGAACTAAATAACATCACATCAATGAAGAGCTACCGCATTAAATACACAGATGGCGTTGATCGAAGTGTCTAGATCACTCAAAATTGAACAAATACAGGCTCTCCTGTCGACGCAGGTAAAAATTCTTTTGAGAGTGCTCATGTGCCTTTTCCTAGGGTCCTTGATTTAAGCAGATCTGAGCAAGACGGAGGCTATAGGCATTTTTTATTTGCAATCCCTTTGAGAAAGACAATGGGGTGGTATTAGACAATGGGAGAGTATAAGACAATGGGGTAGTATAAGACAATGGGGTAGTAGTATAAGACAATGGGGTAGTAAAAGGCGATGGGGTAGTATAAGACAATGGGGTAGTAAAAGACGATGGGGTAGTATAAGACAATGGGGTAGTATAAGACAATGGGGTAGTTACGCTGTGCGTCGTTCATGTATCTGACGGCGAGGTCGTTGCTGACGGAGGCCAGGCGGCGCAGCAGCTCCGCGCGCTTCGTCTCCGTCCCGCGCAGCGCGCGCCGGTAGAACACGCACGACAGCAGCATCGACTCCGTCTCACTCCTCGGTATAGATATGTCTGGAGATGATAAGAATAAGATAAGATAAAATTTATTTGTTCAAAAATATAGTTTGGTACAATTCCAGTAATACAAGTAGGTATACATGTATTGCTTATTTTACGTAGAGCAACCGTTTTAAACGCAACTTTCGAATCGAAACTATTATATTCCATTATTATTTTAAATAAATAAATAATGCTGGACATTTTTCACACAGCTCCATCCATCATCTAGCCCCAAACTAAGCAGGGAACTTTATGACTGATATACTACTTATGTCCTTTTTTTGTAAATATTACACATAGGATAAACCCAGACCCGAGACATACATTTATGTGCAAAGATTCGTTAAAAAGGTTCAATTTTTATCAATTCGGGGATACTCTGCTACGTCCATTTTGGATTCAAAGATGACACATACCATTTTATTTTCAAAATTTTGATGTGGGTATCGTCTTTGAGTAATTCGGCGATGCTGATTATGAAAATGAGGTCTATTTTGAAATCAAAGATGGCGCATACCATTTTATTTTCAAAATGTTGATATGGGTATCGTTTTTGAGTAATTCGGAGATAATCTGCTTACTTTGGATCATCTGGATTCGGGGATAAGTAAATGAGGTTGATTTCAAAATCAATTGTATTTATATGACGCGTGACATATAAATGGCAACACTCACCCAGATCGAACTCGTCTGATATAACGTCATCCACTTCTTCGTTCATGTCGCGCTCGATCTCCAGCCGAAGTCGGGCGTCGATGTCGTGGTCCGTCTCATACTGCATCCTGAACTGCTCGAGTCGAGCCCAGTTCTTGTTCAGCTGGAAGTAATTGTCGCCTACCCTCCCTGGAAATTAACATTTTATATTTATTATACAAATCCCCCAGGGGACCCAGGGGACCCCAGTATCCTGACCTCAGGTACTGTTGGTTCTCACTCACCTGTAAGGCAGCTGGCTTCACCAATTTCGCTCAGCTATTGATACCCACGATCCAGGGGATCCCAGTATCCTGACCTCAGGTACTGTTGGTTCTCACTCACTTTAAGGCAGCTGGCTTCACCAATTTCGCTCAGCTACTGATAACCATGACCCAGGGGATCCCAATATCCTGAACTCAGGTACTTTTGGTTCTTACTCACCTATAAGGCAGTTGGCTTTACCAATTTCGCTCAGCTACTGATAACCATGACCCAGGGGATCCTAGTATCCTGAACTCAGGTACTGTTGGTTCTCACTCACCTGTAAGGCAGCTGGCTTCACCAATTTCGCTCAGCTACTGATAACCATGACCCAGGGGATCCCAGTATCCTGACCTCAGGTACTGTTGGTTCTCACTCACCTGTAAGGCAGCTGGCTTCACCAATTTCGCTCAGCTACTGATAACCATGACCCAGGGGATCCCAGTATCCTGACCTCAGGTACTGTTGGTTCTCACTCACCTGTAAGGCAGCTGGCTTCACCAATTTCGATCAGCTATTGATACCCACGATCCAGGATCCCCTGGAATCCTCCAGTATCTTGACCTCAGGTTCTGTTGGTTCTTACTCACCTGTAAGGCAGCTGGCTTCACCAATTTCGCTCAGCTACTGATAACCATGACCCAGGGGATCCCAGTATCCTGACCTCAGGTACTGTTGGTTCTCACTCACCTGTAAGGCAGCTGGCTTCACCAATTTCGCTCAGCTATTGATACCCACGATCCAGGATCCCCTGGAATCCTCCAGTATCTTGACCTCAGGTTCTGTTGGTTCTTACTCACCTGTAAGGCAGCTGGCTTCACCAATTTCGCTCAGCTACTGATAACCATGACCCAGGGGATCCCAGTATCCTGACCTCAGGTACTGTTGGTTCTCACTCACCTGTAAGGCAGCTGGCTTCACCAATTTCGCTCAGCTACTGATAACCATGACCCAGGGGATCCCAGTATCCTGACCTCAGGTACTGTTGGTTCTCACTCACCTGTAAGGCAGCTGGCTTCACCAATTTCGATCAGCTATTGATACCCACGATCCAGGATCCCCTGGAATCCTCCAGTATCTTGACCTCAGGTTCTGTTGGTTCTTACTCACCTGTAAGGCAGCTGGCTTCACCAATTTCGCTCAGCTACTGATAACCATGACCCAGGGGATCCCAGTATCCTGACCTCAGGTACTGTTGGTTCTCACTCACCTGTAAGGCAGCTGGCTTCACCAATTTCGCTCAGCTATTGATACCCACGATCCAGGATCCCCTGGAATCCTCCAGTATCTTGACCTCAGGTTCTGTTGGTTCTCACTCACCTGTAAGGCAGCTGGCTTTACCAATTTCGCTCAGCTACTGATAACCATGACCCAGGGGATCCCAGTATCCTGACCTCAGGTACTGTTGGTTCTCACTCACCTGTAAGGCAGCTGGCTTCACCAATTTCGATCAGCTATTGATACCCACGATCCAGGATCCCCTGGAATCCTCCAGTATCTTGACCTCAGGTTCTGTTGGTTCTCACTCACCTGTAAGGCAGCTGGCTTCACTAATTTCGCTCAGCTACTGATAACCATGACCCAGGGGATCCCAGTATCCTGACCTCAGGTACTGTTGGTTCTCACTCACCTGTAAGGCAGCTGGCTTCACCAATTTCGCTCAGCTATTGATACCCACGATCCAGGATCCCCTGGAATCCTCCAGTATCTTGACCTCAGGTTCTGTTGGTTCTTACTCACCTGTAAGGCAGCTGGCTTCACCAATTTCGCTCAGCTACTGATAACCATGACCCAGGGGATCCCAGTATCCTGACCTCAGGTACTGTTGGTTCTCACTCACCTGTAAGGCAGCTGGCTTCACCAATTTCGCTCAGCTACTGATAACCATGACCCAGGGGATTCCCAGTATCCTGACCTCAGGTACTGTTGGTTCTTACTCACCTGTAAGGCAGCTGGCTTCACCAATTTCGCTCAGCTACTGATAACCATGACCCAGGGGATCCCAGTATCCTGACCTCAGGTCCTGTTGGTTCTCACTCACCTGTAAGGCAGCTGGCTTCACCAATTTCGCTCAGCTACTGATAACCATGACCCAGGGGATCCCAGTATCCTGACCTCAGGCACTGTTGGTTCTCACTCACCTGTAAGGCAGCTGGCGTCCACAACTTTACTCCTGATTATAATATGGCTGAGCAGCTTCTGGCATTTGCTCGCCATATCAATGTACTTCAGCGAGAAACCGTACTGCTCGTTCGCATAACTGTATTCCGCTAGCGTCACGTACGCAAGGCATATCTTCTCGTACAGTAGCGTTTTGAGATGTAGCTTCCAGGCGAAGTTGTCGTTCCTGTGAAGAAAAAACATAATGTCAAGGACAAAGGTCATTTATTCATTAAAATCAACAAAGATTACTTTGAAACGTCGGTTTTATCTATTGCCTGTTCCTCCGCGACCAAGCCAGGAAAGAAAGGCAAGGAAATCAGGCTGGTTATTCTTTTTAATGATCCTTTTACAAAACAATAGGTACCTATATTTTTTATCGAGTTACATTTACGATCCCAAGAGATATTATTAATCTTGCATATAGATATAAAGAAGTTTGATTCAAAAAGAGCCATTAAAAGCATTAAAAGAGCATTTAAAAGAGCCGTGTTGGCCCAGTGGGATGTACCTCAACTTTCAATCCTGAGGTCGTATGTTCGAACTCGGTCAAACACCAATGGATTTTTCCACTCGAAAAATGTATGTGCATAAAACGGTGAAGGAAAACATCGTGAGTAAACCGGCATGCCCTAGAACTAAAAATTCTAAGGCATGTGCCATCAGTTAGTGTTCCTATAAGCTGTCACGTGGAACAATAACTACTTGCAAAAACGCGGGCACATGCCAAATGTTTGGACGTGCCTCTTACTGCCCCCTACTTATTATTCTCAAAGATCCGCGCACTGAATATGAATCTGAGGATATCCATAGTTGGAGTATGTTTTCTTTTTATAGTCTATCTATCCCAGTTACCGAACACAGCTCGGTCGTCATTTATAAGTTGTACATATGTACCTATTAGGCTCCTGAATCGTAGGCTGTATATTTTTCTCTTTCCGTATCAGTATAGCATTCTTATCTATATTAGAAGATTCTACCAGCGACGTTTCCGTTTTCTCTCTATCTTTGTCCGTTCTCTCTTTATCCTTCTCCGTTCTCTCTCTATCTTTCTCCGCGAGCTTCTCGCTGTTTTTCCTGCGTCGCCTCCGGCTGCGCGACGTATGCTCTTTCAGTTCCTCTTTAGTGATGGGTTCGTAATCCAGTTTAATGGGTTCGTACGGGTTCGCCATTTTAGGATGCTGCTCCTCGATTATGATCTTCTGTTTCAGACGTTCGCGTTCTTCTTCCTACAAAAGTAGATTTACAGTCAGCGACAAAAGTAGATTTACAGTCAACGACAAAAGTAGATTTATAGTCAACGACAAAAGTAGATTTACAGTCAACGACAAAAGTAGATTTACAGTCAACGACAAAGGTGGATTTACAGTCGGCGACAAAAGTGGATTTACAGTCAGCGACAAAAGTAGATTTACAGACGGCGACAAAAGTAGATTCACAGTCAGCGACAAAAAAGCTTAAAAACTATATGAATTTCAAAATTTAAAGCTTTCCTACGCTGATTCCTCTCGCGCGACCAAACCTTGAAGAATCAGGCAACCATTATTTTTTTTATGATTGTCCCACTCTGATTGTTTTTTTATATAATTCTTCATTCAGTTAGTAGTGTGGTTTTCAATTGAGCTCTTACCTTGCATTTGTCGAAGGTTACGTTATGCAACGCCATGAGACCTTTCAACGCGTGCGACAGAGCCTTGCCACACCGGTCCAAAGGAGACACACCAAGACCTTTGGTTGTATCTGCTTTTTGTTTTTCATCCTAAAGAACATACGCAGATATTAAAACAAACATATTAAAACCAAAAAACAAACTAATTCTTTATTCTTTATTGTAGAAACAAATAAACACTTCCAAAAAGGCAGAATTAAATGGCATGTACAAAGGCGAGCTTAAACCTAAAAAGAGGTTTCTTCCAGCAAACCTTGAGCTAAAGAGAGGTAATTATAGAGGTAGGATCGTGTACAGAAAGAAAATAATACTTTAGTATTACTAATTTACTAATTTTCGCGTTCGGCGTTAAGTTAGTTAGTAACTAACTTAACGCCGAACGCTAAAATGCTACTAAATTCTCGATGACCCTTATGGCGCAGTGGGCGAAGGCACGCCTGAGATGCAGGAAGTTGATGGTTTGATTCCAGCCGCAGGACGAATATTTGTATGTTCTGCAAATATTTGTCTCGGGTCTAGGTGGTTTTCTACGTATAATATGTATGTATTTACAAAAGAAAAGATATAAGTAGTATATCGGTCATGTAGTTCCCATAATACAAGTTCTGCTTACTTTGGGGCTAGATGATGCTGTGTGAAAATGTCCAGTATTATTTATATAATTAAGAAGCATATAATAATAGGATATAAGTGAGTATGGTAGTGTGAAGTAGGATAGTAGGAAGTATAGTAGTAGGAAGCAGAATAGAAGGAAGAAGGATAGAAGGAAGTAGGAACAGAAGGATAGTAGGAAGTAGGACAGAAGGAAGTAGGAAGTATATAATAGTGAAAAGTGGAATAAGATACTTACACCCTTATCCCTCATCCTATCCCCAATATCCCTGAGCGCCAGCCCCCTGCTCTGTACTGCCAACGCTTTCTCATTGCTATCTCCCTCCCCCTCGTTGCCATCGCTATCTTTGTCTCTGCCTTTGGCCACTTCATCGCATTCCTTAGCTATTTCCGTGTCCTTATCGAACGCGTCCCGGGATTCCTTCTCGAAGTCAAAGTCTTCAGAATCAGAACTTTCATCTGAAATACGACAGCTTTATCTATACTTTCAGTACACGGAGATTTTTAGCCAAAAAGCAAAAAAAGGCTTGTATTTTTAATTGTCAAAATACGGTCTGTTTTTAATATGCTTCGGAATCGCGTGTTCAAACCAGTTCGTGTACCAATGGAATTTTGTACTTGATAAAAAATATATGTACGCATTGGCACTGATCAAAATTAGTAATTGATGAAGGAAAACATTATTAACCTGGCATGCCATTTAAATCAAAGTTCGAAGGCACGTGCCATAGGTCGTGTTAAGAGCTTGCAACGTGCACATACTATGCAAATCGTGAGGATATTCCATGTAATGTTTGGACTTGCCTCTGACTACAAATTGTTTTAAAAATAGGGTTCAAATACCTTTAAAATCCGGGCAAGCTGGGTCAGTCGTAGCCGGGATATACAAATCTGCCAACATATAGTGAGACGAGGCCACGATCTGAGGATATCTTGATACTTGAAGCAACGATACCACATGCTCTAACAACTGACGGACATGTTTTGATCTGTTTGTTAATCTGAAAAAATATTTAAGTATTTTGCTAACTTTTTATAAAATTTGAAAACATTAGACGTGTATTCCATCACCTATTACAGCGCCCTCTAGTGACGTGTGGCTATAAAACCTACTCATAACTAAAAAACATTCCTAATATCAAACAATACTAGTCAAAAACTATAATAATCATGGAACAACGCGTTTCTACAAACCAACAACCTCTTGACCTAAATACATTTACTGTCTCCTTGCGTTGGGTTATAGGCTAAAATCTATGTTATAGGCTAAAATCTATAATTTGCTACAGTACCGTACTAGGGTAACACGCATCTCACCGCCCACCAAATTACGGGGCGTACGCCGGAAAAAAAATTACTTCATATTCCTCGCAACTCTATACAAAAGCATAATCTATAATTTACTGGAGTAATATGCTAGGGTAAAACGCGCATCTTACCGCCCGCCAAATTACGAAGCGTACGCCGGAAAAAAATACTTCATATTCCTCGCAACTCTATACAAAAGTATAATCTATCATTTGGTACAGTAATGTGCTAGGGTAAAACGCGCATCTCACCGCCCGCCAAATTACGGAGCGTACGCCGGAAAAAAAATACTTCATATTCCTCGCAACTCTATACAAAAGCATAATCTATCATTTGGTAAAACGCGCATCTCACCGTCCACCAAATTACGGGGCGTACGCCGGAAAAAAAATACTTCATATTCCTCGCAACTCTATACAAAAATATAATCTATCATTTGGTACAGTAATGTGCTAGGGTAAAACGCGCATCTCACCGCCCGCCAAATTACGGAGCGTACGCCGGAAAAAACTTACTTCATATTCCTCGCAACTCTATACAAAAGCATAGCCACCGGTGTCGTGAACGGATTATCCATACTATCCGGACACAGCGATGTGAGGTCATACAACTTAACCACGTCATCATCCGGCCCTTTAAACAGCCAATACGTGTGTCCAGCTTTCGTGGCATTCGACTTAAGGAACGACAATATATTCTGCGCCACATTCCTAATAACTTTCGGTGAGAATTTAGAGTTCTCCATATTAGGCAGGTCTTCCGTCTTCATCGGTTCGTATTTCTGTACGATACCGTCGATGTGGTAGCACATTAACACTTCTGGCACGTTACACATTAAGTTGTCTAGCCAGTAGTCGATTCCGGTTAACACATTGATCGGTTCTCTTGCATCTCTTAGTCTCAGGGATACGCATGGCCGGTCTTTATCGCCGAATATTGGTAAGTCGCTGCCTAAAATAAAATGATTTAGTTATGATTAACTAGCCTCTGCCCATGGCTTTGCCCGCGTGGTACCCGAATAAAAAGTAACCTATATGTTATTCTGATGTATAAGCTATATTACTGTGAAGTTTCATCAAAATCCGTTCTTTTGCGTGAAAGAGTAACAAACATCCATCCTCACAAACTTTTGCGTTTATGATATTAGTAGATGATTAATTCAGGGACTATGGTCTAGGTGTCTAAAAAAACTTTATTAAACTTTACCTTACCTCATTAAAACATTAAAATAAGTATAAAAAACCAATAAAACATGCAACGAAGATCCGCACACAGAACCTAGCTCTGTGGGAATATCAATTAAGGGTGAGTCAGAGGTAAATCTTACAATAATATTAGACACACGCCCACATTTTGTGGTAAGCAATAAGTTTAAAACTTTCATAAACACAAACTTCATCCTGAAATCTAGGGGTGAAATTTAGGAAAATCCTTAGCAATTCTATAGCAAAATTTCAGCCCCACACTAATATTCTCTGTATCGTGGGTATCAGGAACAACGAGTACATTGGTACAACACCCCGACCGGGTACTAATTATGTCCTGCAGCGGGAATGGAACCCGCACTTCTTGCTGAGCCGGCTATACGCGCACCGAGCTTCTACTGTACCTATTAGCATGTGGATGTCTTCGAATGTCCAGTGCACATTCCGGTTGTAAAGATGCTCAGTGGGATACTCTGTGGTCTCCTCAGGCTCTGGGAGGAATGGACCTGAAGAAGAGTAGAAGGCAAATATAGAAGTCTCGTCAGAGCTTACTTATTTCAGTGTGGGGTTGAGACTCTAGGTCCGTGGGGAACCGGGGCCATTCGCGTTTTCAAAATTATCTCAGGGGTCTAGACAAATACCTCACGCTTACTTTTCCTTTCGCGCTAACGCAAATTTGTAAAGATAAAACTTGACGGCTGTCACGTGACATTTCCACAGCGAATGTCATTCCTATACAATTCAATCTTTCCGCAGGCGATAACGTCAACAGACAGTGGTATTTGTCTAGACCCCAGATTAACTATCTAATGAACGTTGCAAACGATCTATAGATAGCTCTATAGATCGTTTGCAACTGCTCCAAATCACAATCCGGGCAGAAGCATTCCCAAATACTCGCCGTATTGCCATTCTGAATGGCAATGCTGCTATGACCCAGATAAGAGCCAGCGCTCTGGTAACGCGTCGCTTCGACCAGTCGCCCTGTGTGTCTAGACAAATACCACTTTCAGTTGGCGTTAACGCCTGCGGAAAGTTTTAATTGTATGGAAATGACATTCGCTGTGGAAATGTCACGTGACAGCTGTCAAGTTTTACCTTGTCATTAGATAGTTAATCTGGGGTCTAGACAAATACCACTTTCAGTTGGCGTTAACGCCTGCGGAAAGTTTTAATTGTATGGAAATGACATTCGCTGTGGAAATGTCACGTGACAGCTGTCAAGTTTTACCTTGTCAAATTTGCGTTAGCGTAAAAGGAAAAATAAGCGTGAGGTATTTGTCTAGACCCTCTGTTCTGAATCACGCTGAGGTTACTTTATGTTTGAAAACATCTGCTACTACTAAACTCATAACAATCCTATCGGTAGTCGAGTAAAAACGGATTTCTAGGTACTAACCAGTGATACAAGCTGGTGCATCGATATGCGGCACGTGACGCTGCGGTAGCTGGCCGACGCTATGCGACAGAAACATGTTGGTCAGTTGCAGGGCGGACGGCGGCACTGGAGCCAAGGTAAGCGACATTCGCTCCTGAAAAATACCTTTGAATGAACAAATGAACGAATGAATGAACGAAAATACTTTATTAGATAGATAGATAAACTCTTTATTGTGCATAACACCAATTTACAATATAAACACAGAAACATAGTAAAAAGAAAAAACAAAAAAAAGAAATGCACAATGGGCGGTCTTATCGCTGAAAGCGATTTCTTCCAGACAATCTTAGGATGGAGAGAACTATTTAAAAGAATGACGGTGCTATTGCCTGAATGAAAGTGTGAAAAATAAATATAAAAATACAAATTAAACATTAATTTTGATATAATACCTAATACCCATATCATATAGTGTACACCACAAACAAATAACATACATATAGTCAAGCCTGTTTCCCGGAGAGGTAGGCAGAGACCAAGGATTTCCACTTACTATGATCCTGGCCTCTTTCACCTCTTTCAAGCTCATTGGTTTAGTGTACTCAGTACAAAAAAAAAAGAAAATTCTAGAGAAAGGCCAGGGCAGAACCTGGCCTTTCTCTAGAGTGTCTCCAATATGGTCAGAGTATGTTCGCCGAGGCCTTCCTCTTCCAACTATCCCATTCACGCTCGCCTTGTATATCTCCTTTCGTCCATCTTTTCTATATGCCCATACCACCAACATACCTTTCTCAACTCTCGTTACTACATCTTCATTTACCCCACAATGCTCTCTTAACACGCTGTTCCTCACTGTATCACTCAAAGTTACACCACACATACTTCTCAAAGCTCTCATCTCCACTGCATTCACTCTGCTTTGATGTTTCTTCGCCATACCCAACTTTCACTTCCATACATTAGTGTCGGCACTAACACTCCTCTTTGCACGGCCAGTCGTGCCGTCTTATATTATTTCCTGTTGCTCAGGAAACAAATAACATTATATATAAAAGATATTCTATACATAGAAAGCACATTATAGCCGTTGCCTGTGCAGAGTCACAAAGATTGTAAGTTTACTTTATACATTGGGTTTCTATCATCAATATATATAAAACTGTTCCGTTACTGATTGTCGGATCAACGCACAGCTTAAACCATGAGTCTTAGAATAATGAAACTTAGAGGGTATATTCTTCTTATGGTGTAGGGGTGCACTAAGAAAGGAATTTGGAAAATTCTATCCCTAGGGGGCTAAAAAGAGCTGAAAACCTTTGTATGAAACATCGTATTCCTTGAACTTACAGTCTTGAAACTTTACATAAATATTCTTCAATTCGAATGATAAAAGCTTATATAAATATTTCTCCAAAATACCCCTCAAAGGGGGTAGGATGGTATGTTAAGTTTTTTAAGTAATGATTAACGCGTGGTGTGATTTGCTGTAAACTTAGTTTGGATACTTAAAATACAAAAGAACTGATTACGTATTATCTATCCAACGCGAGTAAAACCGCAAGCAACGGCTAGTTTTTAATAAAATTTAATTTAAAACCAACATACCTGTTCTGACATGGTCTTGAGTATGTTCTCATAGAAGAAGTCTTTGAGCCATGACCACTCTGACTTCATCAAGTAATCATAAACATCGAAGTCGTCCAATAAAAGGGTGTTTTCTACGCGATGTAACATCATGCTCACCTGAAAAAGAATACCAAATTTATAAACTAGCTGAGCCACGGCCGCGCTATTACTTCTTTTGCTCGGCTCTTTAGGGTCGAACCATGATGTTGTTGGCCTATAACCTTCCTGAGGAATTGGGCCATCAAATGCACAAATAATTTTACAAATTCGACTGGTATTTCCAAAGATTAGAGTGTTCAAACAAAATAACAAAGAAACAAAAATGAACAACTATTCAGCTTTATTGTTGGTATATAATCTATAGATCACTGTTTCTCAAAGTGGGCCACAAGGGGGGGCGCTGGAGGCTTTAAGGGGGGCGGTAGAAGGCTCTAGAAGATATTGGGCGCTAAAACGGTCTAGAGGGCATTTTTTCCATCACCACATTTTTGGCAAGTCACTGTTGTGTGTTATTTTCTGCTTTAGTAACTGAATTTATAGAGATAATGAAAAAATGCTATGTTGCAATATGCAAGATTCTTTTTAAGGTTTCTAGGTCACTAGCTTATACAGCATTTTACGCAAATTGTGTGCTGACTAAAACCCACTACTTTAGCACACCTTGGCTAGTAAAAAATGCTTATGACTGGCATGCCCTAGGACTAAACTCAAATTAATCTAAACTAATAAAAAAGCTGAAGTTTTTTTTTTATTGTTGGAACAAAATTTCTTGAACCATGAGTCGAATTTGAAAAACTCTTTTTGCATTTGGTAGCTCAATATTTGAGGAAGGTTAAGGCTATTTAACATCACGCTACAACACTTAGGAGCTGTTCAAAAGAAGTAATAGCGCGGACGGGCGACGTTGTGGTCGAGGCCGAGGCAACCATGGTGTGCCACAGCTAGTAAATAATATAAATAAACACCGAACAGACACATAATATAGTCTTGACCCCACACTAGGAGTTCCTGTGTCGTGGATATCAGAGATACGAGTACCATGGTACCAAAACACCCATACCCGAAACAAATATCAGCAGAACAAGCAAACATTTGTCCCGCAGCGGGAATCGAACCCGCACCTCTTGCGTCGCAGCTGGCTACTGGTTCACCGTGCCACTTAGGCCGCAAGGTCATAAACTTTTTATATAAATAAATAATAAAATAAGGCGTGTCATTTTTCACACAGCATCATTTAGCCCCAAAGTAAGCATAGCTTGTGTTATGGGAACTACATGACTGATATACTACTTATATACATTTTTTAAATACATACTTTTTAAATATAACATAGAAACACTCAAACCCGAGATTTTTTTTTACAAATCATACAAACATTTGTACCGCGGCGGGAATCGAACCCGCAAGCTTCTGCGTCTCAGACGGGCCTTCGCCCACTGCGCCACAGAGGTCAACAATGTAATATGGTTAATATGTTGTACAATTGTACGATTGTTTCACTGTTTCTCAAAGTGGGCGATAACGAACCCCTTGTGGGCGCTGGAGGTCTTCAGAGGGGCGGTAGAAGACTAGAAGAATTGGGGGCGCTAAGGCGGTCTAAAGGGGTAAGCATAGGTTATGTTTAAAACTTTGTATTTTTTTATTCTTAAAGTGGGCATTAGGAAAAAAAGGTTTGAGAACCTGTGCTTTAGACGCTGGTATAAACTTACGGTCCCTTTCGGTTGGTATGGCAATTTCAGTAGCTTCTTTATACATTCAGCGCCTGCTATGACGTCCACTTCGCCCACAACGTCAGGGAACATGTGACCCATTCGGAAACTGAAATGAAAGATTTGTTAATGAGAGCTGGGTAACTTTAGTAGGATTTAACTTACTGTCTGCTCTTGATATACTCATTTATTTATTTTATTTTCAAAATCTTGGAAAAATAGGTACAACGAGAACAGATATAAGTGTAGATATGCCTGGATAGACCAGTGCACATTTGCTGGCGGCTAATTAAAAGTGTCCACAGACAAGTACTTAAATAGAACGAACGACAAAGTAGGTTGATGACTTATCGCAAAAGACGTATACGTATATCTTCAATCCCTTTGGTTGCCCGACACTCAGATCCATACAATATGCCCGTGCATGATAAATATTTGTTTCAGGTCTGGCTGTTTTCTATGTATATATTTATAAAAAAAGTATATAAATAGTATAATTTTAGTTCTAAGTGGGGGAACTATGGTCTGCACTGACGTCCTGCATTGGGGTGTATTGTGCATTATCTCCCTTATAAATAGTATATCAGTCATTTAGTTCCCATAACACAAGCTCTGCTTAATTTGGGGCTGTGCTGTGTGAAAAATGACGAGTTGAAAAAAAAAATGAAAAAAAAAAGTTACTTTATTGACGAACACAACATCCTACAAATGGCGGTCAAATCGCTTACAGCGATCTCTTCCAGACAACCGTGCATAATAATGCACAGTTTTATGTATAGTTTTTTATATAGTTTATAATTATATAATAAATAATAATAAATAAATAAATAATGCTGGACATTTTCACACAGCATCATCTAGCCCCAAACTAAGCAGAGCTTGTATTTTGGGAACTACATGACTGATATACTACTTATATAATTTTTTTTTTGTAAATACTTAGAAAACATTCAGACCTGAGACAAATATTTGCAGATACAAACATTTGTCCCGTGGCGGGAATTGAACCCGCAACCTTCTGCGTCCCAGGCGGACCTTCGCCCACTGCGCCACAGAGGTCGTAATATCAACTAGCTATTGTATACCAAAAAAAAAATCTAACTAAATCTAAACTATACCTAACTTTTCCACCAATGCAGTGAAGTTGAAAAATAAAGCTCTATATCAGATCCCAGACAGACAGACAGTGAGGAGAAATGTTCATTTATTTTTTATAGACAAGCTAAGTCAAATTTCATTTCAACAGGAAAGGTGGTTGGCAAGTTCCACCAGTTTTTTAAACACCACCAATTTTTTTTTTGTTGTGGTAGCAGATAAACTCGAGACGATTCCAGTCTATCTACAACCACATAATCTGTAAAGTCTGTAAAGTCAGGAATAAGAATTGGTATTAATCTGATTAAAAGTGTTTAATTTGTCTAAGAATTGCAAAAACCTAAACCATTATTATATTGCACTCTTATATTTTGTATATGGTTTTCATAGAATAATTCAAGAAAGTTACCTTGATAGTCCACTCTCCCCCGTCAGTATTTCCTTCAGCCCATAGGAATCGACAGCCGCTCCATAATCGGACGGGGGAAGGTTGAGATCAGTGTTACACTGCAAGCGAGCATAGCTAACAGGGCTTTGAAAGGCTGTGTACTTGACAACAGCTGTGGATTTGATTCCGGGAGATGGACTGCGCTCCTGAAATAAAAAGTTAGTAACAATCTCAATCTCATAATGGCTGACTTTAGATAATTATTGATTGAGCGAGTCTACTTGGACTATCCAGCATTTGTATGTTTGATTGTCCAACGATAAATGCCGAACCGTTTATTCAATCTTGATGAAACTTGGCAGGTAGGTAGATAATACTGATAGAAACTTAATTCAAGTATGGATAGGGACTTTTTTGGTAAAAACCGCACTCGCGAGATCTCAATTCACAGCGAAGTACTAGTTATTATCAAGGACAGCCATGCACTTGACTGTTGAGCTCCGGCGAAACAGTCTAGATGATGAAGACAGCTCCAGATGGAATAGAAAGCTCTCGAACTTACCATGGACCGCTTAGGCTCGTTTTCATTTTCAATTTCTTCCATTATTCACATCCAAACAACTGGAAAATGTTACGTAATACGCCGCAAATAACTAGGAATAGCTAAAACTATGAATTAAAACGTGGGATTGGTATTTGATGTTGGTATTTTTCACGATATTAATATTTTTCAATACAAAACAAAGTTGTTTTATTTTAGCATCTACCGTCATAAAAATAAAGATGAAAATCACAACACATGATTAACAAACAACTGCGCTATATTTGAATAAACTAACCTAAAAACATACAAAGTGCTGCCACTGTCAATGTCAAAACTAATATTATTTTATTATCAATAATTTACAGAATAAACAAAATGATAATGTCAAAATCAAAAAACACATTATTGTTTATTTGTACTCATTAACTATCATTCAAATTTCAAAGATCAAAGATATTCATACAAAGTTCACCCCTCATTTCCTCCTTTAAAGAAGAAATTCCATAAACCCTATCTTATAAATAACCTATGTTCCAAATTTCATCTTCCTAGACTTAGTTGTTATGGCTGTGCGTGCGTTGACAGATCAGTTAGCCAGTCAGGACCACCAAGTATAGATTTTCAGCCAAGCGTAGACCCTCAGTTCGGTCAACTGTATTGTGGCATCAATCAAGTGAAGGAACAAAATGATTGGATGCTTGCATGATAATTACTTGCAGTAATAACCACGACTGGGTATATTAATTTTAGATAACTTATACCGAGTATGAGAAGTAGTATTAGTCTAAAATTGCCGTCTTTTCTAAATAAAATTAAGCTAAGGACTACACTAATTTTGGCACGCATTATAACGCAGCTTTGTAGTCGAGCATATAAGGCTACACATATTAAATAGTTCAAAGGAATGCGCGTGCATAGATGTTTGTTGTCTGTAGATGTCCAATCAAGCAAAGAAACCAACCATATTATGCAGGAGCGAGCGGCCATCGCTATCCATTCAAGCGTCAACGGAGTCCCTGTATTGTACGTCCATGGAATACACAACCATGTAAAGTACACCCCTGGAAAGTACAGCCAGTATTACAAACCACTGGTTTCAAATACTTGGTTTGTAATACTGGGCGTATATTCTTGGGCGTGCATTCCCTACACGTGTTGACCTTGTACGGCCACAACCTTGTACAACCCTGGAAAGCACAGCTGTGGAATACGAACCCTTTTCATGCTCTGTTTTCATGTGCGAGTGCTATCAAGGGGCAAGTGCTGTGTTGCCATAGTATTTAATGCTATTAGTATATTAATGTAAGTAGATTAGTTATTTATGTCGGTTTTTTGCAGATAAACCCGGTTGGTTTTATTTATTTATTATGTAAAGTTCAGATAGCAATCCTCCTTTTCTGAGTGGTAATTAAAAAAAACCTAATAACCTAACCAAACCATGACGTATTTGCCTAGGAAGGATTTCCCAGGCCAAAATGAACTTATTGTTTACATTACTTATCAATGGCAACTCTTGGTTGGACATATTAGTCGCATATTAGTCGCATGACTCTTTACACTTGCTCAGTGTAAACGAGTCATGCGACTACTTCGCATGGACCAATGAGGGCACAAGGATAATGTCGAACTCTCGACCAATGAGCGTCGAGAATATTGGTTCGTAATCCGGGGCGTACATTCCAGGGGTGTGCATTACCGTCATATTATGTTTAGTTTGTACGGAGCGTGTTGTACGACCATGGAAAGCACACCCAGATAATTCAAACCAAATGGTTTGTAATACAGGCTGTACTTTACAGGGGTGTGCATTCCATGGTTGTGCTTTGCATGGATGTACAATACGGTCTCCCCGTCAACGGATATTTTGACATTTTAAATTCGAATCAACATACAGGAAGGTGTTTTTTGAGTTTTACTGTCGTAATTTTGTTACGGACTGTATTTTTTAAGATATTATCCTTATAGTGCCATTGTGCTGACAGTGTTATCATAGGGGATTATTCCTATGCAGTGCAAAAACATACCTAAAAATGGCTACGATAACCATGCAGAAAGACCTTGTCGTAGCTTTAAAAAAAGAGACTTGTTTAAATGTTGGGATACTCAGTAAGCTCCAGGCTATGCCGCCGGAGCTTTCCGGCCAACTGTTCAAGGAGAATGCGCTCGAGAAACCGACGCAAACATTGTTCAATCACCTCTCTCATTACCTGGTTAGTGTAATCGATCACTCCGTATTTACGTCGTTATCCTGGCCTCTGTACGATAGCAAGACCGAAAGAGCTTATAGAAACGAGCTCTCTAGCTTCATAAGTGACTATAGCAACAAAGGCTTGCTGTGCCCGGTTATGTCATCCTACTTGGTCAATCCTGGATGCTACAAAGTGACTATGCTGCTCTTTCAAATGTCACAACTAGCGGTTCAAAAGATGCTTACCGCCAAAATGGGGAAAGAAAGTCAGAAAAAACTGTACAATGATATAACGGAAAAGTTCAAGTCCCAGGAAAAAGAGGGATTTTTGGATGAGATTGAGAAACAGAAGGAGCTTATGCTAAGTAAATTTTCCAGCTATCTACAAAAGCGAAAAGTTACTGAGAAGATTGCAGGGCTTTTCAGAAAGAAAATAATTGAAATGGAATCAAAACTGGAGTCATCTAATGCTCAGAAGTATTTAGATGATTTGGTTGATGGATTTGTAAAGCAACACAAGCTAGATGATGTAACTAAAGTTGAAATATTAAAAATAAAAAATGTTAACAAGCCTTCTCAGTTCTTTGACAACTGGTTGTTGGAAACAGATAAAAAAATGGAAGAAATGGAATCAAAATGGAGTGAAAAAATATCCCCTCTGTTATCAATAAGTAAACACACCCGAATGCAATCAGAATCACTGATATCCCGATGTACGGGTGAAGCTGATAAAAATACCTACATGATTGAGTACAATCACAAAACTGACTTCATTTGTACTAAAGATCTACAAAATCAAGTCAACAGTCAGCAAAAATACATCCTCAAAAACATAGTTAAAGAAGAAAAACTCAGTTTCCCAAATCTGATTAGAGGATTTCTGATAGCAATAAGCTTTGTATTAAAGAATGCAGAAATAGGTGATGAAATCTATAAGTTCAATGAATATTTAGAAGGGGGCAGACGGAATTATAGTGAAATTTTATTAGCAATGAGAGCTCTGATGGTCAGAGTCATGAATGCAGAAGCTAAACTACAGGTAATTTTTAATGAAATACTAGCATGTAATAAGAAGAGCAATGTTGCCTTAGTAGGCGATATCCCAATCTGGAGGTTATGGGTTCAAACCCGCTTGTCCACCAATGGATTTTTCCACTTATAAAATGTATGTTCTTCAAAATGCTGAAGTCATCTCTTTTTATATTTATTATTTTTCCTTGTCAAATGCTACCTGGGCTTCCGCGATACAGGCTAGACCTAGTGCAGAGCTCGTTGTTAAACTTGTAACTTAGGCACACACTATTTTTGGAAACAAAGTATTTTTTTTTTTGTATGCGCCATCAGTTATTGTTCCAATAAGCGGCATGGGCGAACTTGTCATGTGGTATGCAAGCTACTTGTATAATGCAGGCATGAGCCAAATATAAAGTTTGAACATACCTTTGACTATCCCTACTTGTACTTGGTATCCTCAAAGATCTCAATACAATATGTAGGGTATGTTTATATGACATGCACAAACTTCAAGTGCAGCAATCATGCTCTACCGGTCCATATACGAGCTGGTTCATAAAAATGTTTAGTGTAGTCTACGAGAGTACGATAGAACTGACATCGTCGAAAATCGACGAAAGTACTTAAAAAAAGAGAAAAAAAAATGTTTATATGTCATGATTTCAATGTGCGCTGATCATGTTCATATAGCTTTTTATACAGTCTTTGTGTACAGCCACTCTATCGAGTGACCATTAAATATTGAGCTTGCAACCTTTTATGTGGAATGCATAATAATGTGCATTTGTAACATAATATTGTTTGGACTTTCCTCTGACTACTGCCATAAGAAAATCGTAGTTAAATAAGTAAATAAATATTGCTGGACATTTTTCACACAGCATCATCTAGCCCCAAACTAAGCAGAGCTTGTATTATGGGAACTATATGACTGATATACTACTTATATACTTTTTTTTTAGTTGCCAGATAGCTTTATTTTAGTCAAGGCTGTCTCTAATTGTGTTCTCATTAGACCTCTTTCAACTTTCAGCCAACACCATTGCCTTACCACAACTCAATATCAGTGAAGGAAATACCAGAGATACCACCGTTACCTGACCTCTCCGACCTACGGTGCACCAGGGAGCTGCAGTGTCAAGCTTTATTTGAAAGCTTCACTCCACTGAGCATGTCCAAACACCAGTTCAATTTACGGAGACGTACCAACTTTAGCTTTGCAAGACCGCAACCAAAATCTGTACTAATCACTCCTTTTTGTCAAGGGCCGAAAGATGATTTCCTGAAGAGTTTGATCTCCTGTCGAGTCAGCGCGTATGACCGTCCCAATCTGAATGTAAGTCATAACTTTCATAACATGTCTGTTGTATTGCAAGGCCATCGAGCAAATGAAACTATAGCTGAGTGCTCATCGGGTTTCACCAAGCAACAGATTCTGAGGTTGCTATCAACGAAAAAGTCTAGCAGTTCTAAAAAAAACAAATTTAAGACTGAAAGACCAGACATTCAAATCAAGAAGGGAGGCTTATTCAATGAATCTACCAACTCATCCAATGAAAGTAATGGCTTATTCAGGAGTTATTCGTCTCCCAACCTATATGAGAATAGAGAGAAAAGACCATTATCTAGAACTGGACGGCGAAAACTATCAATAATGCGGGAAGATAGTCCATCTCTGTTAGAAGTGTCAGGAATTGCTGCGTTAGACAAAGACAGCAGTTTCAATACACCTCCCGCTGCTAAACTAGACCATTTAAATGTAGGAAACACTACTAGCATGCCTGCTATTACGATCACAGCGCCCGATAAATTCAATGAAATGCTCAGAGAATTCAACGTTGGTAACACAAACGATACTCTCAAAGTAACAGAAAAGACTGAAACCCCTAAGAATAACGTACAAAACATCAAAAAGACTAGTTCATTAGAGAAAATCATTAATAGATTCAAAAAAGTTCGCGCAAACGTGCTCCCTGATAAATCCGACGATGAATTTAGATGTATAACAGAAGAAAAGGAGAATATATATGTGGACACATTCACAGCAAACAGAGTGTTATTGCCTGATCTGTTGAGTCCAAGTTGCAGTGTGATAGGTAAACAGTCTGCGGAGTCCAATTTGGATAAGTGCTGTTTGAATATGGATGAGAAGGTTAAGAGAAAACCTAGAGAGAGTTTGGGTACCGCGCTGGGCGTGGACGAAACATTCTTGGACCAATTTGATTTGATAGACTAACATGAACTAACTATATTTAGGCATCATTTTTGAAGACACATTTACTATGTAGAAAAATACATTAAAACAGCATTAAACAAGCATGTTATCCTCTTTTTCTAAAGAGGCTGTTTATGTTTCCTGAAACTTATTTCATAGCACAAGTAAGCTTAGGATCTTTTTTATATCAATTTTTAATGTTTGTTACTCTATAAATAGTCATTTTGTATTTAAAAAATAATGCTTCTTTGAATCGAAATATTGACCATAGCGCCGATTCTCAAGTAGACCTACTAAACTTAATTTAACTTGTCGCTCTTCTTCGTATGGGCAGCATGTTTTGACATCACAACTAAACTTGCATGGAAAATAATAAACTGACTCATTTGACTGCATTAAAATTGTCTCTACCTCTTTTGTTTGTTACTGTTAGTGAAAGAGAGCGGGAGATACATTTAAATTTAGTTGGTGTACAAGAGAATCGTCGCCACTGTCTCTTTAAATTTTTGCTAAATTACATTGAAATAAATAATTATAATGAGTTCCCAGAGCTGCCGCTGCCTGTAGACTTTTAACCATTTTTGTTGATAAATAATAAATAAATAAATAATGCTGGACATATTTCACACAGCATCATCTAGTCCCAAACTAAGCAGAGCTTGTATTATGGGAACTACATGACTGATATAGACTACTTAAGTACTTTTTTTTTGTAAAATACATACATATTATACATAGAAAACACCCAGACCCGAGACAATTATTTGCAGATAATACAAACATTGGTCTCGCGGCGGGAATCGAACCCGCAACCTTTTGCGTCTCAGGCGGGCCTTCGCCCACTGCGCCACACAGGTCGTCAAAACTTATAACTATATTGCTTATAGACTGAGTTTAAAAACCATTTTATTATGTTTGTTATTGTTAAAATGGGAGAGTAAAACTAATTTAATTTCGTTTAAATAGTTTTTAATAACAAATTGTATTATAATTTAAAATTAAGTCTGTACCTAATTTTTAAACGTACTCAAACTCGTACATTTAAAAGTTTTACCCATTATATTTTTTGTCACGTCTCTATTTAATTTTTATTTGATATGCCCATATCATTATCATCTTGATATTCAATTTGTATATAACACAACCTCTCATTTAGTTTTGTACATGTAAATATAATAAAACAATTGTCAAAAATTGGTTTCTATAGATGCACTCAGACAGACATCCTCATCTCTTTAAACTTTAAATTGCATCTAAACTGCTTCTATTCAACGCAAAGGAATGGAAAAATATTAAATATTTTGCGGTCAGCAAACATAATTAGTAAATTTTATATAAATCTTTATCGCTGTTATTTTTCTAACGCGGTAAAAAAATATATTTATATACCTGTCAGTTGTCTAGATCGATATTTTAGGATCATTCTCTTCCAACTTAACCATCTTCTCCGAAATTTCCCACAATTTCCTTGCCCTACCCATATCACTAGCCGCGGCTGAAATAGTGCTCTCAGCGCAATCCGAAAAGTACTTCCCTGATACCTTTTCTAACTTCTCATCAACTGCAAGCATTACTGTAGTCTGACAACCTTGTTTCGCGGTCTTAAAGAAGCCTTTGATGATCAGGGCCAAGCCCCAGCTTAGCGGTGCCGGGACTGACCTCCAAATCCCCGTATCGATCAAACCTGGATGCAGAGAGTTGACTGTTACCCCTGTCCCTTCTAATCTCCTTGAAAGCTCTCTCGTGAAGAGGATGTTGGCTTCCTTCGACGCGTAATACAGATACCCTGGAAGAGTATCTACTGGGTTCGGGTTTTCTAAGTTGAAAGACGCCAGACGGTACAGTGCTGAAGCAACAACGACTATTCTTGATGGACCACTTTTCTTTAGCAAATCTATCAAGAGATGAGTGAGCAAGAAAGGTCCGTAGTGGTTGGTTGCCATGGTCATTTCGATTTCGTCCACCGATCGGTTCTTCCTGAACGTTTCTGCGTAGCCAGCGTTGTGGATAAGCACGTCCAGTTTGTCTTCAGTTTTGTTGATGTCGGCGGCGAATTCGCGGATGGACGCGAAAGAGCTAAGGTCGAGTTTCTTAGCGAAGACTTTTGTGTTCTTCGTGGTATCGACGATTTCGTCTGAAAATAAAAGTTCACTTTTAGTCCGATCGGAAAACAACCCTTATTTAGACTAAGTGTATCTTATCCTAACGGTACCACGTATTTTTACGTGGTACCGTTAACCTAATAATGGTATTTTCGGAACCACAATTCAAATGTTTTCAGCTAGTTTCAGCTAAGGTAGACTGGAGAACACGATCTACGTTCTCTAGACTTTCACCTCGAAAAAAACACGAGAGACTAAGTGGAAGTCACTAAGTGGAGGTAATCGTAACCAAATATGCATGTAGTCTCACTACTAAGCTTTACTGCTACTATTAGCCGGTCCTGTCCTATTGCTGGGCAAAATCCTCCCACCACTTCCGCCAGTAACTTCGATCTCGAATCATCATGAGCTAGTCTTTTTCGTACGCGCCCAGTCCAGTTCATCCCGCTACCTTCGCGATCTACTAGGACCGAATCCACCTTACTCCGGCTCCACTTAGTGGTAAGTTTGGCCCACAGCTTTTCGGGCATGCGGGAAACGTGCATGGACATCTCATAATGGAGTGAATTATATAAGGAACATTAAAAAAGAGCTGGTTTACCTTTGATCTTCTCAGCTGCCTCCATGTTCCTGCACGCCATGATTACTCTTGCTCCTCGATTAGCCAACTCCCTGGCCGTCTCCTTGCCTATTCCACTGGTACATCCTGTTACAATCACGGTCTTGCCGTCCATCCTGAAAAAAATGTTTATGAGCCGCTGTAGTATGTGTTGGGATTTTTTGCAATAGTTACGTATGACTTTGGATTTATCGCCATATTGTCATTAAAGGGTGCGCTACAATCGATGATGGAAAACACTTCGGGAGTTTTCGAAAATAGTAAAAAATAATTAATCTTTATTCTCCTACTTATACCTATTACACGTAACTTAGGTATATTCACGCCTGTTTCTCGGAGAGGTACCTAGGCAGAGACCATGGATTTCTACGACGCTTGCTACGAACCTGATATTTCTCTTTTACTTCATTCACTCATCATAGGATCATTATAACGAACTCGTTATTATTTATTGTACACAGAGAATACAGATGAAAAACTTACATAATTATTATAGGACATGTGCAAAGGCGAGCTTAACCCTAACAAGAGTTTGAACTAACCTGGCTTTGTTGAAGAATCTACCGCAGCTATATTGAGCGTAGAGTCTGACGATCAGGATGATGGAGACGAATCCAAGTACTGCCAGGAGTGCAAGGACGATTAGAAGTGGGAATAACCAGTAGAGGTAGTTGGCTTTCCACGCTTCGGCGACGATCATGGCTGGAAATAAAAAAAATTGGTTATTTACTACGCTATAAAATCCAACTTTTTCTTGTACCTCTATAGCTTACTAATCTATCGGTTGCTAATGATGATGAATTACAATACAAATGAGTGTTATCTGACAGCATTAATGACTGTTTCATCAATTTATCTAGACCAGCGGGGCGATCACACTAATTTCCCATGGCTGGTATCATCCGATGGGATGAATCGTATCACGCTAATTTGTAAGCTGGATGAGCCATAGATGGACAATGCGAATGAACAAAATTGGTTTCATATTGGACGTTCCGTTTTTTGGATAGATGGGCCATTGAAATAAGAAACTAGTGACAAAATTTATTGCCATCTCGATAACCATGAGTTAGTGTGATCGCCCCGCAGCTGTCTTCAAAGGTGTTTCTTGCGAAATTGATTACGTCATAGCTTTCTTATCCCTAACTTATGACCTTATGACCGGCAAACAACTTCCATAATTCACGGCAAATAGGTACCTATGTTTGGTAGGAATATTTGTGGATCCTCACTTGAAAGGTCGGCAACGCGCGTTTGATGCCTCTGGTCTTGCAAGTGTCCATAGGTTACGGTAACCGCTTACCGACAGGTTACCTTGTTGATATTTTCAAAAAATATTTTTTTATACTTTTTGAGAATCGCGTAAGGTTTAGCCATCATATCGTGTAGGTAACATTCAAGCGTTTAACGATGACGCTCGTAGTTTAAAAATGTGCTTGAGATTGACGAGTTGGCCTAGTGGGCAGTAGGTACCTCCTAGACTTTCAGCCCGAAAGTTTGGAACCCGGGTGCATCAAGAGAGTTTGAGAAGCGTGTATGATTCGATTCCCGTTACGGGACAAATGTTTATATGATTAGTAAATGTTTGTCTCAGGTCTGGGTGTTTTCTATGTATAATATGTATGTATTTATGAAAAAAGTATATCAGTAATGTAGTTCCCATAATACAAGCTCTGCTTAGTTCGGGGCTAGAAGATGCTGTATGCAAAATGCCCAGCATTATTATTATTATATTATTAATTATTACTACAAATTGACTTAATTTATTATAATTTTTATAAATGCATTAATGCAATGCATTTTTATTAATTTTTTGCATGAAATTTAACAAATTAAATAAACAGCATTCTACATATTACTAAGTAGGTAGGTACCTTATTTGAGCTTAACGCATTTGTCCCAGGGTAGGTAATCCTATACATACAAGTGGTGTTTAGTATCATACCTACCTGCTACCTACGCAATTCATGAAGACGACGACCTCTGTGGCCCAGTGGGCGAAGGCACTGAGACGCAGAAGGTTGCGGGTTCTATTCCCGCCGTGGGGCAAATGTTTGTATTTGCAAATATTTGTCTCGGGTCGGGGGTTTTTCTATGTATAATATGTATGTATTTACAAAAAAATGTATATAAGTATTATATCAGTCATATAGTTCCCATAATACAAGCTCTGCTTAGTTTGGGGCTAGATGATGATAATGTTTGGAAATGTCCTGCATTTACTTTCTTACATGTAAATGATTAATAAATAAATAATAAATAATGCTGGACAATCCACACAGCATCATCTAGCCCCAAGCTAAGCAGAGCTTGTGTTATGGGTACTAGATGACTGATATACTTAATACAATACATTACATAGATAGATATTTTTTTATTATACATAGAAAATACCCAGAACACCCGGAACAAATATTTGCAGATCGTACAAACATTTGTCCCAGGGCGGGAATCGAACCCGCAACCTCCTGTGTGAATTATTATTTGGATTGTGTCATATTTTATGTGTTTAGTGTATACAAAAGATGTCAGAATTGCGTAAACTAGGTACCTATTTATTACTTATACCAAGGTCAGTGTTTAAGGTGATAGAAATAACGATTTTATGTACATATTTCATTTTAGTCCGTATTTTCCCCCAATAAACTTTGGGTGTAAATAATAATTATCGGAATATCCCGATTTTCGGAAATAGTCGAAGGCACTTATGTTTTTTTCTTTTTTGCGTAAACTTTCATTTATGTCTAAGTAGGTATGAATGAGCAGGTAGGTTATATATAGGTACCTCAATTCCTCTATTAACTCGTTCGTTGGAATTTGAGTTTCGATATTGACCATACTACAGCAAACGATAACTAATTGTTTTTTATCTAGGTCACACGATTTGGAGGTAGGTACATTTAATTACGATGATCTAGTATCGATGTACCTGTGTCGGTCCATCCATACCTAACAGATTAGTAATAGCAAACTACCAGGTAAGTAGGTAGGTACCTACCTACTACTTACTTAATTACGAAACTCTATTGTTTGTTGGTGTGGAAACATTACTTAGGTAAGACAAAGGTTTGGAATTCAAATGAGCTAATCGCTGGGCTGGGGGGCAAGATTGGTCGAGTGTTCTTCCTCCCGTACTCACGACGAGTTTGTCATTTGTAGAGTTCCGTAGTAGTACTGCAAACGGGACCCTATTAGGCATGATAATAAATAATAATAAAATTATTGCCTCTATCATGGCAAATAAAAATCGAGGGTTTTACTAAAAAAAAACAATTGTTTCTTTAAATAATGATACCGTGGTATCATTATGAATGGTAGCTCGAAAGCTCCGAAAGCTTTGTGATTTAAATTAAATAACTCTCTATAATACACAAATCATTAAAAGAAAAAGTTTTTCATCTAATATTGAGAGGTGATATGGTACGGAACCCGGCTAAGTCTGACTCGCACTTGACTGGTTCTATTTAGCGTATAGGTAACAACTTACTTGTGTATGTACCTAACCTACCTACCATAAAGGTAGAACTAAAAATGTAAACAGATTGCTATAGATACCTAACTGTTTTTGTTATGCTTTTGGATGTTGCGCATGTTGTGCGCAATAAATAGGTTACTTATCTTCTTTAATGGTCAATAAGTAGGTCAGTAATTAAAATCATAGTTCTTACAAAACAGTACCATAGGTTCTAAGGCTTAAAAGCCTGTATGGATGGGGTCACATTTATCCGATCTACCTTCCTATCTAGCTATTATGACATTGACCTTAGATTTTATCAAGAAGATGGCTTGTGAGCAAGTTGATTGTGCTCAGAATAATAATTACATGGGTGTTCCAGCAGTCAAATAGGTTAATATACAGACTAGTCATGGATACTGGTTAGTTAAATAGTGACGCTATAAAGTAATAGTTTACATGCAAACCCAGTTAATTTACTAAGCAGAACAGTTAAAACAAGTTAATTTATTGCAAATATTAGCTTCTGCCCACGGCTTCGCCCGCGTGGTACCCGGATAAAAAGTAGCCTATGTGTTATTTTGATGTATAAGCTATATTACTGTAAAGTTTCATCGAAATCCGTTCAGTAGTTTTTGCGTGAAAGAGTAACAAACATCCATCATCACAAACTTTCGCGTTGATAATAGTAGTAGGATTTAAAACTTCCGACGTGTTTCCATCGTTTATTTCAGCGCCCAAAACTTAGTCACTTAGTCACTTGTAGCGATGAAACCTATTTACGAACCATCCTTGAAGTCATAATAATCGATTGGAAAAGAACCGCTGTATAATCAGTAAGCCGTTGATAAATGGTAACAAAAAACTTACAGACAAATAACCCCTTACGGCAAACGCATATAGTTACGTGCTCCTTAAGTCGCGGGTAAAAGTAAAAATTCAAGTAAAAAAGTAAAAATCAAGATTTAAGATAATTACCTGCAGGTACCTACGTATTTAATTTTGACATGTGTATGGGACACGAAAAATGGTAGGATTGATGGGTGGCTTGTAAAAACCGTCAAGTGCACGTATCACGTACAATGTAAGGTTCTATGTAGTATTGCCTCAGTACTCGAAAAGTATTCACAAAAAATATTGCAGCCAATATTTTTTAGCAGTTTATAAATAACAAGGGGAGGTATTGCTAACGAATTAATTTAGCATGTCGTCTGGCACGGAAATGATTGTCCTATTTACATGGTACACTTTTAATTTCAAGCGAGAGACAGGCTCAAAGTTCGTGGTCCTATAAAAATACCCTTTTTATTGAAATTTACTCATTACACTAGGAGACGGACGTATACAGACTGAACGGTTTTTAGGAGTTCCACGAACTACGGAACGCTAAATATAAATAAATATTATCACTGCGTCCATGCGCAGTTTAAAATCTTCACAGCACTTAACTATCAAAATAAAATAAAAACTTACATCAAGAGAATTACTAATCCCAAAACTTTGATGGACAAAACAGACTACCGTTTTCACAGAGCTCTATGTCGTGACTGTTAATTCAATGCAAAGAGCCGAGGTATTTGTTTTATTGATATTGACTTTTCTAGGCATATTGGTTAATTCACAGACAAGGTACATACTTATTGTTGTCAATGACGTAGCCTCGAATCTTAAATTTTGTTTGAATCTAAACTTTGACAACAGACAAGGATATGTCTATAACTAGCTTCTGCCCACGGCTTCGCCCGTATGGTACCCGGATAAAAAGTAGCCTATATGTTATTCTGATGTATAAGCTATAGAACTGTAAAGTTTCATCAAAATCCGTTCAGTAGTTTTTACGTGAAAGAGTAACAAACATGCTTTGTTAGTTTTACTAAAGAAAATAAATTAATGTTTGACGACCTCAGCGGCGCGGTGCGCGGGCGAGAAGCTGACTAAGACGCAGGTGCGGGATGTTATGGTACCTACCATGGTACTTATAGTTTCTGACACCCCCGATACAGGGAATCCTAGTATGGGGTTGGGTCTTTGGCCTTAAATTAAACAGGTTTCGCTCCATTTTCTCGCCTAATTACTTGTGCTTTATGCGACAGCTGTTGGCTGTAGTCATGAGTAGCACACTGTTTGAAAACGAGGATCGTGCGAGGGGCTCAGTTTTACAACTGAGCCAGCACACTGTGGTACCACAATTGAGGCGAGGCAGTTTCTGAACGTAGTTGAGTGAGGCAGTCTTGTGAACACAGTGTGCACTGTGCGTGTTGTGTGGTGTGGTGTGGTAATGGAGTGGAGTGCTATGTGCGAGGCGCATTATGCGAGCCAACACGATTTTTTCTCGCGGCTCGGTTCACGCCTCGCGCCTCGCGCCTAGCACGATTGTCCAACTGTGTTGGTGTGCAGGTGTGCTAGCTCGTCCAAACGAAAAGAGTGAGGCCTCGTTTCGAGAAAGTGTGTAGCTACAAAAGTGGTGCCACGCGTGCTGAGGACACACCACTAGTTGGCTGGACTATCCCAGAATTTATACCTTTCGCTCCGCTCTCAAAAGTACATAAATGAAAAATGTTTGCATGCTCATAATTAAACGGTTTACTTACGCTCTGATAATGATAACATGCAAATTAAAATAATCAGCGTGTTAATTTCAAAATGTTTGCATGAAAAATATGTTTTTAAAAAGAAAAAATTGGTTAGTTTCATGTTGATTTCTCGGAATAATAAATAATAATGTACTTTTTCACACAGCATCACCTAGCCCTAAACCACAGATATTATGAGCTTGTATTATGGGAACTAGATGACTGATATACTACTTATATAATTTTTTTTATAAATATATACATATTATACATAAAAAACACCCAGACCCGAGACAAATATTTGCAGATCATACAAACGTATGTTCCGCAGCGGAAAACGAACCTGCAACCTTCTGCGTCTCAGGCGGGCCTTCGCCCACTGCGCCACAGAGGTCGTCAAAATGATTTAACCCAAAAAAAGACTACAAAAGTTGTGCTGAAAAGCATAACATGTTAGGTGGATTTATTATGAAATTACATTTGTTTGCTATTTAAAACACTTAACTAGATAAATATTTAAAAGTTTAGTCGTCAAATGGTCAAGCACTGCAGATACTATTTACACCATGGTTATATGTAAATAGGTCTCTTAGTTATTTTTCGCTCAGGCGCGCTCAAGTTTGGGTTCCGTGTTTATTTTCTACGGAGGCCGTTCTGGGTAGGTACCTACTAAGTTAGTAGATATCTATACTAAAAGTAGGCGCTTATATTCCAAGCGCGGATTCAGCTATCCAATTAGAGCATAGGTTCTCAAACTTATTTCACCCACCGCCCACTTCGAGAATAAAAAAATCCTAGCGCCCCCAAAGTTTTTAAACATAACAACCTATGCTTTCCCTCTAGACTGCCTTAGCACCCCAAATATATTCTAGAGCCTTCTACCGCCCCCCTGAAGGCCTCCAGCGCCCACTAGGGGGCGTTATCGCCCACTTTGAGAAACAGTGAGCTAGGGGCTAAAATAAGTGCCTGTTTTAATTCATTGGGCGTTCAATGATAACTATTCTTTGACTTCAGTGAGTAGTATGAACCACAAAATTTTGTGCGATATTTGAAACAAATACTAGCCTATAACACTGGCAAAAGTCATCGGCGAGCGAAGCGACCCGCAAAAATAATTGTGTTTAGGAGCGAAGCGGCACAATCTCTTCTGTTTTTTAGGAGAGTAGACAGGCCAACGGCTTTCACATAAAGCAAAAACGAGCGAACGATTCGA
Organism: Perizoma flavofasciatum; assembly: GCA_958496245.1. Taxonomy (NCBI): domain Eukaryota; kingdom Metazoa; phylum Arthropoda; class Insecta; order Lepidoptera; family Geometridae; genus Perizoma; species Perizoma flavofasciatum. Next base: position 7,413,749 of record OY292441.1, on the reverse strand, counting down.
CGAGCGAATCGAGCCGCGTAAATTGTTCTATTTAGGTTAGCCCTAGCTGAGTAAAAGTTACAAGAAAGCGGAGCGAGGTACATTCTTTGTTTTTATAGCGAAGACCAGAGGGAGCAGTAAGAACAGCCTGCAAAAGAAATTGGCGCGCGGAGCGACCCGATGAAATGTAATATTCTTAGATGAAACGGTCATGACCCCCCCCCCCCCCTTCTCCCCGGATCCGCGCCTATCTATGTATATACTATTTTATAAATAAATAAATCTATACTAATAATAAAGATGAAGAGTTTGGTTGTATTTTTGTTCGTACCCGCGTATCTCTGGAACTACAAGTCAGAATTGAAAAGTTCCTTTTGCATTTGATAGCCCGATTCATGAGAAAGCTAAGCTAATATAATGCTACGACTCTTAGGAGCCGAGCAAAAGAAGTAATAGCGTGGCTGGGTATTAGGACGCGGTGGGCCGGAGCCGCGGGCGGTCGTGTCACAGCTAGTAAATAAATAAACATTAGGTAACACCCAACAGTCACAAACATAAACCTAACTCCACACTAGGACTGTGTCGTGGGTGTCAGGAACTACGAGTACCATGGTACCACAACACCCAGACAAATATTTGCAGAACATGCAAACAAAACTCTTGTTTGCATGCTTTCCAAATATTTGTTCTGGGTCTGAGCCTGTTTTTCTTGTCGCGCCAACATTAAATAACCACATAATACCACAAAAATATTACGTAATTGACTTATATGTACCAATTTTAAATGTAGCTGTGTATAGTTTTTAGTCAAAATAAACTTTTACTTTATAGATAGATAGCTAGATATATAACTCTTTATTCCATGACCAACAAACACTTTACAAAGAATGTTAAAACTAGGTTGTGGTGGCAAAATGGACGGCCTTATCGCTAAGAGCGATCTATTCCAAGCAAACTTAGGAGGGACTTTATTAAAAATTATGAGAGGTTGTGTAAGAGCAATAAAATTATTTACAGTACAATAGTATATAATAGGAACTTAAATAGGTACATGCTAAGAATAAAACTTATTACATTTTCATTGTTTGCGCAAGTACAAGTATTTGAGGTTACATAGATGGCACTGAACCTAATGAAACGTAGTCAAAAACCGACTAAGTGCGAGTTGGACTCGCGCGATATATGTTCCGTACCTACCACCACGCAATCGTTCAAACGAATTAAACACACAGGACCCATGATGTATTTATTTATTCATCCAAAGACATAATTAAAATGTACCTAGATATGTCAAAATATAAAGAATCTTATAGAAAGTATGTTCTAATTAGGTTTTTAAACCATAAATTTAAATACATGTAAAATAACTAAAATATAATCAGTGTGTAGATATTTAAGGGTATCAAGTAGTGGGTAGCTAGAGGTACGTCCAAACATTACTTTTGGCACATGCGTTTTGCAAGTAGTAAGCATTAAAGGTTGTCTGGAAGAGATCGCTTCTAAGCGATAAGAACGTCATTGTACTTTCTTTAAAATAAGATTTTGTTTTTATGTTATTTGTTTAAGGTGAACAATAAAGTATTTTCATTCATTCATTCATTCAAGCATTCCTTGTGAAACGTGACGTGACAGGTTGAAAGCCTATCGCCGCTTATGCCTTCAAATTATAATCGTACATCGTAAGCAACTAAGTATCTTTTGTAAATAACATGATTATTTTTAACGTCCTTTGTAATGTATTAAGATCCCTAAAAACTCCGCTTTAGTCCCTTACTAGGTTTGACTTGTTTAAGATACTAGAGTTTCTGGGAACTAAACTAGCTTAAACTATAAATGAATACCCAACAGACACATACAATAGTTCTTACTAGTAACCACTAGGATTCCCTGTGTCCTGAGTATCAAAAACTACGAGTACCGTGGTACCACCCAGCTAATTTGTAAGCTGGATAAGCAATAGATGGACAATGCGAATGAACAAAATTGATTTCATATTGGACTTTCCGTTTTTTGGATGGATGGGCCATTAAAATAAGGAACTAGTGTCAAAATTGATTGCCATCTCGATAGCCATGTGTTAGTGTGATCGCCCCGCAGGAACAAATAACTGCAGTACATGCAAACATTTGTCCCGCAACGGGAATCAAACTCGCTCTTGCAGCCGAGGTCATCAGCCTCAGTAGCAGTTACGTCCATAATCAGTTTCGAAAGGGCTTTTTGCCGGTCCGATAACTTTGGAATGCATCACTTTCTCTGAAAGAGATTGTAAGAAAAATGGAGGTACATACATACTTACGTACGTAATTAGCTAAATGAAATTAATTAACGGGTTCATTTAAAATAACACGCTCTGATTTCAGTTGTAAGATTAATTAAGGACACAAAAACTAGTAGATTTCGCTTTAGTTAGTAATTTGGTATGTTCATATTTATAGCTTTCATGTACACAGTTTTGTAGGTGTTAAAATAATACATAGGAAAGTCAAAGTCAAAGTCAAAATTCATTTATTCAATAAAATCACAAGGACCACTTTGAAACGTCGGTTTTTATCTAGGTGCCTGTTCCTCCGCGACCAAGCCAGGAAAGAAAGGCAAGAAAACAAGGCTGGTTATTCTTTTTAATGATCCTTTTACAAAACAATAGGTTCGAGTTGGAGCATTTTCAATCCCAAGAGTTTTGTCATCTAAATAATCAGATATTTTATAGTATGCCTTTTTATAAAGCTTTTGTTTAATTACGTTTTTAAATTTGTTAATTGATAATTTTTGTATATCTCTTGGGAGTTTGTTATAAAAGCGTACACCGTGCCCTTTAAACGATTTACTAACTTTATGGAGTCTACAAGTGACAACAGCGAGTTTATCTTTATTTATAGTATTAACATTGTGATTATCGCTTTTTTCTTAAACAAATTAATATTTTTGTGAACATACATCAGATTTTCATAAATGTATTGACAAGGGAATATCATTATATTTATTTCTTTAAACTTTTCGCGAAGTGATTCTCTGGGGCCCATATTATAAATTGCTCGAACAGCCGTCTTCTGCAGCACAAAAACGGTATTGATATCAGCAGTACTCCCCCACAGCAGTATACCGTACGACATAATGCTGTGGAAGTAGCTGAAGTAAACTAGTCTAGCTGTGTCAACGTCTGTATAAAGACGGATCTTTTAGACTGCATATGCCGCAGATACATGAACCCAAATCAGCCACTGCAACTTTCCAGTTCGATCATGTAGGTTGCTAAGTAACTTTTCTGCGAGCTATGATAAATCTTGAAATATAATTGAAATTATTTGTTATTAGGTTGGATAAAACATTTATAAAATCACTTGCTAAAACATAATCTCACTACTATTATAAACGCGAAAGTTTTTGAGGATGTATGTTTGTTACTCTTTCACGCAAAAGCTACTGAACGTATTTTGATGGAACTTTATAGTAATATAGCTTATACATCAGAATAGCACATAGGCTACTTTTTATCCGGGTACCACGCGGGTGAAGTCGTGAGCCGAAGCTAGTTATGAATAATATGTATGTATTTACAAAAAAAAGTATTTAAGTAGTATGTCAGTCTACAAAATCCCATAATACAAGCTCTGCGTAGTTTGGGGCTAGACTATGCTGTGTGAAAAATGTCCAGCATTATTTATTTATAATAATGCCATCACAATCGAGTCAACGAGAAAATAAATAAATATTGAATAAAATTTCAAATCGATAGATAAGCATGTCCAGTTCAATAAACTATACTTACTAAATATTTTAATCCTATCCTAAACCTATCCTATCCTATCCTATTATAAACGTGAAAGTTTGTTACTCTTTCACGCAAAAACTACTCAACGTATTGTGATAAAACTTTACAGTAATATAATTTGTACATCAGAGTAACATATAGGCTACTTTTTATCCGGGTACCACGCGGGCGAAGTCGTGGGCAGAAGACCTGCTTATGTATGTACTAGCCTACATAAGCAGGTCCCTCAGACAACAATGGATTTTTGTGAAGGAATTTTGTGAAATAAAATGACACATCAACGAAAATAGTTTAGGTAAGACCAAGTTATATAAGTTTATACTAGTTACGATTAACGGAGTAAGTAGGTCGGTCATAAGTTATTTTTTTTATTTTTTTTACACTCAACATTCACATACTTAGTTCTGACAAGTCTGAATTCATAGTCGAGGGTTGAACGATCCCCCAAAATCAATCATTCAGCATTCGCCTTATATCTGGATGCATAAAGGTTGAATTCGCACTTGAATTTTTATTTAGCGCCTGAACAGTCCCCTAGGGGAGCCCCTATTTGACTATGAATTCGGGCCTAAGAGTCTCTGTATCGTGGGTATCAGAAACTACTAGTACAGTGGTACACCCAAACCCAGAATAAATATCTGTAGAACATGCAAATATTTGTCCCGCAGCGGGAATCAAACCTCCACCCCTTGCGTGGCAGTTAACTGCTCGACCGCCGCACCAACGAGGTCGTCTATGTTTTTTACCGTCTGTACGACGTCATAAACTCCATCATTTATAAACCGATTTGGTAAAATATGTTTTTTATTTGAAAGGATATAATTTCAGATTGGTTTTACTTTTATCAAAATCCAGTTCTGATGATGGAAGCCATGAAGAATTAAGGTAAGTCCTCAATTTTTTTTTTAAATGTCATCCCGAGTTTGAAGACGGTCTTTTGTCTTGTAACTATACTAGCTTCTGCGGCTTCGCCCGCGTGGTACGCGGATAAAAAATCTGATGTATAAGCTATATTACTGTAAAATTTCATCAAAATCCGTTCGGTATCATTACATCATTTGGTCCCAAACTTAGTATTACTACATTACTGATATACCTACTACTTATATACTTTTTTGTAAATACATACATTATACATAGAAAACACCCAGACCCGGAACACATACTTGCAGACCAAACATTTTTCCCGCGGCGGGAATCGAATCCGCATAGATTATAGAACCTTCTGCTTCTCAGGCAGACCTTCGCTACTGCGCCACAGAGATCGTCAAAAAAAAGTTAAGTCTTACCGCTTTCAGTTGATTCTTCAAAAACTAAATCACGAATACGCACAAAAACGAATGCGTCCTTGAATATTTCGATCAAGCCGTGCTTTCTTCAAGACGGTCAGTGTGAGACTGAGCGACCATCACCAATCTCAGTAGGCGAGTAAGCTTTCACGGATGTACAGACGATGAGAAAACTGTAAAGTGAAGTTCAGCACACTAAATTAATTGGAAAACAATGCTGTACGTATATACCTGATATTTAAGATATTTAATAAGCAATAAGATCGCCCATTGCACAACATTTTATATAAGTAATAATAAGTTTTGTATATAAGGAGTTTAACAACCATGTTGTTCCCTTAACACAAGCTCTGCTTACTTTAGGGCTAGATGATGCTGTGTGAGAATGTCCAGCATTATTATTATTATTACTAGCTTCTGCCCACGGCTTCGCCCGCGGGGTGCCCAGATAAAAAATAGCCTATGTGTTATTCTGATGTATTAGCTATATTACTGTACAGTTTCATCAAAATCCATTCAGTAGTTTTTGCGTGAAAGAGTAACAAACATCCATCCTCACAATCTTTAGCGTTTATAATATTAGTAGGATTTTCAAAGTTCCAGTATCTAAACCATAAATATTATAATACTTAGTTCTAAGCTGAAATATTATTTGGTGTGCAATATATTTGACGATCTCTGTGGCGCAGTGAGCGAAGGCCCGCCTGAAACGCAGAAGGAACGCGGTTTCGATTCCAGCCGCAAGGCAAATGTTTGTATGATCTGCAAGTACTTGTCTCGGGTCTGGGTGTTTTCTATATATAATATGCATGTAATAGCAAAAAAATATGTACTAGTAGAATATTATATCAGTCATGTAGTTCCCTTAACACAAGCTTTGCTTACTTTGGGCTAGATGATGCTGTGTGAAAATGTCTAGCATTATTTATTTATTTAATAAAGTATTCTCTATCTATCTTTCTAACTACTTATCTAAAAATGCGAAGGCTACACGTTTATATACCTATATTTTTATGTTGGTGCGGAATGAAAAGTTCGATAAACACAGGACAAATTTACTTAACCTGCAAATTGATAATGTATAGGGAATCCTAGTAAGGGCAGGACTTGATAGCTCATCATCATCTTTTGTCCTTGTCCCATATTACGTGGGGTCGGCACAATATGTTATCTTCTTCCACTCTCCTCTATCAGCCGTCATCTCAGTGCTCACTCCTTTCTTAGCTTTGCATCTTTCACACAATCCATCCATCTTTTCTCTGGCCTACCTCTGCTTTTATTTTCATCCACATTCATATTTAACACTCTTCTCGTAATGTGACATTCTTCCTCATGATATGCCCATACCACGCTAACCTATTACTCCTCAACTTTTCCGCCACGGACTCTACTTTCAAACTTTCCTTGATATACTCATTCCTTATTTTGTCCATTCTAGTAACTCCACATATCCATCTCAACATACGTAGCTCAGTTACATGTACTTTTTATTCATCTATCCCTTTGGTCGCCCAACACTCCGATCTATACAATACGACAGGTCTTATAATCGTATTGTAAACTTATTACTTAGTAAAAGTTAGGACTTGATTAACTTTTTTTCTTTTTATTAATTGTTTATGAAGTTTTCCTCAAACATAAGAGGTGCAAAAATACAGAGACCCTGGAATTCTTTTGACCCCTAATCTGGAATTCGAAATCAAACTAAAATGTTCATACAAAAGATTTCAACGCGCGACTTCCGCTAGTTTTCCACGAATGTCCCTCACATAAGTTTGAGTTACGAATGTCAAGTTTGAGTTACTTGTTATTGTAGAAAGTCATAAGGTATTGACACAATGTATTGTGTACAGTATGTAACAAAAACCCTGTACGATTTAATAAAATAGATCACCCTACTTCAATAAGACGAACTAATAAAATATTTTTTAAGGATATATACAGTTTTTTGATACAACTGAAGTAGAACATAGATCCACATTCAAACCTAAAATAAAATATAATATTAATAATAAATACCTACATAAATAACATGTATATATGTTATATGTTATATAATATACCCATAGAAGTACCTACCACCGTACCTATTTCGCGCACGAGTGTCGCTTCTGGTGTTGCAAGCTTCCATAGGTTACGGTAACCACTTACCAACAGGTGGGCCGTATGCTTGTTTGCAACTACAGTAAAAAAAATAGGATTAGTCATATATTTCCCTAAAATTCACGTTTTTTCAACAACTGAAATCTCTTTGATACCACCCTGGTCTTCTTTGACGCTGATGAAATTGCCAGGGTTGGTTAGGTAAGACGGATATACCTATTGTTATTTTTCCCGATTATTGAAATTGACTGGTAATAGTCATATTATTTATCAACATTAATTCTTACAACTATGTACAAGTAGGTATATACAACAAATACAGATGAAACAGCTAGCTAGCTATCTAAAGACCGTTGTAAACGATCTATACATAGCTCAACTGATCCAGATCACTACCAGACGGAAGCGTTCCCAAAATACTGACGTATTGCCACGCTGAATGGCAATTCTAATGAATTGAGCCAGATAAGAGCCAGCTCTCTCGTCATGTCATTTATAAACTAAAAACTCGGACACAATAATAACTGGTCAATAATGGTTCATTTCCGTAAAGGGACATTAACGTAATCGCATACCAATGTATATACCCTTTCGGATTGGACGGTGCTTTTGTTACCTACTGTATGCACCAATGGTGTTTGCAAATCGATAATACACAATACTCGGAGAGAAATCTCCGGTAAAGCAGGTGATTTAGCTTGAGGCGAGGCGAGTATACGAAAGGTACCACAGGTACAGTCAGCATCACCTATTTGTTACGTCTCAGGTTTAAAGATTGTTTTTTTCACTCGTAGAGGTATAGTTTGTTTATTTTTCTGAGTGTCTTAAAAAGAATTATTATTACTTCAAAAAACTTCAGCCGTATGTAGGTAAACGAGTTCTTGAGTGGAGACCGCGTCTGAGCCCATTACCGTTAGGGACTGCGAAGAAATTGGACTGAGTGGCCCTAGAGAAACTTTCAAATAAAAAAAAAATGATTATTCCTAGAAGGGACCGTCCACACCTATTGCGTTTATGGTTCAAATTTCAACATGAAACATCGCAAAGTATAGTCAGCGCCAAAAATAAATAAATAAAATAATAAATAATGCTGGACATTTTCACACAGCATCATCTAGCCCCAAACTAAGCAGAGCTTGTATTATGGGAACTTTATGACTGATATACTACTTATATACATTTTTTTTGTAAATACATACATATTATACATAGAAACCACCCAGACCCGAGACAAATATTTGCAGATACAAACATTTGTCCCGTGGCGGGAATTGAACCCGCAACCTTTTGCGACTCTGGCGGGCCTTCGCCCACTGCGCCACAGAGGTCGTAAAAATGATGAGTATTACTTTTTAAATGTCATGTCTGTTATTTTATCAAGTTATCATACCTAAACGGGACTCTTGTCGTAACATAAAAAATATAGCACTAGTCACTCGTGGGTATTAGAATAGAATATAATAGAATAGAATAAACGTTTATTTGGCACAAACATAAAAATACAAAAAAAATACAAAAACATAAACCGACATGTAGAAGTATTCAACTAAAACAAACACAATTTTTGTTTTGTTATTCGGCTCATGTGTCCAAAGTCTGTACCAAAAAGGTGTTCAGCTCAGCATGTGTTGGATGAGTTTACACCCAACGCTGATTTTCAGCTGTAACCAAAATATTATAATATATGTACTCGTCGTTATGGATAAATGGTCAACGAATGGTTTACTTACTTCAAGGTCAGTATACTTTAAGGTTGGGAGGCCTATGGTGTCTATAATAATGATATATAGATACCTAAGAGCTTAAAAATAATCTAATTTGAATCGTAACCATAATCTTTAAACATGTTACATGTATTTAATTGATCTAGTCGTTACACAACAGAAGTTTCATTAATAGTTTTTTTCAAACGTGTGCTGTAAATTATTGACCCCGACGTAAAAAGCCAAAATTGGATTCTTGCGGCGCGCCATCTTGAAATTATATTGATACTTTTTCAATAACAGTTTCGATAATTTCTATACAAACGACATAAACGCGCTTCTTGAAAGTATATTTTGGAAGTTATTCCGATTCATAACTTATCTTCTCAAAACTTCAGAATAAGTATTAAATAAATTGGAAAGGTGGATCGGCAGGTTTCTGTTGGAATTCCTTTATAAATTGGACTCGAATCAGAGTAATCAGAGAGCAGGTAACAGGTATCTGAATTATATTGCTCGATAATGAACTGTAAAGTCATTCAAAATTCCTAACAAAATGTTATAAAAATAATGAAATTAATAATTATTCATTATAATTTAACTGGACGTTTACAAACTTAGTTTTGCAAGTAAGGCAGTATTATAAAGTAATGCATTAAACGGAACGCACGCACCAAGAATAAAATACAAAGGAAATAACTCAAAATAAATTGTGGGTATCGTTGGATTCAGCTTGTATTTAATCAAACCTACACCTTTCTTAATTTTAAAATAACTAGGTGTTGCTGTAGACGTAGATGTATCTACTCTTAGTTTTCGGGAGTAGTGAATTAATGAATGAATGAAAATACTTTTTTGTACACCTTAAACAAATAACATAATAAACAAAATCTTATTCTTAAGAAAGTACAATGGATGGTCTTATCGCTTAGAAGCGATAAGACCATCCATTGTAATCTTATTACATCCAGTATTTTTACGCTTTGTCGGAAAGCGTACATACTTACCACGCTGTTTAAATTATACTATGTGCCACTCAACCGTAAAATAATATTGTCTGCGTAACCTTTTGATGTCTTCCAAGAATCTTTGTTTACTGGCTGCAAGTATTTTGCATCAAAGGCCTTGCGTTTCAATATTCACAAATAAAACTTAAAGCCTAAGTAGGTGAAGGCAAGAAAAGTTAACATTTTGTAATAAGCAAGAAAAAAGAATAGTAATGAGGAAATCTATTTGTTTGACAGTCACATAAATAGATCTGACTCCAAACTAGGATTCACTGTATCGTCAGTATCAGGAACTACGAGTACTGGAAGGTTAGCTGGAAGAAAATGATAATTAGCATTAAGTTCGCCTATATCCTTGTTTTATCTTGTGCAAGCATTAAATAAATAATGCTGGACATTTTTCACACAGCATCATCTAGCCCCAAAGTAAGCAGAGCTTGTGTTATGGGAACTAAATTACTGATATACTACTGATATATTTTTTTGTTAATACATACATATTATACATAGAAAACATGCAGACTCGAGACAAATATTTGCAGATCATACAAACATTTGCCCCGTGGCGGGAATTGAATCTAAAATCTTTTGTGTCTCAGGAGAGCCTTCGCCCACTGCGGCAAAGGATCGCCAATGGATCAATGGTGAATGAATTGTGTTAATGTTTTATGAAGTACAAGACTGAAACACTATCCACAATTACTTAGTCTTAGGATGCTTTGTGGAGAGTCTGTGAGAAACGAGTGTCGATATTATATATCTTTTATATTTAGGTTTTTTCTTTGATGTTGATTATGTGGACGGCTTCCACATAATCAACATCAAATCATAATCATGTTGATTATCTTAGACTCAATGGGGATTGAGAGAGAGAGAGAAAAGAATAGATTTAGTGGAATTAATAACTAAATATTTCAATAGTGATTACCATGAATATGTTACAAAATTAAAACGCAACGATTATTTAGATAAAAAAATAACTTGTCTCTTCTTTCTATCATATAAAAGAAGGAGACAGATATAATTTATATCTTTTCTTCCGTAAACAAAACCGGAGTATTGGCTGATTATGCTACTGGCGGCGTAGGTAATTTTGATTTCCACTAAATATTGTTTATGAATATGGCCTACTACAAAATCTACTACAAATAGAGTCATTGGAAAGCGAAATTTCTAAGAAAATGCATAGTGCCGGTTTGTCCAGCTCAAGATGACCTCTATAATATTATGAGGCGGTCAAGATATCTTTCAACAAATTATTCGAGATAGCTCAATACTTATTGGTCAAATTATATTGATATGAAAATGTATTGATCGAACGAAATGACACTTTCTATGCGAATGTACAGTCAGCATTTACAATAAACTATTAACTATCAATTTAAAACACTATTTGCCTTTCTTATAAAGATTATGAACAGTTGTTTAGCTTAATAGTGTTTGGTTTTCTTCTGTATAATGAAATGGCTTACATTATAAAGGGACAAAGCTGTGTTAAGTTAATTAAGTTAAATTAATAGCTAAATTACTGCTTACAGCTTCGCCCGCGTGGTACTCGGATAAAAAGTAGCCGATAAAAAGTAGCTCTTACCGTTATTACAGCATTCGTAAAAAACGTATTCGCTCGACCGTTTATATTTTCACGCCTCTCTTAAATTCCATTCTAAATATTGGCGAAATAATTTTTGAAATCGGATGAGTCGTTTCTGAGATTACTTCTTGCATACAAACTTAAAAACGTAACCTATTTATAACAGAAATATCTAATAGTGTGAAGTAACGGTTTCGACTATGGACAGATAGACAGACATGCTTACTATGAGGGTTTTTTCTCGGTCGGACTTCGGATCCCTACTAATGACAAAAATATCTATTAAGTTAATATTTAATTTTCCCCGTACTACTAATTTGGCATCATAGCTGTGTTTTAATAACAAAATAACTTAAGGTATGTAAGTGAATTATCTTTTATGACAAGATCCCATCCTATCCTACTAATATTATAAACGTAAAAGTAAGGATGTATGTTTGTTACTCTTTCACGCAAAAACTACTGAACGGATTTTGATGTAACATTACAATAATATAGCTTATACATCAGAATAACACATAGGCTTCTTTTTATCCGGGTAGCACGTGGGCGAAGCCGTGGGCAGAAGTTAATAAAGTATGGTTGTGTTGCACTTCTATCAAAGCATTGTGCTATTTTTCTATACTTGCAACAGTTTACTTCCAAACTTTTTAATGAAACTCAAAACCTCATTGACCTTCAAACGAAAGTAAAAACAAAAATGACACAATCATGCGAAATTATACTGTCAAACTATCAGCACTGAATAAAATCAATAAATAAAACAATTACAGCAACTGGGAGATAGAAATACAGCAAATGGCGAGCTTCGAGTCCCCTATACCGTTATCAGAGATTGAGTCTGTATTGTCTTGGGTGGATGGCTTCAAACTGTCTCGACCTACGAAAAAGATCAATAGAGACTTCTCAGATGCAGGTATTTGGCGCGTCGAGTAGCTGCGACACAAGAGTTGCTGGTTCGATTCCTCTTTGCGGGACAAATGTTTGCATGTTCTGCAGATTTGTTTCCCAGGTCTGGGTGATGTGGTCCCTCCTGTCACTGGTTACAGAAACGTAGCGGTTATTTCGCGTTACAATCGAAGATGGGATACGTTCAAACATTACATTTGGCATTTTGCAAGCTAAGCATTTCACGTGACTATCTGCAAGCCAATTGCAGCTTATTGGAACTAACTGATGACAAACGCCTTCGAATTTTTGATTCTTAGCTATGGGTTTCCTCATGATGTTTTGCTTCACCGTTTCGAGCAAGAAAAGCGCATATAAATTTCCCGGATGGAAAATTGATTGGCGCATGACCAGGTTTGAACCCACGAACTCCGGAAGTCGATGTAATTCCCATTAGACAATAAAGGCCCAGATCACTTCTGTAATAGTAAAACTTTACCACAGTACTGCTCGCTGAAATGCTATGCGTCCACTACCCAAAACTGGTGGAGATGCACAACTACCCGCCTAGGAACAGCCACTCCCTGAAGCTGAACAACTGGATGACCCTCAATCGGAAGGTCCTGAAGAAGCTGAAGCTGAACCTCTGCTGTAACACCATGGAGCAGCTGGCGAATTGCGCGCCAGGAGTTATCGAGAGAGTCCTCGTTATGGGCAAGTCTATTTGCAGCAATTTATGATATTACTAGATTTTTTATTCAACATATACGATACAGTTCAGGTAAGTACAAATGAAAAGAAAGACAAACAATTAAAAAAACAGTAAATTACAGAAGAGTACAATACGTACCAGCTTCTGCCCACGGCTTCGTCCGCGTGATACCCGGATAAAAAGTAGCCGATGTGTTATTCTGATGTATAAGCTATATTACTGTAAAGTTTTATCAAAAGTATCAAACATTCATCCTCACAAACTTTCCCGTTTATAATAGTAGAATTACCGTTGAATGCTTCCATTTTGCGTATTGTTCATTATACAGATGGGTCATCATTTCACGTGTGTCGTTTCACGTTTTGGTTCAAATGCATATGCGTCAATATGCAAATGCGTCTTAACACGAAGGTCTTTTTTAAATGATTGGTTATTATTCACTAGAACCGTCTTCTTTCCATTAGCTCTCTTTTATTTTGTTTCTTAGATTTTTCAGGAGTTTAGAGAAACTATTTCTGTACCTCTTCTAGGTTAGCTGATATCTCGTACTTTACTATAATCCTGCTAATGTTTCGTTGAACGTTTAAGAGGTCCTGTTCTTGAGCACCGTGAGTATTAGTCAGGTTTAAGATATATTTATTTCTCTATAAGAATTTACTAATTCACTTGTATGAGAAAACTTAATTTACTTACACACACTTACAAATAGGTAGGCACTTAAAACTAATTACATAACCTATTGGGCAGGGAAATATTATCATTAAAAAATTGTAGTAGGTAGGTACAAAGTAAGCAAAGTTGAGCTTAGACAATGGTAGTTAAATAATGGACAAAATGCAGGTAGCTTTAAGTTATGCGCGTCAAAGCCTATAGCTAAGTGCTCAGTCGAACTTCGAACAATGGATTGGTCAAGCTGTTTACACGGAATAGGCACAACTGGAAGCGACAAGGGCCGATTTGGTGAAAGATTTTTTTTGTGTAATATTTGAGTTGTAAATATTGATGTTTTATGTTTTTTTATGTAGTTAAATCTTTTATTATTGTATAATGTGTTACGAGTTTTATAGTCGAGTATCATTTTAGGATATTATTATTAGTCGTAATAATATCCTAAAATGATACCAAACCACGATAATTTCAATGTTATTTGCATCAGTATTTTTCAAACTTTCGCGATTAGATAACATAATTATTATAAGTTTAACGGGTCTTTATCGCGTTTACCTTTTTTTTATTTTATTTTTATTATTGTCATCCCGTGACCACGGCTGTTGCAATACAGTTGAAACGTCGGGAAAATAATAAAAAAGGTAAACGCGATAAAGACCCGTTAAACTTATAATAATTATTTGCATCAGCCTGATTTGAGACAGAATTTAAGGAAATGCTATGGCCAGTGTGAGTTTTATTCATCGGGATTGTTTCAACTCGCCTTTTCTTGTATATGGATCAGAAAATAAAAATACATAAACTGCAAAAGGTTCAATGCTGAAGATTAAAAAAATACTACTGTATTCCCTATGTTGGACATCTACAGATACATACTTGCTAGGTATTTAAGGAGATCAAGTAGGGGTAGTCAGAGATGCGTCCAAATATTACATTTGGAACATGCCGTGTTTTTGCAAGTAGATTCCCAGCAAAGCCTTACATGTTTATATTTTATATAAGTACCACCATAATTATAGGAAGACGATCCCAGCAACATTTTCGCTCAATATTCTCAAATAGTTGCTGTTCTGAGGATGGAGGTATTACATGCCTAGCATGTACCTAAATCGCTGATCCAAAGTGCAGCGTTGCATATACTGTGTTGGTCGGGCGGTACAAGGCGAACGCCGACTCATCAATCAGTTCTTTCCACAAACTTGGAAACAACAAGGTGTCATGTCATTCTATCCTTGGTACTTGCATTGACCGGATAGTCTCTGCTAGTTTTAAATATAATTATTTGCTATCTTTTATGTAAAGTTTAAATAAAAGTTTTAAAAGTCTTTTGTTTTTTTTTAAACCATCAGCAGTGGCCTTCGTATTTTACTGACCTTGTATTAGTCAGTATCTATAAATTTTATTGTGGTCTACTTGTAGTTGTTGTGGTCTATTTGTAATTTTAGTGGCTTCTTGTAATTCTTGTGACCCATTTGTAATTCTAATGGTCTACTTTGTAATTTTCATGTGGTCTTGCTTGTTCCAGTCCGTGACAAAATCCGTCGTGATGAAGAAGCCAACAAAGGGAAGGATTCAGAACAGAACATGTCGAGTGGAGGTAGCTACTACGAGGCTTGCGGCGACGATGGTAAGGGATTAATTATATGAGAAAGAAGAAGAAAAGAAAGAAAATAGATTTAATGACCTCAAAACAAAACAAAAGGTCATCATTTAAAAAAAAATGGAAATACCCAATTGCCTCTGTTTATCTTCGATCTTGCTGTTATTTCGTAGGTAAGTAATTTAACTCCTAGCTCTGTCCGAGTCGTAAAATTCAGTAATCGATGTAGATTCGGTTATTATTTTAATAATAATTTAAAGCTTGGTAAACGAGTGGCAACACCTCTAGTTCTTCTCTTCCGGTACTCCTACAAGTGTATGAGCTGTGCGCTGTGTAATCTTCCCAAAATAAAATTGGTACTGGCAGAAAGTTTAAAAAGTTATACACCACTGACTCCCACTCCATCATAGGCAAGGCCTGCGACCGCGTATTTACAATTTTAAAAATGATCTGAAACTATAGTTTCAATTCTTTTGCTATCATTAACATGAAATTGAACCGACGACCATAAGAGCAAGGGTCAGGGCCACTCGACAATTCGTACCTACTCTATTTTTTTGACCTACGGCTAAAAACATCTGGATCACCAGAGATACGTTCATCCGATCATCGATTTTGTAAATACGGAAATCTATCTAATCAAATCAAAACCAGTCGGCGATCAGTTTGAAATATTTCAACAATCTATGGAAAAGCCATTAATAATAATAATAATGCTGGACTTTTTCTCACAGCATCATCTAGCCCTAAACTAAGCAGAGCTTGGATTATGGGGACTAA
Organism: Perizoma flavofasciatum; assembly: GCA_958496245.1. Lineage (NCBI taxonomy): Eukaryota > Metazoa > Arthropoda > Insecta > Lepidoptera > Geometridae > Perizoma > Perizoma flavofasciatum. The sequence goes on along the minus strand of OY292441.1, from coordinate 7,397,659 downwards.
ATGATTGATACTACTTATATGCTTTTTTTGTAAATAGAAATTATACATAGAAAATAACCGAGACCCGAGACAAATATTTGCAGATCTAACAAACATTTACGGAAGGTTGCGGGTATCGAACCCGCAACCTTCTGCGTCTCAGGTGGACCTACACCCACTGCGCCACAGGTGTCATCATTAAAAAGAAAACAAACTTTTTGATGTGTGTCTATCTACTAATATTAACAATACGAAAATTTCCGTTTATAACAAAATTATTTAAGATAAGTTAGCCTTGGGAATGTGGATTTACTATAAAAACTTACCTGTATTTTCCTCTATACGTTTTCCATTATCACCTGAGTCAGACGCGAGCCAGATGCGTACATTCGTATATGATGCATACCCACCTGTTGGTCATGTAAGCCTTCTTATTGGTGGAATTTGACACGAACATTCAAATTCCTGTAATAAGAAGGAAAAAGAACCAGTGACATGACGAATGAACGGCAGAGATTAGCGCTGGCATCAGCCGACTCGTCTGCCACTTACCGAGTGACTCTTCCAGAACACGTCCTGGTGGTGCCAGTAAAGACGAGGATCAACGGGGTGTTGGAGACGGTACAGCAGAAGGTCGTCAACTACGAGTCCTATCTGGCGTTGAAGGAGGAGCTGAAAGATGCCAAGGAATCGGCTGATGTACTCAAGCAGAAGGTAAATTACAGTTCAATTAACTCACAGCTGTATAAATTTTAAGTTTTTTTGGAAAATATATCAAAGCAATTTGTATTCGGAACCGCGAAGTAATCAAAACAAGCCCTCACTGACGTTATACGATTATCCGTTGAGGAGTTTCTTCATCCACTTTCCGTTGCCACCCTCAGATCTGGCTTCGGCTAACAAATCTGGGCATATTTCCAATGACAATGTTTATGTAACCAGTTAAATATTTGCGTAATTCCTCATACGCACGACACAATGAATCCTTCAAAGTGGTTGTGGCATGCATATCAAAATTATTGTTCATTCATAGGTGGAGCACCTCGACAGCCTTCTCAAGCTAAAAGAAGAAAGAATAGACGAACTTCAGAAGCAGCTCGAAAGAAAACAAACAAGACGCAAGGAAGCTGAAGCACTGGTCAACAGTTTGTGCGTGCCCTTCGAAACTGTACCTAATCCTATTCCAATCACGAATGATAATCCACTGTACCATAATAGAACTGAAAATAACCCACAATACGCGCACAGAACTGAAGATATGCCACAATTCCCTGAAAATGATGTGATAAATCCTATAGTTAAAACAGCGTCGGTAAAATCACAAGAGTCATTCAAAGTAACTAAAATGGAAGAATCAAAGATCCCTATCAAAACACCAATCAAACCTAGTTACACTAACGTAGTAATAGAACTTGAAGATAATTTGGATAGAATAAAATCGGATGTTTTCAAGGACATAGAAATTGTGGATGATAAGAACTACGTTCGTGATGTTGACGAATTCAAGGATATCGAGCAAGATACGGTGACTACGATTGAAGAAACTATACAAAATGAGATCAAGTGTATTACTAACCCGATGGAGTTTGTGCAGGATCTCAACTGTTGATTTAATAATTAACAATATAATTATTTATGTATGTAGGTGGTGACTGCTTAAAGATCTTTCAATTATGTGAGTTTTGAGGTCTTTCTATTGCTGTAAATTGTTGTATAAAAAAATTTTGTCCTGTATATTTGCGGTTCAACTCCTTCAGGAAGGCCTACGTGGATAAGTCTTGTGTGTTCTTGTGAATGTGATTTTCTCTTATCATGAAAAACTTTGTGTCCAATAAATTTTCTAGTCACTACAACATAGCGTAGGTTTAATGATAATGCATCGTGTTTTTTTCAATTTTTATTAGATTTTAGTCATTTGTTACGTTTAATTTAGAAATAAAGATATACATGAAAATAAATTTCGTTATTTACTGTACTAGATGCTGTAGCGAGACATTGTAAAGACAATTCTTAGTTTATCAAAGAGATGAAAGCTCGCCCTAGATGCGCCATCATATCGGCCAGAAACTGTAGTTATAGTTAGCATTGTGTGTTTGCTTGAAAGATATCCAGCAAGCTTGGGTGTTGCCTTAAAACATTCGTTATTTCCTGGACTTTGTTGTTGATAATGTTCTTTTTTGGTCTGCTATCCCTGAAATTAATTTAAAACTATTATTACAATCTCGGGACAGATATTCCAAAATCAATCGTTATTACCAACATAGTAATTTTCACACGAAATTAAGCTTGAAATCTGAAATAACTCACATGCTCGTCCTGCTCTCTTGTCCAAGGACTTTAAACCGGTCAAATTGGATCCTGTCATCATAAAGGCACTCCTTGTTGATCATATCTAATGCTTCTTTCACAGGAATTAGGTCTTCCACTGCAAAACAACAATTATTTTAACTTAACATTAGGATAGTGAGATATATCGAACGCCTTGGATAGTGCCACAAAAATATCCAACAAGAAGTAAATAATGTGGTGTTCCTCAAAGCAGTATTCTGTCACCTTTGTTATTTTTACTTTTTACCAATGTTCAAAGGCTTTTCTCGTTCGAGTTATATGATGATTCTACTATTCAAAATATTAATGTTGATGAGAATGACATTGCAAATGAAGGATATACTTTAATGATGATAGACATTTAAATAAAATACCATTAAACATCTGCCCGTTGCTCGAAACAGGCGTTGGACTGGGCACCCTACAGCTGCAAGGTGGTAACGACACAGACAGTTCCGAGGTCTGAACCGCGACCCCTTCGATGCTCGGCGTCCACTCCGCCAATGGAGACTCATCGACAACCAAGTGTTCATTCTTTGCTTTCTTATGTTCTATACGCTTCTTGAGAATCTCGATTTGTTCTAGAAGCAAAACATTATATCTATTCCCGTTGACTTTTTTATAATGTTTAGCAAACCTACGATTGTAACTTATTTGTGAGCGAGTAAAGAGATAATATTTGCAAATGACTGGCAAAAGAAAAGAATCACCTAAACATTACAGAAAATATACCTATGTATAAAAAATTTATAGGTACAGAATATATTAACAAGCATCTTGAATTCTCTATACGAGTATGTATGATAAAAGGGACAATGCACACAGCTTCAAGCAAAGCTTGATATTATTGTTAAAAAATTAAGCTTATTTAATATGTAGTAGCTCTTCATCATAAGCACGGCACGTAACCACCTTCGTTGGACTTGCGAATAGCCGTATTTCAATTATTAAATTCATTGTGATCTCCAGTTACTTAAGTTTCAATTCTGTGAATGTCTTAATGTTACCTGGAGAACATGCTTCATACTCCTCATAGTTCTGCTCGAAGTGTGTGAAAGGATTTGCTCTCATGTATGGAGGCAGCGAGCGGATGAAAGAATCCACTTGAAGACGCTGGCACTTCTCCATTGGACACACCTGACGACAATGTTGATTTACACACACCTAGTACACATTGTGAGAAAAATTACAAAGAAAAATGTTAATAAGTAATAAAAATGTAATTATAAGACGCTGGCACTTCTCCATTGGACATACCTGGTGACAATGTTGATTTACACACACCTAGCACACATTGTGAGAAAAATGACAAAGAAAAATGTTAATAAGTAATAAAAATTTAATTATAAGAGGCTGGCACTTCTCCATTGGACACACCTGATGACAATGTTGATTTACACACACCTAGCACACATTGTGAGAAAAATGACTAAGAAAAATGTTAATAACCTTCTCATAGTGAATCTTGTGGTCGTGATCAGGAACGTGGTGGTTTATCACTTGCAAACTGTCATTGTGGATACTCCTGCAACCGTATGTTATGTTATTGATTGCTAAATCAAAATGGTTATTAATAATACTTATATAGTTTGTTGATAGCCAGCTGTTTCTACTAATAATATGACATACTTTTATTTTAATTATTGTTAATGTATATAATGTAGCGTTATATAAACTGTTTTTATATTTTAAGGTAGCACACCAACCTTTCTTTTAGAATACCTTAGAGGTTGGCAGGTAGTAAATGCTATTAGCATTAAGTCCACCCTATGTAAACTATAGTATTTTGTGCAATAAAGAATTAAAAGGTTTTCCCCCCATCCAACCACTTTTAGCATCAAGCCCATCTATGTAATTTTTTTTAATAAAGAATTAAATCGTGTCTCCCACCATCCAACCCGATAATATAGTGTGGAAGGTAAACATTTTGCTTATTAAAGTTAGGGCTGGTTGATGGAGTATGGTGGCCTAGACCTTGGAACCTATGATGAAAGGATCGACTTACCCAAGAGCTGATAGCTCATCAGGAGCTTCTTCTTCATCAACTCTTGATTCCTTCCTGTTAATATTGGAGTTTATTAGAGGACTAATCTTTAAACCTTCAAATTGCCATGGGGTAAATGATAACACCGTACCTTTTTCTGCCGCCAAGTATGCTTGCATTGCTTTGTTACGATTTGAAGGGTAATATGTGCCGGTTAAATTACAGCCACATGAGATTATTTAACTTTCTCTTTGGTAATGCATAAGCAATGGCTTAAATCGTAACAAATACCCTTCAAATCGTAACAAAGCAATACAAGCATATTTGACGGTAGAAAAAGGTACGGTGTTAGCACTTCCCCCGTGGCAACTTGAAGGTTTCAAGATTAGTCCTCTGATAACACCATTGTGTTGCAGATATTTTATTATTATTATTATTATATTATTATTTTGTATCGTAATTTAAATTAGTTTTGATGAACATTTTAACACTAACATTTTTTATAACTGGTGATAGTTTAAATAAATACATATCAACATATATAGGCAACGGAAATCGCATAAACATAAATAAATAATGCTGGATATTTTTCACACAGGATCATCTAGCCCCAAACTAAGCAGAGTTTGTATTATGGGAGCTACATGACTGATATACTACTTATATCATTTTTTGTAAATACATATATAATATTATACAAAGAAAACACCAACTCGAAACAAATACTTGCAGATCATACACACATTTGTCTCACAAGGACCATAAGAGGTCGTCTTAGGGTAGGTATGTCTGTCTACCTGTAAATAATACTGAACCTGGTAAACATGATAAATAATATTATACATAGAAAACACCAACTCTCATCAAATACTTGCAGATCATAGACACATTTGTTCCACAAGGACCATAAAGAGGTAGTCTTATGGTAGGTGTGTCTGTAAACCTGGTAAAAATGAGAATGATACGAACGATTTATCCGGTACATCATCGAAATCCTCAATAGTGCTTTCTTTTTGGATGTCATCGAAGAAGGAAGTCTTCCGATGGTTATTGCCGATATTTATCACCACTTTGCTGTGTTCAGAATGCTTATGCTTTTCGCGCTGGAATACAAAATTACATGCCACTCAAGCTGGACATAGATGAGAAAGTTGTTGTCAAGAGGATCAGGAGTTGATGCTGTGTGAAAATGTAATGCTGGACATTTTCACACAGCATCATCTAACCATAATCAAAGTCAAAGCCTTATTCATTGACTTCAAAAGTTTTTATTCATTGAAATCACAAGGATCATATAAAAACCTCATTTTTAAAACTACGTGAATTTTTAATTTGAAAGTGATCCCCCTAACGTTGAAACCCTAAAGCATAATACTAGCCTAAAATAAGAAGAGCTTGTGTTATGGGAACTACATGACTGAAACATACTACTTATATACTTTTTTTGTAAACACGTACATGGTACATAAAGCAAATTACATGCTTTATCTGTTAATTCGTTGGCATATTAGTTTCAGGAATATTCCTACCGGATTCATTGAAATTATTGTAAACAGTTTTTAGAGTTTTTCAGAAACAAATTTGTACTTGTAAGTATTTGATTGTACCTATACTGCTATACTAATAAATTTTCTTATTGTTTTGTGAAAATTAAAATTATTATTTAATCTGTTACAAGTAGAGCAAACGTAAATTGGGTCCCACACGGACTGGACCAAACGTTAACCAAATTGGATCGTAAGCGAACTAAACCGAACGCGAACTCGTTGTATTGGATCAAATGTGACTTGGGCCAAACGCAAATTGGACCGATTTGGATACAACGCAAACTGGACCAAACGCATCATCATCATCAGCCATGTAATACCAGCAGAGCAGAGGCTACCACAATGGACTCGTGTTTGTAATCTTGTGCTGATGACGGTACGTGACTGCGTGGATTTCTCCGAATTAGGGAAGGTTTATTTTACTCTGTTACGGGTCGGGCCAAACCATGGATTAATCTCGTCCTCGTGATAATATCACAATTAGAATAGAATAGAAAGATATTTATTTGTCAAAGAAAAAGCGCAGAAAGGACAAGAACACAATAAATAAATAAATAAAATAGACACTCACTCACTCACACGGACCACGCATAGCAGCCGATGGGAGCATAGTCCCGACGCTGAGATATCTTATGAGATGTTGAATTTTAGTGAGAAAGGGAACCTAAGATTTTTAACAAAAACAGTTGATAAAGAAAAAAAAATTGTGATAATTAGTCCCATCTGTGCCGTGTGAGCCAAACAGGTCCTGTCTCAGCTTACAATTGATATTAAAACGTAAATGATGTTGGAAAGTAAGGCAGTTTACCAGTTTAGTAGTGGAGGCTATCTCCATCGAGTCTCGTGCTCCGAGCAAAGTAGCTTTGTTCGCGGGTGGGTTCAAATTGTTTGACGTCCTAAAGGATAGGAAAATCATTTATACATATATTTAACATTATTCTATTTATAACCAACTTCAAAAAGGAGGAGTTTCTCAATTCGGCTTGAACCTTAACCAAGGCCTAATTTCCATCTGCCGCTCAAGAGAGAGAGGGATTGGGGACGCCTGTCGGGGCGCGGAAGGAAAATTGTTCCCGTGGCTGGGCTACTATGGCGAGAGAGGAACACCGGAGGAAATTTAGTGGGTATTCTGCCCTTTTGAGGGCGGCGAGTCCCACTTAACTCCGGTCTCCCCGGACCGGATGTATTCGTCAATAAATATCCTCACCGAAGACAAAACAAAAGGCCTAATTTTTATTGTAATAGTACTATACACTTTTTACTCTTCGATTCGGTAGGTTGGAAGTTTGGTCGAGATAAACAACTCATTTCAAGACAATCCGTACGGTGCGGGTGCGGGTTCGATTCCCGCTGCGGAACAAATGTTTGCAAAAAATAACGTACCTAATCATCAGTGAACAAGTCACTGATGATTAGGTACGTGTAACGCGGGGCATTCGCATTCGTAGTACAAGCTCTATGGTTCGGAGATGCTCGGCTTTACTCGGGTCGTCTTCGGCCGCTCGCGCAATGGAACGCGGGCGCTTGGTAACAGACCGACAGTTGGCTCGAAGCTTTGCCGCGTAACGCGTGTACGGAGTGAGAAAAAACCCTCCGCGACCCGGCAATCCGCCATTATTTTAAATTGGCGCCCAACGTGGGGCGCCAATTTAACGCCTGTGTTTGTGACTGTGTGGAATCCCGAGTCCCTATAGACCTAGCGTTAAATACGTTATTTTCTAACCTAGAGAGAAACTCACATAATCTTAAGGATGGATCCCATGTTTCCTCTGATATCCTCGCTGGCTCTCGTTGCCCGATGACTGACCAAAGACTGAAAGAATTACAGATGAAAGAAGTAGACTTCTACTGAAGCGAAAGAGGTAAGCCAGGATCGTAGCAAGTGGAAATCCGTAGCCTATATATACTCTTCCGGGAAACAGTGAATTTATGTACCTACTAGCTTCTTCCTACGGCTTCGCCCGCGTGGTACCCGGATAAAAAGAAGCCTATGTGTTATTCTGATGTATAAACTATATTACTGTAGAGTTTCATCAAAATCCGTTTAGTAGTTTTTGCGTGAAAGAGTAACAAACATCCATGCTCACAAACTTTCGCGTTTATAATAGTAATAGGATGTATTTATGTGTCGGAAGCCAGGTGTAGGTAATGGTATACTGAACAAAACTTGCCATTTTCGAAGATTCCCTCTCGTTCGACTGATGCCCATGGCACTCCCACTTTGCAGATGGCATATACTTCTGGTACTCGTCTTTGATGACGTCAGCATTCGCACAGTCAGCCTTTATGAACATCTCGTTGAAAACTGGACAAAATAAATAGTTCATAAATAACTAATCACATACTAATTGACCTCTGAATATGATTCGTTGTGTCGTGGGTGTCAGAAACTACGAACACTGACATTCAGTTAGGTAGGTAAGCAAACCCTTTGTTGACCATTGGTTCTTATAACCACGAGTGCTCTCTTTTTTGTTACTAAAAAGTGCCGTTAGGTATAATAACTTGATTATGACAGAAATTATATACAAAAAGTAATACAAAATCATTTCTGGTGCTGCAGATAAAAGCAGCAGGCATGGACGGTACTAGGAATGAAAATAATATAAATTTTGAAAGTGTCTCTAGGGACGCGCAGTTTATTTTATTCGGAGTCCCTAACGGTAATGATCCAAACTACGAGTACTGTGGTACCACAACAAATATCTGGAGAATCTACTTGTGTGTTCCAGTCTTGTTTTGTTTACACAGGTCAGGTAATTTTCCACAAGGAGCGAGCATGACGCGTTGTATTTCTTTCTTTGATTTTGTCTCAATGGATAGGTCATCCAACCTCTACCCTATTCGCAAAATTCCCCTTCCTTATCGCCGTAACACATCACTTCAACTTATAATGTTCTTTCTTCCCACTTTTTATTTGTAGTTTTTGTTAAACTTAATATACCTATGTTGTTTTGTAGATTTTGTGTTCCCTCGTCGTGTTCGTGTCCTCGCAAAAGGCCCTGTCTGATAACCAGCGCAGCAACGTAATAATACGATCCTGCATTAAGCTGAGACAGGGACATTTCGACCCCAAGCAACACATATTTTTCGCTAATTCTTTCCCAGTATTTTCTCATGTTTGTGTTTTTGGGTTCAAATAAAAATATTCTTTCTTTCTTTATTTCTTTATCCACACACTAGCCCACGGCTTCGCCCGCGTGGTACCCGGATAAAAAGTAGCCTATGAGTTATTCTGATCTATAAGCTATAGGTATCACTGTAAAGTTTCATCGAAAATCCGTTCAGTAGTTTTTGCGTGAAAGAGTAACAAATATCCATCCTTACAAACTTTTACGTTTATAATAGTAATAGGATTTGTTCCGCACCCCTTGCTAAAAACTTGCTTTTGCGTTTCAACCGGTTTACCCTTCGCCGCAGATATTATAAAACAAGTATTTCCGCTATGAGTAGCCTGCGACGCAGCCACGCGACTTTGCTAAGAGGCCACGACAGGCGACTGGCTTGGCTAGGCGTCTGTAAGGGTGCCTTATAAAATTAGACAACTACCTACTTAATATGTAAATTAGACGCATAGAGAAGCGCTGCAGTGTCGCGAATGTTGCAAAGTAGACGCGCGTCTGTAGCGTTTTAGTATTTTTTATATGTAGTAACTTAGCTTACGCAAAGTTGGCGTGCGCGGCGCGTGTTATGACAATTGCCCTGTAAAGATGTGACTAATATAATCTTAATAGGTACAGGGAACGTAATATTAGGAAAATCCTACTAATATTATAAACGCGAAAGTTTGTGAGGGTGGTTGTTTGTTACTCTTTCACGCAAAAACTACTGAACGGATTGAGCATTGTGAGGCTGAGCAGCTGGTTCTTTGATTGTTTCCCATTTTCAAATGAGCTTTTTACCATTCAAGTTGAGTAACTACAATTTTAAGCAAGAATTCAGCCACAAACGGAATCCTGCTACTATTATAAACGAGAAAGTTTGTGAGGATGCATGTTTGTTACTCTTTCACGCAAAAACTACTGAACGGATTTTATGAAACTTTACAGTTATATTGCTTATACATCAGAATAACACATAGGCTACTTTTTATCCGGGTACCACGCGGGTAAAGCCGTGGGTAGAACACTCATAATATTCGACTGCTACTGTGTTTCTATTTAATGTATGGAAATTCACGGTCGCGCGCGCTACTGCAGTGCTTTTAGGTACCTATGCGTCTAATCTGAAGACGTACTTAAGGTGGATTGAGGGCCGAACTGCAAGCGTCCTTGCTTGCAACAAAACATGGTTACAGCAAAGGCAAGTCGCTAGGCATCTCCCGCGGCGGGAATCGTACCCGCAACCTTCTGCGTCTCTGCGGTGTTTTATTCTTCATGCCCGCCATGCTATTAATGTTTTTGCTCCTTAGGGTTATAGCGTGATGTTAAATAGCCTATAAACTTCCTCGTGAATTGGGCTATCAAAATGGATAAATAATTTTTCAAATCCGACTGGTAGTTCGAGACATAAGCGCGTTTAATATTTTTTATTTTGAATAAAAAAAAACATACTCCTCAGCTTTATTATTAGAGTAGATGTAGATAAAGAATGAAACATTTTCACGAAATGTGATAGATCCTCCATGTGAATTTCCACGATTGATCTTTTTCTGTCTCCCTTGCGTGCATTTTGTTAATTTGCGGCGTCCTAGGTATTTGTATTGTATTCAGCTTCTAGCTAATCTATATTCTTAGGTTTGTTACTTACCTAAGAATCAATGCTTTGTGATAGGAGCAAACATTTTTAATCTGTTGCTTTGTGTAAGACTCTTGTGACTTGTGGTTTGTTTGTACCTACCGCGCAAGATAAGTAGGTATAGACTTATCTGTAGGTACGTAAGTACCTGGGTATTGGCCTCGCTTTGAGAGATACATGACCTTGTTCCTTGTTCCCGACTACCTGAATTATCGATAATCCGTACTGCACCTGGCCATCACTAGCAAATTGTTTTATGGTCGCACCTCAGCGGAGTCTTAGCAGTCTTTACAGTAAACAGCGAAACACAATGCTTTATTTCGTCTCATCCTTATTGGGTACCTACCTATTTGTTATTGTAGTTAGGCAGGTACCTACGCGGCTTCTAAGCTTATACCTACCTACCTAACTAAAATGTCAATTATCCTACTTACTCGTTACATTTCCTCGGCGCCATCTTGCCACCGCCACGTCTTACTATAGATACTTACTATATTGTAGCTTATAATACCTAGGTACTTTATAAAGTAGGTACCTATTACAAGTAGTAGTAAAGGTGAATAGTTAGCTCTTGTGGACACCACCGTTGGTATTCTTAGGTACCTAGATAATAAGCTTCAATGGGGTCCTCACATTGATAAGTTAGGTATCGAAGAGACTTAGTTCTGCGACATAGGTATGCAGTCAAAAAGAATACTTTATACAGACGTAGACAAAGCTAGACTAGTTAGAAGTAGACAAAGCGTACTGTATACTACTGTGGGGGAGTGCTGCTAATATAAATACTGTTTTTTACCTAGGTACGTGAGGATTTGCATTGTTCGCGGCTTCTGATTAAATCAATAGGCATTCATAGGTTGGTAGATAACTAAATCAATCACGGCCGTTTTGGCGGCCTTCACAGTATGGATGAAGGATTATCATATGGACGGCAGTCAATTGGAACCCTATACGCTCCCACCCAGAGTGGAAAGACATTTTTAGACATTGGATGATGTTACCTACTAAAGTCACCGGCCGGCCGGCGCGGGCGGCGGTTTTCGTATCGAAATAGGCTTAAACAACCTATTATGAATATCATTAATATAAATATCTAAGTCATTTTAATGACAGTCATGCTTTTTATTAGCTTAAAAGTAGTTTGTTATAAGTTGATTGTACTACTGATAGGTATAATGCAGACAAATAGTGTGAAATAAAAACGATTATTTTTATTAGGTACAGCGATCCACTCCAAAATCACTGATTTTGGAGTGGATCGCCAGGTGGTTTTCAAAAATACCTTGCCCTGACAATTGGCGAACAAGTGATCGCTCGAGTCAAGTGATGATTTTTCCTATTGCGGCAATAGATTTTTATTTAGGTAGGTATATCGCGGTGCCGTGGTTCCGTATTCAACGGTGTTTGGTGTGGGGTTTCGTAGGATAAGTCGTTCAAAAATATTTCGGGTTTGTGAAAACCTATTTTCGATTCAGGGATCCGTTTGCAAATTTTTGTTACTGTCAAATGTACCATTATTTTTTGCCACGTCCTATTTGTATTGTACCTACCACACTTCTGGCTATCTATTCCAATATATCCCAATACCGCGGCCGCTGTGTAGAAGCATTGATAGATAGATACTCGTAGATAGTAGCTTGAATTATAATATCTGTGATAGAAGTTACCATACTCCTTCCATTTCCTCGGCGCTGTCTTCGCCGCCTTCACAGTTTGCAGGACCTCCCGCCGCTGCGGGGGTTTGAACTCGGCCATGTCTCCGAACATGAGGAAAGGACGGCAATCAGAGTCCATTCGCTCCCACCAAGGCTTTTCTTCTTGCTCTGATGGTTAAACGTTTTCTTTTACTAGTCACAGGGTGAGTAAAATAGAACGTACCTCTGACTAAACCCTACTTGCTATCCACAAAGCTCAGGGCTTGTAACAGATCAAGTGGAATTGTATGGTTCCATGGGCGCCGCCAGGATTACTTACTTTCAGGGAGGTGCATCGGCATCTACATATTATACTATTAACTAAGATAAAATATAGACTTATACATGTACTAATATGTAATGTAATGAGCATTCATTCAGCACGTTACGACCGACGCGTGTCAAGACGTGGAATCGCTCAACGATGGGAGACGCGTGGCTAAGCGGCCTGCGCATGCTCAGTGTTCACAGGAAAAGACTAGAGGAGGATACTGAATTTATTAACAAGGTGATGAACTAATTTGAACAGCAACCCAGATGCCTTCAGATTTAATTCAAATTGTAACTTAATAAAAAAAAATGTATTTTCTTTCCTGACAGGGGGATGCAACTGCACCCCCTTACACCCTGCTGCCGGCGCCCATGTATGGTTCACGTACAGGCAATATATTTGCTTACGCCGCAACCTACTTCTTACTTTATAGATTTTATTTAATAGCATTTCAGTTGATTTTACGCTACTCAGCGAACTACCGCGGATTAGCATCCTACATAACTTGTTAACATTAAAATAATAAACTTGGATCGTGAAATCTGTGGTTTTATCAACTCACATCATAACTAACTCTGGGTTGGGTTTTATCAACTAACTCTGGGTTCATACATCTCAATTTGGTCCTTCGAGCCGGTTACTAACTCTGGGCCCATACAGGAATGCTAAGTACAATGCAAAATGAGGTCATGTGCAAAGTATAATGTTTGGACGTGTCTCTGACTACGTCGTTCTTGGAATCCTTACTGATCTGCGGACTGAGTATGGATCTGAGGATGGCCGACGTGGGGAATAAAGTCGTAATCATACTTTTTGTTTTGAGTTAGTTCCCTGAAACTGCCCTAGATGGCACTGTATGTAAGGGGAACTTCTAACGGAGTTTAGAGCCTTTGGAAAAACTAAACTATGAACCCTAACTATCTAAACTGTGGCTTCATATTCTACGAAGCTCTGATTTTTTACATAATAAGAATGAGTGCCTTATGTTTGACACTCAGTACCTACCATCTGAAGAACTGTAAACTGATACTTTGGTCTATGATTATAATATGGGGATTATTTGGGATAATGTGTAATTACGTCATAAACAGCCTTCAGACACAGAATATGCCAGTATAGCGTATTTCATAATATTATTCGTTGGCATAGACAGAGAAATACTTATGTAGGTACCTTTCTATATAGTAGAACTGTCTACGGTTTGATTTGGAAAGTTGTATCAATGTATTAAAAAAATACCGCCATTATCTTGCAACTCTTCTTTTTCGGACTCGCAATCACATGGGTCTTCAATAGGGTTGTCAACGATAGGAGCATTCGTTTTGAGCAGAGACGGTAAATCGAAGAAATACTGATTCGCTTCAGGTGTGCCACCAGCGAAGTCATGTACGAACATTTGAAACTGAAAATGAAACAATTGAAAATGCACATAACACAAAATGAATCGTTCCATTCGACACAGTTCTAGGTAGAATATAAAATGATGCTAATTAAGAACTAGAGGACAGATAAAGGAGAAAAACTAATACTTATATCTATTTGAATAAATGAAAATGTAAAGGCACCTCTGTAAGAACTTTTCTCATTTTATTCCGCCATTCGTGGTCTACTCTTGCAGCTGTTTTATAGCCTTTCGATAAGTGCAAAATCAAAGCCTGTGCTTCAGTCAAAATATCTTGTAAGGCGTGGATATAATTTGTGTATTCTGAAAATTAATCCAAGCAAATAAAGCCTCATTACATTAGATTGACAACCCTACCAAAATTCCGCGAGATGCTGCGTTTCATTTCACGCATCGGATTTTTTTTTTATATAGCTTCGCAGTTTCCTGGGCTGCCAGTTTGTAAATCGAGTCGATTATTTTAATCGATTATCCTGGTTTATAAATTATGATGCTACCACACCTAGGCAAAACTACACTGAATGAACTTTTCATGCAAACTAAGAAGTTTTGATTGTTATATTTTTATTTCGACTGGTTAAAGATTGTAGTAGAATTGAGTTCAAATAATACAAATATCTAATCCATGGAATCAACAACAAGTGTAAAAGTCCGTATACACTGCAGTTAAATAATAAAAATTATTTGTTATTTTTAAAACACAAAAACCAAACAAAATGTTACCTTCTGTAAGTCTCATTTTCTCCAGCTTGCTCTTTCTTCTTTCAGAACACATAACATACATCAAACCTGCCATGTTTTTACATTCCAACTGCGTTTGCAAGGCTGTTATTTTTTCTTGCCTTTCTCTATGAGCTTCCCGTAGCATGTAAGAGGCACGAACTTGTTCATTTCTGTAAGGTATGTAATGTATGTAATTTAGCTACTTATCTTCTTACGAGGTTATGTCTCTCATCTCTCATTTGATGAGATTAGAAGAAAGGTACTTCATGTAAGAAAAAAAGTCAATAGGTTTGTATTCATTGAAACCAAAGGATCGTATAGAAAACGCTAACGTAAAAACTAAGTAAATTTAAAATTTGAATGTGAATTTACGTCGATTCCTCGCACGCGACCAAGCCTAGAAGAATCAGGCAGCAAACTCTGCTTGGTTATTTTTTTGATGATCCTTTATTCAGCTTTAGTGTGGTGCCAATCGAAGGAGATGAAGTCATATAAAGAAAAAGAGTACTACTCAAAGAATTTAATAAAGTCTAAAAAGTATCAACCAAAGTTCTTAAGACAACACACGATTCGCTTTATAATATAATGCTTAACCTATTCTTAAAAAATATGTTACTACAAATTCGCAATTTGACAATTAAGCTAACGAGGGAGTGGAGCGACGACATCGGGTCATACAGTTAAATCGTCAATGTAGGCATTTATCGTCAGTGTATTACCCCTTCTTTATGAGATTGTATAAGATATGTACACCGATATTTTTTGGTCAATTAAAGCCAGCGCCCACGTTTTTTATTACTTAAACGTGTTTTTATCGTTGTTTTAGTTTTCGAATTTAATAAGTATTTCATGCGGAACTGAATATCGAAAATAATTATCAAAAGTCAGCTGAACACTTGGTAGGGCCGCAGAGCGCAACGACCTTGTAGACTGACGGTGCGGCGGAGCAGGTGGTCACTGTCCGCCCGCTCCGCCGCGACCAAACAGCTGAGCCGCCAAGCGAATAGCCACTACTATCGGTCCTCAAAATATCGACTATGTTTCGTGTTATTATTAATTACAAAAAATGGATTTTTGATTAACTATAATTTTTGAGTAAGGTTACAGATATAGATTAAGTGGGCGCCGGCTTTAAACTGTCCAAAAAATATCGGTGTATAAGATATAAGATTTACATTTTCGAATGGGCAGCTTGGTTACATTTGCCGGAAGTTTATTATAGAAGCGTACAGTTTCCCCTAAAAGACCAATTTGACTTTTCTTATCTAAATTTCGGAATTAATAATTTATTTTTGTTTCTAGTGTTAATATTATGCACCTCACTTTTATTTATAAAACTAGCGCTGTTTTTATGCGTGTACATTAAATTTTCATATATATACTGTGAAATTACTGCCATAATATCTCTTTGAATCGTTCCCTCAAAGAGTCACGAGGCTTCATATTATAAATGGCACGTATTGCTTTTTTTTGTAAAACAAAAATTGTTTGGATATCTGCTGCCATGATATTAGAAAACGTAATCATAATGCTGTAATTACTTCCCTAGAGTAGAAATTATCGAGTTTCCACTTTACTTACTGCAAAATGAAGTCACATCGTTCTTTCAAAAAGTTAATCTCTTTCTTCAAATTCTCATGAAAATCTTCGGTCAACCGCTTCTCTTTTTCTCGCAAAAGTGTCTGAACAAGTTCAGGGTCCATCTTTTCTCTAAGTTTTTCATCACGTTCCAAACATGTGCAGTCTGTACATGGTTCGATGGAGCCTTCCTTTTCTGCCACAACTTTCGGTGAATTCATATTTACTGAAGATAAAGCAGGGGAACATTGTTCTTCCCTAATAACTTCCAGTACTTCAGTTGGTTCGGTTGGGACGATATGTTCGTGGCTTGGTTCTCGAGACATCTGAAAAAGCGATGATATTCACTTCACTTCTTGATTATGGCTTTTGTAGCGATGATATTCGATTGCAGCTTTCGGTTGTCTGTACACAGTGTCATCGCAATTTGACATTTGACAGTTAAGGAATTTTGGCGATGGCAACTATAATTAGATTTTTTCTAGTGCTGTCGTGAAGTTCGTAACATGTGATGTTTGGTGAAAAGTGTATTTTTTTTTACGAAGAAAAGACGTTTTTACAGTGATTTGTGTGATTGAAAAGTGCTGAAACAATCGTGTTTGTGATAAGTGAATGGAGTTTTGTGTTAAAACCCTAGAAGGTACAATATAAAATTGTACATGGATAAAGCCGTCACTTGAGGTTGTAAGGTTAGTGATTTTTCGTCTGTTGTTTGTCTTAAAATAGATTTCTGTGCGGGTCGTAATGATATTTCAGTTTTGTTTGTGTAACGCCTTCATGTGACTTTTCAGTTTTTCATGAGACCTTGAACTAGAAGTCTACGTCTTAGCGACCAAGGTTAGGTTTGCGCGGGTGTTTTCGTCACATCACATTGTTTATTTTGTTTACACGGCTCCCAACAGCATCCAAATTAATTTAACATTCAAATAAAAACCTAATTACTGTGCCTAAGCTCGATCCAAACCGTAAAAAGCGTAAAAATTGGCTATCGTGAACCTAACCTAAAAGTGTCCGTATTTGGTGTAGATTTTTTGTTGCAACTTGAAGATTACCGTTATCTTCGCCGAGCGCGTGTGTAATTGCTACCATTCCGGGTTATGGAAGTGTTTTCTCGCGTGTATTTGTCCAAATTGTCGGGAATCACGTGATCGGCATCATTTAGTTCATTGTTTTCGCGAGTTCCGACCGAAGGGACTAAAGGGCACATGGTTTGACAGTTCGCGGTGATAGTTTAGTTTCTTGCTACCGAGAGCTGTGTCGGAAGAGCTCTTCTTGATAATGATCACACATTTGGACAATGCTGGTACAATCCACATTATTATTCCAGTAGGTATTTAATTGTAATGTTGCATGATCTACAAAAACGTAAACATTGCTGGTTTTTTAGGTTAAAAATCATTTTTGTTGACAATCTATTTGTATCAGGGTATAGTGTTGAAAATGTGTGTTATGCAAAAAAACCTTGATATTATCTATCTAGCTTTAGTCTAGTAATTCTATTTATGAGCATTTATGATTTTGTTTCTGTACTATCAATAATCCATTCTCATGTGAATTTTTTCTCTTAGTTACTTAGCTTGAGGTCATATACATTTTATATAATAGATATATGTTAAGTACTTAAAGTTTATACTTAAAAGAACGATCACAATAGGCCTGTGACGGTTGCAGTGATACCAAAGCCACAAAAAGCAAATACTTAAAAGATCTCATAATAATAATTTGTCAATGCTGCGTTCGCCTATAATTGGCCTAAGTTATCAGAACATAACTATTGTTAAGACAAACTATGTGTAGATACCTAATCTGTTGGTGTCCCTTATTAAAATAAATAAATAGACCAGGTTTAGTATAACTTGAAAGAACCTTGCACATAGTGTAAGAACTGATACAGGAAAGATACAGTTTGCTTCCATCTTTAATACATCAATAATAAGTTTTAATATCCTACTTCTACTTCTATTAAGTATAATGAATGAATTAATTCATGCTTAGTTTGGGTCTCCTTAGAAATTTCACTTGGTATGTAGTACCTATCTCAATATTCTTAATTAAAATTCGTAAAAACAATTTCTGTCAATTTCTTCTGGGTGGTCATAATAAAAAAGAAACAAAAAAAACCTGTCTGAGTTGAATCTGCCCAGGGAAGATTTTTTAGTTTTGTCTAACGGAACTAATATTATAAAATGTGGAAGCAACTGTCTGTTATGTTTTCACGCCTTAACCACTGAACCAATTTTGATGATAGAGATAGTTGGGATCTGGACATAAGCTACTTTTTGTTGCGAAAATAAAACTTGAAGGGGGTGAAATAGGGGACGAAAGTTTGTATCGGGAACCAATTAACTAAAAAATGTTGCTGCATATTTGACCAATCGAGGTAAAGAGGATGATTTCAATTTTATTTTTAAAGTACCTACTATGTTTGTTTATCTATGGTATATCTATACTAATCTCTAACAGATTTTGTCAGAGAGAAAGCTTGCATCATAATATTATATGCAAGTAGGTATTAGATATCACTGGCAGTGTAAGTGTGTGGATGAGGTAGGGCAGGAAGCGGGGATCGAGGGTGGAAAGCTAGTCCTATATCAATATGAGCTGGGGTTATCAGAAAACATCAAGAATCTTATTAAAGTAAAATAAATGAATACAAATAGGTATATCATATAACAATATTACTTATAAACACAAGGCGCTGATAATCATGAGTTTGGGGTAAGAGGTTAGTGTTTTAGTGTGTTTATGTTATAATTTTTCTCTAATATTGATTGAGGAGATATTGATGATATTATTAGGTTTCCATTTTGTTCATAGGGTTTAAAGGAACAGATGCTCATAAAAAGGAATCATAAAATCATATGCTCTCAAACATACCAGTGGTTGCCATTAGTTTTTCATTCGATAGGATTACAATATGTCTCTTTCAAGAAGACCCTTCTATGCCGGGATCCTTCTGGAGCCCTATAATATTACACTTCCCAAAATAATGCACAAACCTTGCTTCCTCAATCTGTTTTAAACACCTTAGAAATAAGTTATTAGTTTAACATTGCTTTTTGTATTTTTTTTAGTTTTTCTCAAATTTTGTAGATGTTTTTGTTTTGATTTCTTTTGACAGTTTGACAGTAATCAGCTGTAATGACAGATCTGTCAAATAATTTAGTTGTCAAAGTGGTATTCAAGAAAAAGTTCTGACCCGGATGTGAAATCAGTTTAGGCAACAGCTGCACTGTAGGTAGTTTCAAGCATCTAGGTAGCTAGGGTGGGTGGTTTTAAGTGTCTAGGTAGCTTGATGGCTGCACTGCAAGGTGGTGTAGCCAAGTAACTTACGAACCGCCTAGCAGCTCTTTTACCAACTATGAAGGCATCCGATTACCTTCTCGTTCTTTTTTCATCTACAATTAGTCTTCAGACTATAAGCAAGTTTAGCATGGGTAATCAGGCATGCAAGGCAGGCATGTAAGGGAAATGGTTCATTCCTCCTTTTCTTTTTTCTTCAGGTATCATGTCTGTCGAGTTCTATGATATGTTGCCTGCATAGCCTATTTAGGTAGCTGATGATGGTTAGCTGTGATCCTAAGTGATAAGGATGTGCTTTCAACTGAACACCTAGCTGCCAATGCATTGTAGAGATTCGTCTGGCAGGCATCTATGCCAAGCAGCCTAGACACCTGCAGCCTAGACACCTGCAGCCTAGACACCTGCAGCCTAGACACTTGAAGCCTAGACACTTGTAGCCAAAACACTTGCAGCCTAGATGCCTGTTCCCTTTCTTGCACATGCGAGGGGTCCAGTTGGTCAATTTTTGAGCTTTTTTTCCGAGCAGAGAAATATGTCTGGCAGGCATCTAGGCCAAGCAGCCTAGATGCTAGTTCCCTTTTCTTGCACATGTTAGGGTCAAGTAGCTTGTCCATTTTTCAGTTTTTCTCAAAAACTTTGTTTTTTTCACCAACAGTTTCTGTTTTTGAACTTGAGGTAGTAAAAGTAAATTGAGGTAAACGCAAAGGTCCCCATAACAAGTTATAATATTCATCCATATTCATTTTTGTAGCATCCCTTGTAATCAGAGTAATCAAGTTATTGGTAAATACAATTTACATGACATAGACAATAATCCTACTAATATAATAAATGCGAAAGTCTGTGTGTTGTGAATGTTTGTTACCATGTATCTCCATAACTACTAAACCGATTTTGATGAAATTTGGAATGTAGATAGTTTAGGATCTGGAATAACACATAAGCTAATCTAATTTTCGAAAATCGACCCCTAAGGGGGTTAAATAAAGCGGTAAAGTTTCTATGAAAATAAAGTTAAATTCGTTCAAAACTCTATACAAATAAACTTTAAAGTAAATAATGAAACACATATTTTTTATTTTTTCAAAACTACCCTTTGGGGGTGTGCAATTGAGTTCTAAACTTTGTATAAATTGTAATCCTTGGTTCGATTCATTCAAAAGTTGGTGGACATAGTTTGAAGTCTGGAGACGGTCATATGCTACTTTTATTAACATACCACGCGGGCGAAGCCGCGGGCAACAACTAGTTGAATAATATAAACGCAAACAATTTTAAAATCAAAAACAACAATTAAATTAATTGAAACATGTAAACATTCTTAAGAAATATATTAATAAATCGTCATGAAATAGTAGATAACTACAGTCTGATTAGAGTTAGTAATTTAAATTGAATAAATAAACCTACTTATTGGCAACTTTGTAGGCCTCATGATAGTTGGTGAAAAACCCGGTGTTGTGAAAGGATTCAATGCACTTTGCAGGGAGGTTTCTTTCATGCATGTCATGACCTGATTATTATGCATTGCATAATTTCAGCTAAACATTAATTAAAACAATAGGCTGATGAACAGTGTTTGACTTGACTTACTCGTATGTATAAATGTTGTTGTAGGACATAATATCAAAATAACATTATATGAATAATCATTATTTCAACGCACATAGAGTTCAAAGACACAGGTACTTAAGTTTAGTCTGTAGGTAGGTATTTGTTGATTCATTAGGTATTTATGTATACTGCAATAATAGTACTTTGTTTCATTCATATTTTTTAATAGTCTACACTTAATCTCAGATGATCTGTTAAGAACGCTATTCATTTGTAAATACTTAACGATGTTGAAGTAAAGGTTATGGACTAAAGCCAGCAAGCTAACCTAGGTCAAGAAAATTAATAAAAAAGTTTTTTTACATCAACAAATTGAGCTGACCTTTGTTACTTTTATCTATATTATCTGTAGCTGGGTTATCAGAGCGTAACAAACCTGTGGGGTGGGTAGTTATAAAAAGTTCTAGTCTAAAACTGCGGTGCGACGATTCCATAGTGACTGCTCTTTGGGTTTGAGTTCAGAGTTTGAGATGTCTTGGATCTCTGCACGCATAAAATAAGTCTTGTATTTATTACGTGCACCGCCAACCATTCTTACAGTTACAGATTCCGCTCTCTGGAGGTGATCTCTTCCAGACAATCTTAGAATGTATGATTGTCTGGAAGAGATCGCTTTTTAGCTATAAGAGCGCCCATTGTACTCTTTTTTTATATTGACTTTTTGTACAGGTATTTTGTTATCTTGTGTACAATAAAGTATTTTCATGCATCTATTAATTAAAGTTGGACTACGACGGTGTTCACTTTTGTGAACGCGGAACGTAGAACTTTTCTTCTAGCTTCTGCCCACGGCTTCGCCCGCGTGTAACCCGGATAAAAAGTAGCCTATGCTTTATTCTGATCTGATGTATAAGTTATTTTATTGTAAAGTTTCATCAAAATCCGTTCAGTAGTTTTTGCGTGAAAGAGTAACAACATCCATCCTCACAAACTTTCGCGTTTATAATATTAGATACCACTATGGTAGCAAACAAGCACAACACGAGAGTCATGCCGACACTTTAAAATACAAAACGCCCTTTTTGAAGAACTTCATACTGTAGTTACTTGGGAAAACCTCAACAGGGATCATTCCATAACCTGAGTGTTAGCGGGAGAAAGTTCCTCTGAAACCGCTCAGTGCGCGACCACACGGGATCTCCCTTTCATAACCTGAATGTTCGCGGGAGAAAGTTCCCCTGAAACCCCACAGTGCGCGACCACACAGGATCTCCCTTCCATAACCTCAGTGTCCGCGGGAGAAAGTTCCCCTAAAACCGCTCGGTACGCGACCACGCAGGATCTCTCAACTCCGAACTCTGAACCGCTCGCTCGTTCGCTGTAAGAACTGCACCTAAGTAAGTACTTTGATATACGCAGTCTTATCAGTTGGATGTTATGTTCCGTTATAGAATAACAACAGGGTTTAGTGGTTCTTAGTTGGTTGATTTTCAAGTGAGAACGACATTTTTAAATCTGTCCCAAAAACATCTTTTCAGCGGGATTTGGATTAGCATCTTCGTCGCTAATCGGCAATACGTTGGCTAATTACGTCAAGAATTGAGTGATGCCAGTTCGTTTTTTTAATCATTGGTTCGACCTTATTACACTTATTACCTACAAATTTTACAAACACCACTTCCTCTTATGTCGATGACGAAGTGTGACTTTTCGCACGACAGACTCGACATAGCCTATTTGACCAATGGGAAGATGATTTTGCTTGCCGGGGTTAACTACGATCGATACTACGATTTTTTGCGCGTAAAATTAATACGTCACAGAGATTATTTCACCATTTGTGAAATAACCTTTTGATCCTGCTTCATAATAAAAAATAATCAACAATAAATAATACATAATACACATCGCATTAGGTGTTGTTTTTGAGATCGCCAACACCCATCATTATCATCATGTAGAAGTCTAAAAAATCTCAATGAGTAAAAGTTATCTGGAAGAGATCCCTTTAAGCGATAAAACTAAGTTAATTAAGTTTTTTTTTAGTTTTGTTAAGTTTTATCTATTGTTCTTATGGTGTACAATAAAGTATTCTCATTCATTCATTAAAAACTGAAAATTGGGGTGAGTCGTTGGGAACCCATCTAGACATTGCCTTTCCCCAAAGAGTTCCATGACAAACTGGGTTAACTCCATCCAACGTCTTCCTCCAACCTTTAAGATGTCATCGGACCAGCGGTGTCAGGTCCGGGTGAGTTCCCACACTGCGTCAGGTTCGCGGTCGTCATTCCAGAACCTGTGGTCCTGTGGTTTTTCGTAAGCAGTTTCTGATTCCAGTCTGTGATGAAATAGTCTCACTGTAATTTTGTATCGTTTCAGACATGGAGTCACACGTTCTGAACTCTTATCACCAAGCCCGCTACCGCACCATCGGGCATAAGATAATGCGCGAGAAGAGCGACTCCCTATCATCCGAAGGTAAATTGCAAACTCGTTTTTTAACCCCGCGAGCGCTAGGAGCCCGTATGCGTTCGGGGTAGGCTCCAAACGCATAATAAATTATACTGATTTCTTAAACCCTGCTGTAATAATGCTGGTCAATTTTCACACAGCGTCATGTAACCCCGAAAGAAGAGCTTGTATTATGGGAACTACATGACTGATATACTACTTACGTACTTTTTTCTTGTAAATAGATCATACAAATATTTGTCCCGCGGCAGGAAAATAATCCGCACCTACTGCGTCTCAAGCGGGCCTTCGCCCATTGCGCCACAGAGATCGTCCATACAGCAAGACGACATGTTAACTTTACATATCAAAACATTACTAATGCATACAGATATATCTAGCTATATTTTATTATAATTTAACCTGCTAGCCTTATTTTAAGTTTTTCTAGCTTTACTTTTACCTAAGAATTATCTAATGGTGACTGGTTTGGGTCGACAGGTAGCACACAGAACAGCCCTGAATACGCGCAGATTGCGCTGCAGCGGGTTCCGTCTGTCGCACAGAGTGAGGACAGCAATGGCGAGGAATGGTGCCAAAGTCAGACAGTGAGTATTATGGCTGTTATCGGCATTTTCTTTTGACCCGAAGGTCAAAGGTCCTGGGAATTAATCATGAAGTCTTATAGCGATTCAGTTCAGGCAAATATGTCACTTACCGCTTTGCGATTGAGAACGCTATGGCGTCATAAAAGCTTTGTCATTCGCAAAGCAGGATTTGACATCTTTGCTTGAATTGAATCGCAATAGGATTTGATGGTTAGGCTTCTGGTCCCCTCTGCCCCCACTAATCTGTATCTGACAGACGTTTGACAAGTCAAATTATCATGGCAAGCCCGTATTCTGTGGCCACATTGATAGTAATTATGTGCAAAAAATCATTTAACATGTCGAACGTTCGTCAAGTGTCACCGAGAGTGACTATCAGATAAAGAAAAAAGGTCTGGACCAGTGCGTTGGTCCATTAGGAAATATGTGCACATTACAAATCTGCTTTATAATGGTGAAAGAAAAGAAAGCATCGTAAAGAAATCAGCGTGGTCTAGAAAATATAGTTCAAAGTCTTGTGACACGTGTGACATGTGAAAGAGCCTATGAGAATGAGGATCCTTTCACACACTGGTTCATATCACCATTCACTAACCAACCGGAGGGTGACCATGGAAGGCCAGTGACACAGCTAACCAAACATTGTTTATTATGGTTTTATACTAGACCCACCCGCTAGCTCTGTTTTATGTTTCATCCATGCAAGAGGCCCTTCAAATCTTAGTCATACACTGGTTATCGGTTTCCTGCTGATCATTTGGCAAGTTGCTAAGGCTTTAGTTCTAAACCGGGCTGAGCCAAACCTGGATAGACACACAGGTTTAGCCTCGTGCTCGTTTTAAAAGATGACAATAATCTATAAAAAAAAAGCTACCAATTTGCCTTAAAATTACTGTAAAACAACAATGTACTTACCTACTCAGTAAAATATTTCTGTATTAGAAACCATTTCATTCCAGATCAACACCACACAATCCAACCAAGATACAAGCTCCGACGAAGAGAGCTCAGACGGCCAAGATGAAACGGAAGAGAACCTTGTCATCAAAGAGGATAAGACCGATGATGAGGAAGATATTGATGACAATCTCGTAGTTCAAGAAATCAACGTTGATGACTCT
The DNA here is from genome assembly GCA_958496245.1 of Perizoma flavofasciatum. Lineage (NCBI taxonomy): Eukaryota > Metazoa > Arthropoda > Insecta > Lepidoptera > Geometridae > Perizoma > Perizoma flavofasciatum. Next base: position 7,372,379 of record OY292441.1, on the reverse strand, counting down.
GACGAAAACATTGATGTTGACGATAATATCGTACAAGAAGTTAACATACCAGTCAGACAAAATGGCTTCCACAATGCAAGAGATTCAAATCTTGAAGACAACAGTCTAGTGGAAGGCCATGATTACGATGTCATCACTGTGTACGAAGTAAACCCCGACTTAGACCTAATAGAGGCATCTTCAGACGATGATAGCAGCCAAACAGACTTCGCTGTCACTGAAAAAGATGAAAACTATGATGAAGGTGAATATGTTAATGCTGAAGATAGCATCAATTATAATAATAGTACGAGCTATGGACCGCAACCCGCTCCAGAAAATGGCATAGATCTGAATGTAGATACGCCAGTGGTTTTAAATGTCGATGAATACTTTATCGAGGAAAAGGACATATTGCATGTCGACGGTCCTGTTGTGAAAGATGTAGACGAGTACTTTATAAAAGACAAAGGAAAGAAAAAAGGAGATTTTACTTCAGTGCCAAATGTAGATGATTTTTTCATAAAACACACACTTCCTGAGGAGGAAAGTACTGAGTTTCATATACCAGAAACTTTACCTAACGTAGATGAATTCTTGGTTATAGAGAATAATATCAAAAAAGAAGAACCAAAAATGGTTGTACATACAAAGGTTATACCCGAAGAATATACACAACAAAAAGTTATACCGGAAGTTGAACCGGAGAGTAAGCTAGATGTATCGATAAACGAATCAGATTTGGATGTGCTACCAAACATAGAAGACTTAAAAAGATATCTGTTAGAAGAGATGACATACTCTAAGTTCAAGAGCATTCAAAGATCATGTTCCTTACCTCATTCACCATTGCATAGACCGAGCGTATGTATGGACATAGAAGATTCTAAAACCTGTCTGAGCTTCGAAGATCTGAACCTGGACCTGTCAGACCTAACGTTTGAGAGTGACAAAGACAAGTCTGAAAATGTGAATAAAAGTGATGACATCCCTCGGACGCTCACAGATGAAGACGTTAACAGCTTTCTGATAACAAACAAACCTGAAGCTAAAACTAAGAAAGATGAAGATGATTTGAGCCCTCAGGAGATGGAAATAGAGGATACAATAGAGTCTAACATCACTGATATACCTCCGGTGGATGATTCGTTTAGGAAATTGACATCTACCCCACTTCCATCCATTATGCCTACTTCGAAAGTCTTAGATTTTTGTGTAGAAAAAACTCCATCGCCGTCACGCAAGGTATTGAATCGAAAAGAAAAAGTAGCAGCGTTAGATTCCCAAGCTACCCCGAGGAAAGTGGTAGTTGAGCTGCCGCGTAAAGCTAAAATAGTTTCTTTGAACTCCCAATTGAATCCTACTAAAGTGATTGATGTGATACCTGAGGTCCCGGTTGTAAAACCTATTCCTGTTGTGGCTAAATCGACTATCCCTGTTAAACCGGTGGCTATAAAAGCAGTGACTCCGAAACCTATAGCTACAAAAATTGCTGAATCCAAAGTGGCTCCAGTGGATTTAGATGATTTTGTTGATGTAGAATCATGTAATGATGCGGTAATACCAGTTCTCGAAGCGAATAACTTAAGTTCGCTTCTGGAACAATTCGAGGCGACAGAAAAGTTAAACAAGAGTAAGAAACCGTTGAGGATAGTGCCTGTCGAAGAACAGAAAAAACTGAACAAAAGTCTAACTAACGGAGTGAGAATACAAGATGCTGGTGTGCAACTGAAGAATAACAAAATGCGGCAAATACTGGTAAGTTTCACTATCTTCCATACAGGTATTCCTCAGATCCAGTAAAAGAACAGCTTCACCGTTTTTAACGTTATTACAGATGCCGACAACGATAAAAACAGCTGTTAGGCGAACGCCATCGCCTGTCCATTCTGACCATGACTACTGCTCGTCCAAAAAGCGTCACAGCCTCCCCAACTTAAAAGGAGGGCAAAGCCTTCTCAAGCCTGAAGTTTTGTCAAGCAATAGCAGAATTTTGAGCTCGAGACATCGAACCTGCAAAAACAAAAAAGTTGTTTACAATCTCAGCAGTGACGAAGAAAGCGACAAAAAGGACACTAAAAACAAAAAAAATACAAGTGACAGTGAATCGAAAAAGAAAATTAGCATAACTGTGAAACCTCCCGCACAGTCCAACTGTCGTAAAAAACTTTCACCTTCGCACAGTGTAAACGACGTAGTCCTTAAAAGCAACAGTTCTGTGATTAACAAATGTGCTTCTAAAGCAAGTGATACTCCTTGTAGTCAAAATTCTAACGGTAGCATTAGGTTAACTATTAAAAATAAATCTGAAGTTATTCTCAACTGTGATCATAAAGACTCTCAGATAAAACATAACGTTAGTGTAGAAAAGTTAAAAGTAAGTAGTAGTGTTAGTGATGTGCCGAATGTTGTGAACGTTATAAAACAAGAAAAACATATAAAAGTGGAAGAAAAACACATTAAAATGGACGAAAAACAAGTTAAAGTGGAAGAAAAACATGTTAAACTAAAAGAAAAACATATAAAAGATGTAGAAAAAAATATAAAAGAAGTAGTTAGGATAAAAAATAAAAATGTACATAGCATAGAGGATGATAATATAGTGAGGTTGAAAGAAGAGACCCGTCCAAAAGATGAGAATTTTTATACTGCTCTTTTTAGTAATAAACACGATGTTAAAATACCACAAACAGTGCCAATCAAGAAAGAAATAAATGCATTTGAAGAGGAATTGAATAAGGCGAACGACATAAAGAAAGAAGAGCCTCTTAAAAAAAAGAAACTTAACCTCCAGGAGTATAAACTAAGGAGAGGTGTTAGTTCCAATAACAGCTCTACTGCTGTAAGCCCTGAGAGCATATTCCCTGATATTCTTCATCCATTAAACTCTGATAAGACTGCGAAACCCTTGATCCTCACACTTCCCAATGACATAATAAATAAACCGAACAACGAAACTACCAAAAAGTTTTATGATCCTATACGCGAAGCATCAAGAAAAATAGTAGCGAACGCTAAAAAGCTAAAGGCTGAAGCTTTGAGAAAAAGAGATGAAGACATAGTTATGAGTAAAATCCCTAAAGTAGACAACTTACAGCTTCAGCCTCTGATAAGCGATGCCGAAATGCTGAAAATCGTTGGTATGACTCAACCGGAACCGGAACCAGCTCCTGCAAAGGAAAAACCAGCAGATTACGATGAAATAATCCTTGTTAGTGTTGGAACCAACACAGATGACAAATTATTCAAAAAACTACTCGAGGCCGATTTAAAAATGATCGAAAAATTTAAAAGCAGAACTGAAAATTCTCTCACTCCACCAATTGATCCAAAATCACGTATCAATTTCAAGATTAACAAATCTGAAAATGTACTCAAACAAAACGTTTTTGATTTGAAGAAAGATAAACGACATGAAGATAAAAAGCACACAGAAACCAAAATAGATAAAGAACGATTCAAAGATATAACCGCTACTCTGAAAAGTGTTGGTAAACAGGTAGACACAAAAATTTCCAGTAATTCTTTATTTGCAAGCATACAAGACGTTGTTATGAAAAAGGCTCCCGAAGACGAAGAACATGATAAAGACATACTATCGAAACCCAAATCACCTGCAGAAAAATGCGAAATCTTCAAATTTGGTAAAGCCACTATCGTCAGAGAGTATGACATGAAAGCGGATCATGGTGAAGATAAAATAATCCTTCATCTCGGCAAACAAAGAAGTAAACCCATATCCGCCAACATAACTGTACAAACTGAACCAGTGTCTGAAGATACTGAGGTATCCAAAGCCAAAACGATAGCAAAAGAAAAATCATCAGTTAATAGACGAAGAAACGACAGTGATATGTCTATGTCCAGCGAAGGTAGTCCTGTTCGAGTCAAAGAAAAATCTACAGAAAATAAAATTGAAAAACCAAAAGCAGATACACGGCCCGAGAAACGCTCGCTATCTAAAGAAAAGCGATCCCGATCCAAAGATCGCTACGAAGCTAAATACAGACGAAGATCACGATCTCTATCTCGCAGCCGCAGAAGACGACGGTCACCCACTCGCAGTCGATCTCGATCTCGCGGTCGGTTTAGACGATACAGACGATCTGATAGATCCGATTCTCCGTACAAGAGAAAACGTCGCTCTAGATCCCGTACCTACCACAAAAGACGTTCAACACCCAGACGATCCCCGTCTATCAAAATAAACCGGTCAAGATCGCGATCTAGGTCTCGCTCTAAAAGCCCTGTCGCTAAAAAAGCCAAACCAAGCCCTCAGAGCGTTGAAAGAAAACCTGTCAAATCTATGACACCTCCGTTGAGGAAACCTACCGTATCGGAAAGCTCTGATTCCTCTACTAGGTAAGCCACAATACCAATGCGAATTCTGCAAGAAATAATGTAGATTAAAACCTTATTTTGTTGTAGAAATTAGTGAAAAAAAATACGAATGCTTAGGTACACAGTGAGACTGTTTTATATGATCAACTTTTGCATAATTTCTGCTTTTCATGTCGAACACTTTAAAATATGAGATAGGCACACTTGATACATTAGTAATGTTAAGATAAATTTTACATGCATATTTCAAACTAGTGAATATTTTCTTTATAAGCAGATTATGCCAGTAATAAAATTAGTAACCTGCTAGGCATGACGTATCTTGGTCATGTCTTCAATTTAAAGTATTCTTATCAACTGATTCTAAATCTAATCTTAACGGATCTCATTTGTCGATGGCGTGATGTTCAGCTGATGATGTTCTAACTTGAATCTATCCGTTTTTTATGTCGATGATTTTGTATATGGTTGGACTATGTTGATGGATTTGTAGTCTTCTTTTATTTGGTAACGAATATTGGTATCGTCGAAAATACCATTGAATTTGCTACTACTAGTAGTAGTACGGGTAAGTAGCGAGTATTACTACGACACATTTATTTTTCGTAGCTCTTAACCATGGGAACGAGACATCGCATCTAATCTCACTCCCGTAAAGATATATGGCGCCTCTTCTGTATAATAATGTTTAAATATTTTGATATTGACTTTATTTCTGTTATGTTCTTAAATTGGATCTGAGAGAATACCACCATCACTAAACTCAACGTTGATGTTTTTTCTGTAATCGTTTCCAGTTCATCGTCTTCATCATCAACGTCAAGCTCATCATCCAGTTCGTCAGCGTCTTCAGGAAAGTCTAGATCCTGCAGCCTTTATAAGCAGGAACCTTTTAAGAAGGGCTACAGAAGTTTTAGCTCTGAAGATAGGTGAGATTCTTACGTCATTGTTTTTATATTTACCCACGTCGCCAGTATGGGGTTAAGAACAGACGGACAGACGGATAACGTAGTGATTCTGTAAGGGTTCCTTTTTTCTTTTTGAGGAAAGGAAACCTAAAAATGGACCAACCACCGTAGCCCCCAACGTATTGCCACTGTGAGACCAAATGCAAGCCAGGATATTTGAGTGTCTCAAATAGCCATCACCCAAAGACTCGGGAGCAATTACTTCCCTAGTTGAGGCCAGAAGAAATAATCTTAGTTCGATTCTTACCCGCACCTCAAAATAACTTCGTAAAGTCAAAGTGTATATGACAAGGTGCTTTGTTTGTTTGTCTATTACAATTTTATCTCCGAAACGGGATATCCGATTAAAAAGAAATCTGTGCTGATTTGCCTGAAAAGTATCACGGCGTGGCTTTCATAGCACCTTTTCCACCATCGATTACTAGGAGACCCCTTCACTGACTTAACGCAGGTTAACAAAGAAAAGTCAGCGACAAATCAAACGAACCGCTCTTTGCGAAGTTTTTATGAGGCATCGGTACTATGCTAATGTTATATCATTTTACAGCTCAGTATGATGAGGTAAGTAATTTATTGCAGTCAAGCTTTTCAGTTTTTAAAATAAAATATTGCGATGGCTACATTAAAAAAAAAAGTTTATCAAAAAATCTGTGCTTGAGTTTGAGTTTTGTTCTGGTAAACGAGCCTAGGACCTAACGGTTTAGGCTGTGTGTTGGTTATCAGTTAGTAATTCACGCAACTATTTTAAATACATATTTAGATCCGCCTTAGACGCAGAAGGTTGCGGGTTCGATTCTCGCCGCGAGACAAATATAAAGTAGTATTTACAAAAAAGTATTAATATAAGTAGTATATCGGTCATGTGGTTCCCATAATACAAGCTTAGTTTGGGGCTGGATGATGCTGTGTGAAACTCCCAAGAGATATACAAAAATTATCAATGAACAAATTTAAAAACGTAATTAAACTAAAACTTTATAAAAAGGCATACTATAAAATATCTGATTATTTAGATGACAAAAACTCTTGGGATTGAAAATGCTCCAACTCGAACTTATTGTTTTGTAAAATGATCATTAAAAATAATAACCAGCCTTGTCTTCTTGCCATTCTTTCATGGCTTGGAAGAACAGGCAGTTGATAAAACCAACGTTTCGAATTGATCCTTGTGATTTTAATGAATAAATGAATTTTGACTAGACTTGACTCAATCTTTCCGCAGGCGTTAACGCCAACGTAAAGTGGTATTTGTCTAGACTCCAGAATTATATAATAATGTGCCGAATTGTTACAGAGAGAACAACACACCCGTAGAAGAAAGGCGGATAGTGTTTGTGGGTAAACTTGAGAAGGACATCACGAAATCTACTTTACGGAGCCAATTCACCAAATTCGGACATGTTATTGAAGTGCGACTGCACAGCAAAGAGGATGGGTGAGTTCTATATCTTCTCAATGAACTGTTCATGCAGCTCGCAGAACCGACAACCGTGGAATAAAGGTTCTCGAATCGCGACAAAGAACTTCACGACGCAGTTTAGGAAGGCCCGAAAGACAGAATTTTAAAGGTTTCTGGGTATTCGGTGAATAAAGGTATCCGATGAATTTTTTTTTAAAATAAGTATCACACTTTCCAAAAGCCTTATGGTCAAATACTGAAACGCTTAAAGATTAAATCGGAAAGAGATGGCGTTAAATGCAATATATAAAGCTGTCATTCTGTAATCGTCCCTAATCGTAAGGTTTGTGAATGAAATTCGGTGGTTATCTACACTAATTTCATTCAGAAACCTTCCTGACGAGAAAGAGAGATGGCGCTTTGCTTAAATTTTCTGAAAGTTAACTAGCACTTTCTTCATTGACAGCACTCGCTATGGTTTCGTGACATACCAGCGGCCTAGAGACGCGTGGTCCGCGGTGGAGGCTGCGTCTACCTTCCCGCAGTACGACGTTGGATTCGGAGGGCGTAGGGCTTTCTGCAGACAGAGCTACGCTGATCTTGGTAATTATCACTGTAGCGAAAACTTTCGTAACATTAATGAACTCTGACACTTGATACATCATTGAGAAAAATAATAATTTATCGACGAAGTGTAGCTACATGTTACCTAAGGCAGACGCCATAACAAATAAACAAAAAAACAGATGTGTCTCAATTGCGAAAGCGAGAAAAATCGGTTCATGTAAGACGTACGGTAATTCTGTATGACTTGAAGAGATGTTCTTAAGTGAAAAATACAGAAAGGTAAATTTAAGGGATAAAATAAAAGGTCGACAACACGCGGTGATCCCTCTGGCGTTGCAAGCGTCCTTAGGGTACAGTAACCACTTATTAGTATGAGGCTTGTTTACCAACTTGGTGGTAAAAAATAAGTATTAAAACTTGTAAACAATCATTTTCTCTCATTATCCTCTCCATCCATTATACATTCTTAAGAATAGGATTAGGACAATAAAGTATTTTCATTCATTAATTCATTTCACTTCCACAGATGGTCTAGAAGCGAAGTTCACAGAAAGTGCGTTCCACGGCTCCACAGCGCCCCTCCCTGTCCGGCGGACAGACGACATGTCATTCGAGCAGATGCTCCTCGAAATGAAGAAAAAACTCAGCCAGAGGAAGAACGACCCGAAACGGGACGTGGATCCTTGACAATGGCTGTGTTTTGTGGCGCGAATTCACGCGCTTTTGACATTGACAGTGACGTTTTAGTGACATTTATTTCGGCGCGGCGCATTAGTTGTGTTTTGTGGCGCGAATTTACGTGGTTTTGACATTGACAGTGACGTTTTACTGACGGTGATTTCGGCGCGGCGCATTAGCTGTGATTTGTGGCGTGGATTTACGTGGGTTTGACAATGACAGTGACGTTTTAGTGGCACTTATTTCAGCGCGGCGCATTAGCTGTGTTTTGTGGCGCGAATTTACGTGGTTTTGACATTGAGAGTGACGTTTTACTGACGGTTATTTCGGCGCAGTACATTTGCTGTGTTTGGTGGCGCGAAATTACGTGATTTTGACATTGATAGTGATTGTTTAAATTACATTTATTTCAGTTTCGTTTGTCAGTTAAAGCGTCCTGAGACGATCAGATATTTTTTTAAAACCCCTCATAGCTATGGGGCCTTTAGATTTTTTATCCCTTAGGGGCTTAGGCTTCATCCCTCAGTTGGATCCTGATCGCCTCAAAGGCACTTTAAAGCAGTTTCTTCATTAACAATCTTGGGTTTCTATTGTGTATATTATATTTGTTTATGAAACTCAATAATATAGTGTTTTTGTGTATGATTTATACATATGTGCATGTATGTACTTAAGGCTAAGAATATAGGGTTGTGCAATACCCATGAGTAAAGTAAAGCAGATTCGTTAAGCCTTAAGGGCTATGCATACCTAGTTTATCTATCTATCTATCCAGATACAGCAGTATCCGGTATCCAGATATGTATATAAACTCTTTAGTTTCTTTCAGGGGTAACCAGTTACTGTACATTTAGTGTACATAGCTTAAAAATATAAAATATGTAGGTACAATTCTCGGCCTTTCGTTAGGAGCGAGATAGGTGTGGATATCCCTCAAAAACATTTAAATTAGTCTTTTGTTACTTTGTATTGTCTATTTCAGTTGATTTAGTTCTAAAATTATCTTGAAATCATCACCAGAAAATGAATAAAAAACCGAATAAATACGCCATCTTTTTGCACGCCCATAACTGGTAGATATTGGTATTAACATTAAAGCCTCCTTACACTATATTATTTATGCAGAAGTAAAAATATGTACTTTATATTATTGCAATAGACGTTATATATCAAGAGGATGTTCCTTTTATATAAAATGGATTGCATTATACTAAGCATTCGTATATTTACTCTAATGCTTGGAAATAGCTCAGAAAATATTCCTAAAGAGTGTTTTTAAGTCATGTTTTAAATTGCTCAGAATTATACTTAAGAATTATGAAGCGTTCATGCTTGGACCTCTGGGTAAGAACCATTGTTTATATAGTAAGAATTGTATAGTACAGTCCATAGTTACGTAGTTTGAATACCTCATTGATGTAAATAGTTATCTTTGTTATATTTCATACTACTTACTTTTGTTTCGTTAGATTTAATAACTGTAAATAACTCAAAATTAAGCTAAATGATTTGTTTAAATTTTCAACGATTCGTTTTCGACATAATAATATGGTGTATTAAAAATCGAATAAATATAAAAAATTGTGATGAAAATTCGATTTACTTCGGAAAACAGTCGTTAAATCATGATGGGAGCCTCCGAGAGGCCTTTTAACTCCTGCTTGAGAACTGTCAATTTATTTAGTTTTAAGTTGTTTCATCTTAAAGGTTAAAAATAAGTAAAATAAAACAAAACGAACATTTTGTCACTTATAACAAAATACATTAATGCTTCCAGACCTCAGACTGAATAACACAAAATGTACAGTGATTATACATGTTAAGCAAATGCAGCATTGAGCGCAGGGCTCGCAACATGTATAAAACATAAAAATTTACATTGACGGTACACAAAATATACAATAGGAACTTGGCTGCTTGTGATTACATTTTGCTCTTTTAAAACTGATGCAGCTATTTCGTCCCTTAAATTCTTAAACCTTAAGTCTTTAATAACTTTTAAGGTACTTTTTATTATGCAATGTATCGAATGCAATTTATAGCAATGATATAATTCTGACTCGAATTGGTGTGCGATCACTTTGCAATTTGTCTAATGCGTTTTGTATGCGATAAATTGTATAATGTAAAATATGTTCGATAAATGTATGTAGAATAGAATGGGCTTTATCTTTTGTTTCGGGTTAGAAAAAGATAGGGCGAGGTATCGAACATAAAGTTGCGAGTTACGAATAAGGGAGCTCAAGTAACGAATTATGATTCTTTAGAGGCTTTTTTCTGTAATAACAAAAACATTTTGTTTATAAGTTTGTCTGTAAATATTTAAGTTTTAGTGAACGCTTGTGTTACCATTATTTCTACATAAAAAAACGCAATTTTAAAATGTAGGTTAGAAAATATATTTTTGTAAAAATCATAGAAAATTACTGTAAAAAAATATATATGAAAACGACCATTTTAAGAAGCACAATACTTAAAATATCACACGTAAAATAGTGCCAAAACTAAAAAATACTGTTCCTAATAACATTTTGCAAACTAAAGTACATTCTAAGAAATATGTGCCTCAAAAACCCAAGTACACTATAGAAATTAGTCGTTTTCAGCAACAATCCCTGTTGGCGAACATGGCAATATCATCAATTTCGTCAAACACTAGTCAGAGTTACTAAATTGTCGCCGCTATGCTCCAAAAAGTGTAAACTTCCTTGTTAAGTTATGGCACTTTTAGAAAAAATGTGTTTAATACATACGATATGGCTTCTATACATAAGAGTACTCTACACTCGCGCCGGTTCTGTACTGCAAAACATTCGAAATTCTATTCGCGAATTTTTCGATTATTTCGAGTTTCAGTCACTTTTTCCTACAAACTTCACTGTTCTTTGAAAATGCGTGGCGGTGCCGATACCGTGCCGAGCTGATATTTGTGCGATAACCTTAAAAACGCCTTTCCAACGCTGCTACGTAAAGTAGCTATTGCTGGTAAAATGCGAGGCGGTGCGGATACAGTGCCGAGTTGATATTTGTGCGACAACTTTTATACGTTAACTATCTGAGTGGAAGAGTTTCGGTATTTTTTTAATAGCCATGTCGTGTTGTCAATAACTACATAAACTTTAATTAATATTTTGTGATGATATTTATTATACGTCAAATTAAGAAAATGATTTTAAGTTTTTGAAATTTTAAGTCATTATGATTAAGAGCTTTCTTAATTTTAAGTTTAGTTGATTATGTTTAAGGTACCTAACGTTATTTTCTTGTAATATATGCAACGAAAGTAAAATTGTTTCAGTTTACGTGTCTGTAAAATCGTCTTTATTGATTATGAAATAAAGTCTGAATTTCATCGACATGTCTTCCTTCGTCCTGTTTTAAATGTACATGTACAGTACATTTCTAAAAAGAAATGTTCTGAGTTATTTTTTATTTAGAAGAACGTGTAATTAGGTTCAAATATAGAAGACTAAATACCTAGTCTTCATCTACCATGCCGGAGACTGCAAATAAAATGAGGGTAGTTGCAGCTACTGCGTTCTTTCTCGACGATAGCTCTATATATTCCAGTCAACCCCCAACCACGTCCAAAACAACATAGCCGAAACGTCGGGAAAATAAAAAAATAAGCTAAACCCGATAAAGACTTATAAAACTAAACTGATCGCGAAAGTTACAAAATAATAGTTAGGTAATTACTGATTTTTCAGAGGATATACCAGTTTTGTAAAATACCAGGAATTCAGTAAAGATTAAGCAGTAAAGACAAAAAAAAACCACTGATAGTTTTAATAGTATAAAAAGGTACTTGAATTTTTGCGAAGCGGGATCTTATTTGTGATTTTAAGATTTTGTGAAATGTTTGCTGGAATGGAAATTGACAAAGCGTAGAAAATGTTAGTCCTGTCACTGTTGACGTGCCTGTCATTTTTGACATTTTCTGTCACAATGTTTAGGTAGGTACTTGCACAAACTTTATAAGGGTGCGATTTTCTGTATCCTTGTGTATTTCTGTGTAGGTAGACATGTATTACTGTAGGTACTTACACAAATATGTGTTACTAGCTGCGCCAGGGCCGCCCTCAGCTTCCGACTTACCGCGTCGCATCGACCGCCTCGCTATTCTTTTGCTCGGCTCTTATGGGTAGTAGCGTGATGTTAAATATCATATAACTCATGAACATACAATAGAAAAATATTTTATTGCCTCAATATTGACCATAACATCATCAGGTTATATAATTAAGTATATCTATCTATACATAAAAAACTAACTATATCTACCTAAACAGACGATTGCTATGATTAGCATTTATTATGATTATCAGACACTCAGCAAAATGCTGGCAGACTAAGGCGCCTGCACAGCGCTGATTTTCAGTGTACCAGTTGGATTTGAAAATATAATTTTTAAAGCCCTACTGGTACCTTATTCGAAGAAGTCAGCGCATTTAAAAAAAAACAAAAAAACTTCAGCTTTATTTTAAGTAGGTATAGATTTTGCAAATCTGTTATTAAGCGCTCAAAACGGTGAAGTAAAACATCGTGAGGAAACCGACATACCTACTCTAGAATCAAAAGTTCGACGGCATGGCATGTGGTGTTTTAAAATACGGCGTTAGGCTTAAAAAAATACATGTGAAAAGCTAATTACTATGCAAAACGTGGGCATGTGTCAAATTATAATGCTTGTTTATGCTGATTACCCCCATGCGCCCTTTATGTAACCTTACGGGTCTAAGTACTGAGTGATAGATCTGATCATGTCTATGGATGCTGCTGTCGTAAGAGTGTTTGTGGGTTTTTTGTGGGATCTAGTATTTTGCGATCTATAGTAATTATGTGCCTATAGAGTACAAGGAAAAACCAACGGATTTGCACTAGTTTTGCTTCATAGACTTGGTCTAAATAACTATCTGGGATTGCCTCAGTACATTATGAAAGTCCAATATTAACTTCAAAACGTAGAAAATAGAGAGAAATGTTTTTTTAAGAAACGTTGGAATTAAATTGTTTTGAACATAAATAGCTGCTTTTAATTTTGTTTTATTATGTCAAGGTCCTACAATATGCTGAGATAGATCAACGGCCTACAAAAGTATACCTACGTTTACCTTTCATTTAGGCTCCTATAAAGGCCTCTAGTAGGTACGCCAGTCATTCCAATACCTTGCGAATCTCATCTGATTCCCTGGATACCACGTACGTTTGTGAGGATGGATGTTTGTTACTCTTTCACGGATTTTTATGAAACTTTAGGTACAGTAATATAGCTAATACATCAGAATAACATATATGCTACTTTCTATCCGGGTCCACGCGGGCGAAGCTGTGGGCAGAGGCTAGTTATTAATAAAATTTTAAGTATCTACCTACGTGCCTTGGCGACAGATACCCTTACCTAACTTATGTGGGGTGCCATCTATCGATAGGATAATTTGGAATGCTTAGAGCTCATTTGTTTTACAAGATCTAACTAGATGGCGCCCTAAGTGGCGTAAAGCGGTTGTGCGGTTTATCGCTAGATCGCGCTACTTACCTGTAGGTAGATGATATTTAGGTATGATATTTTATGATATTGTAGGAAAGATAATGGCCTCAATTCTGTAGTACACTGACTAAACTAAATTTAAACTATCGCTCTCTTTTACTGATAGTGTACGCAAGAAAGAGATAGCTACAATTTTAGTGCTGTCAAATTAGTCAGATTAAGTTTTCCATACAATTTTAGTCGTGATATCAAAGCATGCTGACTATAAACACGAAGAAAAGCGGCACGTAAACTGATTTGACAGTAGCACACGGTACTAAAATTGTAGCTATCTCATTCTTGCTTGCACTATCAGTAAAAGAGAGCGACAGTTTAAATTTAGTTTGGTCAGTGTACTACAGAATCGAGGCCAATGTAGTTTATAAAGAAAATATATTTTACATGCCTCTACCCACGGCTTCGCCCGCATGGTACCTCGATTAAAGTACCTAGCCTATAATAATGCTGGACATTTATTTTTTCACACAGCATTATCTAGCCCCAAAGTGTGCCCAAAGTAAGCAGAGCTTGTGTTATGGGAACTACATGACTGATATACTACTTATATACATACGTATTAAACATAGAAAACACCAAGACCCGAGACAAATATTTGCAGGTCATACAAACATTTGACACGCGGCGGGAATTGAACCCGCAACATTCTGCGTCTCAGGCGGACCTTCACCCACTGCGCCTATGTTATAGTTGTTCTAGGTCAGAAACTATACTTATTCCAAATTTCATCTAAATCGGCTCAGCAGTTACGGAAATATTTAGCAACAACTTTCGCTTTTATAATACTAGTAGGAAGTAACATGGCTGATAAACAATCGCTTATCCCATACACAGTATAATGTGTAAAATAGATAAAAAACAAAATTCTGGAAGACGGAAAAAGATTAATAAGTTTAAGTTTTAGTGTCATCCCGTGACCACGGCTGTTGCAATACAGTCGAAAAATTGGGAAAATAATATAATAGGTAAACGCGAAAAAGACCCGTTAAACTTATAATTAGGATAGAAAAGAAAAGCAAAGAAAATAAATAATGCTAGACATTTTCCACACAGCATCATCTAGCCCCAAAGTAAGCAGAGCTTGTGTTATGGGAACTAAATTACTGATATACCTACTACTTAAATACATTTTTTTTATGTATTTAAGTAGTAGGTACATTTTATTTATACATGTACATATTATGCATAGAAAACACCCAGACCCAAGACAAATATTTGTCCAGCGGCGGAAATCGAACCCGCAACCTTCTGCATCTCAGGCGGACCTTCGCCCACTGCGCTACAGAAGTCGTCAACCAAAGACAATAGAAAATAAGAGAGTTATATTAGTCTTTATTGCATACCCCAGGATTAAAAACACTTAACAAAGGATATATAATCCTCCTCCGTCGCGTCCTTATCGCCGCTTCAATAAAATTATGAGCATTCAATAATCAAATCATCTTTCAAAACAAGGTCAAAAAAGTCAAGTCAAAAGTCAAAATTCATTTATTCAATAAAATCACAAGGACCACTTTGAAACGTCGGTTTTTATCTAGGTGCCTGTTCTTCCGCGACCAAGCCAGGAAAGAAAGGCAAGAAAACAAGGCTGGTTATTCTTTTTAATGATCCTTTTACAAAACAATAGGTTCGAGTTGGAGCATTTTCAATCCCAAGAGTTTTTGTCATCTAAATAATCAGATATTTTATAGTATGCCTTTTTATAAAGCTTTTGTTTAATTACGTTTTTAAATTTGTTTATTGATAATTTTTGTATATCTCTAGGGAGTTTGTTATAAAAGCGTACACCGTGCCCTTTAAACGATTTACCAACTTTATGGAGTCTACAAGTGGCAACAGCGAGTTTATCTTTATTTCTAGTATTAACATTGTGATTATCGCTTTTTTTCTTAAACAAATTAATATTTTTGTGAACATACATCAGATTTTCATAAATGTATTGACAATGGAATGTCATTATATTTATTTCTTTAAACTTTTCGCGAAGTGATTCTCTGGGGCCCATATTATAAATTGCTCGAACAGCCCTCTTCTGCAGCACAAAAATGGTATTGATATCAGCAGCACTCCCCCACAGCAGTATACCGTACGACATAATACTGTGGAAGTAGCTGAAGTAAACTAGTCTAGCTGTGTCAACGTCTGTATAAAGACGGATCTTTTTGACTGCATATGCCGCAGAACTAAGTCTCTTCGATAACCCATCAATATGAGGACCCCATTGAAGCTTATTATCTAGGGTGATACCTAAGAATACGGTGGTGTCCACAAGAGCCAACTGTTCATCTTTGATTTTGATATTTGCTTTAACTTGTGTAACATTGGGTAGTATAAATCTAATACACTTTGTTTTATTTTCATTAAGTAGGAGATTGTTAACGTTGAACCATTTTACAACCTTAGAGATTGCATTGTTTACATTGTCAAAATTGGTTTGTCGTCGCTTTAATTTAAATAAAAGTGACGTGTCATCTGCAAACAATACAACCTCATGATCGTCCCTTACAAGGTGGGGTAGATCATTAATGTATACTAAGAACAAAAATGGACCAAGAATTGATCCCTGCGGTACACCGATAGTAACCAGAGACCCCGGAGACCGTTTTCCATTCACGTCAACTCTTTGTACTCTGTCACTTAAATAGGAAGTGAGAAAGTCTAGAGCAACGCCCCTAATACCATAATGGTGTAGTTTCCTGATCAATGTGTCATGGTCTACGCAATCAAATGCCTTTGACAAATCACAAAAAACGCCTAAAGCGTCATGAGATTCCTCCCAGGCATCAAATATGTGCGATATTAACTCAATACCAGCATCAGTGGTTGAGCGACCCTTACTAAATCCGAATTGCTTATTATGCAGTAAATTATTTAATTTAAAATGTCTTTGCAATTGATTTAAAATCAGTTTTTCAAAAATTTTACTAAATGTAGGAAGTACTGATATAGGTCTAAAATTACTAGGGTCAGAACATGTACCCGATTTGAAAAGTGGAGTTATTTTACTGTGTTTCATTAAATCAGGGAACACACCACAGTCAATACACTCGTTGAATATTAAAGCTAGTTCGGGCGCAATAATGCCAATCAATGATTTCACAACGCAAACAGAGATGCCCCAGAGGTCCGTGGTTTTTTTAACATTTATGAGTTTGAAAGCTTTTATGATGTCATCACTATTTACATGATCAAATTTGAATTGTATTTTACATTCTGTTAAGTTTTCTTTTAACAATGACTCTGCTTCTATGGGAGAGGAGTTTAAGGATTTTGTGGTAGAGACTGGAATGTCGGTAAAAAAGTTTTCGAACGCATTAGCTACATCACTATCCTGATTGACGGTGACATTGCCAATTTTCAAATTAAACTTATTGTTCTTAGTTGTGACTCTTCCAGTCTCACTGTTGATTACTTTCCAAGTGGCTTTTACTTTATCTTGGCTATTTTTTATTTTTGAACTCAAATGACGAGCTTTTGCTTCACGACAAACATTTTTAAAAATTTTAGAATACTTTTTGACTTGTTCTTTAAACTCCTCATTAAAATTATATTGTTTTTCAGCATAAAGATCATACAATTTCTTCCTGCTTTTATGTATTCCCGCTGTTGCCCAGTCACTGAACTTTTTACCGTCAGAGACCATGATCGATTTCGATGTAAAAATTGAATTGAACACATCACTAAATTTCTTAAAAAATGTGTTGTATAAATTATTTGGATTAAAATTACCATATAAACATGGAAATACAGAAGTTAAATTCAATTTTAGTTTGTCCAATCGATCTTTGGTCATAGGTATACAAGTAATATTTCTTTTTTCAAGTTTTTTTGTTTGAACCTCTATTTTAATTATTTGTCCCAGATGATCCGACTTAATATTACTAATTAAACTCTTATTTAAAATTTTAATGTTGGCAAAGATATTGTCTATACATGTGGCCGAAGTATCGGTTATTCGAGTAGGCTCCATAAATTGAGGTTTTAAATCAAATGATTGAAATAAACTAATTATTCTAGTATTTAAGGAGTTAATTTCTAGTAAATTAACATTAAAATCTCCGCACGTAATAATATATTTATTTGATTTAGATAATTTAAACAACATTTCGTCCATAACTTTTTCAAAAATGTCAAATGAGGCAGATGGTGGGCTGTAAACGCTTATAACTATGAATTGCTCCAACTCTATGCAAGCAACTTCAATGTGTCTTTCTACAGAGAGGTGGACTATATCTAAACGTTCTCTAAATTTTATCTGTTTATTAAGTAGGATTAATGAGCCACCACGTATAGCATGTAATCTGCAGAAAGAACTACCAACTTGGTGATTACTGAAACTGAACATGACCTCATGGCTTCGCAGCCAATGTTCTGTAATGCAAATAATGTCAATGTCATTTGAGTTCATGTACAGTTCCAGTTCTAATTCTTTACAACGAATTCCTTCAATATTTTGGTGCATCAAGTTGGTATATTTCACATTTTTATTATTTAACAACTGTTTGTTTTGTTTATTTTTTAAAAAAATATTATTTGACTTTTTAGTGCTAGAGATTTCCTCTATTGTCGTGTCTGGTAATTTAAATGACATGGAATAATTTCCAATGTCTGGTTTTCAATTTTAGGACAATGCTCAAAAAAAGCATTTTGGTTAGCCAAGTTTTTGGCTGTTATACTAAAATAATAAGATAGCGAAACAGCTATCTGTCGTTTGTAAAAGTTAGAAAGGTAGTATCTACCTTTGGTCAAATAATATGTTTTACTAACAACACTGTTAGAATCAATTAAATGAATTAATTTATTATTGCATGATATTGTATGCAGAGTCATATTTAACTTATATCTAAGATCATTTTCTGCTTGTGGCAAGCTGTTGCTATAAGGGAATGTGAACATTACAATTTTATTAATTTGTAGTGAACACAGAGTATCAAAGTATTTTATAAGTTCTGATTTGTTCACATTACCCCTATTTCCAAGCCAAATAATCAGATTTGATTCACTGTCAAATTCATACTTTGAAATTATTGGCATAATTTCATGAAGGCTAGAATTAGGTACACAATGATTTATGACTGAATGTCCCAATTTCATAGTCAATAACTGGCCCATGTTTTTTCCAATTTCATCGCTGAACATAATAGTTTTATTAGCAATTCTATTCAAAGTTTCAGAAGTTTTGGCACTGACATACAGCTGGGAAGCGGATGAGGCAGGATACACTGGTTCTGGAATGTCAGAGCGCTGGCAATCACATGTGTGATTGGCCACTAATGAATCATAACGCTCCTTGTTGCTATATGATAATTTGAGTAATTCATCCATCGCCAGTGAGTACTCCCTTATTGCTTCCTGAGACCTGAGGTGAAGAGGAAATACACTAAAACGCGCGTAACTTTGCGTCGTAGCTCTGCTACGTACGCTACGTGCGTAGCGTTCGGACGCCTACGCTCGTTAAGGATCCGGCGTACAGCACTCATAACTTAAATTTGAAGCGCGTCCAAAAACATAGCTATGTCTTTTTGACTGATGCAGGCCCGCCCGTGCTTGCGCGATAGCAATATTAACTGTTCAGAATTTGTTATAAATTTGGTGGTGTTCCGTAATACCAAAAAAGATGAATGAAAACTTGTTGTATTTTTCACATTGTGTTGTTAATCTGTAACTATACAATATAATCTATGTACCTAACAAGGTATCTTGTTTTGTTGTTTTTAATACGAAACAAATAAGAAGAAAACATGTCATGTATGACGTAAAAATATCCAAAATGCGATTCGTTTACATTTCATTTTAGGTAAGTATTTTGGAAAAATATATAGAAAGGTACGTAGATAAATACTGTTCGAATGCAAATAATAGCATAATATTGTGGAAATAAGCTCTAATTACAAATGATTTTGATATTACGTTTGTATGGGCAATTCATCTTACGCAGGCCTCTTAACACTCGCCTTTCTAGTAAAAGATAGTTTTCAACTGATTTTGAAAGCACTTGTGGTATTATGTTCAAATCTGACTTTCCATCCATTATCATCATCAGCCTGTCGAAGTCCACCTGTCTGTACGGTATTTGAAAATTCCCGTTTTAAACAAAAATATGAATTCGGTTTACTTTGTAGAAGCAGGTTATACATTCATCATAATGATTCATATATATTACCAAGAATCTTGATGTTTCCGACACACGACACACGATTTTGCCTATGCAAAATCGGTTCAGGTTGGCCTATGCCTGTTTGCTTCGACGTAACATTAAAAAAAACTACATATATTCATCGAAAACACGCAGACCCGAGATTAAATAAAAAAAAATAATGCTGGACATTTTTCACACAGCATCATCTAGCCCCAAAGTAAGCAGAGCTTGTGTTATGGGAACTACATGACTGTACTGATATACATTTCTTTGTAAATACATTCATATTATACCAGAAACACCCAGACCTGAGACAAATGAATGCAGATTTTACAAACATTTGTCCCGCAGCGGGAATCGAACCCGCAACCTTCTGCGTCTCAGGCGGACCTTCACCCACTGCGCCACAGAGGATTTCATTAAATATTTGCAGATCATACAAACATATGTGCCGCGGCAGATATCGAACCCGCAAATTTCTGCGTCTCAAGCATCATGTATGTACCTATGTTATTTTAATGAAAATATATTATTTTTATTTTTTGCAACAAGTTCCATCCTAAGCTTTTTTCATATAAATAATCACTTTATAATAGGCTAAATAATAGGATTTACTACAAAGAATTTTAGCTAATAGACAGTTTTTGCAGTTTCTCGGATTTTTGCTACAGATTTAATTGAGCTAAGTAGTGGGAAAAGCGAGTTTATCTTTGTCAGATACAACGCAAGCAAATCAGTGGTCCGAAGCTATTGGACTATAAAAATACATTTTCCAACTCATTCCCTTCCCCTTTCCGGAAACGGATGCTACAGGGAGGCAACAAGGGCAATTATAAGGCCCTTATACATAAGTACCTACTAGGGGGCAGCGCTAAAGGGCGCGAAACGGAAGCCTCGCGGCAACCACACTAATTTACTGTTTACAGCCGTGGGCGAGAGGGGGCGCTTTATTCTGTAAATAATAGTGGACAGGAATGAATTCAGGACACCGTCCTACATAAAAAATAGTTCACTTTCATCATAGTTCACTTCTCGTGTATGTTACGCACATTTCTTTTTGAATTTCAGCGTTTAGTTACAACACAATTTTTAACAGCACGATTTTTACAGAACACGATTTCTCTGTTATTTTCTTTGTTTACTGCGGGTACTTTTGGTTCTCATGTATTAGGTATACATACTCATAAATCAAATAAGTATGTATCTTGACAAATCGCTTATTTGTAGGTCAGCATCTTTATAGCGATTACTTATAAAGGTTTTCTTTGGATTTGTTATACCAAGTATATGGTGTATAAGGTTACAGAAAATAAAAAACTTTTGATTTGATTTCGCAGCTGTGGATAATGCTGTTGGTTGTTACTAAGTCTGATTTGTATTACTATTACTCTACTATTATAAGATATACATATAATGTAGCTGTTTGCTGTTCGAATCCTAATCTTAATTCTATCCTAATAATATTATAAACGTGAAAGTTTGTGAGGATGGATGTTTGTTACTCTTTCACGCAAAAACTACTGAACAGATTTAAATGAAACTTTACAGTAATATAGCTTATATATCAAAATAACACATAGGCTACTTTTTGTCCGGGTACCATGCGAGCGAAGCCGTGGGCAGTAGCTAGTATGTCATAATTTATTGTCTGAGAGTTTTCATTGTACCTAAATCTGTCAAAAATACCGTGTCACTGATATTTCAATAAAAAACTTATGTCAAACCTAATTATGACTTAAACCTAAGCAGAAGACAGCAAAACATTAACATGAGCAAAGAATTCTGGCTATAAAACCTTCAATCGTAGAACGAGGGCCAGTGCAAAATGTAATGTAAGACGCGCCTCTAACTACCCTTTACTTAATATCCTCAAAAACCTGCGCACATGGGGCATAAAGCGTTTTTTTTTCTAAAAGATATGCAAACAAAGTGCATATTGAGTAGCTCTTTTTTAGGTAAGTTTAGTAGTTTTAGTGCACTTATGAAGGTAAATACCTATTTATGAAATTAAATATAGTTCCAAACGTGCAAATTCGTAGATGAACTAAAGTCATCGACATATTGAAGGCCACATAGCCACCTATGTGGCCTTCTAGCCACTCAGATGTCCGAGTATGGTCTTGGACAATAGTGAGAATCTTCAATGTGTATTTCACGGGTGGTGTAGAACTGCAAAATACGCTGAGACAGGACTGTTTGGCCTGCACGACACGAAGAGGACTAAGGGATTCTGTGGAGTAAGTAATATCAGTTACCCTATCACGGTAGAGCCGTAATATGTACGCAGTTGCGGTCTTTTTTTTGTTAATGTATGTGTCAAATACATGTATTGTTTTTAATATCTTTTCTTTTTCTTAGAGCCGACAAACGCTGGGGGAAAAAGGTGATTCAATCGCAAAATTGTTTTATACCATACTACTCAATGCCAATTAACGACCAAAAATCTAGACCAAACCAGAATCTCATTCCAACATTTTTACGACCTCTCAAATTTCCACCCAAAACCAACCACTAAGCCGTAATGATCAACATTCAACAAATTTAACATAAACACCTAAGTAGTTTCGACGATTTGCCAGTTAAGTACCTAGCCTTAATTGTGTTAGACTTTCGCGGTCTCACTTTTACGATCGATTACTACCCTTAACACTCTGAATTACAACCTTCAACAACCGTATTTCAACCAGCACAACCTCTATTCTTGCACGTCGCGGATTGATAAGTAACTTTGTATTTTTGAACGAAAAGGATGGGGAGAGGTAATGGTTGGCTGACGCGGTAAGGGGTGGTTCTGTGGAAGAGTGACGCCCCAAAATCTAAGGGTAGTTGTCAGTTTTAAAAGTAAACTTGCAGTGGTCAAACGCTAGGGGAAGCGTGCTATCCCGCGTAATCGCGTTACCAAATACTTTTCCTTTCCCTTAACAATAAGAGCGTGTCAATCTTCTGTTCGAATTTGGAACGTTTTTAGATTTAAGGATACAAAACTTTTTGGACCTGATGAGATTTTGAGGTTTAGTGACTGAACATTGTGTTGTGATATTTGATCTGTGGCTGTGAAACTGGAGGAGCATTTGTATTTCATTTGAAGGTATGCTTTTATTTTAGAACTGTATTACCTATTTGGATAAACGTGGCACGGTGGGCGAGTAGCCGGCTGAGACGTAAGAGACGCGAGTTAAATTCCCGCCGCAGGACGATTTGTTTGCTTGATTTGCAAATATTTGTTCCATTTGTTATTGTTTTGATTCAGGGAATCCTATTGATTCAATTGTATGTTACATTTGGCTATTATTTATAGGAACGGGGATTTTAAAGACTGGATTTTTTTATATTTTGTAGGAAAGTGGAAGTATGTATTCCACCCTTTATTCCCTTGCCCTTTATTCGTTTAAAATATAAACCTTTTTCGAAGACGGCATATTTTGCTTTTTGCTTTCCTTCGTAGATTTATCTTTAGTGTCGTTTCTTTAGGTTTAGGTGGTCGGTGCCACTTTTTTTCCACGGTTAATATCTTGCGCTTATTTATGGGGGTCGGTATGTGTGTTATTCAAATCTCGTAATTTATTTTCGACGCATATCCTGTCATTACATTGTTTATTTTAAATAAACCTTAAAATAAAAACAAATTGCAATTATCAGCTAAATGTAACTGTCACAAGAACAGCACCGCTTGTAATTCAAATGAATAATTTACATTAGTTAATTAATTTTATTAATTCTCCTGTCCTCATTTATGATAATTAATTTTACAAATGTCGTAAGTGGTCTTAGTAAATCGTGAACGTTGGCAAGGAGTGGCTTTTGACATGTCAAAGCTGACATTCACACGGCATCTTTTTTACCTAGCACAAAATAAAGCTGGCACTTATTTTGCTATCTGAATTTTAGTCATTTTCATTTTTATGTCAATCAAGATATTATTACCAAACTGTATATTAGAGCCAATAAGTTATTTATTCTTGGATAGGAAAGAGCGGGGTCCTCTTACTATAGTATTTTTTATTCATAAAAGAAGGTCTCATCATAAATTGTATATGAACCAGCTTCGGCTACAGAAAAAAAACATGCTTTCATTTCATTTTAAAAAATTAAAGAGCTTTGTAGAGTACAGACCGCTCAAATTATGAAGATAATATGAAGTTATTTTAATGATAATGATTCCAAATCAAGATCAAAGATCTTGTTAATCATACTACTATTATAAACGTGAAAGTTTGTGAGGTTGGATGTTTGTTACCTTTTCACGCAAAAACTAAATGGATTTTGATGAAACTTTACAGTTGATTCCGTTGGTTTTAAGACTTAACGTACATTGGATATGTACGAGAACAAGTAGTTATACGTTATATATTTAATTAGCGATAAGACAGCCCGTTGTTCAACATTGTCAAAGTACCTACATATTTAAGCTGGTGTGTAATAAGGTATTTCTATCTTCTATCTATCTTAATATATAAGTATGTTAGTGTATAAGGTATTTATGCTATGGGCTTATTTGTTCTTATGTTGTTGCCTGAAATTAATGTTATTTTTTTTTATAATAAGTAAAACAATTTTTCTCAGAGCTTGCACAAATAGAACGGATTTTGATGTCAGTTTAACCTTGTAATTTGAAAGCTTAAATAAGTCGACGATAATGACCAGAATTTAGAAACGAAAAATGTAGATATTAATAATAGTAGAAGTCATAATGGCTAGTTGTAACAGTTTTAAATTTCATAAGTAACATGAGAGCTGTCAAAAACTGTCAAAGTAATTTTTTTTATATCCCAAAAATTCAACATAAGCGGAGCTCGAAGGCGCGACCTTCCAGTTGGTACGCGGGAGCTATATCAACTAAGCCACGAGATCTTTACCATACCGGTCGAAATTCTTGGGATCTTTAATTCGTAATATTTCTATGATATCCCAATAATTCAACTTCGGAGGGACTATTTATTACAGATCAGAAAGATTAAGTATACGTACCGACGTGGTAAACATAGTCGGTCTCATTACGAAACGTGGTCTAAACTCGAGTTGAACTCAAGTTCTGTCAGATCCACTAAACCATGGTTTAAATATACCTTATCGAAAAAAAAGTATTATTGCAAAGCCACTACGGTCGACAATTTAAAAATAAAATAAAACCGCGGGATGACCGTTTAATTTAAAAAAACACTTCTAAACCAAAATAAAAAAGAAAAACATAATTTTGATTGGCTACCAAAAAAAGTAGGTCCTCAAAAAGAGGTTGGGTTATGATAGAAATAAACTAGGTGACCGCCTGGTTTATCTTTTAGCAGTTATTTGTAGTCAAAGCTCTTTTTGAAATGTCACATAGACTGTCGGCTATTATACTATAGCATTCAATTTTAAGCCTTGTTTCCTTTGCACAACAATTTGTCTTGAAAATCAGGAATCAAAGGTCTAAAAGATAAACCACCGATTTAAACCACCTTTCGTAATGAGACCCAGTAAGTTTAATTGAATAACCAAATTGTTCAATAAAAATATGAAATATCTAAATATATTTTCTAGTTAGTTCTAGTTTCCAAATAAACAGCTGCCTATAAACCGCGCGCGCAATTTTAGTTTCTGTCAAACTTCAAAATTATGTCACAATTCAGTTTTTGTTTCCTCTAAATGTGGCAAGCAAAGGTGGCTTCATTCAGCCGCTAACAAGATTGGCAGATGGTCACTTTGATGCTATCTACACCGTAAACTTGGAATAAACCTAACCCTTCGTATAATCGTGCCGTGTGTTACACCGTTTTAATTAGACTAATTTGATTTGCAAAGTTTTGTTTAGGGTTTTTGGAAAAAGGTTACCATTAACGTTATTACTACAGTTAGAAATATTAATGTTTTTTAAATTATCTGTAACAAGAACGAAAAACACTCTCGACGCAGATCTGTGAGGATACCAAGAAGGGGCTAGTTAGAGACACGTCCGATCATTATATTTGGCACATGTCCGCGTTTCGCATAATAGTATATAGTATGTAGTTCCCATAACACAAGCTCTGCTTACTTTGGGGATGATGCTGTGTGAAAATGCCCAGCATTATATATTTATTTTTATTATAGATAGATAGATAAACTCTTTATTGTGCATAACACCAATTTACAATATAAACACAAAAACGTATTAAAAGAAAACAAAAAAGAAATGCATAATGGGCGGCCTTATCGCTGAATGCGATTTCTTCTAGACAACCTTAATTTTTAACAACCTTTATTATTTTACTTAATAACCATTTTTAATTCTAAAATGTTCAGTGTGACTGATCTTTTAACTTCAACAACGACCTCAAATGTTTAATCTATTAACTCCGCCGCGTCTCAGTTGTAAAAGGGTTATTAAAATTTGACTTTGTAATGTCATTTACAATATCATTGAAATTCAAAATGCTGAACTAATTGCCGTGAAGTTCGTAGGAACGTGTTAATTAGTTACTATGTAACGCACTTTAAAATAAAGGGTTAGTTTTGATGGATAAATAATCATAAAAACTAACTTTTAAAAAAAATGAATAAATTAACGTTTAAGAAACTTTAGCCGGTATAGGGTTGAAAAGCTGCCTTAATATGCAAGATACCACTGTACTCTTAGTTCCTGATATACATGATACAGGAAATCATAGCACATATATATCAAGAATATATATGTGCTGCTTTTTTTGCTGTTTACAAAAGTAACAAAATTCTCGTTCTCAAAATTGAATCTTCGCAACTAGTAAGGTATTCTTTTCTCAGTGTTTTTTTTTAATATTTTCTCAAAGTGAGAACCGGCAAAAAGTTTACATTGATAATTAACTTTATTTTACTTTAATCACAACGTTTAAACCCAGTTACAATAGTTGAAGTTAGCACAAAGATAGGTCAAAAGTAATTACATAATGATGGTTAGTAAAAAAAACAGAAAAAAAATAAAAAGTTACATGAAAAAAGTTTCAACATAGTTCAAGAATAGTAGGTTCATAACGAGTGTACTCTCATACACTCTATCTTACTATCTCTCATCTGGCGAGATTTTGTTTTCAAAAGATAACCTCGACTCACGTATTCCAACACACATTGCAATGTTTTCTGGTAACGTGTTGAAAAGCAAGAGGTGCAGGCTCGATTCCCACTACGGAACAAATCCTTGTATGTTCTGCAGATTTTATTCAAAAAACTATCCTGAACTTGACTATTCATATTGTAAAAACAAGTGAAGGCATCGACTAAGTTTCGACCCATTCCGAGGGTCTTCATCGTGCAGTACGTGTTCTGCAGATATTTGTTGCGAGTCTGGATGATGTGGTAACACTTTAATCGTATCCCCTGATACATACGGTACAGGGATACCAACAATGTATATACTTTTTCCCTGATTAGATCAGCCTTCAAATAAAAATAACCTAAAATCATTTATCCGTTTGTTCGCTACGTTGTCATAGACTAGACATATAGACACACAGACACAGATATAAGACACGGATGGATCAAGGCTTCCGGCTCTGCGTCGGGGACTAAAGTCCTTACAATAATAATTGATGTAAAAATCAAAGAAAATGCAAAACAGAAGTAACTTTTTAACTTTCATCAAATATCTATTGGACACTTCAAGCGTGGAACAAAATATTATCGCATTGGAACAAGTTTTTTTTTTGCAAAGTTTTAAAACTTCTGACGTGTTTTACATCGTTTCGTCTGTTGCAGCGCCTCTTGGTGACTTGGGGCGATAAAATTTACCAAGAATCATCTTTAAAGACATACAGGTAGATTGCAAAAAACCGCATTATTATCCGATAGCCAGTTAAGGGGTTTAGACGCCTGCATGACCTCCAGGGGCCTTGACAAACACCTCACGCTTACTTTTCCTTTCACGCTAACGCAAATTTGTCAAGGTAAGGCTTGGCAGCTGTCACGTGACATTTCCATTCAATTCAATTTTTCCGCAGGCGTTAACGCCAACCAAAAGTGCTATTTGTCTAGACACCAGGTAAAAAATACGATATCAGAAAATGGCCTCTTATGGCCAACCGGCTCCTATCGCTGGTAATAAATAGATTAATCCTATCTTACTAATGTAATAAAAATCAAAGTTTAGATGTTTATTGTTTATGTCTCCTTAGCGGCTCAACCGAAATGTTTTTTTTTGTCATAGTGACCTAAAATAACATAAAGGCTACTTTATATCCGGGTACCATGCGGGCGAAGCCGTGAGTAGAGGCTAAGTTTGAAATAACATATTCAATACAATTTTAAAAAACTGTTTAAATTTGAATAAACTATTCCATACATCAAAGCTAACTATTTCAAATAAAATACAACTTTGTAAAAAACTAAATATTGTGTAACATTTCAAACGTAGAACGCAAACTTTTTAATTCAAATGCGTGTGGCTTGATACCTTTGATAAAATCGATTGGAAGTATTTGAAAGGTATCGTTTACGTGTGCGCTTCAGTGATTCCAAACACCCAGCTGCGGCTTACTGACTGATATCCAATCTGTGGCTGTGGTGTGATTTTTATCTACTAGTCCAAAAGTATTCGATTACCAATGAAGTATTGTTTACTTAAAATTGGTTGGCCAATTTGAAAAGTATAAATCGTTCAAAAAATATAAAGAACTGAGAATTTGGTTGAATAAGATGTTATCTTTGATACTGTTTTAAAAAACGATAAAATATGTTTTTAAAGTTAGGTCTACTTACTACGCACGAAGAGGAAAGCTCAGTGTACGAAGGCCTCCCGATTAACCGATGGCATCCTAAAGGTTGCGGGAATTCGGTGGATGGAGGTGGCCCGAGATTGTTCGTCATGGCACTCTTTGTGGAAGGTCTACATCCAGTCCTACTTCGCAGACTGATGATGATGATGAGTATGATGTTTAATACGCTTTTACGAGATACGAGTAATGATATCGACATTGTTTAAGTATTTTAGCCACGATGATAGGAGCCCCATATATTGTG
Source organism: Perizoma flavofasciatum (assembly GCA_958496245.1). Taxonomy (NCBI): domain Eukaryota; kingdom Metazoa; phylum Arthropoda; class Insecta; order Lepidoptera; family Geometridae; genus Perizoma; species Perizoma flavofasciatum. The sequence continues at coordinate 7,343,814 of OY292441.1, read as the reverse complement.
TTTGTCTGTAAGTATTTAAGTATTTATCTCCAAAACGGCTTAACTGTTTGAATTGCAGTTTTTTGCGAGGTGTTCCTCACGGACCAATCAGTATGCACAACTGGTTGTGCCATCCCAAATATTAGTTCCGTTAGATACAACTTAGCAGAACTAGTTTTGCTATAAGTGTTCCTTACATAGATATGTTCCATATGACATCACCCTTTCTGGGTGGTAATAAAAAAACCTAACAACCAGGTTAGGTTGTTAGGTTTTTTATTCCAGAGTTGTGTCTAACGGAACTAACCTTTGGGCAGGTGTTCTGAGGATAACTATTTGGGCAACTGAGGGTCTATGCTTTGAGTTTATAACATGTCAAAACGTTGACTGTATCGACAAGATTTTCATACAAAAATTAACGTTACGAAACGATAACGTTTCGACAAGTTTTGATCGTATTTGTAACTCAGCATAGGCCCTCTGATCAGTCCGTGAGAACTCGCTTTTTTTTTAATCGATTTTTATGTTTTCAAGGATGGTTTTATATAGCTAATTATTGCTATATTAAATATTATTGCTATATGTCACTCCTCTAGTGACTGGTCCTCTAGTCCCCTAGTCGCTGCAGTCGACGAAAGAAAACAAGTCATGTTTTATTTTAAATATTGTTTTTAAAATCCTTTCATAAGTGATCTATAATATTTCTCATTGTTTTGTACATAGGTACTAAAACTTTTATCCAATACCGTAAAGTACTTTATTACCTATCCTCATAGGCGTGGTCTAACGTCACGATTTATTGAGTACAATGACGTCATTATTATGTTACAAACACGAGTGCCGACTAAGTAGAAACTTATTGCGAGTAATTATTTTAATTTATTGGTCGTCCTGAGTCACAAATGTCCTGGCCGTTGCTACTTCAACCCGCTAATTCTAAAAAAGTATGTCAGTGCCTCTATTTATTCTGATATTTTGACGTTCTTTATCACTGTAGAGATAAAATCAATGTCAGGGTTAATAGGTTTTTATTAATTGAAGTCATATATGGATCATATAGAAACGTCAACTTATAAAAAACGTGATTTTTTTTAAAGTGAATTAACGCCGATTCCTTGCGCGCGTCAAGTCTTGAAGAATCTGTCAAGAAACACGTCTTGGTTTTTTTACCCTACCGCAGGTCTCAAACAAAAGTCTGCAATCATTGCGTGTCAGTGTTGAAAATATGGAACTAAGACACGGCCGCCAACTGGCCACATATAATATAGGCTGCGGATATCTATATAAATTATCTAATAATGAATAGAACAAATATGGTTTATTTGCACGACAATAAAACGCAGGAAGGTCAGGTACAAAATGAATAAAAATAGACACTTTATAGATAACATTCTGATGTATAGCTATATTACTGTAAAGTTTCATCAAAATCCGTTCAGTAGTTTTTGCGTGAAAGAGTAACAAACGTCCATCCTCACAAACTTTCACGTTTATAATAGTAGTAGGATTTAATTACATTAAAATAGTTAAAAACAAGAAGAAAAATATTACTAGTATAGTCTGTGGTCAAGCGAAAGCTTTGAAAATAACTGCTGTCCAAAATAACCCAACAAAAATTTCCACATAATATCACGCACGCAAAGTGGCGTACTAAAACGAAATGACAACTATGCATTACCCCAATGGTATTTTCGATACATAGTGGTGATCGAACAGTGATATCGTATGAAAGGATTTCGCATGATATTTGTAAATTGCGAGTAGCCATGTTCGCCGGCGGGCGGCCGATGGCGCAAAAACATCATTTTACAGGTTAAATGATCTTGTAAATGAATTATTTTGTCCATTACCTATGTATAGTAACCAATATATTATACCACTAGCGTCTGCTCACGGCTTCGCCCGCGTGGTACCCGGATATAAAGAAGCCTATGTGTTATTCTGATGTATAAGCTATATTACTGTAAAGCTTCATCAAAATCTGCTTAGTAGTTTTTGTGTGAAAGAGTAACAAACATCCATCCTCACAAACTTTCGCGTTTATAATATTAGTAGAATATTTTATTTTTAAAGAGTAGATTACCTAAGTAGCGACTACTTAAAGAGCTTTTAAATCTAAGTGAGTCTGATGTCTAGGTTCAACCAGTCTCAAGACATTCAGCCATTAATAATTCAATACCTGTAAGTGCATTATTGTTCTTAGCCTTATTTAGAGGTCCCTTAGACACAAACATAAATAAATTATAGTGGCGTATAGAAGTGATACTTCTTTATCTATAGACTCAATGCTAATCAACATTATGTTTTAGGTTTTCGCGATTGTTATATATTGAATATTAACACTTTAAATTAGATTATTAAACAGTGTGTTAACAATATTCAATGTTTACTCACGATATAAGGACCTTAAGAAAAGAAAGGAAGACATTGCAAATAGCGCCATCACTTTCAAGTTTACGTAAATCTTGAGTGGTGTTTCAGTATTCGGCCGTTAGCACTCATACCGAAGTAATTGCTATCTTCTCTTCCGTAGATAAAACTGCTGTCTAAGTTATTTATTTATTGTATTTATTTATTTCATTAGAACGGGACAGGCCCAATTACACTAATTATAATAAAAAAAAAACAATGAAATAAACATATTAACATTATAAAAAATAAATTACAATAAGAATTAAAATTATTTAGAAATAAATGAAATAGTCACATACATACAACCACTCATACGCCATTCTCGCAGTGCCTCAAGCATACCAACATGAGTTCCTTCCATTCGTCCGCAAATATATCAGAATCGGGGTTATATTGCAAGACAACGGTTTTATCTACGGAAGAAATTCAAGCATTTAGAAGTAGTCAAAGATTGCTTAAATTATGTTATTAAATTAAAAAATACGCGCTCTACACTCGTCTACATTCTCTGCCTACAAAATAATCAGAGATTCACATCTATTCGCTAGTATTAATCATTATTTATTCAGCATCAGCTAATATAGAGGGTGGGATCCCTATTGTCGGAGTGAATAAGTAATAGAGATATTTATAGAGACGTGTAGGTTTTCGTTTAGTTTTGATATGATTGAATAATATTTCTTTGGGCTTAGAATAAGAACATTGAACAATATCCTTGTAGCTTTTATCTTTTGCCCTCGGTCTTTTTTATCTTATTACAATAAGTAATGGGGCTTACAATAAGTATTTTATTTTATTTTAGAGTTATAAGAAAACTCACAGCTAGGTACACAAGAAATTACTTAATTAAATACTAGGCTGAGGGCCAATTAAAAGTTTATATTTATAGGTAAAAAAAATGATATGCTAAAACTTCATTTATGTGGACAACGGATCAGAGAAAAAAAAGATAAGATAAGATAAGTTTATGAATAAAGTCCCAAACGAGCATAATATAATTATTATGCTCGTTTAGCATAATAGTTTAGTTTTTTTATAGGTAAAGCTAATGCTTTACCTATAAAAATATCAAACTTTACGGCACAGATGGGACTAACTAGGTTTTTTATTTATTTTCAATTAAGCCTAATTATTTAATTTATCTTAATTAAAACCCTCTAATCTTTCGTACAGGTCGTTCCATCCAAAGGTTGTCTGGTAGAGATGAGAGATTAGCAATTAGACCGCCCATTGTACGATGTTGTCAAAGTTTGAATTGCTTATGTAAGCTGAAATATTATATCTATCTATATTGTTTATTTTGTAGGTACATACGTTTCTTTTCTGTGTGTAAAAAAAACTATATTCTATTATAAACTATTTTAAACATGGTCTAAAAGGCAGCTGATTTAAAGTTACTTAATTTTATAATAGACTTTCAATTTATAAAAATATCAAAAAAAATGGCGAATCCTACTTTTTTAGGGTAAACTCGCCCTTTGCTGCATATTGGAAACATTCCTTGGAACTTTTGGTTCGCATACCGGTTTTCTCATGATGCTTTCCTTTTATGACCTTTTCTAACTTTTATTAGGTGGTTACAAATACCGTCTCTATTCCAGATAGAGATGAACTAACCCAACAATGGACTCTCCCGTCTCGTCCCAAGACGACCGCGACATTGAAGTTAACGTGGTTTCCGGCGCCAGCAGTCCCGACATCACCTCATCACCAAGACACGATCAGAATAGTCCATTCTACGAAAGGAATGATCAGAAAAGTCCATTCTACGAGCTGAAGAAAGATAAGGAGGAGAAGGCTTCAGGGAGCGCTCCGTACACCAGTTTTTCCATCAGCTCTATCTTGAATAGGACAGAGCCGAGAAGAGATGCTAATGTTTTGGAAGCTGCGTTGGCGGCTAACCATTTCGGCACCGCTAATGATGCTATGCTGTCTAGGTAAGTCTGAACTTTCTTGGCTAATGGAACTAACATAGGTCAAAGTCAAAGTCAAAGTAAAAACATACATACATATATAAACTCACGCCTGTTCCCCGAAGGGGTAGGCAGAGACTACGGATTTCCACTTGCTACGATCCTGACATACCTCTTTTGCTTCATTCACTCTCATTATATTCTTCATACACGCTCGCCGGTTTTGGGTACTCTTGACCTGACCTTTCTCCAGAACGCCTCCTGGACAGAGTACGTTCGCCGGGGTCTACCCTTTCCAATTATCCCATTCACGCTTCCCTTATATACATGTTTCGTCAATCTCCCTTCGTCCATTCTTTCTACATGCCCAAACCACCTAACATCTTCTTTCACTCCACAACGCTCTCTTATCACATTGTTCCTCACCCTATCTCTCAAAGTCAAACCACTCGTACTTCTCAAAGCTCTCCAAGCAAGTAAAAACAATGTCAAAGTAATCATTATCAACAACACCCCGTAGAAGTGCACTGCTGAATGTAGGCCTCCCTGAAGAATTCTATGAAGATTGATTTTGGGCCAACTTCACCCAACCTTTATGACGTCATTGGTCCATCGGATGGGAGCTTTTCTACACTGCGTTTTCTGGTTAGTAATTAAAATTGTAGACATATTATGATATGCCTAGACTGGACGATCATGTTTCAATAAGTGACTGTTTCCATCCAATGCTTTAATGGAAAACAAAAAGAACATCCTCACATTTTTTATTTTATTTATTATTTAGTAAACTATAATTCCGTTTTAGTGTGGTGCTGATTGTTTTTTCGGTTTAACGCTTTCAACTTTCAATATTTTTTTATCTAGGGCATGTATTGTTGAAAGCATTAACTCCATTTAATGTGGCGCACGTCTTGTAAAGTTTTTTTCTTATAATGTTGTCGCTGGATTGGTATACGCTGTCGTCGATCTAGTTTTGAGGCAACTCTTAATGGCATGCGTGAAAAAAAAAATGTTACATTAATCGTAACATTTGGGACCAAACCCACGTCGATCATTTTGGTACCACGCGCGTACCAAAATGATCGACGTGAGTCGTGGGGACGTGGCTTTCTGAGATTTTATAAAAAGTTGAGATTCTCTAAGATACCTGATCAAAGTATCGTTCAGTTTTACACTTCCAGTCTAACATAACTGGAAAACAAAGTGGCATTTCTAATTAGAGGTTAATTTAACTAACATATAGAACCATTACCAACCGGCCACTTGTTTCGACCAAAGGCGGGATAATTCTGGGGATCGATTAGACCGTCGTCGCGGTCATTATGTCAACTAACTTAATGTGCGAGAAGCTATGAGCGCATTTAAATAATCAAGTAACTCGACCCGTCTACTGGTTGAGAGACAGTTAGTTTGACCAGAGATAGCTTTGTGCGCGTTTTAATGGACTAGTGACTTGGCCCATCTATTAGTAGGAAGAATGCTATTTTAAACCAGGCAGAACTCGGGATTGGTTATAGTTGACCTCAGTAGTATACTGCGGTCAATTTGCCAATTGCCAATCAAGTTAAACTAAGAGATAGCTTTAAAACTTGTTTAAATGGCAAGTAACTTGTCTCCTGGTTAAGTGTCAATTTGACAAATCGTAAAAATGCCCGCATTGGCCAACTTAGAGTTTTCCAAACAAAAAGAGCTCGGTTGACACTGTGCTAGCCTACTAACATTAATTTCGTTCTTCACCATTGAAGCATTAATATTAATATTTTATTTTAGGACGGGGTGTTTTCTATTTACAATATGTGTGAATTAAAAAAAGACCGGCATTATTTATTTTATCAAATTGTATCGTAAAGATCTATTCCGTTCACCATCACTCTGTATTTCACTTGCCTAAACCACTTACTCAATGCGAACAGGGCACAACGCTTTAAACCTTGTTTAGCAAAGTATGTAACAACTTTGCGGGAATATTCAGTGGATATTTAAACCAGCTCTTAAAGTTTTTTGTTTTTAAGTAGTTCAAAATATTTACTAAGTTCTATTTTATTTGTTGAGTTTAAATTCCCGATAACTCTTATTTTGCATGCTTGCTTATAATTGACTAAGCTAAGCCACGTTCTGTACAGTAAACATTGGGGTAGAAACAATTATAGCTGGATTAAAATCGAATATAATTTCTTTATGTGCTTCAAATAGGTCCATACAGATTCTTAAAAAAGATAATACATAACGTTAATATTCTGCGATAATATTAGAATTTTTTTATTTAACTATTTGACCTCAACTCAGGCTTTAACTTCACCTTAATTGGTTCAATGGTTACGAAGATTATTGATACCAAAAATTCAACCTAATTATGTAACTCTTAAACTTTAGTAATCAAGCAATAGGCGTTAATTTTGCGATAGTTGCGCAATTGTTGCTGCTACTTGTCTATTGCAAATCGTGTCCGAGGATCGGACAGCAAACTACCGCCTCTGGTGGGTAATCTATGACCTCTAGGACATGCTGTAGCACCACAGGCGGGCGACGGGTAATACGAACTTTTCCATTATACGAACTATTTCAAGGACTGGTTACTGTCTAAACACTAAATCGTTTGAATGGACCATAAACTTGACCCTTCAACTGGAAGAGAGACAGTTTGACCAAAGATAGCTTTGAGTGCGTTTCAATGGAGGAGTAACTGGACTCGTTTGTCATCATGTCGATCATGGAAATAACTTCTAGTGCATTAGAATGGACGGCACGTCTTTTGAATCAATGGCTTAGCACCATCTATTTTTTGTAATTTGTATAGATTTGGGCTCTAGGATACCATTCGAAATTGTATACTGCGGAAGTTTCCGATAAATGAATTATTGAAGTTACCAGTTGACTCACAATATAGTGCAAGATCACAGGCTAAACTCATCAACGTCGACATGTCAAATGAGCACCGCAGTCCAAACCTCTGTTTCACAAGACTATTCTCAGTTTACCCTCGTCTACCCTCGGTTTACTACCCTGTCGGAAGATAAAAACCCCGTTGAAGGGTACCTTGTAACCCTGATTAGATGGCAGAATGACGGTCGTATTAAGGGGTAATAGTGTGTAAGGCTCTGTTTTTATTAAGGCTTAGTTTCGGCGTTTCTATCTTATTTTGGGGCCTTATTGGAGGATTTTCTAATTTGGTTGGACGACGTTCAGTTAAGGTAGGTAATCTTGAATGAATGAATGAAGCTTTATTTGTTTGAATATAGGTACATTGGTAGGTAGGTATCACTGTACTCGACAAAATTTGTCGTGCAAATATAAGGCTCTTACGTACTCAGAAGAAATTTATAATTTATATATATTTTTTTTAATTTCATGCATTACAATATAAAATTAATTTGTAAAAAATGACAGAAACAAAATTATAACCATTAAAATATGAATCTAAATTTGAAATATTTATCTATGCTATAAAAACATCAATATATTTTATGGTTGAATTCAAATTCTTTTAGTGCTCTAAATTCATTTGGTTATTTATTATATCTTTGGTTTACTGTCTATGGCTTGAAGTTAGTATTCTGTTGTTTGTGAGACAACTTATTTTTTTACTTTTTTATCTGTTATAAGTGTTTTTATAGCATAGCGCTGAAAGGCACTTACATTTAATCAAAGTAAGACGTAGTAGGCTAGACTATCGAAATGTGTCTTCGTAGTATTTTCCAGATTTTTTCGAGACATACAATGTCAATTATAAAGAGTCAGGGCATCACGGCCTGCCTGCAAAAAATAAAGAAAAAAAAATAATACATAAAAAGTTTGATTCATATGGTATCAATGGACATAGATTTCTAAAATTTTGTCATCTCGTAGTTGTCACAGGATATTCTTTCAAAACCATTGCATATTATGTTACTAAATTCAATTTCAAAATATACTTAAGATCATATTTTGATATATGTATATCATGATGGCAGCCATCTTTAAAGTAAGCGATTCATAACTAATCATCAATTTATTCAAGAAACATAAAATATAATAGCCAATGTAAGCTCAGTACGATTTAAAACTGGTTTATCCCCTATTTTCTCGTCTTATTAATGTCCAAAGTGACATGAAGACATTTTGTTATAGTGTAAACGATCTGTCATTGTTTGCCGGGCTTTTTGACGTTTTAGTTGTTTCTTTTTAATTTCCTCGAGCTGTTTATCCGTGTTCGGCCAGCTTTCTTGCTCTCATTAATTTTAAACGAAATAATTAGGTCCGTTTAGCTAGGGGAGGTTTAATTGAAGCTTTTATTTTGTTATATCAGCTAATTCTTTTTGTTCTGTATTTTTATAAAAAGATTTACTTTTTTAAAAGTATTTGTTTGGGTAGAGAGATAATCTTAAAAGTTAGAAAAAGGTTTTGTATCAGATTTTAAAGCAATTTAAAGTCAATTTCCCACTGTTTTATTCTTTATTAATCGTACATACTTTTTTATTATAATTATGTTACTTATTTATTGTTATTTATAGATGGTACCTTAAATTAGCTAACATTGAAAACCCCGGACATGTTTTCAGTCTATTGTTGTGCCGTCTAGTGATTTGTGGTAATAAAACCTAAGAACCATCCTTGAAGCCCTACAAATCGATTTCAAAAACATTATTTCAATCGAATAAGCACGATATAATCGAATAATCGAATGGTACAGAAGTATTTAGTTTACCATCTAGTTTACATAGTTGCATAGTAAATACAATTTTGATTCTGATTTAAAATCAACAAGCTAAACTTCCATCAAATTACCTTCATATCTTCGACCCCAACCTTCATAGAATAAATCAAAGGAGTCCTATTGAAGAAAAGTTAATAATACTAAATAACGGAAACGCCCTTTTCGGGTGTACGGAATCTTCCCCTCGTAAATATAAATAATTTAGCACCTTTAACTTGTGGTGCAAGCCATGACAAAATGGCGGATAAACTGCTAAAGTTTTTTATTTGTAACATATCTCTGGAACTACTGAACTTAATATGTATGGGCAGTAATAATATAATTTGAAATCCTAATATCTGTTAATGAAGTTGGAAAAAAGCGCTATTTGACTGCTTTATCCGCGTGCAATGACTAAATAGTTGGATATACGGGAAATAATGTACTGCAGAAATATGAGCCATTAAAAGATCTTTAAAAAAAGTCGGCGATATTATACCTAGCTTTTATGATTGTCGTCAAAATATGCAAACATTTGTTCCACAGCAGGTATCGGAACCTATCGTGTTTTAACCGAAAAACTATTTTAAAAACCGACTTAAATGTGTACTTAAGATGTTCACAACTTAAAATCACAGATTGAAACTATTTTGAGTATAGTCGTTGACAAACAGTGGTAATTAGCCGTAAATCTTGAAATCTACTATACAACTTGTACCAAACCCTACCTACTCCTATTGACTTGAGTACATACTCGGAGCGTCTTGGGGGAAAGGTACTTACCCACTTATCGGTTTATGTTGAAGGGCCCTTACTGAGGAATGTTGCCAAAATATTTGCCGGCTTTTGATATATAAAACAAAATATGGGCTTAGAATCAGTAGATTTTATACTCAAAGGAAACTTTCTTTCAAATAAAATCATAAACACAAATGTCATCCCCTTGATCTGTGTGGTTATCTTGAAGAGAGCTGTTGGAGGCACGTCCTAATATATTTGGCACATGCTGACGGTTTGCATAGTCATTGGCATTCCACGTGACAAGACAAGTTGCAAGTACATTGTCGCTCATTGGCACTAACCGATGACACAGATCTTTGGATTTTTCGATACTTAGCTAGATATTTGACACTTACAATTCTAATAGATAAAAATGTATTGCTTTTCGTTGATAAACGTGTTACTTGAGAACGGATGGATCAATTTAGCTTTTTTTTTTAATTTTCATAATACCGCGTTTTGGAAGTAAATGGTATTCCACGTGGTAATAGTAAGCCAATCACCGATTCAAAAAGCCTTGTAATAAGCCGTGTAAGGTTTTGAACCAGTGTGGTGAATAGGTTCGGTATACAAGAGTCGCCGTCGCAAGTAATAATCGCACTCCTCAAAAGCCATAACACGCTTGAGCGTCATCCTCAACCAAGAAAATAGAAAAGACATGCTTTTAAACGTAGAATACCCTATCTGCACTAACAAAAGGGCCCCGCGTCGCTTGCACGGACAACGGATACAACTAAACACTTTAAACCATAAAAGAAAGCACAAATGCCATTATTACTAACAAGTGAAAAGTGTCGGGCGAAGCGTCGTGGAAAAAAGAAAGCTCGGATAGCGCGCATCGATTTTTATACCCCCCGGGGGAGGCGGGGTTACCGAGACTGCCAATCAGAGCGCGGTGAGCCGACCAATCACGCCGCGGCTGGTGCCCGTTCCGATTTCAAACATTGTAATGGAATTTGCGCGAAGTTCTCTCACGGAGCGGATTAGCCGATGCAAATTGGTAATATGGAACCTTTTTATACTTTATTGATTTCTTTAGGCAATTACGTTTTTTTTGTTGAAAGAGTTTTTAGGGAGTCAAGTTACTGCCTCGGGGGTTGAGTTTGGTAATGATGTTAATGGCTTATAAAAACGTAGACCGTATTGGGTCGCGTCGCGTTCAATTCTGAGTATTTTTAACTTAGAAAAGAGACTTTAAGATGTATACTTACTTGGCTAGATATCGTGGAATTACACTGTCTGTAGAGTTTATGAAAATGTTCAGCCAGCGACGCTACGTACGCTTTTGCTGTAAGAGTTTGTTTGGTTGTATGCTTGTATGTTACTATTGATCTCTGAAACGGCTAATCCAATAAAAATGCAGTTTTTTTGCAATCACTTCGTATGTTGTCAAGGATAGACTATAAGTATTGTCACAAGTCACTAAGGGCGCTGCAATAGATGACAGAAATACTTCATATACTTCATATTTATATTTATTAATTATTAAAAATATTTTTTATATATTATGTTTTTCAAATCTTTCAGTGGCGGTTGTGGCGATAGCTTCCTATCAGATCTCTGGTCCCTAGTTTAAGGCATTTAGCAAAAAACCCGCGTTCAACTTTTTGATTTATCTACAACTAGCTTCTGCCCACGGTTTCGCCCGCGTGGTACCCGGATATAAAGTAACCTAGGTGCTATTCTGATGTATAAGCTATATTACTGTACAGTTTCATCAAAATCCGTTTAGTGGTTTTTGCGTGAAAGAGTAACAAACATCCATCCTCACAAACTTTGGCGTTTATAATATTAGTAGGATTCTTGCAGACAACTTTGGAAGGATATTTTTGAAGTTTTAACATTACTGTATTTACAGTTATATGAACAGTTACATATATCGATCCAGTTTGAACAATATCTTTTTAGTTGATTGAAAAGATTACATAATAAACCAGTGGGAATCGAAGATACTTGGAAGAGTAAAACATGAAACCGCCATTTTCCCTATTTCCCCATTAGTGTGGATTTCAACGCTTCTCTAAATAAAATATTGTCGATAAATGCGCAATCGCTATTGTGCAGAGAATATCGATAAAACTCCTATAGATGAGAATAAATGAGCTAGGGATGGGATGTGTCGATAGTTTTTTGCACCAACAACGTGAGCCAAGTAAAAGTCAAAGTCAAAATACATTGATTCTTTAAAATCACAAGGAATTTGAAACATACATTTTACTATCTGTTCCTCCGCGACCAAGTCAAGAAAGAAAGGCACGAAACAAGGCTGGTTATTCTTTTAATAACTATTTTACAAAACAATACGATTTTTTTTTGAGTCGGAGTAACTTCAATCCCAATATTTTGTATCACCAAATAATCCGATATGTTATATCTAGAAGAATTTTTCATAAAGTTTTTGTTTAATTACGTTTTTATTTTTGTATATAAAAGCGTACACGATAAAAATATTACTTTAAACGATTTACTTACTAAAGGATTCTAATGATGATGATGAAAATGTACGCGGGTCGCTCTGCATATTTTAACTCATAATTTCTAATTGATTTATTGATATTTTTTATAATAATTAATAATAACGAGTCCACGAGTGCTCTACGGTTCTTGCTACGACGTAGCTCCTACGTAGATGCGCAGACGTAGCGTCGTAGGTCCTGCAATATGAAACAAAAACAGAAAAACACGCTGTAGAGACTATACTACTTCATACTTGTGTGTAAATCTTTGAGTAGATTTACCAAGAAGGCCAACTACCCGACTCTGACTATCCATAAGAGGGATGTCAAAATATTACATTTGGCACGTGCAATATCGATTGAAATGCTACATTGTAATGGACATAAATTGTTACAGACAAACAAACGAACAACCTCCTATTCCAAAGACATTTAGGCGCTGTTGGAATATAGACACTATCGCATCTTGTGTGCGGAGTAAACTTAACTGACTAGACGTGTGTAAGCATCTTAGTTGTTATGTCAAGCTCTACTGTCTGTGTTCTATATTGATTGTGTCGAGTTATATTTTCTAGATATTTATCTCTAACTCCAAAGCCAATCCTTGTTTACTTTGCTATAATTTCATCACAGGCTCCTATCGTCGCAGAAAAAAATCGAGTTTTAAAAAACTCGATAAATTTACTTTCTCATCCCTAGTTAGCGTTCCCAAGAGCATGCCTAGTGCGGCAATCCTCTTTGTCGCATCGATATTTATACGATAGTCGATCGAGGACTAAGTGAGAAAGCTTGTATTCTCAACAATGGTCGAGACATTTCACCGACTCATCGACTCACCGACTCACTGGTGAGTGGTGAGTGGTGATTTATAGCGTTTCCATTAGGTAGTTCTGTCAATTGTTAGTTTTTAGGAAAGTGCCGTAAATGTGTCACTTTTATAAAAAAATTTAGAAGCTTTCTTTTAAATTATAAACAAATAAATACTCAACAGACATTTCGATGGTCCTGACCCCAGTAGGATTCCCTGTGTCATGGGTATCAAGAACTACTAGTACCGTGGTACCACGACCCCCAGATCCGGATAAAGTATCTGCAGAATATGCAAATGTTTGCATATTCTGCTGCAATTTTTTTATCCGTTTTTAGTTTATCGTATTTGTTTTTTAAATGAGACCCCGACTACTAATTAATGTTTTCGTTCGAAGAACTATGTTCATAATTAACGGTATATAAATACGGTTATAAGAAACTGGCATGTTCTAAAATGAACATGCTACGTGGGCATGTACCAAGTACAATGTTTGGACGTGTCTCTGACTACTCCTACTTGATACCATCAATGTCAGTATGGAAATCTGAGGATGTTGTTTATGGAGATAACAGTCGGAAGCATATTTTTTTATTTTGTTTTTTATTAGCTTTAATATCCTACTACTATTATAAACGCAAAAGTTTGTGAGGATGGATGTTTGTTACTCTTTCACACAAAAACTACTGAATGGATTTTGATGAAACATTACAGTAATATAACTTATACATCAGAATAACACATAGGCTACTTTTTATCCGGGTAACTCGCGGGCGAAGCCGTGGGCAGAGACTAGTTAGGTATATTTCTTAATATCCCGAGGTTATTTTCGAGTAAGGTTTTTGAGTGTTAAGATACCGCTGTTTTATAAGTATGGGGTGGCTAGGGTGAAGCTTTAAGGCTTTGCACCGCCTTGAGTTATGAGATTCCGATGGGGGAGGTGGCAATAATACGGAATTTGGGCGGCTTTAAAATATATTAAGGTATTTGTTACATTTTTTATGGCAACACAGAACGGGAAATGTCACCGAGTTCCTTCCTACTTAAGACAATCTTTACCGTATACATTGAGATTTGTAAATAATAACGCTGAAAGCCTGGAATTCTAATCTCATTCGTTATATGGAGTTTTTTTTCTACTCATTAGTTTTTTAGTTTTATAATAAATAAAAAGTACCGTGATACCACAATAATCAGAGCAAGTAAATGATTCATTATGTATATCATAAAGTTTTAACATTTATATCTCATCTTGTCTCTAAAGGATTATTTTTATATATTTGAGTAGTTTTAACGATCCACTGTGCCAAAAACGGTATTCATCGCGAGGATCTGAAATGTGCTATATTTATAAGTACATTTTGTGTCTATAAGTGTTCGGTTTGCCAAAAATGGTACGTATCAGGTGGGCCTGAAAAGTGCTTTATTCCTAAGTAATTCATGTCTTTTTTAACTGTTCAGTGTACTAAATACGCTACACATTACGTGGGCCTAAAACGTAGGTACTATATTTATAAGCATCCTATATCTATTTTAACTTTCCAGTGTGCCAAATATGGTACAAATCACGTGGCCTTGAACCTTATATTTTATATGTAATTTTCAATTTGTTCCAGACTGGGCCTAATATCACAATGGAGTGCGCTTGCAGGACGGTACGGGGGACTGGTACCAGCCCCATGGTACTGGCAGAGAACTTCACCACCACGAGGTAATTACCACCATTAGTTCTTTCACGTCTTTACAGAGCCACTATTTTTGTGCCAAACAAAAATACGGCCAACCAGTTTGTAACTGTTACTGTAATGTACCAGAGGTATCATTCACGTGTTGACTGAAGACCCTGAGACATAACGGGTGAAATGTCTCATGTGTAATTCCACCGGCACCAATCGAAGGGTATGCCTTCAAACCGTAACACAGTAATCCAGCAGAAATCGGTATACACTTTACTCAAACTGGTATCTTCCTTATCCATCCAACTCCACCGAATTACCTTGACCTTCACCGGGTCATTGGGCTTCTCAACTGCGTTGTCAGGTTCGTTGCTATTCGAGAACCTTTGTTCCGCAGAGGTTGTCAGTTCTGCAAGCTAAATGGCCATTCCAATTCAACTTGCTTATTCTAAGAGCAAACACTATTCTCCAAATAACGTTAAGAAATCATCGTCTTCGATGTGAAGTGAACTTCGTTGCTACTAAAGAACATTGACAATAACTACAGATCAGAGTATAACTAAAGTCATTATAATAGAGTTATCCCGTGATCACGGGGCACAGTCTAAATATCGGGAAAATAATAAAAAAAGGTAAACACGATAAAGATCCGTAAAAAACGTATAATTATGTAAACTGATCGCGAAAGTTTGGAAAATGTAAAATTATAGTCGTCACGTCATAATATCGAAGTGAATATCATCATCAAAATATTTTCTTATAATTCTTTATTGTACACAGAAATAACACAGTAATATAAAACAAAATATTAGGTGAGAGTTATTTTCAAAATGCAAACTGAATTAAACTGAAATCAACTCAGTATTCTAGCTAGCATATAACATTTCAATCACCTGTCAACACTCTCGTCACGTTAAAATCACGCGCGCTAACTTACGGCTCGGCTGATAATGCGGTATCGATTGACGCCCTAGCAATGCTAAACTCACTATTATGCGAGTTGTATAACATTTTATAATACACTTTTACTACATGCTTTGTTTAAATAGTAGTAGGAATAAGATAGTACTTACATATAGGTCTCTACATTGAAAATGAACGTAGAT
This sequence comes from Perizoma flavofasciatum, assembly GCA_958496245.1. NCBI lineage: Eukaryota > Metazoa > Arthropoda > Insecta > Lepidoptera > Geometridae > Perizoma > Perizoma flavofasciatum. The sequence continues at coordinate 7,328,012 of OY292441.1, read as the reverse complement.
TTTACACGTCGAATGTTCATTGAAAGGTAATGTTTGGTATGAAAACCTAAATGATTCGATCACACGCTTTGTGGATACTATGGGGCAAAATAGCTTGAGCCTAGATACTTAGGCCAACCGACCTAGTACCGAAGAGGTTCATCATCTTCTCGCCCATGCCCCACATTACGTGGGTTCAGCACTTCCACTCCATTCTTCCACTCTCCTCTATCAGCCGTCATCTCAGTACTCAATCCTTTCTTACCCATGTTATCTTTCATACAATCCATCCATCTTTTATTTTGCCTACCTCTGCTCTTATTTCCATCTACGTTCTTATTTAACACTATTGTAATATGACATTCTACCCTTCTCGTGACGTGCCCATACCACGCTATTGCTCGTCAACTTTTCCGTCACTGGCGCTACTTTCAAACTTCAGACTAGTACCAAAGAGGTTGTGAAACCTAATATCTGCCTCTATACATCTCTACCAAGAAGTGATCACACCTCATCAATACATAACAACGGAGTTGTGACCATTTCACACGTGAACGTTACATAATTAGAATTTTATACATCGGTATTCGCAAATAATTAAATCATGAGTGTTCAAAAAGAAACACGTTCTATTTTCAAAACCAAGTGGGTCACATTCCGGAACCAATGAATTTGAAAATCATTCTAAATTCGGTTCTTATTTTAAAAATGCTCTAGGTTCGTGTTTTGTTTGTGAGCTTTTTTCAGATACAATAAAAACAATGTAACGCGTGACATTTCCATACTAGATCAACTTCCTAGTGGCGCAAAGATCTTGAATTCCGCTGGTATAGTGTCAAGTTACATAAACATAGGTTACGTATTAGGTACACAAGTACTACTTGTACTATTTGTAGTACAAGAGTCATCATTCCACATAGCAAGCCCGCAACCTATTTTCAACAATATAAATATACAAACATCTAATCGTCATCACGACGCAACCCCACTTTAATTTCCGAAAACCCTCCGCGAAACAAAGGCAACGCCATTTCACGCGGCCCAAACCGAGCGAACAATACTTTCCACTAGAGTTGGGACATTGAACTAAAGATATAAACGTATCACTGGTTCCTTTTTAATCACTCTGTGTTAGGTCAGTGATCTGACCAGCCTAGAGGTGTATCACTAGCTGATGATTATTTTGGGTGTACTTTTCGGAAAATAGTATTTACTAACAAATAAAAAAATACCTACTTAATTACCGTTTCGTAACGTGATTGAAAGGTTTTCTTTTCTTAAAATCCTCTGCAATATATTAAACGCATTTACATTTCGTGCACCTTGTTTATAACGCTTTGCTTTTTGTTGGTTATCACCGACACAAGTCTGGATGGATAACTTTACTCTATTGATGTCTTTAATTTAGACGAATGATTGATTCCGATCATTTCCATCGCTTAATAAAATCTTATGAAGATCCAATTAATCAATACATAGTTAACATATTCTCAACGCCTACGAATAAATCTTTATCTATTGGTATTTTAGGTATATGATTACTGTCAGAATTTGTGAGGATAAATTGAGATTCACAGTTTTGGAGAAATTCAGTTTAAAAACTGACTATTTAAAGATTTGTATGTCTTGTCTGATAGGTACATTTCCCGCAAGTCTATTTCCCGCCATCCCGCTACAATTATCTACGTATAACAACACTGTAACGTCAAACGTATGGCTATCTCTCTTACTCTCAATTCCATCTCTCATTTTCTCCCTTTCCATCCAAAGCGGTGTTGCTACTGTGTGTTGGGAAACATGTCGCGCGCTCGTTTTAATTTTGGAATGCGGTTTATTCGGCGCGCCGTTTTGTGTGATTGCTTGGTTTGCCTTTTTTATTTTTTTTATGAATAGTGATGTGGGTAAGCGTTCGATGACGTAAATAAATAGCCGTTTGCGAGGTTAAAACATGCTATGCACTAATATTCAGAGTTGAGTTTAATTAAGTGAATTTGTTAAAATGTTTTGTTTTTGCTCATCAGCCAGAGACATCCACTGCTGGACAAATACATTGCCTCAAATACGTGAGCCTTATTAAAATATACGTATGTTTTCATAAAACGAGCCTCAAATACGTGAGCCTTATTAAAAATATGTTTTTAATAAGGCTCACGTATTTGAAAAAACATAGGAACGTATGCGTTCCTATGTTTTTATAAAACGTAAATACCTTCCTAAATAGGATTAAACAATAACTTGCACTTTGCCAAACGATAATTAATATTTTCCACATCAGCAGTCAGACACCTCAATTCCATATAATCACATTAAACTAATTACTAAATATACATTTGCGTAAACAGCTTAACTAGTAAGCGTTTGTGTAAACAGCAAGCGAGGTAGCAGAGGATTAAATCACGGCTTCTAAAATCGATTGAATCACTGCCGGAGCGAACTTAACATGCGATATGCACAGGGAACATCCAGGAAGCCTATTACAGGAATTGTCACAGGTATAAAATACTTGTAACAGCCGTGTTGAAAGTTAAAAGTAGACTGACCCAGGACTGGTTGTAAGAGAATTACCGAAATTGAAAAAAGTGCTTCAGTACTGTTAAAGGATAGCTGTGTTAGCCTAGTGGGCGACCCGACTTCCGATCCGGAGGTCGTGAGTTCGAGCCCGGTCGTGCACCAATGGTTTAGGTTTAAAGATTCTTTATTTCTTAAAGAACATAATTATAGTTCACTTAAAATGAGAAAACAAAACTTTTAAGTACCTACTTATAAGTACGTATCAACTTAAATATATATCTTAGCACAAGTGTGTTACACTTACCTCTTAACTTAATTTACTTACCTATCTACTAAAAAAACAAAAGGAAAATAACAGAAAAAACAGAGAATATAAAACAACTTAATCTAACACACATTTGTTGGCACATAGAAAACCCACCATCCATATTTTTTTACAGATAGATACTAAATATATTACTTGTCCAGAAATAAACCAGCTATTTTTCCACTCGAAAATGTATGTGCGCATTAACACGGGCTCAAAATGACGAAGGAAAACATCGTGAAGAAGCCGGCTACTCTAGAACCGGAAATTCGAAGGCATATGCCAAGGTTAGTGTTCCAATAAACGGCGATAGGATTACAACCTGTCACGTGGAATGCTAACTACTTGGTATCCTCAAAAACTGATGTATCAGAGGATGTCTATCACAGGGAATACAGCGGTGAGAATGTTTTTTTTTATATAAAATTATACATTTATAATAACTACTCCTGAAAGAGATCGTTCGTAGCGCGAAAGCTAATATGTACATTTCGTTTATTTTTTTCGCAATCAAAGAGCCGGTAACTCTTTTTTTTTCGTAGAACCAAAGTAGCAAATAAGCATGCCTCATGGCTTTTTCTTGGGAGACACCTATTTGGAATTATTTAAATCAAACCTCCTTCATTAACTCCCAGCATTTACGGGACCTATGTCTCTGCAAATACAATATTTCTAGAAGAACGCTCATTAAAAAACAGTTATAAATTAAACAAAAGGAATAAAAAACACCCGTCCCGAAGACGTATTAAAAAGCAATTATAGATAGAACATAAATAGGAATAGTCCTGTGCCGCAGTGGTAGTCGAACCCATTACTCTTGCTTCTCAGCCGTCCATTCGCCCGACAAACTTGGAGTACATAGTACTAGTCTTGTGGCTGGTTGTACATAATTAGTTGGCAACAGAGCTTTGAAACTGATACGGTAGCTTTGTGACAAGATGCCTATCGCTTTATTAGACGTTGGCATAGACCGGGTGGCCACAGTCGTCAACCCTACATATACCTTTACCTATCTACCTACCTTTTAGTAGTAGAAGAGTCGAGCATTAATGTTTGTTTGCTGTGTTCTGGGGGTCTGCACAAATACCACTTTCCGTTGTCGTTAACGCCTGCGGAAAGATAAAATTGTATAGAATGTCACTGGACATTTCCGCAGCAAATGTCATTTCCATACAATTTTATCTTTCCGCAGGCATTAACGTCAACAGAAAGTGGTATTTGTCTAGCCTCCCTGTTGTCGTTAACGCCTGCGGAAAGATGAATTTGTATGGGAATGACATTAGCTGTGGAAATGTCACGTGACAGCTGCCAAGATCTACCTTGACAAATTTGCGTTAGCGTGAAAGGAAAAGAAAGCGTGTGGTATTTGTCTAGCCCCCTGGTTTGAAGGGGTGAAATTACAAGTACAAGAGTCTGTTCAAGCACCATTATGTCTCAGGGTCCTATAGGGTGACCTTAGGTTTTGCAAGCGTTCAATTTGTTACGGTAACCGCTTACAGATGGGCCGTATGCTTATTTATCAATTTAGTGCTATAATCTAAAAGTAGCTCGTCTTGGTCCTCGATAGGTAGGGTTGACGACTAGGCATCCCGGTCTGGTATTCAATAAGGCGATTGTTATCTCGATTCAGGTATGTCACGCAATTCAGGCTTTGTGACAGACATTAATCTGTGTATAGATATAGTGTGGTAAATGAATGAATGAATAAATGAATGAAAGTAATTTATTGTTCATCACAAGATAACAAAATAAATAAAAACCTAATATAACTAAACGTACAATGGGTGGTCTTATCGCTTGAAAGTGATCTCTTTTTGACAATCTTGGGATGGAGTGGAATCTATGCCATTGCAGAATGACAAAAAAAACATTTACAGTTTTTTTATGAACCCGCCTATTTTGCCTACTGTTAGTTATGTTAAAATTTGGTTTTTAACGTTATTTTCTTGTAAAAACAAAAAAAACTTATTAATTTAGACTAGGTAAATTTGAAGTGCCTATATTATAACCTTATTTTCTTGTAAAAACAAAACAAAAACATATTAATTTAGACTAGGTGATTTTATTCCAAAAACTATCATGAACTTGACTATTCATATTGTAAAAACGGGAATTTTCATGTACTGCACTATCGGTGACTCGGAAGGAGAAAGTCGCAACCACTCACCCTGATGAAGACTCTCGGAATGAGTCGAAACTTAGTCGGTGCCTTCACCGATAGTGCAGTACGTGAAAATTCCCGTTTTTACAATATGAATAGACTAGGTGAATTTCAAGTACCTCATGACCAAACGTGGCCCAAAACCGTTCGTCATGGCACTGGTATTTGGGGTTGGATATATGCACCAGCGAACTTCTATAAGTTCATGATGATGATGAAGCATAGAAGAAGCAATATATATGTTTAATGCACAGTTAGTAGTGAAGAGTAATATCCAGTGCCGTAAGTTCGAACCCCGTCGCTCGTCAATGAAGAAATATCCTAGAACATACAATTCTAAATCATTATTTTAACACACACGTGTATATATTTTAGAATTTTTGGTCAAGAGACAAGAGGCGCATTGAATCCACACTGGTTCATTCACCCTTTGATACTAGGACCTATTTTAGAGCTAATATAAATTAAATCACAAACCTATACCTATCTAAGTGACACAACGATTTTTCAGGAAAAAAATAAAAAACTACTTTAAATGACGGTAGGTTAATAAAAAATCCAATAATGAATTTCATCACACATTGTTTTACCCTCTTTTTTTATTAGAGGTGATTTTTTTTCTTAAGTGACCCCTTGAAGTTACCATCCATTAAAAAAATAATGATTAAAATCGATTCACAATTGGTGAAGAAATCGCGTAACATACACACAAAAAAACGACGAATTGAGAACCACCTCATTTTTTGAAGTCGGTTGTTAAGCCATCTTACGACTGCGAACTTCTCAAGGGAGTAGTCAGGGGAGAGTCTTGAATTGAGAACCTTTTTCCTCTTTTTCTAAAGTCGGTTGAAAATAATCATATACTCACCCCAAAGTGCATTTTTATCGACTCGTCAACTTACTAATCACGGCGTCTCTATACGGCTTCAATGGATCCGATTACGAACACGATTGTATTATAAATCCGTATAAATACTAATCTAAGGACGCTTTACGCCTTTTGTTGACGATTTCATGGATTTGGTTATTGAATAAAATCGTTCTAAATAGGAATGGAAGTATTAACCGTTTATTTGGTTTATAACGAAGTGTTATATATAACTGTTTTTATTCGAAGGTTTTTTACTCTAACTTTGTAATCTTTAGAATATTGTTTTTTTTTTTATGTTTAGCCATTTTAATCTAAAATAAACGTACCTATTTAACTTTGTTGGTTTACTTTTCTGACTTATTATCATGACATAATTATTATATGTCGTCTCGTAAGGTGCATTAAAATCTTTCACCGCACTAGTTCTTTCACTTTCTAACCTACCCTAAACCCTACACCCTAAATGTGTTTAAGACTGTCCAAGAAAGACGTGTTAGTATTATGAGAGCATGTTTGACGTAACCCACTTTTGTTGCAGAAGACTCCGCAAATAATGAAGAGGGCTCAGCCGGTGGATCCCCCCGTCCCAGAAGCCCCCCTCGAGTCCCAACTCCTCCTTCTCCATCCCGTTCCTCCCCCCGCTCACCCCGCATGCATCCAGCGCTATACCCCCAGCAGCAAGACCCTCAAGACTCAGACCCAGACGTTGACGAAAGCGACGACTTCGACAAAGATGAGAAACGAGACCCCAACGCAAATCTCGGAAAACGAAAGAAGAAGACAAGAACAGTCTTCTCTCGCTCACAAGTCTTCCAACTAGAGTCCACATTTGACATGAAGCGGTATTTAAGCAGTTCTGAACGCGCGGGCTTGGCTGCCAGCCTGCATTTGACGGAGACGCAAGTCAAAATCTGGTTTCAGAATCGACGTAATAAGTGGAAACGACAGCTTGCAGCTGAATTAGAGGCGGCCAACATGGCGCATGCAGCGCAACGCTTAGTGCGTGTGCCAATTTTGTACCATGAATCACGGCCGACGTCAATGCCCCATACCCCGATGCCGTTACATCCTCAGTTTTCGAACGAGCCCGGTGTGTATTTCACCCCTCAAGTGCCTCAGCAAATGCAACCGCTGCCGGCGTCCCCAGTAACATCCCGCGCTCCGCTTTCAAGCTTAGTGTAGTGTTCGCTTGAAGCTGCTTATAGGTAAAATGCAGCGGGGAAAATGAAAGAACTTTCTAGACTAGTCATGAGTGTGAAATGCCAAATCGTTCTAAATTTCAATGTTAGTATTTACGGGCCTTACTTGTAAACCCAATTTAAAATGCTCTACTTAAAATGATAATGGTTTTCTTTTTTTTTGTAGTAGGCCAGCCGCTTTAAAAATTATCATACAAGCCAAATTGCCAATATTAAGGCTATATGAAGCCACAAATATGATACATATTTATATTAATTCCTACTTTGCACTCGTTAATCGCCATAACTGAGACTTTGAAGAACTATGCACTTGCCACAGATCAAAAAGAAAACAACGCTTATGAGTTGTTTTCTTCTCGAATGTAATCATTCGAGTCCCATCACTGTTTGACTTGTAATGACAAAAATAGACGAAAGTTATTGTCAGTAGGAACTTATTGTTTTTAAATAGCGTTCAGGTAAGGCTGACCATGTTTAGATAAGCGTAGCGAATAAAATGTAACGTACAAAAAGTAATTGTCATTCAATATTGTATATTGTTGTAAATAAGAATGTTTTAACGAAATTCTCTTATATGTTAAGCTAGATAATGTTGTAAATAATAGCATTTTAAAGAACTGAATAAGTTAAATATCAACAAACAGATAAATGCCGACCTATCCCCAGCTAAAGTTACGAAATCACTAGTCGTTCCATATTCGAAATAATTATCTAAAATATTTTATTTGGAACGATTTCCCGCCATAGGGTCGTAACAGTATAGGGATTTTAACTTTATTAAGAGGAATTTTTGTACCTGCAATGTTTTTTTCAGTACCTATTTCAGTATAACTTCAGTTATCTCAGTACATTTAAATAAACTTCAAAATAAAACTAGCAAAATAATAACTTAATTAATTATACCTCGCTCATAATTCTTTAAACTGTAAATAATTGTTGTGATCAACTAATTCACTGTTGGTAAATTATTTATTTGTATGGTTTTCCATTTTATTTTAGATTTTTTTTTCTATTAGAGCTGGCTAAAACGCCTGAAAAACCTTTCAGAATATCAAATTTGGAGTATCATGATAAACGTGCTGCTATACAGCACGTTTAGAATAACACGTCTCTAAAAAATTTATAAAGACATTGGCAACGCATCATGTTTACAAAATATAGAGAAGGCGCGTGTTTTTAATTCCTTATTTGAATTTTCATATCATCATATTCAGAACGCACATCCAGATCATGCTGTCAGATCGATGTGATAAATTCTTAATTTGAATAATTACCTACTGAGGTACCTACTGAGCAACGTTTATTCCAGCATTTTTTTAGTATCACAAAAACTGCATACTCACTAGGTACTTCTTGAACAGTACACCTCATTTTTCATGTAAAAAATAAATATGGTTTAAAGGAAATAATGTTACCACATCGCTAAATTAAAATCTGTAATATTGCTAGCTTAAATAAATATTAAATTATGCTTATTTGTATTTCTATAAATATTAATGTTATTTATTGATAGTAGGTAGTTGAATATTCGTCAATGCATTGCAATATTTATGCTGTGGTCGGAAGAGGAATAAAAAATATGCAATTTAATAGATTGTTTTATTTAATCTTTGATGTTTCACGTGGTTGACGGCTAGCTAGGTGAACCGCTCTACTCTAAAATAATTCGATCTAACGAATTTCATTCTTCGTGTCACTCTCGCTATCTGCTCCTTATTTAACGTTTGCCTATGTACTTACTTTATATTGTTCAATGAGTCAGTTTATTGCATAAGATAATCTAACTTCATGAATTAACGTATACCAAGTTTTCGTTTTAGAAGTTTTAGACATAGCTATGTCTTGGTAAAATGATTCCCATTGTCTCGTTCCCAGTCTTTTTGCTTGTGTAGGCCGGTTTCTAAAAATCAGTTTCTTGAACCATGATTTGAGCCCCCATTTAAGAAATATAAGTAGCTTCAAGTTAGCTATCGTGGATCAGAGTCAGCTTGCAACTTTTATAATGTATTTTCGTCGGTTTGCAAAATTTCAAATTAATCGGTTGATAGGACCTGTATCAAAATTATCTCTTGAGAATTGTTTTCACTTATCGAATTCTTATAAACTCATATATCATTTTAGCATATTATTACGACTATACCACCTTCTTTACTATTATCCTGCTTACGTTTCGTTAACCGTTTAGAGGTACTTCCACTTGAATGAGCACCGTCCGCGACCACAAAGGGGAGACGGGAACAACTTAATTTGTAGTTATAACTTGCAAGTTACATTTTAAAAATATACACTAGAATCCATCGCATGCTAAAAGTCAACAATGCGATGGCTATCAGAATAAGCACCCAGAAAATAGGGTAAATGTGTAAACGCAGGCACGCGCGTGGTAACCGGCCACATCCGGAACACTTCCGGGGACCGCGGCCACTTCCGGAATGAGTAAACAGGTACCGTAATTGTAGGTTCTTCTTTATTGATACTGGTAACACCACTGAAAACATATAGGTGTGAGAAAAATTTGAAACGAGCAGGCAGCCGTTTTATTTACTCTATAACTTGATTAACGTTAAGCGTCCTTTTCTAACGTTAAGCAAGAGATAAAGGCATTAAATTATAAGAATGTCACATTTTATCAAGACGATAAAGTTATGGAAAGATTATTTTATACATTACAAGTAATTTTTTGCAACATTTAAAAACCTTTAACGAGTTTTTTTTTAAATTTGAGCTTTTATTGAAGTTACAAATACCTTAATATGCTAAAGAGAGCATATTAAGGTATTTGCTTGTATATTTGTAAGCGGGTAAAAATGGTATTTACTGACAGACCTTTTTATTTCGTAGATGTACAGAAGTAGGTACCTTGTGCATCAGCGTATTACCGTCTGATAAGATAAATCAAATCATATTGTTTAATGGATTGATAGATATAAAGCTTTGTCGATCCAAACGTTCCCGTGATATTTTTTAAGACAAAAAACTAATCATTTTGTCGTTTGTAAATGTTAATTTGTGTTGTGGTATGATGATACTCTTAACACATAAGGCAAATTATTATAAATTAGACAGTAAAACCATCAGGCTTCAAAGGCAATTCGAACCACATTGTAACTAACGATCATTTTAATTGCTGCAGTATAATGCTAGAGTTATAACAATTAGTTGAGTTAATGACTCGTGAACTTGAATGAAACTCATATTAATAGGATAGGTGGGTCTGTTTGAGCTGTTTTAATTGTTATTTGTCAGCTTATGGCATGAGTGTCCACAGCACAGCTACACGACATTACCTAGTCTTTATTGGTACCTCCAAATAATATCGAAAAAATATATATCCGAAAATGATTTTCTAATTGACTTCTTAGTCAATTAGAAAATCAATGGCCGATGCTATTTTACCGCCGGATTAAATTCAGGTACAAATATATTGATGAAATTAAATAAAATTTTGATATAACGGATTATAAATGGCAACGTTAAACTACGTTTAATCAAAATCATTATAATGAAGTGTTTTCAAAATATGAACGGATTATAAATCGCAACGTTAAACTACGTTTAATCAAAATCATTATAATGAAGTGTTTTCAAAATATGCAAACTTACGAAATATTCAACATCCACTTTCTTGGTTTGAAGTAGGGAGGAAAAAAGTAATGATGAATTACCTACTAATATTTAAAGTTTCATAAGTTTCAATAGGTAATACTTAGTATTAGACTAACAGGTCTTAGGAGGCATTAATTTAATAAAAAAAAAGCCAGCGAACGGCGCGACGCGGAAGGAGAAAGTCGCAACCACTCACCCTGATGAAGACTCTCGGAATGAGTCGAAACTTAGTAGGTGCCTTCACCGATAGTGCAATACGTGAAAATTCCCGTTTTTACAAAATGAAGAGGCTTATTAAATAGTTTAAATATGGTTAGTTTGGTTATTTGATACAAAACTGAATTTGATCCGAAAAAAACAATGAATATTGTCAAAAACCGATTACCGCCGCATCTGCCGTTCGAAATTTGAATAATTACAAGTTTAAAAACAAACACGTGTGACAGCGAGCCAGCCATTAGTCCGGCATTTCGTTAAAACTGACGTTTCCCGTAAATTATCCGGTATCTGGTTATTAATTGATATGATACCCCAAACGGGACGTAATTTGAATTAAATGACTCAAAAGAGCACGCGTGAGCTATTAAATTGGATGGGAGGAGGTGGCAATGGCCATGCTATTATATTATCATATGTGTACTGTATAAGTACCTTTACCTTTGGATAGATAGACGACATTTTACAGCAAAAAATACAAAACATAGTAATTTCTTACCCAATTGCGACAGGCTATGATTTACATTGAAATTCATAAAGTAGTTTTTTTCATATCTCTAGAAGACACTGGTCCCATATCGATCCTTTGGGGTCGAATGTTCTTTTTGTTACATAGGTAGGTACTTCTTGTCAACTCGGTCCTTTTGTGCACACTTTTGTGTTTAGAAAACACTCCTAACAGTTTAGGTAGGCTCTTGGTTAGACACCTTTTTACAATTTCCGGAAAATGAAAAACGCTCATCATAATTTTACCTATACGATGTGATAATGGAATCCTTTAATTAATATCAATAATCAGCGTTAAAGCTTAATTTTCATGGATATATCAATTTAATTAAGCGATTTGCGATATTAATTCGATTATTACTTGTCGTAAAAAAGTTACAACGTTTTGCCTCGCAAACGACGCGCCAACACGGAAGGAGCCATTATCATAAAGCAATTTCGGTTTTATCGTTCAGTAATAGAGATTACATTGGTTTATCGCGACAATCCTGTAATTACCGTTGCGTTCGTGGAATCGCACGCCACTAGTGGAACCAAAAACTGACCGTAGCTACAAGCGCATACCACATTTTAAAAAGTTTATCCTTCGCATTCGAATTTCAAACGCCACAAGCGATAGTCAACTGAACCTTTTTGAAACACAGTCTATTTTTATTTAAGCCACCTATCGCGTATTAGATCAAGCTAGTCCCGGAATCTCAATTTAATTAAAAATGGAGGGCTTGTTGCTTTTTATCTTTGATCGCGCGTGCGTCCAAGTGTTGCCACGCTCCGATTGTCGAAATTCTTTATCAACTGTCACTTAATTATCGAAATTGAATTCGACGCGTGGGGCTAAGCAGCTGGTTCTTTGATTGTTTACAATTTGCAAATGAGTTTTTTACCATTCAAGTTGAGTAACTACAATTTTAAGCAAGAATTCAGCGACAGTCTGAATCCTG